>JAQMCX010000003.1:17101010-17117718 GCA_029814765.1 Acanthurus leucopareius | reverse complement strand
ACACACACACACACACACACACACACACACACACACACACACACACACACACACACACACATAAACACACACACACACACAGACACACACCGACTGTTCCCTAAGCAACAACCCGTGAACAAGCTCATCAATTTTACAGGCCTGTTGGCTTTGCAGTTCCAAAACAAAGGACAGAAGACCGAAGTGGGCAGCCTGAACAATGTGACTTGTACCATAAACTTGGCAGTGCTATTCTGCTCTGCAGAGCCGCAATAACTTTCTCTGCTGCTAATCAGGATATTAATAATGTTATTTAATTTTCATTACAGAGGTTTTCATACAGTAACATAAGGATATTTCATTGCATATGTGATCGTCTTTTTATAATTTGTTATCTGAATTATAAATTGAGTCACATTGACCTTGTTTTTTATTTTTCTCACAGCATCTCTAACAAAGTGACTGCAGGGTTGAAGTCAGGATGACACATCACAAAGTGTCTTTAATGAGGAGAATTATGCAGCATGAGACTTGGTTAAAAATGTGTTTTAAAAGTTTCAGAGAAAATAACATCAGCAGTGTCAGTTTGGGAACAGAAACGGTGCGCTCAAACCCGACAGGAAACCAAACTAGATTCAAGGCTAAAACAATTCTTTGCTGAAGGATTTCTCGGATAAAATGTGAAATGGCTGAGACTTTTAAATAAACAAACAACTAAATCCATAAAAAATCTGCTTTGTCTAACCCTTTAATTGGCTGTTGGGATGAGATTAATTCTGCATCCACAGTTTATCTGTCTGATTCACCCTCAAAACTACAGAACAACTAATGTGCATAATCAGCATTCTGTGTAAGTGCAAACTGTGTGCGTTCTGGCTGTTGAATTAGTGCGTTCTTATGAAAAGCAAAGCTGAATAGCAGCATGGCAAAGGTTTGAGGGTTAGCTCTCCAACAAGGCGGCTGAGTTCTGCTCAAGTGTGCTATGTTAGAGGAAAACAAACAAACGACAGAACGGTTGAGACAAACTGGCGACAAATACCTTCATCACCATCTGAAAAAGACTCCTCATTGAGAATTTCTGGCACATTGGCCTGGACTGTGTGATTTGGACACACACACACACACACAGTGAAACATGCACATGTTAATAAACAAGACATCACATAACACACAGTCACAAGTGGATGGACATCATGCAATGTATTGACATTACGTTCTTAAATTAAAACAAGTCACAACAACCATTTGCAAGTATCAATTTCCTTTTAGTGAACGATGGTTAAAAAATTATGTGAATAAAGAGAAAAGTTCAACATTCTTCACATACCTTCATCGTCTGACATGTCGAGGAACTCATTCATGGTCTCAGGGACGTTGATTTTGTGTTTTTCTGTTGCACTCTGGAAATGTGAAAGGAGACAAAAAACTGACAATCCAGTTTTGCAAAAACAACTTTATATTCAGTTATATTTATTTATATTTTGGACAAATGCATGAAACCTGATTAACTTTCAAATGGAAAATATTACAGAGATGTAGGAGGTTTTTTATTATTATCATATCAGTATTACCATATCAAAGGATCATTTAAGTTAATTGTTTATACACTCAACCTTGAGATGACATATGCAGTGTCTCATCTGATTTTTTATAACTTTACACCCTAGTTTTTTAATGTTTTCTACTTGATATCAGTGAAGCAGCCTAATACCACAAATGTAGTTCCTTAAGCTCTGAAACTTAATGGAAAAGACTTTTAAAAAAGGAGCATTGATCCGTGTAAAATACAGGGATTTGAGGGTACTGTCATTAGACGTAACACAATAAGGGTCCATCCCTCAAAATGAATTATTTTTAAAGTTTTATATCACCTGAAACTATGCTTTAAAGAAAACTGTAGTCAGTAAATGAAAACTTGAGTGTGACCTTAACATATATTTTGAATCTGGACATTAAACTGAATCTTAGCCACAGTGTGAAGTAATGATACTGTATGTTCAAAGACCTGTTTTTCCTCACATAACTGACTAGCAAAGGTCCCACAGGCTGCAAATGTAGCTTCAGCAGAGACATAAAACAGCAGCAAAGGCCTCTGCACATTGAATAATAGATCAATCACACACAGGTGGGGAGGCGACCTTGATCTTTATGTTACTTTAGTTATGACTAATACACTTTGCTGCTGATTGTGCAGGATCCTCAGTGACCTCTGTGTGCGTCTCTTCGCTCTCTGTGCCCCTGACACTCGTTTCTCCTCTTCACCATCTTCCTTTTTCTCTTTCTTTGCCACTTTTACACCATTTTCCCTCCCCCTCTTTCTCCTCTCAGACACGTGTGTGTGGACCAGATCGCTGTTAGTGACCTGGTCTATTTGAGGAGAAACCTTAAGCTCCAATCTAAGCCCTCTGCCTCCTAATCAGGATAACTTCACACATGTGACACAGCAAGACTTACTGACTTACTTGCTGAATGATTTGCAGGATTCACACACTTATTCCAACCACAGTATTTTGAATGCCGACTATCCAAGTTTAAATGGGGCAATGAGTCAGTTATACTGTGCAGTTAAATACAGCTGCTTTTACATGTTTTAGTCCAATAGCATTAAATTCTTTACATTGTTGCATATGTTTTTCTCTAGCATCCAACGTTTTTAGCAAAGTGCACCACTCTTCATGCAACAAAAAATAAAATGATACTATTAAACTCACATTGTCCACATTTATAGTCATTATGTGCCTTGAAGCTTCTGATTATAATTTTTTTATGGCCGACAACTTTTAAATCTTACATGTTAAAGTATCCTTAAATGCACCATTAAGCTCCTACTTCACACAAAATCAGGACTTTCTGTAAAAATGTAAAAGAGTTCTTCCATTCATTCTAATGCGGATAGTGTGATTAGACAGAGTTCAGAAAAAAAGGCAACAGAAAGTCAAGGCAGAACCAATTTTTGAAGAAACGCGATGTTAAATGTCAAGCAGCAGTGACCAATCAGCTGATCAGACTGAGCAAAGCTAAAAAACACCACCATGATTTCGTACAAAGACGTTCATTTGCTCCCACACTGCAGCACGAACCTGTGGTAAACACCACAACGACAAGGATGACCCCAATTAGACTCTTTACAAATCAGCAATTGTGCTTGAAACTACAAACATGTGGCGATGATATGATTTTTCTCAAGTTGGTTCTAAATAGATTTTATGCCCAAGAAATGACTAAAAACTATTGTGTTTCAGAAAATTCATTTTTAAAATGAGAAAGTAATGATGCGCTAAAACATGCAAAATTATTGGAATGAGTATTTTAACTGGAAATGTTGAAGTGCCACTTTTAAAATGTTCTGTGTCTCAGGTTTTTTGGGTACTAAATATCTTAAAAAGCTAAAATACAACTTCTCAATCATAAGAACGCAAACCTCCCCAGTGCCACATGTGTTTATTGTACTGGCTTGGTTCTTGATTGGAAACTTTTTAAAAGTTAAAGAAAACATTCATTAGACCTAAATTAGTTTGTGATATATTATTCATGTAATAGAGAGTGTGGGCATATAACCATGTGAGATGATGACTGGAAGACAGTGTCTCACCATGGCAGTCAAGTTTTCATCCGTCACAGGCCTCAGAGTGTCCACCACAGAGATGTACCCAAGGCGACAGGCGATGGAGAGGGCAGTGTTCCCATTCTGAGCAGTGACAGACCAACAGGAAGTCATTCAGCGGGGGCGAACAGAAAACACAAAGAGCGGTCAGTATTTCATGGAGCTTCAGCTTTGTTGTGTGTGTGTGTGTGTGTGTGTGTGTGAGTTCCAGTGTGTGTGAGTTCCAGTGTGTTTGTGCACTGACCACGGTGAGCTCGTTGGCCGAGGCCCCGTGCTGAAGCAGCAGGTTGATGATGTGGGTGTGGCCCTGCTGAGCTGCCTGGTGTAGAGGCGTGTACCCGTTCTGGACAGAGACACGCAAACAAGTTCAGGAACAGAGAATACATATCATAATACATTTGCATGTATAAATTTAGATCTAAAGGAAGCTCTACAGACAACTAGAGATATGACAGTGCATATATGTGTGTTTCTGTGTGTGTGTGCAGGTGGGTGAGTGTGTTTTTCTACCTTGGTTTTGCCATTGATTCTGGCACGGTTCTGCAGCAGGAAGTTTGCCATCTTTGCGTTTCCATAGTGACAGGCAACGTGCAGTGGAGTGTAACCCATCTGCATGACGGAAAGTAGATGGAGAAAGAGACACAGACATTAAGGAGAGAAATTATAATAAAATACTCCTACTGATGGCCTCATTTTATTACATTTACGTTTCTGAAAAAAACTCGCTGTTGTTCTTAAGGTGTTTATAGATTACTGTGCAAGAAAGAACAGATGTTTTTTAAGAGAAGAATTTTATAAAAGTCTATTTCTGAGCGAGCTGTATCTTCTTCATGTAACCTCAAAAACACCATTTTATTCCACGTTTATGCTGAATAATGAACACAGTGCATAATGTTAATGGAGAAGATCAGTGAGGGAATAAGCTATTGGCTGTAACAACTGTCATGTCAGCACAAAACACACACACACAAACAAGATAACCTTGTGGTGGTCATGCCTTAAGCTATGAGAACGTGCGCAGCCTGTTTAGAAGGCCGATGTGTGTGTTTATGTGCAACCAAATGACACTGAAAGAGTGTTCCTGAATATTAGAGGATGCATGTGCTTGTTTGTGTGTACGTGTGTGTGTGTGTGTGCATGTGATGTACTGTGTGGTGCATCTATAAAAGACATGAACACCTTCCACTCAGGTATCAATCCTTTATTTATGTAGCACCTGAGATGATTCTAGACAAGTGTGTGTGTGTGTGTGTGTGTGTGTGTGTGAGTGTGTGAGAGAGTATTCCTCTACATTTCATACATGTATATAAAAGATTATGCATCAAACCTCAACTGCAGGAAGAGATTAAAAGAACCTTACCTGTGTGTGTATTTGCAATGTGCGTGTGTGTGTGTGTGTGTGTATTATCTGAGAATGCCTTACCTTTGTTTGTGGGTTGACATCGGCCCCGTGGTTCAGAAGGACTTCTGCAACATTGACCTTGTCCTCCTGAGCTGCTAAGTGGAGTGGTGTAAGTCCGCTCTGTGTATGTGGAGAGGACCCACACAAACACATGTGGACACACAAAGACATTTGTTTTGGCAGGATGTCGTAACAAGATCAACACATGTCATCTCTCTCTCAGCTATCAGGTTGCTGGAGAAACTTTCAAAAAGCCTTATGATCCTTTTCCTTTCTGCCTGTTTGAGAGCGACCGCGTACCTTATTGCAGACGTTGACGTTAGCGTTCTTGGTCAGCAGCAGTGACACCAGGTCCACGCTGCCCTCCTGCGCTGCCAAGTGAATGGGGCTGATGCCTTGCCGTGTCACTGCGTTGGTGTCGGCGCCGTACTCCAGCAGTGTGGTCCCAATGTCCATTTGGTTCTTTTTGGCAGCGATGTGGAGGGGCGTGTAGCCATTCTGAGGCAAGCAGAAGAGATGCTGAGGTCAGGAGGTTGTAACAAACTCCTCCTCTTTCAGTTCTTTTGGATTTTATGGCTAGTGATTTTTTTTAATTTAACCATTTCATAATGGTATTTGCTTTGGACTGAGCTAAAGGTAAGGTAATGGTGATAAAAGTAATAATTAAAATTTAAAAAATAAAATTTAATTTCAATTTATATACAATCATGAAAGCTGGAGTGCCAACAACTTTTTGACTTTTTTCTCATACAAACATGGAAACTTCAGTTCACCGTCCAATAAAAATGATCATTTTTTATTGGCTCACTGAGGGAAGAAATGCAACTACTTGAAAAAAGCTTTGAACGAACATGTGAGAACTCAGAAAAAAAGGTTTCCCTCAGCTGGCATAACACAAAACACTGATACATCAAGATCTAGTAAAACACAGAAGGAGACAGAGGAGCAGCTGAAAAAGGACCATTCTGACATTCCTTACACTGGTTACCATGGAGAGGACCTGAAAGACACTAAGGATGGGATTTAAATACATTTCCCCTGTTCAGTTCCCCACTGGCGGTTGTGTAAACTGCAGGTGGGCTTTGTTCAGCTCTCTCTCAGGGTCTTTGGGTCACCACTGTCAATGTGTTTGAGCTTTAAAACGTAAAATTCTTTTTAAGCAATGCTTTACACCCAAACTGTCCTCCTGCGAATCAAATTTCATTTCTTGGTTTGTTAGCGAGACCTAATTCTACGAATCAAAATCACAGTGTCAACAGACATGATGTGTGCACTATGTTTTATACTACCGCCCTGCGATCAAACACTGCTCGGATTTGTGTGTGCAAACACTTCGAGACTGTTTAGTGCACAGATTCATCCCTTTCCAAAAGCACTTAAGTTAGACCAAGCACACCAACTTTAGTAGCCAGCCAAAAGAAAAACATTTTATAGAGGGAGAAACTGTGAGAGAGAGAGAGAAAGAGAGGGAGGGAGGGAGGAATGACTAAGAGTGTGGGAGGGAGGGAGGCAGGAAAAGTAAAGGAATAAATAGAGACTGATACAGATTAAGGGAGAGAGAGAAAGAGAGCAGGAGAGACAAAAAGGGAAGGAGTGAGGATAAATGAGCTTTACAAGCTTTGGTCTCCTTTTGCAGGACGTCTGTCTTGAATGCCAAAAAAAATGTTCTTGCCATTTTCTGGTCGTTCTGCCGCTTTGATCATACTTGTCCTGTGGTTTTGACAGAACACCAAAGCCTAGCAGGAGACTGATCACACTTGATCATATGTCACTGACCGTGTGTGTGTGTGTCAGACGTTTTAACAAGGACAATAACTCAAGTGCCTTTTTGTTGCTTTTTTTTAAGAGAACACACAAAAATTCACAGCTCTGTAACAGACTTCACAAAAGTGGGTCATACTAAAAAGTCACTGACACAGGAGTTATTTTCACAATTTTCAGAACTCATAAGCAGCCCGTTCAAATGCGTTCTTTGCCTTAATTTGTGAGAAACATGAAAATGTAGCATCCATTAAACCCTCAAGCCCAAGTATGCTGACTTTATGAGATCATATTTTGACTTTTTGAGTGATTTCAAAGACTTTGCTGAGCTACAACAAAATTCTGCACATTAACCCACAACCCTGGAGATTAGACAAGATGTTATGGGAGAAAATGAGTGAGCATAGATCTTCATACATCCAGGTAGAAACAGTTTATCATTAATGGTCTGTTAATGGCCAGGTGAATGAACTGAGTGTTTAGGTGTGTTTGTGTGGATACCTTGGCGGCAGCATGTGGGGAAGCTCCCTGATCCAGCAGCAGAAGTGCCACTCTCTGATTATCGTAGTGAGCAGCTACATGCAGTGGAGTTAGCCCGCTCTAAAACACCCACCCACACACACACACAAGAGCATGCAACATAACACCAGGTTAGAAGATCTCTATATGCACACACACACACACACACACATACATCGATTAAGTAAAATGAAGGAGCCAAACCGCCAGAATGTAAAAACAGGAAGGGAGATGAGCATTAAACTGATGAAGGGTAGTACAGGAAACAGTCTAGAGTATCAAGTTCATGCTGAAACGTAGAAGAAGAAATTAGGAAAGGATGCTGTTATTAAAAGAGACAGGGGTGATCAGGCCTTTGCTGGCCTTTGAATGTATCTCCAAGTTGACAACTTCGCTTCATTTTTTTATTTAGGTATTACCCACAGTGCAACTCGACTGCAAACAGTTCAGTTTGAGATTAAGGTGTGTTATGCAAGTAGGGGCTATTGTAGCATTGAGTCACTAGCCTCTTGCTAACATGATAAGCAGGCTAGAGAGTTCTTTCTACATCCACACCCTTAGTTTGCAGACTACATAACCCGATCTGAGAAATGGGTGGAGTTCCTCTTTAAAAAGTCCTTTGATCTTAAAAAAATTAAAAGGCAACTAAATTGGAGATAAATGGCTTTCATTGGGTAGTGATGGCGTGACACTCAGATTTTTAGCTTAGCAGTAAAAGGGGGAGTAGCAGTATTATAGTGCTAGCAGCATCAGTAGAAGCATGTTGGTTTTAAAATCCCAGACTAAGCAACCAGCCCTGAGTCACAAGGATACTCACTGAGCCACTGGAATGTCCCTACGTTCGAATAAAACTTAGATTTATTTAGAAAAAGTGTGCAGAAAATATCATATAAAAATAAAAATCATCTCATTAGCTGTGTGTGTGTCCCTAAAATAGTCCTGGACAGAAATGAAACACATTAAATCATATTTTTTATTTTAAGAAAAAGGGTTTTCGGTCAAAATGTGAGAAAACCAAATAAGTCATTGATTACTTTATAATCTCTAAAGACAATTAGTTTGATTAAACTGCAATAAAGGCCTGATTTTGTTTTGTTTTCAGATTCAGTATTACAATGGGACTGATTTTAGAGCGACACCGCTGAGCAGAGTGGAAGCTTCATTATCATACCTGACTGCCATTATGTTAAATGCTCTCAGATGGTGGCACAGACGCACTCACACACACACACTCTCACACACACACACTCTCTCTCACACACACACACACAAACTAGCTAACATCATAATCAGGGCCAGTGGGCCTGTGCTCAGTAAGTGTGTCAGTTTGTGTGTGTTTGTGTGTGTGTGTGTGTGTGTGTGTGTGTGTGTGTGTGTGTGTGTGTGTGCATGCATGTACAAATGTGTTTGCAGAAGGGTGCATGCGGAGGTAGAGAGAGTGTGTGTCATCGAGGAAATAAAAGAAAATCTACCCAGAAGGTTTTTGTAACAGGACGAGCATCTGTTAGCGCCGCTGTCCTGGGATCAGTTTTAAACCTGCCACTCCTCCACAACACCACCCCCGTGTCCAGATGCAGCTCGGAAAACACAACTCCATGAAGGTTCTGTTTACTCTCTTAGGGTGGATTGGTCAGGTTGGAGAAGTGCAGGCGACAGAGTGGTCACAGTGTCTGAAAGACTTCCTGATTTTCTTCGTTTGTGGGTCAGATCTCACCAGAGAAGCTGAGTGTCCTGTAAAGTCTGGATAACTCAGCACCTGCTTATGTGCAGTTATTTCTTGATGTTATGCACTATAATATAATCTAATTGTGCACTGTAATATAAGGTTTCCTTCCAAACACAGATGCTAATTGTCCTATTTACTTTTTTTAAAATGTATTATTTAACACCTATGATCCTGACACACCTTGTTTGGTTCATAATAAAGATTTAGAAGTTTGAGTTTAAACTTCTGCTGCCTTCATTGTTTTGCTTTTGCTATGGGAGAGTTATCTTCTGCCTATTATGAAGGGTCCTTTCTGTACCAGGCCACTCCCTTCCCAGACAGCTCATGGTTTTTCAGCAGCAACACATATGAAAACACCCTGATATGTGAGTCAAGATTAAGATTGACTCTTTAACGTGCGTTGTGCACCAGACATCCCACCTTTCCAGCAGCATCAGGCGCAGCTCTCTTCTGCAAAAGGAGACTCGCCAACTCCATCTTGCCGTACTTTGCCGCCACATGCAGGGGACTGAACCCTTTCTGCTGAACAAGACAAATGAGAAGGAACATTTAAATGAAAGACAGTGGAATGATGGAGAGCATGTAGAGGATACAGGCATTTAAACAGGAAGTAAATATTTGCAGTGTGTCAGCTGAGCTCAAATTACAGGAAGTTCAATGTTGTCAAAAGTATTTAAATTAAGTTTAAATAGATTTCTAACTGCAATAAATTCACTAAATTAACAACACTTGTGAATGATTTTGAGTATTTTCTGAGCCTGACTGGTTCAGTCATCACAACACATGAATTTTAGAATGTTTTAGGATATGTGATACCCTGAGAAACTGATCCAAAGGCCTTTATTTCCTCATCTGATCTATAAATGGCTTTTGTATAATGTGATCACGTTAATCTTGGCTTCCTTCCTGTGTGTACGTGAAGATATTTAAAGACATGAGGTCACATTTTCCAGAGAAATGTGGGACTTCCACAGAGTCTCATGCCACACTCTGAAACAACGGCCTCTGTGTGACTGGTTACAGCCAGTGTTCATACAGTCCACACAGTAACGGATCATTTTAGAAAGAGGGGGTTGATAAATTGAGGTTAGAGGTTTAAAATATTTTCTACATATAGAAAAATTTAGATTAATTTATTTTATTCACATCTGAAATGGGTCAATTCATAGTTTCCATCCCACTTTTCTTATGTTCCCAGATCAGCGTGACATCATTTTGCTGGACAGCTGACTCAGGTGATGTCCCAGAAGATGCTGCATACATGTGCATGTGTGCGTGTGTGTGTGAGAGAGAGAGAGAGTGAGAGAGAAAGAGCAAAAGAGAGAGAGAATATTGGCACTGTGGGGTTTACCCTTCATTAATTTGTTCCACTAACAGAGGTCACCTTCGAAGACAGCCTCCAGCAACATATCACACACATGCACAAAGTAGTTTCTCAACAAAGCTTTTTGACCTTAATCTGTTCAATTAGTCATACGTGAAACCATTACAGCAAAAAAATTAATGTAATCCATCCGTAGTTAAACTGCCTGAGTGAATAGAAACCCTCCTGTAGTAAAAATAATTCTCTTTAAGTGTCAATACTCCCACAGACCTGAAAGTGAACACTGTTAAGTTGGTTTTAAAAAAGTGATTCCACTGTGTGACAGAAATTTACATGGTTCAGTCTTACAGGCAGATTGTTCTTAGTCTTGCTACTGTATGATTATAAAGTCTTTATTATATTTCAGCAGCAACAAACTGTAACTAATAAACACAATAAGACAAGCACCATGAATTACACTGGAAATGGAGACTGGTGCCCACTAGTGGAGATACATGGCAATAATCTACAGAGATGGTCTGTTCTGTGTTGCTTGGTTCTTCAAATGTGTGTTTCTGTCTTTTAAGGGTAAAAATAGACCACCAGACCCACCTTTGTCGAGGAGGAGAGCGAGGCTCCATTCTCCAGCAGCATGGCAGCCACATCTTGGTGTCCTTCGCGGGCAGCCAGGTGAAGGGGGGTGTAGCCTGAGGTGGTGGCAGCGTTTGCAGAGGCGCCGCACTGCAGCAGCTGCTGGACAATGTCGACTTTCCCCAACCGACTGGAGATGTGCAGCGCTGTCTGGTCATCCTGCGGAGAGGGAGCAGAAAGTGACTTTTGGCCCGGTATTACATCATTGTTTTGTTTTTCTCTCCCCTGCAGGGTGACTGATGATGACGCGCGGTGTTCTAACCTTGGACTTGGTCTCCACCTCGGCTCCATTCTTGAGCAGGTATCGGACTACGTCTGCCTGTCCTGCTCGGGCTGCCATGTGGAGAGCTGTCTCACCTCTCTGAAGACACAGAGGAACAGTCATCAGTTGGATCTTTTCATCTGAGCTGATTTTGGATTAAAATTAACAGAAACATACATAAAAAGGTACTTTTAACATGAAACACTCTGTTAGATATGATCCACTCACTACGTTGGTGGTGTTGGGTGATGCTCCGTGGTGGATCAGCGCATGCACAATGTTCTCATGACCCATGAAGGCTGCAACATGGATGGGCGTCAGGCCAGACTGCAGAAACACAGACGTGATGATTACCATCACACATTACAACAAATATCAAATCATGGCAAGGCTGGCAAAAAAGTGCCAATAAGTCCGGACAAAGTTTGATTTGAAGGTAGCTCACAATGTTTAAACTGAAAAAGTTACAAGTCAGTACAGTTTAAAAAAAGGCACTTCTGGGTGCCGAGTAGGAAGAGGCAGAGTCAAGCAGAAAAGAGCACATGGGGTCCAGTGGGTGACAGTACCTCAGTGACAGCCTGGATTGATGCTCCATGTTTAAGCAACAGCTCCATCACTTTCACTCTGTTCTTCTTGCAGGCAATGTGTAGTGGAGTGAAACCATTCTGCAGACAGACAAAGATAAAAACTCTCAGTGTAAAGCCTCCACTTCAGCAAGGGATGACCTCTCCACAATCATAAAACATCTTCGACTGTGTGGCTTCTTTTGTTACAATGATAAGTGGAAGCAATTGATCTGCTCAAATATGAATGGGTGGTGCAAAAAAAAAGCTGTCAGCTGTAAAGCACAAGGATGAGAAACAGAAGCCTTTTATCTCTAAATTCTTCTCCTCATATCCTGATTCTTAGAAAGTGCATTTAAATTTCACTAAGTCAATTTCAAATCTCAACTTCAGAATTCAACAGTTGGTACAATTTTTTTTTTCTCCAAGGTTTCAGTTTCGATTCTCTTCTGTTCCACATATCAGTTTTTCACTTTAAAAAATGAACTTTCAACCACCACCTGACCCAAACATCTCAACAGAGAAACTGCACTTTCTTTTCACATTTACCATTTTTTGTGGTTTGACTCCTTTTAAGGAATCTGCTTTTGTTAAGTATTTCAGCATTTTAGTATCTTATCTTTATTATTGCATCTTTGTCTTTTTGTCTGATTTCCTTTGAATGCTCTACCATTTTTAAAAATTTACTTTCACAGCTAATTTTTTTTCTAAAATTGCTCAATTTGCTAATCTGAACATTTTTTTAGTCCACCTCTTCATCCTTACCAGAGCCTTTGCGTTTGGGTTGGCCTTCTTGTCCACAATGAGCTTGGCCACCTTGTAGTGACCACAGTGGGCGGCGACGTGCAGCGCCGTCAGGTAGTCGTTGGTGACGTCATCCACCGGCATGTCGTGCTGGAGCAGGAGCTGGACGCAGTTCAGGTGGTCCCCCTGAGTGGCCATGTGGAGCGGCGACAGGCCGTTCTATAATTGGGAGGAGAGAGGGGAAAGAAAGAGAGAGCAGGGGAGAGAGAAGGAGAGAGGCGAGACAAAGAGAGAGAGACAAACACACACGCAGACGGACACGTAGACAGATGGACAGACAGACACAGTAAGTTAGGGCGCGGCCAGAGCGCTGCACAGAGAGACTGTGAAGGAAGTTGTTGAGAAGGTTACAGAAGCATTGTTATAACGGGGTCATTACAACAATGTCTATTTTGTTACACTGGTTGTCCTGCGCGGTCAAACTGAAGGGCTACGCAGCGGAGACAGGCTGTTCTGGAGAGGTCGCACACACGTTATGGAGACAATGCGACAACACTACAGCAACAACAACAGGCCTGCTATCTGATTGGATAATAGACCTCAAAAAGCTCTGTGTGATTAAAGCTCATTTGTGCATCTTTACTGCGATGATGTTGTACTATGTAGCCTGTTTTCATGTTAAATGTTACTTGTTCTATCCTGCTGTACTTTGTAAGTGCAGTGAAAGAAGTAAAAGTGGCCTTTTCTTTCCTATTCTGAGCTAAGCAGCGTCTCCTGAATTGATCTTCACAGTAGCTACCTTGGTCTTGGACAGGAAAGGAGCTCCTCGGTCCAGGAGGATTTCTACCACCTGCTCGTGCCCGCTCCTCGCCCCACAGTGAAGAGGTGTCAGCCCGTCCTGGGAAAGATGAAAGAGGTTTTGATAAAATACAGGAGATTCAAACAAATATAGTCATTGGGTAAAACAAAATTTCTAGGAGAACCATGTCCACAGTCTCACCTTGGTCTTTGCATCAATTTTGGACCCTCTGTCCAGCAACAACTTCACCATGTTGCTGTTGCCCCTTTTCGATGCCACATGAAGTGGTGTGATGTCATTCTAAACACAAAGGAAGACATTTGAGTTGTGATTCAGCTGTCATTTTTTAAATTATTTACACAAAATGTTATCCTGAAGACTGTAAATGGATGAAAATGTATTTTTAGCTGGCTAGCTCTGATACAAGCCCTACAGTCTTCTAATTAAGATTCTTTAATGATCCAGCAAACAGGTGCCTTGCTTAATGAAAACTCTTTGGATCTAACCTATAATCAGAGCCAAGAAGATGCACAAACACACACACTCCTTCGCACAACAGCGGATATAAATCCAGGTCACAGTTGACTATGATAAGATAATGTCTAAAGTCAAAACAAGCACAGTTTAATAGCCCACTACGACACTGCAATGTAAATATAACTGTGGACAAATGTAATCCTACTCTGCTTTTTGAATCAAAACAGTAGCTGAAAGAAGAATCTCGTCCTGTAAAACTATGCTTTTGTCATGAACAGTGGGGAGTATACGACTAATGTAACACTAACACTGCTGGATACTTTACTCAAAGGACAGAAGGGACTTTGTTTCCTGACACCCACTTAAAACAAATGAAAACAAATGATAAGGATGCCACTTGCCAGTTGGCATGTTTTCAACCTTCATTTTCAGAAGCACATTGTACTCCAATGTTTTTCAGATATTTGCGTTTATGGAAACCTCAAACTAATTTCAAAATCTATCTGAGGGGGGAAAATTTTTCTTATTGTTCTTCAGACAGCTTTGAGGAAAAATAGTTATTTAACCCTCTTGCAATTAAACTATTTGATTGAAATATCTAGAAAATTTCTCTCTTACAGGAAAATATCATTAAATCTTCCATTAAAGTACTGTTTGAAAACTGTGTGTGGTCTTTGCTTAGTATATACAACATAAAAAATATATAAACCTTCCTCTTTGTTTACCTTGGATGTATGCAATTCCCCTCCCAAACAGCAGAGGGCATAACAAACTCACCCTTGCCATGAAGTCCACAGCAGCCCCTCTGTTCAGCAGAAGTGTGGCCACGTTTATGTTGCCATAGTGAGCCGCGATGTGTAGGGGGGTGAAACCACTCTGAGGGTTGGAGAGAGCCGCACAACACGCACATGCAAACAGATAAGCACACACACATTACATTACACGGCTTCACGCACAACACACACGTTTAATTCAGCACAGACCTATGGTCCTATGAGCTGAGATCAGGGTACAGTCACACTCCATCAGACATCAAACACTCTACGGTACACTGTTACACAAATACCTGACTTTCCTCACAGGGGCTGAGAAAGTCCTTTACTTGAAGCATCAAACATGGGGCCAATGGTTCACAGGGTTTAAGGTTTAGTTTACCAAACGGGCTTTTATGCGCTTTTATTACACTAAATTATAACTCATTTAACTGTCACCAAAAGCAAAGCAAAGTCAAACTATTTAGGTCTTAGTGTTGCTATAGAACTCAAGTTTGATGAATAATGTTTAGAGACGATTACTGATATTCTGTATCGTACAATTTATAACATCCTGAAACTTTTAGTATGCAAAATTTGCCCTGCAAATGAACCTAATGTCTGTTTGTTAATATCTCACTTAAGTGTGATTTCCTGGCAAACCCCTGACTTAGTAATCAGCAGCTGTCAAAGCAACAGAAGGACACAGGAAACAATCTGTCTGATAAGGGAATGAATGTCACATTAAGCTATCCAATGGTTGGAATTTCAAATTCAAATTTCCTGTAATCCAGAGGAGAGCAGGTGTCTCAGACATGTGTGTCCACTCTGTTGATATCTGGTGTCTCAAAAGTTTGCGAAAGATTTTTTTTTTACACTGAAAGTTATCTTTAAAAAGTTTGGTGACAAAAAATACATTGAACAACAAAAATCTGTTTATTGTCAGTCTGTGGACATGCAGGAGGTTCATGTCAACTTTGTTCCATCTTCCGTCACAGTAACGGCCCAAATTTGTTTACCACAATGCAGGAGCCTCGGATCAACAAATACATTTTGGATGAATCATACCAGATAACTTGCCAGCCTGCCAAAGCCAGAGACAATGTCAACCAAAACAGGCACACACAGAAGGTGGCCACCTGGCTTTGGTATGACAAAAGGGCCTTTGTTAGCACAGAGCAGTGTTGAGGTAACTCGGTGCTTTGGTCCCATGCAAAATGCTTTAGGTGCAAGGGTTGAGAACTGGAAATACTAAAGAACTGGTAGACTAGTGAAGCAATTAGACTGAGCGTCTGTTGCTGGAGGGCTCAGGTCTTATATGACTTAATGGAGGTTTGGTTGCCATGCAGGTTATGGACAAACCACTAACTACTGATGTGTGATAACCACTTCTCATGCTAACATGGGTTATCACATTAATTAGTTTCATTCGCCAAAATACAAATAAATAAACAAACAACTGGAGCTTACGCTTTTGGACAGCATGAAACCATTAGAGTCAACAAAAACCGTGATACACAAGCCTCCAGCCTCAGGATTTCCTACAGCAGCTCAGGGAAACATGCGCTATCATGTTAACTCTCTCTATGACTAGAGATATGAACTAAATGAATGAAGCAATGAAGAGGAAGATGAATTTTAAGTTAAAATGGGAGAGAGGAAGTGACATAGGGCTGCAGAAACACTACTGCATCAAGTCAGGGGCATTTAAAAGTTTGTTGTTGATTAATTTAGAGTTTGTATGAGCTGCAATGGAGGGACTACGTAATGTACAGAGTAGAGGTGTACCTCTGTTGCTCTATTCACCATCATCTACAGAGTCAGCCAAGAGAGGAGAAATTCAGCAGTTAGTGAGCAAAAAACAGAAAAAAAGGAGCCTCCACTGACGTGAAGTGGAGGAGCAGAAGGAAAAGAGGGAGAGAGAAGGAGCTGAGTACAAAATAATTTATGACCATACAGTTTTGGACATAAAATCAGTGTAGTTGTCTAAGATTCAGGTTGATATGATTTTAAGCTTAAGAGAGATTCTATAGACAAAATGTACTTGTGCTCCTTTTCCTTTTCTGCAAAAAATAAAATAAAATAAAATAAGGAGCACCAAAAGCAAATCCAATTAAATCATAAAGAAGGGGAGAAAAAGGCAGCGAGAAACCAAAACGGACCAAG
>JAQMCX010000003.1:17085267-17100910 GCA_029814765.1 Acanthurus leucopareius | reverse complement strand
AAGGAGCACCAAAAGCAAATCCAATTAAATCATAAAGAAGGGGAGAAAAAGGCAGCGAGAAACCAAAACGGACCAAGAAAATCTGAAGCATTACAAATAAGGGAAACAGTGAAAGAACCAAAGAGATTAACAGAAACAAAGCAACCAACTGAAGATCCACCATCAGAGACCGGTCGGCCGCTCACCTTGGACTCGACATCCGCGTTGTGGTCGTTCTGCAGGAGCAGGGCCGCGGCCTTGGTGTCGTCCTTGCGGGCAGCGATGTGCAGGGCAGGCAGGCGTACCTTGCCCTTTGTATCGTTCTCCAGCAGCAGGGAGACCACCTGGTCATGGCCCTGCTGGAGGGCCACCGCCAAAGGGGTGAAGCCATCCTGTGTGTGAGGGGGAGAGCAGAGTCAGTGGGATTGGATGGGCGCCGTGATGCATCACTGGTGATGGAACCGTTATGGGATGATGGGTGTGACTGGATGGATTATATGGTCGTATCATCCATTCAATCACACCTACAACTTTGGAGCGGGTAATGGAGAGATGGTGCTCTAACATGACTTATTGTTGAACTGTTATTCTGCTGCAGGGTTGGAGGAGAGCAAAGTAAGATCCCTGAGTCTTAAAGAGGTTTTAACAAAGGTATAATGCATGTGTTATTAAGGATCCAATAACTTCAGATTTTTCCTTTGTTTTCAAATCTAATCCTCTTAAGTCTGAGAACCATATTAAACTTGATTTGCTTCTGCGATAAATGTCACAAAAATGTCAAAAAAGAAGCTAAAGGTGATTGAAGTCAGAGATTACTTTATGATTGTAACTGAAGCTTACATTTTTTATAATTATGTCCGAACTATAAAATCTCTTGTTTCGGTCTCAAAGGGCTCCTCGGGGAGCTCTGGAGGAAGAAAAATAACCTGCATATTTTGGGTTTTCAGCTTTGGAGTTCAACCTTTAGACAGTCTGTCCTGCTTGGAGCTTATAACATAGTTAAATTATGACCTGATAGCAAATTTGTCAAACAGCTGTCAAGGTTACTGTACACTTCCAAGCCTCCTCACCATGTAGTGCATTGTAAGTTACATAATATGAGGATGGGGTGTAAAGGGCTCACATCTTTCTCTAACACACATCACCCTTATGATGCATAATTTAGCTGAAAGCTTCCTGCCATAGCTCTGCACCTCTGCTTACTGTAAGTTTGAATGTGTGTGGGCACAGAGGAGCCTGTGTTATGAGCATATGCGCCTGCATTTATATATCATGAGTACTGGCAGTTTGTGCGCATGTGCATATGTGCAAAAATATTCAATGTGTGTGCATATGCAAGTCCTGAAGGGCATCCTCTCTACCATGTAGTCCATAGATGTAGACCAGTGAACTGTAGACCGGTTGGCGTTTTCCATTAGCCCCATCATCTATTTATCTCTGTATGTGCTCATGTGTATATACGTGTGCTGACTGGTAAGTGTGTATGGATTCCACAGGCTGAGCAACATAAATCAGAGCAGTAACGGCAGCACCAGCAGAGGAGGAGAGACAGCAAGTGGAGCAGACCTCATCTGTGACCCACTAAAGGTCACACTGCCTCCACCACCATACACTACCAATCAATGAAGCTCTGCTTAGTCCCTCATGAAGAGATGGGGACAGAGGAGAGGGAGGAGGGGAGAAGGAGAAAAAGGGGGCAGGCAGAAGAGGATGGTGGAAAGACAGGTGAGGCGGAGACAGCAAGGATGTGAGACAGAGGAGATGAAAAAGGACAAAAAAAAGAGGACATCAAAGGAAGGACAGAGATGGAGAAGAAGATGGAGAACCAGCAAGGTGCAGAGTGAGAGGGGTCGGGATGAAAAGAGGAGGGAGGGAACAGAGGAGAGGAGAGGAGATGAAGATGGTTAGTACAACAGATGTAAAGACCATACATGACTAAGGCAGAGATAATGCATGAACACATTACGATATGAAGGCTGGACACAAGATTGGCATGTCTGACCGCACACACGCACAATAACAAAACCACACACACATGTACAGTACCTCTGTGGCCATACTCTGGCTGGCGCTGTTCTCCAGGAGGAACCGTACCACCTCGAGGTGATTCTCCTGGGCAGCCATGTACAGAGGAGTGAAGCCATTCTGCACACGACATGGACCAAAACACACATTTACAAACATGTTAAAACAGGCTGAACTGTGCTGCTTTATCTCTTTGTTGCATGTGAACCACATCATAAAAACATGCTGAATGTTATCCAAAATGTACCGATACACCTGAAATGATTACATCCTCACTAATAAATGATATCAGTGTATTTGATAGTCTTGAGAGTGATATATTTCTTGATAAAAGCAGCTCACTAATGACACAAAACATCCAGGTGAAGCCTATAAGAGCTTTGTGTTGCTGTTATGTCTCTATTGGCAGTTTTGAGGGTTTGATAAGACCAGTGAGAAAGACATCTCTCCTTCCACCTTGATCTGACAGAGTTAAAAGTAAAATGCAAGGACAGCAGTATCCAGGAGAAGCAGAGGCCTAGTTGGCGTGATGCCAGAGTCTGTCAGCGAGGATCTTTCCACTGAGAGATTCCCTCAATGTCACTGACGCCATGATACAGCATCACTCAAACTGATGTGTGCATGGCACTAGCTTAATTATATTTAAGTTGTTTCACTTCTTAGATGTACTGTGGACCTAGAGGACATTATGCATAAGTCTGTATGTGTGTGTGAGTGTGTGTTATGTGTAAGCCACCTGAGATTGTGCGTTGACATTGGCTCCATTATTGACCAGCTCTTTGACGACTTCCGTCTGGCCAGCCAGCGAGGCTATGTGCAGAGCAGTGTTTCCTTTCTGGATTACATGGAACAAGCACAGGAATGTGTGTTAAGCCCCGTCCCACCTGTTACACTGTATTGCTTGTGAGTGTGTGTGGGTGACTGTTTGTCACTATAGTCTATATATCCCCGTCAGTATCCATGTGTCCCAGTGAATCCCCCTCACGCCAAACGCACTTTTGTGCCGCTGGTGTTCCACCTCTGGCATCCCCCCTGCCCGCTGTGCCAACAATGTGTCACTTCCGATGCGCCACGTCCCACACATAAATAATCCTCTGCTGAGCCTCATCCATAAATAAAACTACAGGAGGCTCTTTATGAGCCCATACAGAGCCTTGTGAAGGCAGGGTCGACACCCGGTCGTCCTGCTGGCCGCGTGATACTGGGCTGTTATTTGTGAGACGTGCTGTTGCACAGTAGCGATGATCTGTCACATGTACTGTACACTGTGGCAAGAAAATCAGACGGCCTTATCTGCTGAGGCATAAGGCAGATCAACACAGGGACAGACAAGACTGTTTGAAGTATACAACAGCTTGTTTACTTTACTGAGTATAACGGCTATTTGAGAAAACAAGACAGAAAGACCAGTTCTACAAGTTTTATAAAATAAAACAGAATTTTCATTAGAAATGTCTCTATGCCTTTACAGGGGCTGGTCACAATGTCGTGATCATCAGTTTAATATAAAGCAACACCTCTGCAGTGAACAGAAAACCACATTTTTGAAGTTTATATGATTCAGCTCTTCTTGAAAGCAGCATAGAGTCAACTTAAACCTGTACTGGAAAGCTGGAAACTAAATAAATCTGCTGAGCACTTTGTTTATTTGCTTTAGCAGGTGCGTCTGGCCCCCCTCCCAGTCGGGCAGATTTCCACCCTTCCTGGCCTGTGTCTGGCCAATCACAACCACTTATCTAAAATGTGACAGGTTTGACAGATGGATTTTATCGGTTCAGATTTGGAAAGTGACATTTACACATTTAGCTGCTCCGATCGCTTGTAGGTCTATACGGTTACATCCAGTCTGCAGATCATCCAGCACAGTGAAAGTCACGTGCAAGAACTCAAGGGACTTCCACCAGAAGAGCTGACTGACTTCCTGTTGAACCCTCAGCTGACATGAATGGAGAATAAAATGATTCACACTCATAACTCTTCTAGACTTTCCAAATGTTATTGAACTGCATGAATCAAATTATGATTATCAACAAGTCATTTTATAAGGTGTTGTGAGGCTCAAAAAAAATCTGCTTCTTTCACAAAGGAAGCTTTTAGGAAATCCTTTTTTGGTCCCTGTGCATCATGTGACATGCAATGAGACAGTCTGGCCATTTGGTCACACAGTAACACTAGGCCAGCCTATATAATTAGTGTAAATCCACATTTCTCTCTCTGTTTCAATTTAAACATTGAAAGCGCCACAAATATGAAGCAATCCAGTAATAATGAACAAAAGTTACAGCCCGAGAAATGATAACAAAGGCAAATCAACACCCCTCACACAGCTGTAAAATTGTAAGCATCACAATGCTTGCGTTTGTTACAAATCTGCTAAGGGGGCTAATGAGCTGAGAAAAAGGCCTCTTGTTTAATTTTCTCACAACAAGAGCAGCATGACATTAGGGGCGTATTCACAATTAACTTTAGCATTAAACACCCACAGAGCCAGAATGAAACACTCAGTGTAACTAAATCTAAGTATCTTAAGCAGCGCTGTCCCTTTTATTCTCTCCATCCACGGCATTAAACAGAAATTTTGAGACATTAGGGCAAAGGCAATGGATTCCCAAGATCTCCAACTAATCCCTCAGTATCCTCAGGGTCACAATAGAAGGAGGTTTTAATTGGAGAGATTTTCTCCTTGATCTTAAATATTTCATTGTGTGCTGTGTTTATGTCAGCACCAGGCATGTGGCCTGTGGCAGAGGGGCTGAACGAGATGACTGAACGGGAGTCAAAGCCTTCTGGGCTCAAATCTGGATAATGTTTTCAATGGCTCTCCCTTTTGAACTCCTTTTAGCAGCAGAGTAACGATGCTTTTGGAGTAAAAGACCCCCCTCCCCCCGATGTATTATACTATATGATATCATACAGTCCTCAATATGAACCCTACCTTATTCTTTTATACATTTATTTTACTATTTCTAAGTTATACATTCTACTGGTATTATACCGACGTACATTCAATCTTTTCTTGCTTAATTGTCTCACTTTTTCCAGCAGCAGTTTCCTCAGGGATCATTAAATATTGATCCAGTATTAAACCCTAATGAAGGCTGCACACTTACAGTAGTTATGTTGTAGCTGCATGCAGTTTAATCCTACAGAGCTGCTGTGTTTTGTGTTGAATCCTAATGAAGTCCTCTGTAACATCAGTGACAGGTGACATTGTGGGACTTACCTTTGTGGCTGCATCCACAGCAGCTTCAAGCTTCAGCAGCTCCGCAACAACCTCTACGTGCCCCTCCTTGGAGGCTAAATGAAGAGCATTCAGACCATTCTGAAAAAGAAAAATATGGGGAGTTGGTGTGCATCATGCACAAGTATCAAGAGGAGGATCCTGCATGTTCAGCAACACATGAGCCCTTGAGCTCTTGATATAAAATCTGGCTGATGTAGCAGTATGGTGTAAACATGTTTATGAGTGAAGACAAACTTAAAAAATAATATATTAATACTCTTAATTAACCCTCAGGAGGACAGGAATACATGCAAGAACATTTTAGTTTCTTATTTATAGTCTCTGAGAACTTACCTGATTGCAAATGTTAATCTCAACCCCAGATTTGAGGTAGTCGAGGACCTTTTCAAGGTTTCCTGCCCGGGCAGCTCGCAGGTAACTTGCATTACTGTCAGACTGGACAAAAAAGAAGAGCAGCAAGGAAAGAAAGAGAGGCAGACAAGAGAAAAACAGAAAGAGAGAAAGGGAGCAGGTGAGTATGTCGTGTCAGACTCCAGCCACAAGCTTACCTGCATCGAAGTAGGCAAATGGGATAAAAGCACATACAAATGCCAAATGTTACTGTACCAGGTAGAATTCTGTCATAGTTTCTCAGACATCCAAAAAACATTTTAGCAGGGAAAAAACAAAACCAATATCCACACACACAGTAGGTCCTTTGTCCCATTAAAATCAATACAGTTAAATCCAGAGGTGTCTCAAATGAAAACAATGCAAAAATGCAAACATCTCAAAAAGTGAGTCCATGAGAAAAGCAGCAGAGTCGCAGCGTTACATCCCAACAACCATCGACATCCTTCGTCATCCATAAGATCCCACTGGGATTTTATTCCAGCTTTGTTAAATCCTTATGTCTTTAGATGCCAAAAGTAGGAAGTTCAATGACCGGGTGGTCCTCACAGCTGCCAAAGAGACCTCCTTCCTGTCTCAGAGATCTGCTCTGAAGCAAACAGTAAAGCAGTTATGAGTCTATATGTCTGAGCTACGAGAAGCAGAGCATTCTGCTGGGCTGTCCTTTATTTCGGAACAGAAATAGGGCTTTGCACACCAAAATAAAATGATGAGGCAAGCATGTTTTTGCTCCTATAATAAATGTGATGTGCATGTGTGTGTGAGGGAGGAGGAGAGAGAGGGAGGAGGGGGGGGATCGAAAGATGGATGAGAGTAGACAAAGAAGAAGGGATGGAGACAGAAGACGAGGGGGTTGTGTTTCTTTTCTGTGTTCATTTCAGCTCCCAGGACATTTGGTTTTGACGTAAAATGACACATAGCAAGCTCTGCACATTTTGTCATCCATCTTCTCAGCAGCCACGTAAAGAGCATTTTGTAAAACTCAGCAGTGGAGCTGCTGAGAGCAGGAGCGAGAGAAGCTGCGATATGCTGCTTCATAATAGCAGCTCAAAAAACAAATTCCCCTGAATTATCAAAAGCTCAGACCTGCTAAATTTAGCCTTGTGTCCAGAGACACTTAGGATAAACTCAGCAGGGCCAAACGGAGCGAGCGGTTATCCAACATTGTACTCTCCACCTCCCCCTCTGCCGTGCTTTTCCAGAAATAACCCTGCGAACACACAGGGATCTGACCCAAAGCCAAAATGTGAGCGAACAAGACATGCAGCATCAGATTGTTCCACTGATAGGCAGCATGAAACTGTGAGAGGAAAATATTTGTGTCTGTGTGTTCTCATGAGTACACAAACAAAATTATGGCAGATAAAGTGGTGTTAGCTGGAAACCAAGTCATTTCCTGATTACAAGAGACCATTAAGCTATAAAGCTCATAGCTTTTTGAAGCCAATCTGCCCACATCTAATAACGTCCTCTTCCTTTTTCCACACCCCCAACCCCCAGAGAACTGTTTGATAGCACTGAAGAACTACTGATATTTATGTTCTTCTGGCCTTGAGAAAGGTCACAACTCAACAGACTGTGTCACTGGCACGGAGCCCGAGCCAGCACAAATATGAGCCACGAGGTCAAGAATAATTACAAAAAATATACAGTACAACCACTGCCATTGAGAAATGCACATGCATGAGGGTGAAAAGTTTAAGGAGGCATCATAAAGGCTTAATATTATACATTAAGACTGCGGCTGTTCTAAGAAATCAAGTGAGAGAAACAGCTGCAAAGAAGAAGAATCATTAATATTGGTACAGCTGCACTGAACAGTAAAATAGGCCATTGACTGTGAAAACTCATAAACAGCCAGTGCAGTGGGCTGGACCTCCTGTTGCCTCACTTAAAAAACTGTAGAGACAGTGTTGATACTCAAATGCTGCATTAGAGCTCCTTCACTTGTATTTAAGATTGTGATGTCTTTCTCTATTTGTGCAACATAACAACATTTAACAAGACAAGTTTCCAATGACAAAAGCTAATGTATCAACAAAGAACTAGCAAAATATGCTACACTTCTCAGACGTCTTTTGCTCGTTAGTCACAGGCACTGACACCAAGAACTGGCGTCCTTCACGATGACCTGTTAGAAACACTTTGGCTCGTGTTCAGTCCAAAGTGAGCCAGCAGCCACTCAGGCAGCTCCCTGTCATCACACTGAGGCAAACTATCCACACCTTCTCCATGATACGTCTATGTTATGGGAACATATCACATGGCGTCAGAATGACAACAATTTCTTTGTGTACAGTGTACAACAAAGAGGGACCATAAACTGAGCAAGATCAAGAGGTTAATCCCCGAAAGAAGCTTCATACACTTCCTAAAATGTTTACATTCATTTAAAACTTCTCCACAACAATTTCAAGATCATCTTAATGTTTCACTCAGTCAGCATCATCATCATCATCATCAGTGACTAAAGTGAAAGTCTCTCTACATAGGAAAAAAAACGTGCAGCATGTGTGTTTGTGTCTGTGTGCAGGTCATCTGCCTGCTGGTACACATGCCAGCAGTTGACGCTCTGATCTGACCTCTGACGCTGAAAGCTACAGGTCACACTGCTGTGGACAGACCACACACATGTCAGCTCAGTGATGTCCACCATGAAATATTATGCAAGTCGGACATGATCACTTAATGCAGATATGCAACACAAGCATACCGGTTGGTTGGTTCAGGCAGTTGTGGTAGAACATGACAAAACAAGACAAGAATATACATTTAAGGTTCATGCTGTCATTCAGTGCTGTCAGATATGGTGTAATATTTTGATGAGGATATAAAGTTATGATTGAGGGGGAAAATATGTTTGGTTTTGTTTTGTAGGGTTAGGGTAAGCAAAATATTTAGTTTTTTTTTAATCAAAATTAATCCATTAATTAATCATTAATGTTACCAATGACTGATTAAGCAAAGTGCTTACAATTTCCATTTATTATATTGCACATTTGCCAATTAAGTCGGTCCAGTCTGTCACACCTGACCTGAAAATGACAAAAAGCATATAAACTCTTACTCTAAAAAAAAGTAGCATTTTTAAAGTTTTATGTTTTTTAGAAGTATTACTTATTTGCAGTAATCATTTAAATATCACGCAGTGCTCTTTGCGTCTCCTGCTGCATCTGCCCAAGCTTAAGTGGCAACAGATTTAGCTGTCATCGTCCATAAGTCAGTATTTACTGCTCTTGTCAGTTTATCTCCTAATGCCTTCAGTGAAAACCAGTGACCAACATGTCCAACCCTGCATCCTCATCCCATCTATGTCCAGCATGAGGGATCTTGAAGTCTTTGTGAATGAGGCATTACACAGGACGGGGCAAGAGATTAGTAAGAGAAATATCATTAAGCCTCCACAGATCAGAGGTTCAAAGAAAATGGGGCCATTAAAGACTAGGTTAAGCCTGAAGGAAAGCATTAATCTAACGTTAGAGTGAAGGAAGAGGGGATGAGAGACACAGCGAGACACGGTGAGAGAGAAATCTGACACACAAACTGAGAATTACATTACTCCTGAATCTTACAAAGCCAAAATTGCAGCTAATTTGAGGGTAAGTCGCTGTAAAAATTAAAATTAACCATCTCAGCTCTAATTAAAAATGCCCTCTGGTCACTTACTGGTGTCTGCGGATGCTCTTTAAAAAGGAAGAGGAAAAATTTAAATACTGCCTAACAGCAAAGCTTACCATTGCTGGTTGATGAGCCTTAAAATGTAGGTTTGGTGTAATTACTGCACATCTATTTCTTATTGTAAAGAGTCCGATTTTTCGATCAAAATTATTTAAGAATGAACAAGTTATTCAAGTTCAATATACACAATACAATTCAACCAACAGTGATTTTTAAAAAACTGTGCTAAACTACAAAGTTGTGAAAAATATATGAAATAAAACAGAGTGCATGTAAGGTGTACTCAGTGAAAGAGCGAGACACAGCCTATGTCATGACCTCAAGCGGAGGCTGGGCCGTCAGTATGGAGACTCATGAGGTTTTGGAGCTGCACAGCATTTGTTTTCATTTCTGCTGAATCAGTACTTGGCACTTCTTCTCCACATGACATCAATGCTATGATAGTCTAGATGAACAGAGGATACTTAGTTGTATAAAGACTGATATCCCCGGGCGACCAGACTGCGGTGATGTCAGTTTGGCACCCTGCACCGAGCATGTAACCAATCAGAAACTCATGCAGCGTTCTGCGCTGTGTCCGTGTATAAGAATGGATACATCAACATATACATGCCTGCATGCATTTTGGGATAGTTTGCACTCAAAACACATGCACTGAAAGTTATGCTCACATGTGTAACACTGACACACACAGGTCGATGTCATTGCTTTAGGCTCTGGGCGAACTGACTGAGCTAAGAAGAGGATAGCCAGGCCAGCAGCGGCTGTATTGTTTCACTTTATCCCCTTCTCTCCTGACAGCACAACACAGACAGAGCTCCACCAGCACAAAGCCGGGGGCATCCAGTCGCGGGCCACAGCACCCAACGGGTCCAAAGAACCTCAGCCAACCACACCAGCACATTCATTCCTCTCATCCCTCTCATAGTATCTGAAATTGTTCTCTTTTTCTATACGCTAAATATAGCCATGCTATTGATGAATGCTCTCATTTCACTGTCAACATGCTTTTAGCAGAAAATCACTATTGAAGCTTTAATAGGCATGGATGCAAATCATGCTATTGGCAGCACAATGAATGGTGATCTGTAACAGGAGTCTTCACCTTTTAGTACCTCCTTAGATTATTTAAGTACCGGTATACAGAGATCGTTATATATCACAAGCTGTTTCACAGATCTGATGCCTGTATGTATCACACACTATTATCTTCTGCATCAACATCACTTTAAACATCCCTCCATTATAATAATTTTGCTGATGAGAACACCACACATTTCAGAAGCACTACAGAGAGGAGACAAGTGGGTTTGCCTGATGCCTCCTAATGGCCACTTGTAAGAGACAGAATGAGTCATTAAATGATGGAATGACTGAATGAATGAATGAATAAATTAGAAATTCAGTAAATTACCGTCAGTATGCATTAGTGTTTTGAAATTTAAACTATAATATGTAAATGTTTCTCAAAACACAGAAAGAAAGCTTTGCACTACATTATTTATTACAATCCACTTCTCTGCAAGCTGTCAACACAGCATTGATATTATTATCAATTTACAAATTGATATGGGGAACCTGTTAGCAAAACATTTACCTATTTGCACACCCAGCAGGAGCACCACGATCATTCATTTGGTGTCACGTTTCAGTACATCTGATGAATAAAGCTGCAGTAGTCACCATCCATTAAGCTCTATTTCTCATCTCTACCAATTAAGAACATATCTGACTTTTTTGCTGCAAATTGCTTCATTATGCTCATCAGCAAGACACTAGCTGTGCACGGTGGGATTTTGGAGCCTTTTCATGAAAAAACTGCTACCTCCTTTGCTGAAAAGCAGAATATAAGATGACTGAGAGTGAACTGTAAGTTAAGTTGCAGGACTGAGCTGAAACTGAGCTGAGGCTGAGAGAGGGAGCAGCACATTCAGATCATTTGGTCATGTTGTTTTCACTTTGCCTTTTGACACGTTGTGAGAATTAAAATATCAGCTGTTGTTGCTTTAAGAAACTGGTGAGAGAATCTCTAAGAGCGCCACAAACAAGCCGTGCATACAGCACCACATGCCTTTCCTCCAATGTTAAAGGACTTGTGTGACATTTAAGGGGATCTGCTGTCTTTGTGAGAGTTAAATGAGGAGATTGACACCCCCTTTCATGTCTGTTTACTCATATGAAGCTGAACCCAGGAGACTGTTAGCATTGTATAGCATAAAGACTAGAAACAAGCGAAATAATCAGAATTATACTCTCCTGAAGTTTAAATAAACCCAAGTAATTTGTACATTACAAGCAAAAAAAAAAAACAAACTTCTAAAAACATTTCCTATAGAAAAAGAATCCCACTTGTTAAATAATCCACTCATACCTCTAATGTATATGACAACATGAACGTGCAGGTGCAATTAAATAACTACACCAAACTCCCTGATTTGGGCAAAATATCCCCTGCATGCTTTTACTCTGCAGACATACAAAGACATCTGCTCGCAGCACATTAGCTTTCCATGTTCATACAACCCGAGTGAGAATGAATGATTCACTGAGTGCACCACTGAATCCACAACACCAGCCTCTGAGACAGTAAATAACCTCTCTTACATTCTGTTTTCAAGTAAATACTCAATAAACCCCCCAATCCAAGTTTTCAGAATTAAAAATTTTAAAAAATACAACAAAAAAAATCCAACTGTTAGCTCTACTCACTTGTGTTCGGAAGACAGCACCCTCTTCCACAGCCATGTTCACCTACTCTCCCTCCCTCTCCTCTGAGTGCAGAAGAGTGAAACCTGAGCTGAGAGTGGTCAGCCAGCCAAGCAGCCAACCAGTCATCTACTCAGTCAGTCAGTCATTCAGTCAGTCAGTCAGTCAGCTCTGTCCGTATCTTAACCTCACGGGCATCCATCCCACTCAGAGGAAAGAGCAGAGTGCCATCGGCTCAGGTAACAGAGTAAAAAAAAAAAAAAAAAATCAAAGCACACCAACAAATGCAAGCACTGGAGGCAGCGGATACATCCTTTCCTTCCGCTGTCTGATCGATGCCGTGCACATCAGACGGAGGGATGGTGGGAGGAAAGAAATGAGTAAGGGAGGAAAAAAAAAGAAGAGGGGAAGGGGGTCTATCTAACTCCGGCGGTGAGTAAACAAAGCGCCGAGCATCCCTCAGTCTTTCACGCTGCAGAGAGGACACAGACTAAATCCCCTCCATCGCCCGGCGCCCTCCCTGTCCCCTCTCTATCTCCTTTTTTTTTTTTTTTTTTTTTAAAATGTGTCAACAAGGGTAAATCCCTGCTGCCTCGCAGAAGCTTGCCCCTGCCCCAGAAAGCACCTTCCAGCGGGGAGGGTGCAGGAAGAGCACTTACCATAATAGCTGAGGATTCTTCCTCCCTCTCTGCCTCTTTTCTTTTCTTCTTCACCTTCATTTACTCTAAAGGGGGGGTGTGTGTTTGGAGGGGGGTGGGAGATCTTGATATCCAAGGTTGGGGACGGTAAGCAGGGAGAGGGGCCAAACTGAAAATAGCAGCTGAAACAAATACTTTAGCTAAAATGACTCGACTGGGATGTGTCAGCGCCCCCCCTCTCCCCTCTTCTCTCTCGTTATCCCACCCACTCTCCCCCCTTTCCCTCCCACTCATTCTCTCTGGCTCACTCTCCCAGCCTCCCTCAGTCTCCACCAGCATGCTGCTCTTTATTGTCATCCTGCTTATCAGCTTTTTTTTCCCCCGTAACAAAGACCAGCATGGGCGCGCGTGTGTGTGTGTGTGTGTTGTGAGTATCCAGGCTTGGCGTGCTCTACCTGGTTGCACAGGAGCAATCAGTAGTGCTTCTGTTTGTCTCTAATAAAAGGGGAGTTTATGAGTCCAATAACGGCAGAGAAGAACAACAATAAAGCCACATGCTATTTTGGGGCAACTGGACTAGTTGGCCACCCCCAACAGTCAATGGGGACACTTTAACAGGGGATTAGGGGCTTTTCCTTTGGAATTAGGGACACCCTCTGTCCTCCCACCTCTCACCCCACGGCAGACACGCCCCATCACAGTCAGCTGAGTCGGAGCCGGGGATGAGAAGCTCACCCCCACTGATTTCTCCTCACAAATCAGGCTCATAGCTGAGCCCAAGCACAAGCACAGGCTGATAGAAGCCAAAGATGCTCACAGCTCTCCTGGAGCTGATCACTATCTGTGTGAGCAGAGGGGAAAAAGCCAATTGAGGTAAAGCGTAACAAACAGCGTTACCCATGCATCCATGTTACATGTTTGATCATGGGTAATTACACCTGTGGTTAGTAAACGATCTGATTTTCTTATCATGGAGGGCCACCCACAGCTCGATTTTACCTTTAGAGACACAAAGCTATTTTTCCTTTAATATCGACCCCCCAGCACTGGATAAAGTGTTGAAATTAGATCAGTGGTTCTCATCCTGGGGGTCAAAACACCCAAGAGGGGTCGCAAGCTGATTCTGAGAGGTCAGGAGATGATTAATTGGGTAGAAAACAGTCAAAATTCAACCACACAAAGCTATGTTTATTGTTTTTAATTGCTTTCTTGCAGGAAATTATGTGAGAAGATTGATAAGAGTAACACAACCCCTGTCTAAAAACCTTTTTCTTTTTTTTTTTGCAAATACATTTTCTTCCTGCTTTACAGTGAGTTTTTCAGACAATGGGACCTCCATGAATGACCTCATGTTTCCAACCTCCAGTGGAAAAAGTGTTTTATAATTAAGCTTTAGTAAAGATTAAGAAAAGGGGACATAAAGTGTTAATAAGCCAGCTTTAGTGGTGCCTTTATGTGGGTCTGTTACCTTTAAACAGAGCCTGGCTGTTTCTCTGTGTCTCCAGTCCTTTTGTGAAGCTGAGCTAAGTGGCTACAAGCTGCTATTTACTGTACAGACATCAGAGTGATATCAACCTTGCTTGTCCACAACTGTGACCCTTACACCTTTACTGCTGTGCAAAATTGTTAAATAAAAGATAATTCCTGGGGATACGCTGCTAGATAAATAGTTTTGATGTTGGTGGAAAAGCTGCTCCGACAGATGTGTAAACAAACTCTGCGGTCAGTGAACTCCAGGATGTGGAAAATCCCAGGGACAAACTGCTACGTGGTCACTCTTTCCCTCAGCCTGCTGAGTTTTGATAATAAATAATAAACACAGTCCATTAGTATCACAGCCATAAGTGTTATTTATAGCAGGAATGTTGCTGGCAGTGCTGCCGCAAAGACCATACACGCAAACATACACATCTAACAGACAGAGCAGACGGTGACATGCAGCCATCCGTCCCTCAGCCACTGCTTTCACATTCTGTCGCTATTCCAGAGGAATGGCACCACAGCATTATGGGTATTTTCCAGTGCGATCAACTGTCTGATGAAAGATAAAGAGAGTCAGAGAGCAGAGAGCAAGAGGGCAGGAGGGCAAGAGTCAGAGAAAGTGAAAAGGGTTGAACTTTCTTAGATTTTTGATCTATTAAAAGGAGAATGGGATCAATCTCATGTTAAACCACCAAGCAATATATCTGAAATCAGAACTTTCCAACATATGCTCAGCCAAGTTAGGTATACAGCTTCAGATTAGTTGATAAGCTTGACCCAAGGCATTATGGGACTGACACAGGACTGCCAACAAAAAGTATTGTTTTTAACATGGTAAAACAGATAATCACAGAGGACAGTCATTGTTTATCATTTATATATTATTATGGATTTTATCTCTCACATTTGGTGTTCTAGTGATATTTACACCATATTTCCCAGAACAACAGAGGATTTTTCCCTACCTCATGGAGGAGGTAACATGCCTGTATTTACTTAAAGCAGACTTGTATTAGAGATGAACCTTTATTTTTAATTCATCCTGTTTGATAAGTATATTTGTTCACGTTTTAGTAAATAATAAATTACCAAACTGCAGGAAAAATGCTGCTTTTTTAACGCAACATGAAACAAATCCATACTGCCACAGCTCTATGTGACAGCTGATAGAGAGAGAGAGGGAGTGACAGATGCTTTGGACCAGAAGAAGAGAGTCGAACATGTGATTGGTGGATCACAGGCCCCTTCACGCCAACACCGCAGTGAACAGCCCTTCTTGGAAACCGCAGGGTTACCATGGCTACTGGAGGAGGTTACAACAGAGGAGGGAGTGAGGCCTACTTATGGAAAATTATCTCTTTTGACACAGTTGTGCTCACACACACACACACACACACACACACACACACACACACACAGAGTGCTAGAGTCATTTTTATTTTCTCGCCTGTCAATAATCACACTCACTGTATGGCTTGATAAATTATCTGGGGAAAATAAC
>JAQMCX010000003.1:17070905-17085192 GCA_029814765.1 Acanthurus leucopareius | reverse complement strand
CTCTTTTGACACAGTTGTGCTCACACACACATACACACACACACACACACACACACACACACACACACACACACACACAGAGTGCTTGAGTCATTTTTATTTTCTCGCCTGTCAATAATCACACTCACTGTATGGCTTGATACATTATCTGGGGAAAATAACATTGCAGTTAAATGATGAATGATTACTTTTCTTTGCGGCACTGGTGAGCAATTTCATGTGATATTTAAATATATCGTTTTTGCACAATTGATCATTTTGTTTTTTTATTTAGCTCTTTGATTTTTTTCCTCTTTTTCTTCTTTTCTGTAACCTGATCTGATGCTAGATATGCTACTTCTTATATCTTGGGAAATTCAACAGAGGAGTTTTGGGAAAAAATGTCACCATAGAGTCATAATATAGTGGTGCATTTTCTGGAAATTGAGTCGAATTGAAACAAATCTTTGTTACTGCGGAGAAACAATCAATCATACATCACTGTAATAATTCTGAGAAGTTGTCTTTTGTTCCAGAGCTGTATTTATGCCTCTGAAATCCAAACCTCACAAATGAGATATACTTAAATATTCAGAGGGAATAGAAATGGCTCTTGGCTAATCCAATTGACTCCTTGTTGGCTCTCTCAGACTGATTTCACAAACATACCATGCGAGCTCAACCATCCCAGAGAAGCACTCAAATATTACACCACTATGCTTTTGTATCCTTAATATTTCTAGAAAACACAAAACACACAACCGACAGACGGATTTTTAGTGCTCCTGCTGCACAAAGCTCGCTCAAGGGCACAGCTCCCCTCCGTCACCGGGGACATGAAACCGCCAGGGTGGAGGGAGAGAAGGAGAGGGAGGGAGGGAGCTGAGCAGAAGGGCAGAAAGGAGAGAAAGACTGGGAGAGGAGGGTGGGAACATGGAGAGAAAAAATAGGTGAACCATTGAGCAACGAGTGAGTCAACGTCATACATTATTATGCATCACCACCACCCAGTTTGGCTGATAGAAACATTTGTCATATTTATTATCAAGTTATTATGTTATTTGAAAAATAAAATATCTTCTTAATGCAAAAAAATTCAATTTGCAAGCTTATTATCATATGTTATCTGTGACAGCTGCAGACATGAAGTCTCCTGTCTCTCCACTCTCCAGGACAAAGGACAACAACGCTGACACTGATGGGGGAAGAACTTGAATGTCGCATTGGATTTCATCCAACCGACTCGTCAGCTCTAAAGGTGAAATCTACACACCAGTGCGCTAGGCTAGATCAATACCTGTCCCGCCAAAAAGTCATTCCAGAAACAACTCCTGAGGAGCAAAGGTGAGACAAAGAAATACTCACAGAGGAGAGGTAAAAGAAAGTGGAGTGGTGGGCGGGACTAAGAGGAGAATATGAAAGTGCAGAGGCAGGAAAGACTCAAAGGGCTTAAAAGAGAAACAGAGCAAAAGAAGAAGATGAAGCATAGATGGCAGCAGAGGCACTGACTGTGAATTTGAGTTAGAAAACATAAGGCATCAAACATCGAACTCCTCCTCCTCCTCCTCCTCATCCTGTTCCCTCTGCTCTTCCTTCTCCATCCACAGTTTGACCTGTAGCAGACTCTGTTCAACAGTCAAACACTGGACTCTGGTGGACAGTCTCCTGCATGACAGCTGAGCAAAACATCACTGGTCTCTCTGTGACTTTCGTACACAACCGATACTTTTTGTATCATAGTGACCTGAGATTCATATAAGATGACAGCCTTAGAAATGAACTATGAGTAAGAAGTGTAGACTGGCCCTCTGTGTCAGTCAGAGGAGACATGCACTTGATATTTCATATTCATAAAGCACTCCTAAGTCAAATAATAAAATAGAGTTGGCTTTTGTGTTATATTTTTGTGTTTGGATTTGTTTATGTAATATGGATTTGATGATCCTTTCTTTTATCTTTCTTTTATCTTCATCTTTTATTTTCAGTTTGGAAAGTTTGATTGTTTGTCTGTATATTTTGCATCTGCATTTATTTCCCTGTGTACAAAGGGGTTCAAACTAATCTTATTGGAAGGTCCTGCAAAAAAGACTGAACAAATAAAACAAAATCACTCCATGTTATTATACAGTGAAAGTTATTTGCATGCAATACTTGTTTTTGTGTCCACTTGGGGGCAGCAGAAAACAACAGCTGTGGACAAAACACTGACACAATGTCACTGACATTTAGGTTGATACAGCAAACCCTGCAGTCTGTTGCCTCTTTACATGTCCAGCTGATACAGAAAAAAACACTAGCTTCCTCTCCTTTTTGCCCTGTTTTGGTCTCCACCAAAGTCTGAGGGAAAAATCTGGGCCTTTAGCTGCTCAATGATCCACTAATTGTGTCCATCTGCTGTTTTGTGTTAGGTTGATTTGTAAAATTATATCATAGGAGTCAACAAAACAGTAACATTGTGGGCAGTAAAATCAAGCTTACAGACTCTAAAATGCTCAGCAGAGACAGATAAAGATAACTCTGTGGGTTCATCACTAAAAGCATCCCCTTTCATATTTCACACAATCTTTCAAATCTTTGTTACTGTGTAATAAAAATACTCATCATACTTGCTCTATAGTTTAATGAATGAATGTGTGATATTTTATTTCCAGCAGCAAAAGACACAGACAGAGTGGCACTTGAGTTCCCAAGCACAAAGTCAAGGAGGTATTAACACAGTATAAATGTGTCTTTTTACTAAACAGACCTTCAGGTTACAACTGACCTTCATATCATTTCAATAATCCATAGTTCACATTTCTGAGAAATGAAGCCGTATCAAGGTAACGACTATAGAGAAGTCCATAAACCACATGAAAAAATACCTTTTGTGTCAAAAAAGGCAGTTCTCTACAGAGACATTTTCTTATGAGTGAGTTTCCCTTCTTTGTGATACAGTAATGGGACATAAAAATGCAAATGACTAACCAGCAGATTGACTGAAATGACTATTCCCAATAATAAGAGTCAATCTTGTGTGAACAGCAGGTAGCATACACGAGCTGCAGGAGCTGGAATTGAGATGAGTTTCACTGTAAGTGTCTATGTGGCTATATGGAAGTGAGACGGAGGTACACGGGACACGCATTTATTATTTTAATGAGCGTGTGGGAAAAAATGTGACAAAGAAAGAGATCAGTCTTTTGAAAAGACATCAGAAATAAGACAAAAGCTCTAAGAACAAAAGCTGATATCACCACATTTTCTAATCACAAACCTCTGTAACTACTCTGCCCCCCCTACTTCCCCCTCTATTCATGCTTTTATGATGTTTAAATACAAAATAGTCCATCAAAGGGAAAATAAGCTGCCTTTTAATTTCATACATTTAAATTAAAGAACAAGAAAAAGGATTGTGTGGAAGACTACATGTCAAACTTCATTTCAGGGACCTTTGGTGTCATTCACTCAATATTGTGATATGCTTTTTTGGTTGCACAGCAGACGTAATTTGACACTGCTATGTGAATACAATGTCATACTAACTCACAAATACGGGCACATGGAAATAAATATGGATCAATCATGTCTTGTCAATAGTTTTTTCTCTTTTGTTTTTCTGTGCGTCATAAACTTAAGCAGGTGATGACTAATATGACTGAATCTGATCACAAGATTGACCTTTCTCTCAGTTTTTAAGGGAAATGTTGCAGTAAAGTTTGTGCCACCAGGACGTTTGATCTGCCATTGATCTAAAAAAAGAAGGAGAACAAGGAGATCTAGCTTGCTCAAGAAAGTAATCTATTTCTTCCACTTCCTTCCTGTATTTCTGTGCTGTTCTTCTTCTGATGCAGGAGACATGAGAAATGACTTTCTCAGTCTCTTTCACAACAGTTTGCAAGGTGCATGATTAAACCACTTCATCATCTACAGACATCTATTACTGACGATCATCACTCCATTCTTTCCCTCAACTTCTTCAAATTAATTTCTGATGCAAAAGAAGTGTTAGTGATAGAGGGACAGATATGATAAAGCTCTGGGAATGGTCTTCTTTCAACTGGATCATAACTCTTTAAGGGTCTTCTTTCTCACCATCTCTCTCTCTCCATCCACTCTTCACCAATTTTCCGGTTTCTTCTCTCTTCCATCCATCTTTCCTGTGTCTCTACCCATCCAAACTGTACATATTTCTTCCTGTTTCTTTACTTTTCTCTTTCTTATACTCAGCATTGATCATTTAACATCTCTAAATTATGTGACCAGCCTACATGGCAGACTGTGATATGTATATTTCCAAACTACATGATACCTTAGTATCCACATAAATATGTCAAGAACTTATTTATCTTATTTCATCCTTCTATATATGGTATCTTTTCCACTGGCTTTACATCACAACTGGATGACTGAATGTCTGAATGTCTGACTGGCTCCTAAAATCAGCAGAGCACTGTTAAATGGAAGTTGAGATGACTTTTGAAGTTGTACAATCAAGCTTAAAATGTCCTTATTGATGTTTTGTCAGTCTGTTTTTCTGTCCATTTCCTGTTTGTTGGGATATTTCTGAGCAAACTTAGGTCTGTCTCTGTGTCTCCTTCTTGTCTCCATCAGCCATAAAGTTTGACTTGATTCAAAGAACAAGGCTCATTAACACACTTTAATTATTTCACTTCATTAATTTCAGTAGGAATATTACATATTTTTGTGTGTATGGATCCATCACAGATAAACTACACTGTACGCACAGTAGGTGTGTGAGTGTGTACAGTGTGTGTGGTGATAATTATCTCTCTGCTGAGACCCATTCAGCAAACAGAGAGACTCTTCTCCGATTTTATGGAGAGGAAAAAGCCAAGTCTAAAAGCTATTCATCCACATTATCACTGCTCGCAAAACCACAGAGAAGTACATTTAGCTCAGTGCTCTCACATCCAGCAAAACACATACCGTAACTGCACTGTGAACATGCGTTTAATTGGATGGAAAGACTTTTAGGAAACCTTGACTGTCTCTAAGGAGAATAAATCTCCCCGTAGTAATGTTTGCCTTCAACTTGAACATTTATCTTAGAAAAGTTTGAAATGGAAAAAAGTGGAAGAACATAAAATACAAAGAATACAGCTGCCTATAATGCCCTTAAATTGGGTTATTAAGACAAAGCAGTTGCAGAAACTCTTGATTTATTATAAAGTGAAGCCATGCAGCGTACAAGCACACAAACACACCTCTGTAATAGTCAGAAATCATGTCACAGTCCTCCAACTAAAGATTTCCCACAGAACTAAACAAGGAACTTATTGTCGAATAAAGTCTGTCGCTGAAACAGAACAAAATATGATGTTTATGTCATTTCTTTGGCTTCTATCATCATAATCTGAGAGCTCATAAAGATATCTATAAAACAGAAAGAGGTCTGCTTTGTGGCTCGTCGAGCGGAGCTGAATAAAGTGCAGAGTGCTGTGACTGCTTTCGCCTGATCTTTGGCAGGCGGCGAGCACCAGACGAGAGCAGACCACGAGCCATCTGTCCCCCCCTGAACCCCCCTCAGTCACCACACAGCACACACAGCACACACAGCACACACAGCACACACAGCACACACAGGCGCAAAAGAACCTAAACTAAACATATACACACACACATATACACATATCAGGGGACGGGACTCTAATCCTTGATGATCACCCTCTGACACCAGGCCAAGAGGACCAACTGCTCCATGCAGACTTGGAGGAAGAGGAGGAGAAGAAGATGAAAGAGGAGAAAAAAATAAAGTACTGTGGGGAAGTATGAAGGTAGAAAAGCGTTTACATTGTTCCAATGTCCAACACGCTCAGCAATACAACTGCTGATCTTTTATTTAGACTCCTTAAATCTGTGTATCCTCCTCTTCAAATACAGAGGTTATTACACATTACATCCCCCCATACTGGAGCAATGCTCTCTCAGATCCTGGCGTTTCTGCTTGGCAAACAGAGGGCTATTAGATGCTGAAACAGCCAGCTGCCCCTCAGGCAGCACAAAGTAATAGGCTGTTGAATGGGGAGACCCAAATCCATCCATAGCAGCACTCCCCAAATGTGTCAACGATACAGGACCTGAGTGAAGAAATTCACCTGCGTTTTGTTCCTGGAAAATGGTCGATATCCCAACAGACAAATGACTGCAACTGCAGGATTTATCTAATTAGTAATTTTAAATATTTTTTCAGATTTAAAGCGTATAAATACTGTTTTTGTCTTAGCTGTTGTTCGAAAGCAGCAAAAACCCAAACATATTCAGCCCCTTATTGTAATAATGATGCCGAGACAAAACAACAACATCAATCTCAAAGGTCACAAGAGTTTAAGGGGTCAAGCAGGTCAAGCGTGGCCTGAAGACAAGTTTCAATAATTTAAGGGGACAGAGCATTGGAATGGCCATCCAGTATGTCTGCTTAGAGCAACTTATTTAGATTAATAACACCAGCAGATGTCAGTACAACAATCCCAGCCTCTACACATGCACTGAAAGTCAGATCATGTGACGTGTCTGATGGAAAAAAGGAAAACAGGAAAATGAAAAAGCCGTTCATGTTGCTGTCTCTCTCTCTCTCTAATGAAGGCTATGTTTATAAGCAGTGTCTCTCCACCAATTGTGCTGTGTTTAGCACAGGATATGAGACAGAAATCGATAGAGGGAGGGGTACAGGATGATCCCGACTGTCTCCCTTCCTCCTCTGCTCTCTGGGTTACTTTTGAACTGTTCTGTTTTGTTTTGTTTCTGCAGGACACTGCAACATGAGTCTGATCCACAGGTATACAGTTATACAGCACCCTAGACTTTACTTTACACTGCTGGGCTCAGGATGCATGCAAGCTCAGGTAGATCACACAACACGAGGAAAGGTATTTTGCAAAACAGCTGGAGCTTCATGCAAGTCAACAACTGATGGCTTCTGCATCTCAGACTGCACAGATTGTACATGTAAATATGGCAGTTTATTGCGGATGCACGATAAAGGTGCACCTGGTGGTTAGTGAGACTGTTCCAGAGTGCAAGATTTTGATCTGTTACTACTCACTCTGATGCTGTACATTTCACAGAGCAGATTGCAAAAATGTATATGTTAAAATGCAACATTGCCTTCATGTCATAACAAACATTTTAAGTAAACTGCTACAAAATGATGGCACTGGTCTGTCCATGGTCATTTAAATGTATTTGGAGATTGTAGTTTAGACATGTCTACATGCATCGAGATGGTAAGACACATGAACTGTTCTTGAAAGGATGAGAGCAACATTGTGGGAAATGTGCAAATTCGTTTTCTTGCTAAGAGTGAAATGAAGAGATGGACACTATTTTAACATCTGTACTTAAATCTGAAGCGACTGTCAGCAGCTAACTAGCTAAGCCTAGCAATACTGGAAGCCGGGGAAAGCAAATTGTCATGTTCTGATCAAAATCCACTAAATCTGCACTTCTAAAGCTCCCTTGTTAACACATTTTGTTTGTATAAACTGCACAAAAACAAAGGTGTAACACAGATATATTGCGCTTCTTTACTCGGGGTTAAGCGCTGACCATACACAAGGAGTCCAATATCTGAGTAAGTACTTGATGATACACTGTGGTTTGCACGTCACTGTGTAACTGTCAGAGCAGGTAAAAGGCAACAACCACTAAATGAGTGCTGCCAGTTGGGACTCAGCCTATTGTGCTGCACGGCAGACAATTTTTTATCGTGGGTGGCAGCACTTTTACTTTGAACCAGCGTTAGTCCTGAAGCACTAAAAGCTGTGACTGACATCCTCATGAGCCTTCCCCGCCCCCTCTGTGTGAGGGTGTGCTGCCTGACCCCCTCTGACCCCCCCCACGTCCATCCATCCATCACACACAGCCGGAGCTGACTGCTCATCAGGGCTGCAGCCACGTGGGCTCTCACACACACTTAAAAAACATCACGTATACATACCGTAAGCAGTCTTGAACACATATTTTGTGCAGTGCAATGTACTTAGTGTACAAAGCACACACACACAGTGGCACTCATTTTTGCCTACTGGGGTACATATATACATTCTCCAGCAGGTAGCGTCAAGGTCATAGCTGAGCAGAGAGACTAATGACCTATAATAAGACACAACCTTGACTGATGGGTACAGTCAGTTAGTTGCACATGCACACACACACACACACACTCTAACACACACACACAGCTCTCCTCTCTCCTCTTTGCAGCTCAGCATCATTGTTCTGTAGCTGCTCTCTTCACTGAGGTGGACTCTGATCCACAAAAACTCAAATGATCGAGTCATGCTTGTGCATTCTCCGTCTGCACACTCAGCTCACCTTGAATGTCTCCCCTACGCATTAACATGTGTGTAATCTATACATTCAAGCACAAATTCAGACATGAATGGCTACAGTACAAAGATTCAAGCACAGACACATGCATGTAGAAAAAAAACACACATATGGTATTTTCATACACAAGATATACACATATTTATACAAACACATACATTTCAACCCCTCAGCCATTCTATGATCCGTTTGCAACATAATCTCTCAATGAACCAGTCATACAACGGCCTATGTCTGACTCATAAAACTAATGGCGTCATGCTGACATCGAACTAGACAGTCTTATCTCAACTGTGCCAACACATCATAATGTGATATGAAAGACACCATTTTATTCACATGATTGTCACCAAACAGACTGATCAAGAGGATCATAAGGGCCTTCAAATCTAATTTTAAACCAACAGAGCTGATCGCAGATATCAATAAAATTCAAATTGTTTTAAAGATTGAACCGATACAAAAGTCATGCTGACCCTGTGGGAGGAAGAGCAAGCACAGCTTTTTCTGTTGTTGTCTACTCTGTGTCATTTCTGCTTAGTTCCAACACTTCAACTAATTGGTCACTTCAGCAACTTGTGCATGTATGTGTGTGTGTGTGTGTGTGTGTGTGTGTGTGTGTGTGTGTGTGTGTTTGTGTGCATGTCTCCATGTTCTCTCCTAACGGCTGGAGGGGCCATTTGGCTGTCAGGAGGGAAGGTCCCAGAAAAGTTAAAAGTGCACTGTAGGTGTCAAGATGGCTGACACACAGCCGACAGCATACCAGTCAGCAACACACACACACACACTTCCAAACACATAAACACACACACGTGCACGCATACACACACACAAGCAATGACAGCAACCTAGTCAGCAGCAACACTAACAACAACCTGACTCATATTGCTGCGTCTCGGTGCATCAGATCAAGCCTTCATGCTGACAGAAAGCAAAGTGTGCAATTAGGAAGAACTTCATAGAGACAGTGAGGACAATGAAGTGTCTTTTACTGTGGTACATTGTTTAAGTGACCTGTGGGATTGAATCATACAATATAGGGCCAAACCTGATGATAAATTCCATTGGATTTATGTATAAAAAGAAAGAAACAATATCACCTTTTCAGACCACAAGCTGATTTCCTTAGACTCCCCATTTCGTTAAACCAACTCAGGATCCAACGCTTTGACTTATTCTCTCCAAATTCAGACACCTTAAGTCAGGCTACTGAATGATGATCTCATCCAATTGACCTCTTTTCCCTGAATTTTAAATCAGTAGAATAGCTATCTCATTGTGCAGAACTCACTGAGATAAATGCCACAATATAATGACCCAGCAAAAGCCGTTGCACTGAAAACTGCATCTGCAAATGACTGTAAGCAACTGCAAAAAACAGTGAAATTTAATGTTGATCAGTCATATCCGACTGCCATCTGATACGTGTAATAAGATCAGCATCAGAGTGCATCATTGCAACCCACTTTCCAAAACATAAGGGTATACAGTTTACAAGAAAGGCCACAGATGTTTGACATTTCTGCCAAAAAAAATGACTTCAACAATTAATCACTTCTTGTAGCTGTTAATGATTGATGATTAATTTCACCCAAAGGACGAATCAATGCCTTGATGCTTCGGTACAACGATAGTATCAACAGATTGAAAAAATGCTAAAATTATTCAATACTTTACAACAGATGCCAATAAACTTGTGTTGACCTCAACATTTAAACACCCAAATAAATTATTCAATCTAAATTAATTAATTAATAGACTGTTCAGTCTGGAGTTTAATCAGTCGTTGTTGGAAAATATTGACAAAGTGACACCAAACAGACCACCAGAAGTGTCACAGCTCTGACTGTTGTTACTCACTTCCCTCCAGGTAGAAAAACTGCTGGGTGGGATCATGCAACTACTATAGATTTATGGTGAAGCACAGATGAGACAGATCGCAGGTAAAAGGTGAGGTGTCACTTATTTTTTGTACATCAACCAGAAAAGAAACCCAAAAATATCCTGTTTGAGACTTTCAGTGTGGCAACACACATCATCAAGGCTCGAAGTTGCTGTGGAGTTTTGCTATTTAAAGATGACAGAACAACAAGAAAATGGAATAAAAAAAGGGATGATACTGATGAGATGGTGTAGAGAAGCTATTAATCCCATGAGAAGTGAGAGGAATTGCCATGACTCAGTTATGTCTGGGACAGTGGGCTCATGTGTTGGTACTTAATGACTGTGTGAGGGGGAAGCTGATACAGCAAAGATCAAGTTTCCCCTTTATCATCAGTGTGATGACAAACATCATCCCAACACGAAGAGAGCTTCAGCACCTCTTCATCCAAGTCTTCATCCAACAGGAAATGCAGGACCACGTGTCCAGACCTTTTTTAAACAGTACCAATACATTTATAAAACAATTATTTTTGATTAAACAATCAATCGTTTGGTCTATAAGATGTCAGAAAATATTTAAAAGTCTTTGTAAAGCATAAATTAACTTATTTATATTACTTTTTGTCTGATAATGGTCACAAATCCCAAATTTACTTATATTGATATCCTAGAGAAATAAGATAATCAGCAGATATTTACAGTTGTGAAGTTTTAATCAGTAAATATTTTAGATTTTTTGCAAGTATTTAAGTTCAGTCAACTGAACTTATATTTGACTAATTATTAACACTCTTTCAATAGCTTCCAACAACTTGATTTGCAGTTTCCTGTAAAGCTGTATGTGATGGCTTCATCTGTCCAAAATCCAAAGATATCTAGTCTGTTGTTATCAAGCAGCAAATCTTAAAAAACTAAAACTAAAACTGGGTTAGGGTTGCTTTCTTTTGCTCGAAATTTGCTTAATTTTCTATTAATTTACTAGTTTTTTAATCAACAACTTGTTTCAGCCCTGTTTCCCTTATTGCAACACATTTCCAGACTCCCCCTTTTCACACATCAGATCTTGTATGAAGCTTTTAAACCTTCACTCTCACTTGTTTGAGTTTTTTTTACTCCACAACAGTCGAGTCCTCTCCTCTGTGTCTGTGTTTTTGCCCTTGCTACAGTATTAGTGATGGATTTCTGGCAGGAGCAGTGGGCTCGGAGGGCACCTGGAGCCAGTTCACAGCATCAATCCTGAATACCTGCTCTGCCCAGAGGGTAAACTCGTATCACAACATGCACAGACAATGCCCCTCTCAGCACCAATCCTTTACTGTGAAATAGATGTTTTTCAGGCATAAAAACAAAAGATCAGTTCAAAGATCTTTTGAAAAACAAGAATCTGGTAACTGAGTTTAATTATGCATGTGATTGAAAAAAAAATTATACATAAAAAACAATCAGAAAATCATCCTTTCAAAGATGAAAACAAGCCTGAGGTAATAGATTATACATCTTACACACACTTACACTGATAAGTGCTGCTTAAATGTACTTTTGTTGTATGAATTTAAAAACTTTCTAAACGTAGAACACATTAATAGACTGAACTCCAAAAAAGTATAGAAAATGTACCTTTAAAAAACATAAAAATAAGAATAAACTGCTTACAGATGATGAAAGAAAATAATGAACACTTACAAATAATCGCTGATGACGGTTTTATGGCCACACAACAGCGTTTAAAACTTTGATGGTTTGGATTGAGGGCAAAACAGAGCCACACTGCTTTGCTAACAACTCCAGGACAAGCATTGATTTCCCTTCTCTGGTTACTCTCAGGATTAACCAGCAAGATAGAAACAAGGAAATCCAAAAGAGTAAAAAAAACTTAGCAGACTGTGAGTTTGAAACTGAGGACATTTGTGAGAGAGTACAAACTAAGGCATGATAAAAATCATTGCTTAGATCCGATTTCATAGTACAATTTGACCCTGCAGTTCTGTCAAACCACGGCAGGAATCCTCTCTGACCTCTCTAAATCTACCCTACAGCTAGTCTATGCTGAACCAGGTTACATTGTTATTATATAGCATTTTCTTCTGCTTCAGTCATCTTTCAGTAAGGGCGGTTTCTATGGGGCTGAGAAAGTACACTTGCCTCCCACAATATGCTCTGAGTGTTCGCATATAACACAGTCCAAACATGTTTGGCAAAGCTGCCTGTGAATAATTCAGTATCAAACCTTAAGTAGTCAGGATGCTTTGCTTCTGTCCTGGATATCCAAACAAATGTTAATAAAAACATAGAAAACGCTGCCAAATACTTTTCGTGTGTGTGTGTGTGTGTGTGTGTGTGTGTGTGTGTGTGTGTGTGTGTTTGTGTTTGTGTGCTGCTGTGTATGATTTCCTACTGTCTAAAGGTCTGTTTTTCCAGTGATGTGACACATAACAAGCTGAGTAAAAGAATACCAATCCTACCTCGGAGCTACAATCAACCTTTCCCCATCAGACGGCATTTTACTGAATTACTGCGTTCTGCAAAGGCCTGCTTTGAAGATGTACACCACTAGCCAGCAGATGACAAAAGTGATCATTTCACTGCTGGTTTTACCTCCCACTATACTGCCCAGTACACCCAAGGCCACACACACACACTGAAAATGCAGAATTCCCATGTTAAGATTACACTGCAATGAAGACTGCAACCTTTTCACACTAAATTACCTCCTTTAGGGTGCAATGGAGCTATCTCTGGGGGCCAAAAGCAGAAAACATACAGGCTATATGTTGTGACAAAGTGGTATTAAGAGCCAGTATTGTAGTTGAGTCCATTAGCTGGGCATTGCAGGATGTTTATTGTGCTTCAGAGGGTAATAATACATGTTTCAAAAGAGAAAAGTGCAGCACAACAGAACCATAACAGCTTAATCCTTTATAGTGAAAACTGGGGAAAAGGGTGGAGGTGTGGTTGGATGGATGGATGAAGCCTGCACAAATTAAAGCAGGAAGAATTTCAGGTTGGAGCATGTTCAGTCAGGAGGGTGCATCCATGTTTGGGAGTCTGTAGAGGGGACGAGGGTGAATTATTTTTTCTCTAATCATGAATCTGGGTGATTTTTTTTGTTCCCGAGGGGGCCCTTCATTCCCAACCCCCCCAACCCCCTGCTGCCACCCGTCTTTGGCTCTCCCTCTCTTCGTCCTTCCCTCTCCCTTCCCCCATGAGAGAGAGAGAGAGAGAGAGAGAGCGAACTGTGAAGAGGTGTGATTACCATCGATCTGTCCTAGCACAGCCCATTTCCTCAGCTCCAGAGCCTCTGAGCTCCATGAAGCCGGGCCCACATGCTCCTGCCCTTGCCCAGGGAAAGGAGACTTTATCCAGGGGAGAAAATGTGAGGAGGCTGGTTGACTGATACGGAGCCACTGATGTAAAAAAAATCTATATATCTAAGATGTGATTTTACAAAAATATATACTTAAAAAGTGCTGACTGTTCAACAAATTTAGGTGCTTTCAGTTTTGTCTCATTGAGCCAGACGACAAAATTGATGACTGCATGATTCTAGTTATCACCGCACATGATGGTGGAATGGCAGGTGGTTAAGTGGAGGACAGGGAGACAGCGTTGTGGTGGATGTGAAGGTGGGGGCGAGCAAAAAGAAAGTAATTATCAAGCCGCACAGGCGTGAGTCCCAAGGGTCAACAGAATGGTGTGTGTGTGTGTGTGTGTGTGTGTGTGTGTGTATGTGAGTTGAGAGAACAACACAGCACCATTTCAATTGGATAAGCTTTATCTGTGAGTGTATGAGGAGCACCTGCCATATATGCATCAATGTACACACACAAACACACACACTCACACCCACACATACATACACACACACACACGCATGCATACATGCATGCATGCCTGTGACACACCATTTGGCGTGTTTAAGAGCCTGATGGAGGGGGTCTGGCGTTGAAGCACAGCAGGGGATTAATGAGTGTGATGTTGTCAGAGTGGGGGCGTTGTCTGTCTTTCTTTCTCTCTCTCACACACACACACATGCACACACACACACACACACACACACACACACACACACACACACACACACACACACACACAC
>JAQMCX010000003.1:17048239-17070669 GCA_029814765.1 Acanthurus leucopareius | reverse complement strand
TCCCTCTCTCTCTTTCTCTCTCTCTCTCTGTCCTCATCAAGTCTCCACTCCCTTATCTCCTCCTCTTTCCCTCCCTTCTGTCTGTAGTCTCCCTCTCCCTTTACATACTATTCAGCTCCATAATCACATCATTAAACAGCATTACTGTAACTCCTTTTCGGTCTCACCCTTGAGCATCGGAGGTGAGTTGGTCCTATTAAATGAGAGGAATGATGGAGAGGAGAGTCGATGGCCTACAGTTTGGCACAGCATTACTTAGTGTTGCTTAACTCACACAACAGCAGCAAAAGAGATTCCTCTTTCCAACATTGGCTCCAGTGAATTTTACTGTCCTCTCATTTGGAGGCTCATTTGACTTGAGCCATACTCTTGCATTTTTATTAGACGTCTGATGGCACCAGTTTACTTTTTAAAAAGGAAAATTGCTATCCTGTCCCTCCTCAGCGGGACTGAATCATGACTGCCAACATAATGAATAAAACACAGGGTAAACTGTGTTGCATTAATGTACAGCTCACTTGTGCAGCAACACAATTACACAATAAGCACTGGTTTATATTTACATGCATATTACATGCTGTGTTCCCGTAGCTGCAGGGTACAGTATATTGTTACTGAGCTTATTACAGCTGCAACTTACTTACTTTCATAATGGATTAATCTGCTGATTAATTCCTTAATTAATGACGTATACCATCACATGTCAAAAAATGTAAAAAACACAAAACACACAAAAAAAATTGAATATTTTCAGTTTACCATCACACCAAATAAAGAAAAGCTGCAAATTAACACAACAGAGGAGCTAAAATATATAAGTTTTATTTTTTAACTAAAAATTTAACCTATATTATACTTATATTCATTAATTATAGCCACTTACTGACAAATAATATCAATTCAAGATTCAAAAATGGTGCCAATTGTGAACTTACCACAAGTAGAACACAACAGACATGTTACAGACATTATATGTGTACTTGTGTGATTTTCCGATTTTTCAGAAACTGACAACTTTTGAGAAACTTCAGGCGCCACAAAAGAAAACAACAATTTCACATCCAATAAATTAATTTCTGACATTTGAAATGTCATATTGTATCACACAATATTAATTTCATATGTCAATTCTGTCAAGTGAGAACAATCCGTCTCCATGATTGGATTTTTAGATTATAAATGTGAGCCACATGTTGTGTCATTTAAAAATATAGAACAAGCAATGAGTCCCAAAAATACATAAAATCCAAATTTTATTATGGTAAAATCCCAGCCAGTAGTTCCACACAGGATACAACATCAGAAAGAGTGAGATGGATGAAGAGGAGGGAGAAACATGTAGCTTTGAAGAGCGGCGAGAAAGACGCCACTCACCTTCAAATGACCTTTAGGCTTACGATCATGCTCTCTCTCTCTCTCTTTCCCTGCTTCCTCTCTTCATTTCTTCTTATCTCTCACTCTCTCCTTTCCTTCACACACTCTCTCTCCATCTATTAGTCGTTATCTCTTCCTCTCTCATTCTACCTCAATCTCTCCTCTCCATCATTTTCTCTGTCTGACTCTTTATTGCACAGGCGCATATATATAAGCCAGCACCCGTGAGGCTTGAAAAAGGATGAAGTGATGAATTGAATGCTATTTAAAATTAAAATTAAATGAGACTTCCAGATGTTCAAGACCAGGAACCACAACTTGACAGCATGGATTTTTTTTTTTCCCACTGGTAGGACAAACAAATCCCAACATGCACAGGTTTCCAGTTACGAAGGCTCCCTAAGAAATCCCATCACCACACACACACACACACACACACACACACACACATACACACCATCCCCCAGCAGTAGCTCTCAGTGAGGACCCTTGAAGTGGTGGATCAATAATTAGAACAATCCTTATTACATGCTCTCATTTCCCCTTAGAGACCGAAGCTAATGTAGAACAATAGCAGCATCATACAGTAGAGTGAGGACGCTGTGTCACCCATCGAGGGGGTTCCTGCATGTTTTTAGGCCCGGTTTTATACAAGACGGGGCAAAAAATTAAAATAAAATGGTTGTATAGTGTATGTGTATGGATAATAGGATAAAGCCACATTAACTGTAGATTATCAATGTGTCAGAAATCATCAGAGGAAGGTTTAATGGACCAGCTAAGGCTCATTAGTCAGAATAGTTTAACTCAAAATCAAACTGTAAAAAAACACATATACAAATAAATATACAGAGATTGTGCAACACATAAATCCTCTCTACTGAGACTTTTACTTTAACCAGTCCTTGTTAGTCCACATTAGGTTTTCTTTATGTACTGTCTCAATGAAAAAGGTGAGTTTTTGTCAGGTAACCATCTTAACACTAAAAGAAGTTTTGCTCTTTGTAGACATTCCACCTTTACAGGCCATTAACAGATCCTTTTGTCCTTGTTACGCTCCTTTAAAATGTATCTGAAAGCTTATCTGAAGCTTATACGAGGCTTTAGCAGCCTGAGTTAGTCAATAAAGTCAATCTTTCAAAGTTACAGTCTGTTCAGTCTTTGTGCCTTCGCAGAGTTTACAAAAAGAAAGAATTCTGTCGGAAGAAAATTACTTGATTTGACTCAGTCACACTGCAGAAACATGTTTTGCCTGTTTCAGTGTTCAAATAGACATTTGACATCATGAGTGTTTCCTTTAAAGCTGCTGGGCTGACAAGTTTCTTCAACTCTGCTTTCAGTCAACTTATATTCAAGCCCATAAAGCTAATAGAGAACCGTTATTCCCCATTGAGTAAGAAAATAAAACACATCTCACTTAGACTAACAAGGCGTCCAGTGAAAGCTTCAGTAGACAGGATTTAGGGGTTTCTTCTCTGCGTGTGCAAGTTGTTGTATGTGTGTTGATGGTGTTTACAGTTTAACGTTCAGTCCACTCTGATTAGTGAACATTGACCAATAAAGTCTCTCTGACTGATGACTACAGCCCCTCTGAGATTAATACAAACACAAGCAAAGTGTTACTACAAACTGGTCAGTAGCTTCTTGGTTGATTAACTCAATCTGACTAAATCACAAACGTCATATTTTCACAGAGCAAACAAATCTGTAATATACTCTACATCAGTTGTCATTATTTCCACGAGCAGCAGCAGCAGCTTGGCAGCCTCCTCGAAGTCATGTTCGTTGGCCGTCCAGCCAGTGGCCATCTTGATGGTGAAAACATTTTGTAATACTGGGAGGAGTTCCCAATGCCAATGTAATTAGCTGAGGCATGCATGAGCGCCGAATTCATTAACCTCCATCTTTTATGGGCTAGTGGGGAGGAGGGGAGGAGGTGAAGGAGTAGGTGGGTGGAAGGAGGAGGGGAAGCAACACGCGTGCCGGCTTTGTTTCAGCCAAACCAGCGAGTGAGTGGAGAGAAATGAGAGGGAGAGGAAAGAAATGAAGAAAAATAGGAGTGAAATCTACAAAAATAGGCACAGATATTTGTTTCTCTCCTTCTTTTCCTCCTACAGCTATATGACTCTTTTCTCCACAATTCACTGTTCCTCTTAAGGCCGAGCAGACTCTTGCCTTTGCCATTGTTGCCATGGGCTTTCTCTGAAGGCAGCACAGGCTGAAATCCAATTTCAACACTGTCTTTCGCCTTCCAGCAGTCATTTCAAAGTCTTGCTTTAGATTCAGTGCTGTGATCTGGATTCAGACCTCTAATGAACAGTGATGATGGAGATAAACGATGGTGACATTCACCACCGATGTGCTAGACGTGCCGGTGATCTTAAGAATTTTTGATGAAGTGGATCAAATTTTGCTTTCCTCCTGGTACGTTTTTTTTGCTTTTAGAGTTCAATAACACAGTCAAGGCACAGCTGCACAGAGCTGGGAAACAGGTGCAGAGTTTCCTTGGAAGATGAAACACATCAGATTAGACTGTAAAATAAGCCTGAAAAAAAAAAAGAAAAAAAAAGAGCTAGCACATGGCCCACATAAGCCCTGTCAGAGAAACAATAGGTACTGTAGCGACGCACACTCTGTGTACCAGAATGATGTGTAAAACTGGGACTCGGCAGAAGGAAACCTGCGCTTTGCTTAGCTCTCTGTCTCTCTCAGGGAATCCATTGGGGGCTCCTGGCTCTAGATAATGTCATTAGAAGTAAAGCAGCTTGGAGACTCGATGTAACAGTGTAACAGGGGTTTCCCATTCAGCTGACCACTGCGGCTGCTGAGTTTTCACTGATTATCTCTCACACGTGTGCTCACCTCTCTTGCTTGCTCTCAGTCTTGCAGGTTAAAAGCCCACTATTCCCAGGGCGCTTATGGTAGAAACTTTATCTCCCTCTGTGTTGCTTTCTTGATGATACACATTACACACACACACACACACACATACACACACACACACACACACAAAACACCAATTTGTTAAGCATCTGCGGCAGAGATTCCTCCCCAGACACCCTGGACTCTATTAGGCCAACACCGACCTGAGTGATGTCTCATGAAATGCAGCAGCTTCACTTCAAACTATTTGTCATCTCCAGTACATGCACGTTGTCGAACTTGTCTGTGCTGAAAACTCAACACTTGATATACAACAAAACCCTCAGAATTTTATTTTCAGTGTCCAGATTCTGTTTTTACAACATGGTGCCCTCAAAGATCCCCTCATAACAGCAGCCAATTCCCATAACAGCAGAACAAAGTGATGTCCATGAAATGCACCTTTCTTATTACAATCCCAAAATGCAATATGTTGCATTTTATAGGTGCAAAGTGACGATGAATAAATGTCCAAAATCTTGATTTGTTGCTGACTAAAGACTGCCTTGGTTTGGAAGAAGTAAAGCAGTTAATGAGGGAGAGAGGGCACAGCTTATATGTCAGTGGACTAAATATTATGTTATATTCAAATTTTAATGCAAATGAGTTGAAGAAGTACAGCACCAACACAAATATCCTTATGGCCACCATCTGTGATCTCAATGCAAAAAACATCTTCACTCCACTAATGTCCAAAACTCAAAACTGGAATCTGCCATCACTCCAACACTGATTGGTTGATTTTTTTTTTTACTGCATTAATTTAAAATAGACAATACTTAAAGGTAATAGTTAAATATTAAGAACAAAATTATTAATTTTATCTGATGAAATAGTGTTTATACAAATCAGGAAACAGCAGGCCTGCACTTTCAGAATATTTTGCAGGAATTCATGACATGTACAGTTATGCACCTGCTTGGTGACTAATGCAAAAAAAAAAAAAAAAAAGGGGAAAAAATGGACAAATGGGACATACCACTCTCTACAGTTTTGTACCTGCACTACCATCTAAATATAGCGTTTGTAAAGCTGTGAAAGCAGTGACTCAAGCGGTTTGTTGCACAATTTGCACCAAGACAACAATTTAAAACATGATGTGAGCTTTCTCAGCCTTCTCAGTTATTATTTGTTGTTGCATGTGACTTAAATGTCAGACTCTCTCTTACTTTCTGCATGTGTCTCTGTTACATCATGTGTCTCTATACAAATGTGACACCTCTGAGTCAGTCTCATGTATTGTGGAACCTGGTGAGAGCTGGAAAGCCAACAAACGGGGGTAGAGAGTGCACAAGCAAGGGCAGCCAAAGAAAAAAAACACAGCAAGAGAGGTGTGTGTGCAGCTACCGTGTATCCGTGTGTGTGTGTGTGTGTGTGTGTGAGTGTGAGAAAGGGAGTGACTTACAGCGGTGGCCCAAAGTTCACATCCTTCAAGTAAACAACAGCTGACAAACAAATTAACTTTAGGGTTTGACTTTTGTTTTGGAATGGTGTATAATTCAAAGGTAGAAGCATGAGCCAAACAACAGCGCTAATAAATAATAAAAAAGTCAAAGAAGAGAGATACGTGAGTGGACGGTAAGGAGGCAAGCCAAAAGTGAGAAGACAAAGACACGGAAAAACAAAAGGGGAAGGAGAAAAAAAAGGCAGAAAGTTAAAGAGGAGAATGAGGGAGGAAAAAAAAAGTGTGAGGACGGAGGGAAGGACGCAGGGCAGGCCGAGGTGAGAAGAGAAAGTTTATTATCCTCGTGGTCGGCGCTGTGCACAGTCCAATCAATACAAGCCTCTCCTCTCCTCATCAGCTTTGTCTCCTGTTCCGTTCCATGAAACATGACCCTTAATAAAGACTATAAAACCTATACAGATCAGCATCTCAGACGCATAATTCTCACACACATGCACGCAAACGCGGAGGAAAAGGGAAACCTAACGTGCATGTGCACTGATCTAAAACACACTGTTCCTGACTGTCCAGAGAAGTAGATCCATAAATTCACTTGACCTTATGAATATTCTTTTCTTTCTTTTTTTGGTTTAGAAAAGATTGGCTCGCCTCTTGTCTATGCTAAGGTCAAATAACGATGCCAGCAGCATAATTCAAAACCAGGTACCCATGGGCGCAACGTGCAGTAAATGTCACTGTTATTGAACAGATCTCTCACGGTCAAACCACATTCAATACGCAGAATGCAATGAATGCTTTCTCTAAAACTGCCCAGGCAGTGAAGGATTTGATTTAAATACAAAACAGTGGACAGAGGTAAACTTTTGTTTTTGTTTCCATCAGTTGAAACTTATCAGAATTGGCTGACGTCTTATTAAATTGTTATCAAACTCATTTTGCAGGACTTTCTCCCACTGGTCTGCTCTAACTAAAGAGCTGACATGTTAGAGAGGAGGGAGAGGAGGGAGAGGAGGGAGAGGAGGGAGACCCACGTGCATTTCAGTTCCTCCTCCATCATATGAAAAGCTTTGTCATCAATAAATCAGTCTTGTATGCATTATACATGGCTGTCTGTGCATCCATGCAGACACACACACACGCATACACACGAGCAAGAGCCCACAAAAACCCACTAAAGCACTCACACATTTCCAAAACCAATATCAAGTGAGAGCACATGAGAGTACTTTTTGTTTTTGCATCTCTGCCTGTGTTTGTCCCCTTTAATGACATGTGTTCCTATTTGCCATTTGGAACAGATCACAAACATGACCTCACACCCTTTGCAACTCCCAGCATTCATCTTATTTGGTACGAAGCCCACAGCAGAGTTGAGTTACGCCCGGGAAGCAATGATTAACAAATCATGCCCCGCACAAGACGATGATAACAACTGACCGCCTCGTTTCTCATTAAAACAAGGAAGGATGTGCAAATATTTAAGGAAGCCCCCGAGTGACGTAGTTTTACTAAAGACGCACAATAAGTCAGAAGCAGGGACAAACACAATCCTCCATGTGTCATCACAGCTCATCCAGAGATGGGCAGCTACGATCATGATGCACAAACATGTGCAATTGTTTTTGACATTGAGCTCTCACATGCACAGAGACACACACACGTACATATGTTAACACCTCACATGCGTACCACTCATACACACACAGACTCTTACATCAAGAGAAAAGCACCATCTCGACCAGCACACACACACACGTTCAGTACACAAGGTCAAAGATGTTCTTCAGTATGGACAGAAAACTCCACGTGTGTATTGATTTATGCACAGGTACGATTGTGTAAATGAATGTAGGTGTGTGACGAGGCAACCTCTGAGCCCAGGTGATCTGGGTAGTTAAGCTGAGAGAGATGTAAGCACACACACACACACACACACACATACACACACAGAGTCACGCTCCGATGGTGCTAGCGGAGCGGAGCGGAGTGGAGCAGATGAAGCCACCAGCCAGCTCTCGCATGTTACCTTTCTCTTTTGTTCCCGGGACGCTGCTCTCCTGCTCTTCCTCCGCTTCTCCTTCTCGTCCTCTATTGCATTCACATCCACTTCCCCCCGATTCTTCTTCAATTGGGAGGCCGCGTGAGCCATGATAGGCAATAAAAAAAATATGAAGAAGCACCACACACTACACACGCGTGCCTCACCTGAAATCCCAGAGAAGTTCAGGGGCTGTGACTGACAAAACCGGGATCTCAGAGGAAAAAATCGGGGTAGAAAAGGAAAGGGGGGGAAAGGGAAGAAAAATGCCCTCCTTGAAAAGGAGAATGGAGAAGAGTAGGGTTTCTTTTATCAATGTATGTATGTATATCCTGTGTGTCCTTTCTTTTGGTTGTTGCTCTGGTCTGGTCTCTCTTTTTCTCTCTCTGTTTTCTTTTTAAAGTGATGGAAAGACAGGAGAGGAGAGACAGCAGGTTTTCCTTGTCTCCTCGTCCTCCTCCTCCTCCTTGTGTGTCATCCGCTGGCAGTGTGAGAGGAGCGCGTCCAGAAGAGGTGAGGACAAACCGGATGGAAAGAAAAGAGACACGAGCATCACCAGCACAGAGGTGGAGGGAGGGAGGAGAGAGAGAGAGAGAGACAGAGAGAGAGAGAGAGAGAGAGAGAACGAAGGTGGAGGGAGGGAGGGTGTGAGGGGATGGTTACTACGGCAACCACGCTCTGTTTCAGTCCATCCTCCTAAATATTTCTGTGTGTGAGTGCATGAATGAACCAAAGGCATCAGTTGGAAAAGGAATGGAAATGTGGCTTGGAGTGTGTGTGTGTGTATGTGTGTTTCATTTTGTGCTGTATACCTATCTCCTATCACACATACACACACACACACACACACACACACACACACACACATGGACACATATTACCAGCTGGAGTAATGGGATGGGGATGGGGAGAACATGCAGAGGACATGGGTGAAGGCAAAGAGGGAGGGGAGGTGAGACTGGGTGTTCCTGATGGTAATAGTGCACAAATATCACACACACACACACTCACACACACACAGAAACACACACTGTTGTGCTTTTATCACTTCATCACCTAACCTTCAACCAAGTCATCATCCTAAAACTGAATGATTTGCATTATGGGTAGAGATGCACAGGAGGGATTTTTTTTCATACTGTATTGAGAACAGATTATTAGCTGCTTCTCATGACCGATAATAAGATAACTGATTATTTCACAGTTTTGTATTTTTATAAGAAGTTCATTAGCTGTAGTAAATGCACATTTAAGGATAAGAAAGAAAAGCTGTGGAGAGCAAAGAAATATCATTAAGTATCCTATAGCCCTGATCTTATTAAATCAAACTGACACCACTGAAAAATGACAAAGGACAGTTTGACTCTTCAAATGTTAATTTATTTTTTTTTCAAATGAATATATTGGCTTTTTAGAGCATTTTGCCGAAGAATTTAAATAAGTGCTTGACCATAATTAAAAGCTTTAAATGGGATCCGAGGCTTTTGGCTGCTTAGTCTGCAGATAAAAACACAATGTCAACAGTGAATTGTTCTGCTTAATACAAAATAATGAAGAGTTGAGGAGCAGTTGTGCAATGTTTAGTGCATGAGGTCATGAAAGCAATTCTGTTTTGTATCATCTGCTCCATTTATTGGCTTTAATTTAATTGTCGGAATAATACATAAGGATATACTATATCAGATCTATCTTTATTTTTGTTTTATCCTTACAATCTAATGCAACCCACAACCACACAGGTAACAAATGAATAAATTGATTGAAAAATCAATTTATTCATTTGTTACTTTTTACTTTGTTGAGTAAATGCTTTTTTCCCTGATATTTGATTTATCAGTCCTGTGCTTTTCTAACCTTGGTGTCATCCCACAATCTGGGTTCATTGACATCATGATGGAGAGGTCAAACATGACCAGGGCAGCTTTTGTTTCACCAAATCACTCTGGTCTTTGTTGAAAACAGAGGGACAGAGGAGGAGGAGGAGAATGAGGAGGAGGAGGAGGAGGAGGAGGAGGAGGAGCAGGAGGAGGAGAGAGGGAGAGACAGGAATGATCTACATAGAGAGACAACAAAAGCTCCTGTTTGATTTTCTTGACAAAAGAGAGCAGGAAAGAGACTCAGACGAGGAGAAAAAACACGTATCATTCAGGATGTCCTTTCCATCAGCCGTGCTCATGTCAGACATGGCAGCATGCAGTCAGACGGCGCAGGCGGCGGCCATCTTTGTGTTTCTTTCCCCCTGCCTGCTTGCGTGTTACAGGCACCTATGAGCCTGGCAGGGTCCTGTTGATACCGAGAGGCTGCCTCATCACATGCCTGCCTGTTTTTCACAAAATCTCCTGAATTCGTTCACGGCTCTCAATGCGCGTATGGATTAAATGGGAGCCATATGGGGGGGAAAATGAAAATGAGACGAGATGATCAGTCACCGCTGCTGAGGAAAGGAGGAGAACAAGCCTCCAGGGACAGATGACAGGTTTAGCTGGTGGACACCAGTCATGTAACGATATGAGCGTGAAATTCCCTTTTCTCTCCCCTGAAATATATTCATCCTCCCAGTCCCATTTTTCTTTCTCTTCAACCCCAAACGCCAGCCACTGGCACAAGGGGGGGATGAAGCTGACTTACAGCCCCCATCATGCATCAGGGGGGTGTCACATTATGCCAAATTATCATGCGGTTGCTAGGCGAGGGCCAATACGGTGGCTTCAGGGAGAACAGGATGGATGAAAAAGGAGCATGGAGAGGTAAGGAGAGGGATTGGGAAGGCAGGGAACAGGGGGTGGGTACATGTGTGCTGGTGTATGTAGACGCATGGAGAAATGAGGGCATACATGCACATGATAAACACATCGCCTCTCTGAGAAGAAAAAAAGACCTTTATTCCAAGGACAGATATGCAAATAGGAATCATAATGAATGAACAGGAAATTACAATCCTGGAATACAGACACAAAGTTTCTGCAGCTGAATAAAGATGAAGGAACGCTATGACGGCCTACTATGTTGTAAAAAACCAATATGAGTTCATTGATAAAACCTCATTCATAGTCTGACAGCCAGAAAAGACCCATAGCCATGCTTGTAGTAAAAGCCACTGCCAAGGTGTCTATATTTCAAACACAGGCATTTAGCAGGCAAAGAATAATCACGACGGCTACAACTGAGCAGAGTTGGCTGGTGGCCGGTGAACTCTAGAAGTGGACAATTATTGGAAGTTTTCCACTGTTTTCCAGGCACTATGCCATACACACACACCGCCGGAATGAAACAACCACTACTACGAAGGTAAATCATACACAAAATATGGAGAGTGAAGAATACATTTCATATTATAGCACTGTGTGTCACACATTTATATATACTTATATAACATAATTAGGATGGTTATTTCATTAAGTGAGAGTTTGACTAATATCACAGCCGAAGCAGTACTCGATCAGTTACAAAGATGATGGCAAGAGCAGTAATTAACAATAACTTTGATAATCAATCAATCAAGTCGTTTATAACATTTTTCATGCAAACTTTGGAAAAAATACTGTTTCTGGCTTTGCAAAATTTGTTATATTGGTTGGTCTTCTCTGATACTAAAATGATACATTTAAGTTCTGATTGTTGGTCCATAAACAAACAATTCAACTTGTCAACTTGATAAGCTTGGAAACTGTGAAATTTTCCACTATTTTCTGACATTTTATGGACCAAAAAATTGAAAGAGAATTTAATCAGAAGATTGATCAAATGTTTAAAAAAAAACAACTTTAGTGGAAAATAAATGTAAAAATTCATTTTAGCACAAAAATGATCTGTTTTTATTTCCAGTTGTTGAGGCATCAGTACAGTAGGAATTGAAAATTTAGTAAAAATGAAGAGTCGTATTTATCTCACACTGAATATTACGAGCACACGAGTAGGAGGCCACATTTTCTAAATCTTCATATGTCTCCAAATGCCCCTGAGGCCATTTTGTTTGGGTCAGTCTTTTATCTGTGGTGAGTTGCCTTGTCATGAGTCTGTGGATCCAACTGGTGCAGCTCCCAAGGGTGCAACATGACCAATCACTGCATCAATCTCATTGGCCTTTTTGACCTCTGCAGCCACAAGCATGTCCCTGTACACTCACAAAAATAGGGCAAGCACAGAAAGCATCTGGACCGCTGAAGCTGGACAGGTCACAGCGAGGTTACAGAACAACAAACCCACAGGAAATTACACTGATGCCTTTAAATGAAGGTTTACAGGGGGTTGGGTTTTTTTTCCTGGAAGAGGCTTGGTGACAAACTATGACATTTTCTTTCATTGTCCCTGTTAGGCTTGTTTCTGTGACACAATACACAAACACTGATCATGCGGCAGATGTCGTAATTTAGGAACTGCAGTGTGTGAAGAAATGAAGTCACTGTCTGCAATGCATGTGCTGTCGTATTTCAATGTTCAGACATTAAAAAGGTGAAATTATGAGCAGCATTTCCTCTTTGATCCAGCTAGACAATACCCATTCTTTGTACTCTGCTGCCCTCTAGTGCTCAACAGCATCTACAGTCCACATGCGTGTTGGCCTGGTTTAGTGCATTTAAAAAGGAAAGCTCGTTTTTCATTAGGAAAAAAAATGTAATCAACACCATTTATTTAACCTAAAATGAACTGTGAATAAAATTGCTGAAAAAATAATAATGTTTTAACAGATAAATGAAAATTACCAGCTCCTCAAATCCATACCTTTACCCAAAAGGATAATCATTTTTAACATCTTATATTTTTAATTTTCCTTTCTGTTTAAGCTTTTTTTCTCTCATTTAAACATAGACTGCTCATGCCCTGCTGCTACTGCACAAAAACAGATTTTTGCTTCACCAGTGTAGACCTGTCTGTGATCTCTGTATCTTAACCCCCCCTTTTCTCCCCTCTGCTGGTCCCAAAGTGGAGAGAAATCTTTGTCTGCTTTGACCTGACTGGAAACGCCTCCAGGAAGAAGAGGAAGAAGACGACGACTATGAGAGGTGCGAGGTCAAATGGCGAGAGGTTTTGACTGAAATCCACCCACACACAGAGTCCCCCCCCCCACCCAAACCACCAACACTCAAGCCTCAGGGCTAATGCACCAAGATGGAGCAATGTGGTGAGAAAAGGGAGGCTGGGGTTAGTTTGAAATATCAAAAAACTGCAGTATACAAATAGAAAAAAAAATCATAAGTGAGAAATCTGGATGAAGCGAGAAAGGAGAAATGAAGTGGAAGAGCAGGAACTGCAAAGACAATTAAAACCAGACACAGATCAAAACAAATGAATCATCAAGCATTAATTTATATTCATTTTCGCTGTAGCTCTGCCTGCTTCACATAATCAGACAGCGTGTGAAGGCTGTTTGCAGCCCGGACATTAGGGCCACAGCTGAAGGCAAAATATTTGATTTAATGAGGTTTATTTTTTACTCCTTTCATCATTTATATGTCCACTCCGACCAAAAACCATAACAAAAACTGGCCAATTTACGCACACATACACAATCTTTGCAATCCCGCACTTTCTATTTTTCTAATCCCCCTTGATATTCCCCTCGTTTCTCTTCTTCATACTGTAAATTTCTCCCCTCTAGATAAGCAAAATGTAACACGAGATGTGCGCTTTAACCCAGTTAGCTACCAATAACCTACCTAAATGTGTGTCACGACCAGCAGTCCCCTTCAAACCAGACCAAAATGTCCTTACATGATTTCCCCACTGAGTGGCAGACAGACATCCACAGTGAAGGGAATAAGCACCCCAACACACACACACACGCACGCACGCACGCACGCACGCACGCACGCACGCACGCACGCACACTCTGACATACAGATACAGGCAGTGTACATTCAGTTTTAAGGTGGGATTATAAATGTTTGTTTGATTGTAGGGGATTTATGTTCTTTTTTAGGTGATTAATGAATATGTATTTTTTCATATAAGCTGGGCATTAAGGCAGACAGGTAACAGCAGGTTGCACACTGTTTACACTCACACATACAGATTATGTGGGTCATATTGCAGCCTCTAAATGAATGAATTAACAGAAAAAAAATCCTCTCTGTTTCTGAAAGTATCTCCACAATGCCAAGAGGGAAAATCTCAGAGCTCAGAATGATCAATAAGATCAAAACCAAGCTCTCATATCACACACGCTAGAATTTCTATCAACTCGAACATCAAAGTGAGCTTTTTAAAACATTATGATTCATGCTGCGTTAACAGTGCTGCAGACGGTGTACCAACTGTCCCCTGCTATATGTCACAGGATAAACCACCGGCTACAAGTGGGATTTACACATGAAACAAAAAGCGATTTAGGTGGATTTAAGTTTCTGTTACACCAGTGGAGGTGTGTGTGCACTCAAAGCCCATGAGCCAGGGTTTTACCTGACCTCATGAAGCCACAAATGTCAAATATTTTTCACACTTCCTAGCATTATCAAACCACAGACCAGTTTTGTGGATGTAAAGCAGCTTAATTTATAGCTCACAAACCACTTGCATGCAAAAAAACTGCAATATACTGTATTTCATTGTGAATTGCTCTCGCAAGGGTTCATTTAACCTGACAAGAAGGAGAAAACACTACAAAATTGTTTACATCCATGTTGTAAATATGCCATTTTACCATGTATCTAGTGTTGTGGAACAATTCCAAGTCAATATGAGGAAAAGGGAGAAAATACAATCAATAATTTTAATAGGTTAAAGCTTTTTCTGACAATATCTTCAGGCTATTGCAATGACTTGGGTGGAATATCCAAAACACAACAAGCACAAACAGTTGCCTGTTGATTAAGAATATCCGGTAATCAATGGGGAGTTAATTTCTTGGCTGAAACAAGTGGCGGTCTGACTGTGACGGCTGTGCAGTGGGGGAAGTGATCCCTTTTCTGTTTTACACAGAAATGGCAGCAGAAGAATAAACAATTTCACGGTCTGTTGGGAACAGTATAATACACGACCTCGCACAATCGCACCCAGTTTCTTCCTGTTCACAGGCTGCTTTATATCAGCATACTGTACTGCAATAAGACATTTCATCGAGGCGCAATACAGCCGAGCAGATTTAAGAAGCAGGCAATATGTCATACAAAAGAGCGAGAAACGGAATGGGTCATCTCAATGCTGCAAGTGTCTCTTCCATTCGGGGCAATTATTTAAAAGAGATGCAAAGGGCTGGGCTTTCTATTTCATTGGTAACAAAAATGTTCTGTGGTTGTGCTTTACACTCGTGTCTCCTAATTTAAAGTGCATTGTTGTTGATATAGTAATTGCAATTACATTAATCTGTCCAGTAAATGGAAAGAATGATTACATTTGTGGCTTAGAAGAGGCATCATTTTGGCCATTAATAAAACACAATTTCCTGATGGTGAGCGCTATTAGCAGCTTGAGTGGTTTTTAATTTGAAACATTAGGATGAAATTGTGGTGTTTACTTTGATATCCCGAATCTAATGGGAGGGCAATGGAAAAATGAAGGGACATGAAACAAAAACAAGAAAAATTACATAATATATGCTCACTGACAGTGAGAAACACAGAAGTCTTGATAAAAAATAAATGAACAATGTAAATATGATAAGAATATGATTAACGTCCCTAAAAGAATCCCTACAACCCATATTTTTTTTAAAAAATACACTTCTTTTTAGATCTCATGTTCGAAATCAAAATGTCACAATCAACCAAACATGTTTGAGTATGTGGATGGAAAACTTTAAATCAAACAAGTTAAACTCTTTTACAAGTTGTTGGTTTGTTTTAAAGGTTTGAAGTCAATTGACTTTTTTTTACCATGAGACTATTGTAATTTTTTTAATGGGAAAAACCCAAATTATGTAATAAAATTGGATGTTTTACTGTTCTGTAACAAACTGCAGTGTCATGATCAATTTTTTAAAATAAATCCTGTGATTGTAAGATCAAAACAACGAACGGAAGCTACAAGAGACATCGCATTTGTTTTGTTTTTTTAAATAATGAGACAAAATGATGCAACCCAAACAGTTAGACATTTTTAGGCTGTACTTTGTGTGCTGTGCTCTGTGATTTGGAGCCCGATCAAAGGCGAGCTCAGTGCCTTCCTCCCATGCGAAGCAGCAGAAGCCACCAGCACCATATGTGTGTGCCCATCAGTGGGTCCACATGCCATATGCCTGAATGTGCTGGTGTAATGCTTTCTCTGTGCCAATCATCTCACTGTCCGCTCAGCAATCGGAGTGTTCATTAGTGTAGTCCTGGGGCGGGGTTCGTGCATGGGTATATATATATATATATATGTGTGTGTGTGTGTGTGTGTGTGTGTGTGTCGATCAATTTGCATGTGTTTATTATATATGTAGTTTTGCACGTTAAAGCAAGAAATCTGGACTGTGCATTCAAGTCCAGATGAGTTTGTGACAATATGACACAGTGCAGGAGTGTGTAAAGCCCTGTGTGTTTGTGCAGGCGTAACCTCGCCAGACCCTGTTACTGGAACTGCAGGAGTGGCGTGTTTGTGCAGCCTTTTTACTCTCCCTTAGCTGCTGGGCAGTGGAATATCCTCCCCAGTGTCGAGTTTCCCCCATCATGATGGGATCACAGAGATGTGCCAAGAAGCGCTCTGCCTGGGGAGGCTCGCTCACTCTTGCGCAGTAAGCCAGCCCCATATCAAAGTATCAACACACACACACACACACACACACACACTGAGACAGAAACACACAAAGCAACCACCTGACAAGTACAACCAGACCCAGAGAACCCTAAAGTCTTTGAAGCGCAGACAAATACATTTACACTCACATGCTATTGCTTTTCCCTCACAGACGAAAAGGTCAGCTGCCACCTGAGCATGAAGAGCCTGTATTTCTTGGAGCCTTTAGTATTTTTCTTACTCTATCACTGTGTCCAAAATAATCTCTACACACCTTTGACTCAAAAAGTGTTTGGTAATAGATGGAGGTGCTGCTAACTGTAATCCTAATACACCTAATCTAACGTAAAAATCAAGTTTGTTTCATAAACATGTAAAGTCAGTCATTAAGTTGCAATACTGATCAGGTTTCACAATGAGAAAAATGTCAGAGTAATGGCCAATAAAAATAAAGCCAAATAACCAACTGTTGCATCAATGCAACTTTCTCTATTTTTAGTAGTATCCTCAAAGCAAGGTGATATATAAATACACACTCCTATCAGTTTACTCAATGCTATCAAACCCATCTCTCTGTTAATCACACAAAACAGGTGGAATATAATGGGAGTTGTCCAGCAGACATGATTTTATGTAAAAAAGCTTCTTTTTATCAAGTCTGCCTTAAAGTTCAGTGAAGACTGGCTCCTTTCAGCCGACAGTGCATGTTCAAAGACTGCTCTCTGTGACTAGAGACATTTCCTGGACATGTTTCCTGTCAAAACACACACATGTAGGGTCAAGAGTGGAATAACGCCCACCATCTGGACTGAAGCCGGAGTTTTCCAGTAGTAACCTGTGGCCTAGTAACAGTAACAGCTAGGACGTTTGATAACATGCAGGCTTCTTTTTCAGTCACTGGAAAAGAGAGGCAGAGTGTCGGCCAGAGGTGCTAACCATCCAGACAGCCAGTGTGTGTGACCAACTCTTGGTAACTGTAGCACTATTACGCTTGGCTCATTCCATTTCTCATATTAGCGTTGCCAAAAGGTCAAAATGCCGTCTGATATAGCATCTAGAAATGAGAGAACGTGGAGAGGTTTCAGATTAAGGTTATTGAAGTTTTAATTGGACGTAAATCAGCTAATTGTGTTAGCAAAGTGAGAGCGGAGTAGCAAACTCGGTAAATTAAGGGTGCAACATACATACTGTACATACAAACAGAGTCTGAGTCACATGCATCCAATAACCTCATCTTTCTCGCACCTTAGCAATGTTCACCCTGCAAAAACACGCACGGTCGCTGGATGGTTTGGATCATAGGCGCAGCGTAGGGCAAGATAGAGGTGATGTAAATGTCAAGCCCTCTCACTATCCACACCACAAAGTAGACTGTTATAGAGGGTTTAAACACATCCATCCCATGTTTTCTACCATTCATACAAGTTAAAAAGATATATCTATCAAAATGTGTGAGGTAAAGTATAATGGAGAGTTTATATTAAGTCATTTAAATATTGGACTACATTAGAGTTGGGCCAGTAGCTGAAAGTCAGCCGACCACTGAGCTGTCTATCATTATAGCACACACCCAGAACCCAACACCACTCCAGAGTTAACACCCTTAAAAACCAAATGAGAGCAGAGTAGATTAGTGGATTTTCTGTATCACAATGAAGTCTGGTTACTGGAAATGCAATGAAAGCTATGTGGCTAAAAAGTCAATGAGTTCAATTCATCCAAACATTTTGTGCCTTAGAGGTGATGAATTTATATTGAGTGCAAGAAATGAAAGACTTTTTCTAACTATTATAACAGGCCTGGCTCTTTGATTTGATTTACTAAGGGAAAAACAGGGTATTTCATTTTGCTTTTTACCTCGCAATTACAATACATTTTAATTTGTATGCAAATATAAAAAGTATTCTCCTAATCTACCTGTTTTGCACCCTGCCTTAGTACATATGTTTGTCTGACAGACATTAAGCAAAGTGAAACACCTGTTTTAAGAAAATAACTACAAATTATTATGTTGTAAATTAAAAATTATATCATAGTCACACTTTTTTACTGTGGACAACATCATTTGCCTCATTGTAATGTTTGATACAATCATTTCCAGACATACAATCAATTTTTTTTGGCCTTAATATATTAGTGAAAGACTACAAAAAGATTCAAATAATAAAAATTATCTATTAAAATGCTGGTGCAACAATTCAAATACAAATTTTCTCCCCTGACCAGAATCCCATCTATATTCAATGCATCACTGCAGTTTCATAAATGTGGAGCTGAAAGCATCATTTATCTCATCTTAGGTAGCTCAGAAAACAAAACCAATGTCAATGTCTGTGAGATAAGTCTTATGCTGCCAACGCCACAGAGAGGCTATCATTCACTCTATCCCTGAAAGCAATAAGGCCCAGAGAACAAAGGAAGAAAAGAAGAGAGAGAACTTATCATTGCGCCCCCCCGCCCCATAAGCCATAAAGCTGTGAGATCTTGCCAAGTCTGATAAGCAACATCCAACGCTCCTCTCTCTGTATCCCTCCTACTCGTTTCACTCCACCCAACCCCTCCCTGCTGCTCCGTCTTGACAGCTGGGGCCCCAGTCCCACATCACTGGAAATTTCCTGAAATGTCACTCCAGTAGACGGCCTGAGTGATTGGATAGCGTGGGGAGTATTGCTGCAAAGGCCATACACAGACATACACACAGTTCTCCCCCAGCCTGTTGTCCCCAGTCCCCACACGGTGGCTGTCACCCCGACTCCTGCACTTGGAGGCAAAATTTGTCTCGTCATGCGTGTATCTTTTCTGTCTCAAACCCCCACTGTGACTCGCCTCCCCCAACCCCTTCATATCTTGTTCTCACCTTCTCATACTCAGAGTTCAATCTGTCATGGTGACTTAGCCAGGGGCCAGAATGAAAAGGTGATGGGTCAAAGGAGAAAGAGAAATTCCCTTGAGCCATGATCCTCTATCAATCCATACCTTAAAGGTTAATGTAATATAAAATCCTTAAATTGGCTTTCAAAATTGGAAATCAATCAGAATAAAAATTTATGAGTGCTGATGGGGGGGGGTGAAGTAGGTCTTTGATGGCTTCTAGCTGGCAACTCTGTGTGCATTTTGCTTACGCTAACATTAGCATGCTAAAATTATGACAATGAGAGTGTTCATATTTTGATATTTAATTATATTTTTTATGTATGTTTACCTTTTTATTCATCATATTTTGGCATGTTAATATGCTAACATTTGCCAATCAGCACTAAAATTTCGACCTGATGACAGTGAGAGATGAAAAGTCAACAAAATTATTTAACAACCTACTGAGGGAAACATGGTTGCCTGTTCAAAATATAATGGCAGTAAATCCATGAGTTGTTGAGACATTTAACAAACAAACGTGAATCTCATGGCGGCTGCCTCGCTCAATCTGTATGTCCTACCTGTTTGGGACTATGCATGTTGAGAAGGCCAAATGGTTGGAGGATGATTAGGATTATAATAATTAATTGGTCAGGCATTAGGACCTTATGTATGAATATGCAAACCATGGATTGGGCAGGTAGAACAGATTGGCCATTGACAGTGGTGCTGGAGAAAAAGTCTAGAAGATCATCACAAGAAAAATTCATGTCAATCCAACAAAAAATGGTGGACCATACAGGACCAGCATAGTCCTCTGTGGATCAACATTGTTAGGATGGCTCTGAAATTGCAGGTCATTAAGATTCAAAGTGACCTTACAAAAATAAAAACATTGGTGAACTAGATCATGTCAACTTATAGGTAGTGACCAAAAGAACAGCCACGTTGATGCAACCTAACATGAAAACACCTCTAGCAAATCCACACTCTCTTGTGTAACCAGCAGACAAGAGAGGTGACAAATAGGTTATTTTAATTAGTACAACCACAGTCCTGTTAGCCTAGCGTTAGCAACTCTGTGGGATGTATGCTTTTACATAGATAATCACTGACATGTATGACACAATGAATCCCGTCTGGCCGCGCTGTTACACTTACCCTTTCAACTCTTCTCATCTTCAGTTAATCCTCACCGTCTCTGACATCATTTATAAGTGCACCAGGTGAAAAAAGGTAAGGTGTTTTGAGGGCCATGAGCCATCTAAATACGGGACAGTGAGAGTGTGCATAAAGCCCTGCCCAGCCCAGCTCAGCTACAAGTGGCAGCAGGGGTTACAGGCAGTTAATCAGACAAGCGATAATCTAGTTAGGAGATCAACAAATGAGCCTCTCACTGCTGAAAAGGAGGACACAAGCCCGCAGACAAAAGACTGGGTCAATGCCATTGTGTAAGGGAACAACGGGAGGGACGGAAGGGGAGAATTACTGTCATAATTCAGATCAAAATGAGGGTTGAGTGTACGGCAGGAGCGTTGATCTGGTGAGAGTTTCCACTGGAATAATTTGTATTGGACTAATTATTGAGCTGACTTAATGTCTCAAAGCAACACATTTGAAGTTGTCTGAAAGTGACAAATTGTGACTGTGTTCATTTGCATGATTTAAAGCATAATACAAGTGGCGGCACTGGATGTGGTCTGAAATTAGCACAACCACCTGTTCTTTCTAATTAGCGACGTCAAGAAGAAATTGTGCCTTTGCAAAGTGTCCGGCTGTGAAGGGCCATTAAAGGTAAGTGGCGGCGGCTGGCAGCATGTATGACAAAAGCCCGTGACCACAGAAGGGCTTCAGGATTCTCCACACCTCTTTTGGTCTCCATGGAAACAAGGACAGGAACATTCAGGCGCACGGGAGCTGCGAATAGACCATCACGAGGGAGAGGGGGAAAAAAACATGCGTTCTGCTACCGGCGTTTCACAGACTCAAGTCCAGATGTTTTCAAGCCCCCTGGAATCAAAGTGTTGTTTGAAAGCCACAAATTCAGAATAGGCCATTATCAGTGCACACCTGATGCCTCCTCTCTTTCACTGTTTGTCTTCCACACAAGCCTACAGCCAGATTAAGAATATGTCAGACTCAACTGTGTCTGGCATATTTAAGTACTCCTGGGCTGTGCTGCCAGTCATTTTTAATCAATTTTTAAGCTCACACAGACTTCCCTTTAAAGTACGTTTCACAGGGATGCCTGTTAAAGCACATTTTTGTCTCAGCTGAGAAAATAACGTTTTTATTTCATTCTTCTTTTAGTTCCAAAAGAGGATGTAAACACAGGCTGGTGATGACTCTGTGCTTATATCTTTAAGAGTTCCCATAAAGAAACTGTTATGCTTCCACGAGGAGCACCTGTAAACTGTTATAAACACACTAAGACAGTGTTTGTTAAACTTTGCAGTCACGAAAGTGGAAAATGGCTTTTGCTGTCAGGCACATGCAAACAGTGGCTGCTCTGCAACAACTAACCCCGACCCTGGCTTAAATGATAATGCATTAGATTAAAATGTGCAATTTTAAATCTCCTCTTAGCAACAACTGACCTTCCTAATGATGTGCTTTTACACTAAATCTTGTGCAAACAGCTAATTTGTTCAGATTTAAGCTTTAATTAAAGCAAATGCAGATGCTGATGAATGCTTTGGAAGGGATCAGATGATGAAGTGTCACTGGGTGACCCAGACAGAGGAGGTGAGCGACTGAGACAGAGGCACCAAGAGAGAGACAGAGAGACAGACAGAGAGAGAGACAGAGAAAGATATTGGTGTTTCCTCGCCAACATCAGGAAAATACATCCTCTTCATCTGACCTGTGTCACTGCTAATGCTGCGACTTTAGAACCAAACTGCAAAAATGCACATTTGCAGCCCAGATGGACTGACATTTTCTCCATCGTACACATAAAGTAACATACACGTACAAGCACACACTCACACACTCACACACACACTGGGGGCCTTGTTAGTGTGTGCTTGCAGGCAGGTTCCAGATGCCACATGCTGGGCTGAGTGGCTGCTGGCTGTGCCAAGAAAGGAAATAGACATAGGACTCGACATAACACACACACACACACACACACACACACACACACACACACACACACACACACACACACACACACACACACAC
>JAQMCX010000003.1:17027291-17048139 GCA_029814765.1 Acanthurus leucopareius | reverse complement strand
ACACACACACACACACACACACACACACACACACACACACACACACACACACACACACACACACACACACACTTCCAGTAAGCACAGAGCGGCACATTTACACAAAGTGATGCCCAGACACACAAAGATAAGAATATTTCAACAGTGATCTGTCTGTTTAACATTCTGTCTCCAGCCTCTTACTCCTTCACCTCGTCTTCTCTGTCTCTCTCTCTCTCTCTGTCTGTCCTGGGCTGCCCAGTGATCTGGCTTGTCGGCAGGCAGAGAATGACGGGTGCTTTGATGTTGAGACAGTGTGTGTGTGTCTGTGTGTGTGTGTGTGTGTGTGTGTTTGTGTGTTACTAGGCTTCTTAGTCAAAAATTCTACCCTCCTTCAGGTTTTCACAGCTCCTTCCCGTCACTGTGAGGCAGCTGTGAGAAAACAAGAGGGCTGACAGTGAGGGAGGAAATTGATGAGAGAAGAAAAAAGAAAGAGGAAAGTGAGAGAGAGGGGGGAGAGAGGGAGAGAGAGGGAGGTGCGGTGGGAGGCAGTGAGTGTGAGGAGAAAAGGAGGTCAGATAGTGGGTAATGTTTTATTGTACATGAGCTAGAGAGTGCGAACGCCTGAGGGTGGAGGGTTTTGGGTGGACGAGGAAGAATTGATGGATAAATTGACTGCAGGAAAGTGTCACGAAGCTATTTATTACTTGGGACTTGAAGATTTCGTAGTTCAAAATAGACCATTTTAATATACGTCGACTTACAAACATCAACAACATCACAAGAATCGGCTGTTGTTTGGGACTTGTAGCCACAGGCTGTCAGCATGCTTTTTTTTCTTCACGCAGAAAAATCAAAGACTTCAAAAGTGTTTAAAAAACGACAGAAAGAGCAGAGGAGACTTCTTGAATAACCAATCTATTTCATTACATTTGCTGTCAGACAAACCACTGTTGGGTTTGACCATTTTCACTAACTAGCTGTGTGTTTTTTTCTTCATTCTTGCTGCCTGTAGCACCAACACACACACACACACACACACACACATACATATACTCACTCTTTAATCATCTCTCTTAGAAATGTTGAGGTTGTGCCCTTTTTGAATACTAATACAGATTATCAGCAGTTTGACAGCTCCAATTAGTTGGTATTATGGATGGAATAATAAGGTAAAGCCTCACAGTAGGGCACAGATCAGTTCTCCTCTGCAATCTCATCCCCAGTGACACTAGAGAAAATCCCTTCAGAGTTTCACAAGAAACACTCCTCAGTAGGCTAATCTAACAGAGTTACATGGATATCTGAGAGTCACAATAACAGGGCCACTCACAGTTTTGGCCTCAAATGCCACTGGCTCTTTTTGCCCTTGTTTGCTGTGATTTATCGGGCAAAAAAAAAAAAAACAGTTAAACAGTGTGTACAGAAGTTAAGAGCTGATTTCAAAAGTGGAGCAGGAGTCATGTTAACAACACTGTCAGTCACATCTCCTCGGCTCGCAGCACATTACGCAGTCACAGGCCCATGTAGGGTCAATACTAATGCTGTCTTTATCCAATTCCAGCTGTGACTGTGCTGGTAGAGCAGACAATTAGCTGCCAGTTTCAGTAAGGGAATAACATTTCCTCTGAAATGTATTGGAAGTTCAAGCACACACAGACGGCCGGGTGCAGGGCCATTATTACAGTGATGAGAAGCAGAAAACTATCTGGGTGTTGATGTTATTGAATTAAATACCAGATTAAGAATCAAATACCAGATGAAGATTTAATTCAATTCTAGCACAGAGAAACATGGAGGATGGCACTGGTCACCGGATTCATGAAATGTGGATAATTAAAGTATGCAGCTTGAAATGTCTTTCTGGAAATGCTTCTTTGGGTAAGTGATACATTTTTATCATTTTGTGCCATCTGGATGACTGAAGTAGGGCAGAAGGGGAAACCCTGGAGACGCTTCAGTAGTCACTCGCTCAAAGGGATCTAAAGTTCATGTCGTACATACAGGGATGAGGTCCAGTGAAGAAAAGACTCTGACACACCAGGCTGACGGTCAGCTGACGGCACCAGGCTGTGTGTGAGCGTTGTGGCCATTGTTTTTTTACAGTGTGCCCCCTATCATAGTAACTAGTCAACTCTTGACTATCACACTTTTTCTTTTTGTTTTAACTTTAATTTTTCCAAAATAAGTCCCATTTAGATTAAACGTTCTTTTCTTCAAGTGAGTCTTGGCCAAGGTCGACACAGGAGACTCTTCTTATTTTTGCACTGTTTATCTAATTATGCAAATATTTTCACAACCACACGGTCAGGCGACATGACAGTCAGCCTTTGTTAGCTCTAGTTCTTTGATGCTGGTTTGGTGTGTCTGGGGCAAAAGTCAAGTCCAAGGCAAGTTTACAGCTGAGCACAGGTAAGTGAAGGCGCCTTGCATGTTACATTGAGCAAGATAAGTAGAATAAATGGCTGCAATCTGTGTAAGACTGTACATGTTAGCTAGAGCGATTAATTCCTATTAAACAATTGCATTAGTAATCATTAAAGTCTTAGAAAACCCAACACTTGTACACAACAACTTACGGACAAACGCACAAAACAGCATTAAATCCTCGCCCACCACACCTACTTTCCTCTCCTCCCAAGCAAGGTGATGCAACACTTGATCACAGAGAAACTGAATTTATGTTTTTGGATATGGAATATTACTAATATTAAGATCAAAGTTGTAAGAAGACTAAAAAACATTTAATAATTTTGAAGGAAACAAATTATTATCAAATTATCTATCAATCTGTAAATCTAAATGTCTGAAAGACGTGTGCTTGGACTTGGACAGCAGGATAAGACACATATCTGAAAAAGCCATTTGGACTGAAGAAATATATTTGTTGGCTGAACAAAATTCTACTCATGTTACCTTAACAACAGGATGACAAATAAACCTCATGGAGATTGTTAAGCTGTGGTCATCGATCAATAACCCATCATATGTTTCAGAGGTCTCACGAGGTTTGAGGCTTGCGTGAGTGATCTTAAATTACATGTTTACATTACGTTCTGACTTGTTTTGGTCCAGAATGGTGCTAATGGTGACGGATGCTTTTCTCTATGCGGAAAAAGACTTTTTATCTCAGGCTCTTAATTGTTCTGCACTTCCTGTCTCCTCCTTTGTTCCTATGCCTTTTACATGCCTCTGTATTAAACAAACACACAGACAAACACACACACACAGACAAACACAACCCATGACAAATTACATCATCAATCGTTGCCATTGTGAAACAGGTCTTTCCAGAACCACTCGATTCCTCACTGTCCCGGCCAGCGAGGAGGATGCTTCCATTGTTTAATGACACTGAGGGAGGAAATAGGTTTCTCTTTGTTCCTATACAACTCCATTACTGTCTGCATGGGTGTGCAGCACTGTACTGAGCTGACAAGACCACATCATGTAGTAATTTACTAAATTTTTTTTTTCTCTTTTTGCGCTGATCTCATCTTCACCCACTCGCTTTTATATAACACCCTCCTCTGCGACTGTATTTGAGAGGGCAGTGATTTTTTAGTTTTTATTTTAGTCCAGTGTTGAGGACTCAGGTGCATGTACTGCAGTCACCAAAAGCTTCAGTCTCTCTATCAGTTTAACACTTTAATATTTGTGAGTTTCTTTCTCTCTTCAAATGTTGTTTTTCATGTTGTTCACGCAGGTAATATTCAATACCGGGGAAGTCCACTTTGAAGTCTCTCCTGCACACCATATTGGTGTTTGACTTCAGTTGTGCCGGGTAATTGATGATGGATGAAGCAATCATAAAGAGTTCCCAGCTGGTAAATTACGGCTTGGCTTATTCTCTGTGGGTAAACTAGGCCATCTGGGATGAGCCACGCATAACTATGAAAGTAATGCTGGTCCACGCTGTGCTAGACAGCAAGGAGATCTCAGCGGTGATTTATTTATGACACAAGTGGGTGAAGATCGAGCCATCCTCTCTCTCCTCCCTCAGCTTCCTCAGCTCCCTCTTTCCCCAGCTGCCTCGTAGACACCATCACATCGTCCTCACATCCTCTGTGCTGTATCCTACCATATTGCCCACGTGCCCCTTCCAATCATTTTCTTGCTCCTCATAATAATCCCATCAAATCACCCACAGTTGGGAGCAATTCATTTTCACTGCTCATGCATGTACTGAATGTGTATGAGGTGACTGTTTCAACAGCATAATTACATAAAATGTGTTAAATTTATAAGATGTGTAATATGGAAAACAAGGGAAATCAATAAGCCTGGCTCTGTCCAAAGGTAACATAACATGATTATGTACCAAACAATTTTTTGACTTGAGATTTTGCCAGTGCTATGTAATTTTTTCTTACTCTTGGTCATAGCCACACAGGCTTTTTCCTGATTTCTAGTTATTGCTTAGCTAAGTTATATGGCCTCTGGTTGCAGCTTTACAGGCATTAAACCGACAGACACGAGCCAATGGGATGTTAATTCTTGGCATAAAACAAAAAGGCAAATTTTCCCAAATTGCAACAGTTATTAATTCACCTCATGTGCAATAAACAAAAATTACCTTTAAGCTTTAAGAAATAATTTTCTTTATGCTAATCTATTAAAATATTGTAGAAATCCCATTTTCACCTTATGTGGAATTTTTAGCTCAATAGTGGATCTTCAGCTCAAGACAGATTGATCCATGTGGCACCTCTTGTTCAAGTTGTTTCATTAACACACAAATACAGACACACACACACAGACACACACACACACACACACACACACACAGACACACACACACACACACACACACACACAGGTCCAAAGGGTATCTCATTAGCAGACTCACACCCTCACAGCTGGAGGTTGTCACATTGTGTGTGTGTGTGCTGACACTGACCACAGGGCAGGAGAAGCCTTGTGAGCAACCCACACAAAGCAGCCCTCTGCACGCTGCACCAAGACATTTCACGACATACACACACACACAAGCACACACGAAATGAAAGCAACAATAAATAGAAACACATAATATATATTTCAGTATGAATATATTTATAGTGGAACCAACATGCTATTCCTGCTCAATAATAAATGGAAAGACATAATATATGTTTCAGCGTTATATATTGTGAAAATCAACATGCTTTCCCTGCTCAACTCCCACATGCCCCATCTAGGCCTCGGGCAACTCTACTTTCACGACTCATTTATTGCAAACCCAGTAAACACAGTTCAAACGACATGTGTGTGGAAGGCAGGTTGCACTGGAGCACCCTAATTTTTCCACTCTTTTTCCGATAAAGAATCCATACTAAACTGGTGCTTTCCAACATCAGAGAATGGAGCTTTAAAAAAAAAAAACAACAACACTCTACAGAGAGTTATAATAGAAAAAAGCCAGCATCATGTGGTGTCGACAGGGAAAACAGAGCTCCACTGCTGATATGATTGTCAACCTTCGCTGACATATCTGAGTACTCCCACATAGCAGCAGGGATTTGAAGCCAACTTTCTGTCAACGTTCTCGACACAGATGCTCAGGAATTACTGTTTGCTGGTTAGCAGGAGGCATTTATCGCCTTCCATCGAATCACTATCTCATGCTCATGCATTCGCCTGACAAAAATAACAAAAAATACCAACGACAACACCTTTTTTCTGAGTTCAGCCTCACTAAGACACAAAATAAGCAACAGCTTGGGGAGAAGTTAGTTATTTCCTCAACTATCTTCAGGAATTTGAACAGGTTAATGAAAAATGTCAAAGCCCTTATATTTAATGAGTCATTACATCACTGTTGTTTGTACAGTGGACATCATAAATGGAGAGAAACATCCTGGGATGTGTGTTGCTGAGCAAAACCGCTGTCTCAGAAAACGACGGCGCACATCTAACCACTGCTGTCTCCTCATTAAATTCAATGATGTGAGGAATGGATGTTGGGAAGAGGAGAGGATGTGGTGAGAGGTACACCGAGGCTTTTCAACATGGTAACATAGACAGAGATTGTTTGATCATTAATGATTAAAGTGTGCTTATAGCAGCATTAGACAAAGTGACTTTCTAGGAAAAAAAGTCCAAAATGGTCTCTGGGTAAATGGAAGGAGCAGATAAAGAGCAAACAGACAGGCACCTTTTGCTCCGTCCCTGAGGAAGTATGGAATATCATCAGATCAAAACCACATTAGTCTGCCTATAACAGAAATTGAGTTATCAATATCAAGCACATCCCATCTGTCTGGCTCCTCCGTTTTTATGGCTGAGAGAGGAAATGAGATAGGAAGGCAGAGCGTGTTAGAAGAGGTGAGTTGAACATTCTTGTTCTTATACTGGAACCTGACAATTGTCACAGTTTCACCACATCAGCACAGAGGTGATTTCCCGACTTGTGTTATACTGACAGAGGAAACTGTAACCGGTGCCATCATCACCGAAAACCCCTGAGAATGTGGAGCTCATGCATGCCTGTAGGGTTTTATTATCAGGGGTTCATGGGAGAATTCACTCGCATACATTCTTATTCTCATCCACCTCTCCTACAACTGCTCTCCTCCCACTCTCCTTTGCTTAACATTTCACAATCCCCTGTGGTTTCACCTGTAGTGAGTCTCTATGCTCCGCTCTTTTTTAAAGAAGTGAATCTCCCGGTCTTCTCCTGTCTCTCATCTATCATCATCCCCTGCACTGCCTCCTACTTACCGACTCATTCCTTCCAGTCCTCTTCCCCGATGCTGCTGTACCAGCTGGCTCAGGTGATGTTGCCTCGGGGCTCACATTACATCGCTGTCATCCATGAACTGAAATCTAAAGGGGGGAGCATTTAACATGGTCCTCCCAGTCGAGCATACTTCCCTTCACCTCCCCACCCCTTCTTTTTTTTTTTGCTGTTTCAAGAGCCTTATAGGGTTGCCCCTTTAAAATAACACCAGACAGCCTGGGAGAAGCTGCAAAACCATGAATAAGGGAAGTTTAACATTGTGAAACTCCTGCTAAAGGCTGATGGAGATCCAGCTATTCATGGAGAATTTATTTTAATAATAAGCAATTGTTGGTTAGTGTATTTTTGCAGGTCACAAAATGTAGATACTCACATCAGTTAAAATGATCAGACACCAGATTTTTTCCTCAGTTCCTACTCTTGTGTTGAAATATCTGCTCGTAGCAAATAAAATATGACTTCACTTTTTATTATTATGTTTAGTCCTTTGTAAGACTTGGATAAGGTGAGAAAAGATTGTAGTCTTGGTTTAATGTTGAAAAATTTACAGGAATTTAAAATACCAGGCATTTGCATAATCTATAGACTTGTAACCAAATCCATAATCTTTCTTAAGCCTTAACCTGAGTGCTTTTGTTGCCTGAAACCAAAGCAAACACAGGACATAAGATGTATTCTGGCTCTAACAGAGGAAAGTGCCGTGCTCTTTATGCCTACCATCCATCCTGACTACCTCTCTTTGACTGCCGCACATTACAAAGACATAACTCTTTGCCCCCCGGAAAACTACTTCAAAATGTAAATTGCAAACGTACTGGAAGCTTCTAAAGGAAATTTCTCAGGGACGGCATTCAACTGAAACATGAACACGATCATAAACAGCCACAATAAATATTATAGCTCTTCTCTAGGATGGGTCTCTCACCTGGTTTCCCAGTAACAGTTTAGTGTGAAAAGTGCTAAACTGGCAATCTGCTCTACATTTCAAAACACAGCCTCAGTATTGTGGCTATCTGTCAAACAATCTGAATTTTACAGGAAGCCGTTTCCTGCTGCTAAGTGCATCTTGAAGCTGGGAGCCAGCAGAAGGGCCTTAACACACAGACATTTTGAGGGAGAACGCAGCTATCTCCTCTGCCTGGGATTACACAGTTCATCTTTCATTTCATTCACCTATGTTTTTATTCACTAACTCCATTTATTTCTCCATTCCATGGAGGAAGCAGGGGTGAGCCATCTGGCTCGACTCCACTGTGGATGTATTCCTGATCTCACAATACATCATCCGACTCAAATAAACAACACCTGAGAACCACGGGGGCAGTAAGCGATGCAGAGCCATTTTCCTCCGTTTTCAGTTAGTTAAATCCTTTGATTTAAACAAAATAAAAAAAACGCAGACTGGGTTTTATTTCATGGCACCATCCAAGTCCTTGCAGGGCCAATTCTCTGAAACCGAAACTGAAATCGAGACTGTTTTCACACACCACAGCTTGCAGCACGCATGTTATTGTGAATAAACACAATCAGCCTGCACATCAAAAATGCTAAACTGGAATTAGCATCACGTGACGAGATGTGTTCCTCTGCTGTTTTCCTGTGAAAATTGTTGTGGGAATAGTGTGAACTTTTCCCTGCATCATGACCTGAGCCTTATTAACAACCCATACATCCATTCTTGTGGTGCTAATTTTTTTGTGAAGAAACAATTAACAGCTCGAGCATCCGTGACTCAGTTCATTGAAGTACAGACTATAAATAAATAGGCAACTTTTAATCTGTCTGCGTTCAGTGTTTTCGTCCGTTTCTCTTACATTCATACAAGCAGTAGTGAAACCAATGATGTTAAAGAACCGAGAAATAAGGTGAGAAAACGCTGCGGTCACAACAAGGTCGGCAGACAATACAGTGAGCATAAACCACTGTTATTGCTTTTGGTCCAGAACAAAAGCTTTTGTTATCCTGCTCTGTTGCATTTAACAGTTGCCATGGCGACGCCGAACCAGGAGAGGCTTAAGGGAGGATCCCAAACTCGATAGAAAGGGGTTTCTAAATCTGACAGTGGAACTCTCTATTTGATTCCGTCTCTTTCTCTTTCTCTTTTCTCTTGTTTTCCATTACTGACTCGCGCTGTGGAGCCTTTTGAAGACGGGAGGAAAAGAGGAGGAGAGGGATGGAAAGAGCACAACGGAGCAAGATGCAAAGAGCCTTCCGGACGGAGCTGTGGGAGACGGAAAGAGGCTGCAGGGATCAGGCAGCAGTGACTGCCAGCAGAGAAAAATACCAATAGAATGGATATAAAGTCGCACATTATTACACTGTTGACGTCTCAAAGCAACTCCAGTCTGGGCCACCAGCAAGCAGAGCAAGTTTAAAATGTTCAGCCTGTCTGGATTCAGATTTGGTAACAATTTTTTTGCAATGTTATTCTCATGAAACCGCTGCATTTTTGATTACAAGCACATGCCCTAAGTATAATTCGCCATCCCTGAAGTTTAATTTCAGACAGGCCTGTTTTTTGTTTTTTTTTTTTAATTACAGAAAGGGTTTAGTAACACGGGCTCTGAGCTGGCTCCAGTTGTCTCTTACAGAGAGAGAAACTCATTTTAAATTTCGCTGAGCTCTCGCTAGCATTGATTCATTCTTGTCGACAGTACATAAAAAAACTCACCGAGGCATTTCTTCAAATTGCTTGCTTTTGTTGACGGAGGGTGGTGGGTGGAGGGATGGATGGATAGAGCGAAGAGTGGAGAGCCCTTGTTAGGCCTTTTGTTGATTAGGTCTGGTTCAACAGCCTTGTTAGTTAGCTGCAGCTGCTCTTTTTGTGTCTGAGGTCTCTGTGTGCGAGTACTGTACTCTCGTATTTAGACTGAGGCTTGCTCAGGTGGATAAACGCACGTCTGACAACAGCAGCTGCCTCAGGTTTGTATCCAGAAAGCTGACTTGTGATTAAACCAGAGAGCCATCAGCAAATCAGTCAAATAACCAGACAGTCAGCAAGGGAAGCAGTCAACCAGAGAGCAACACATCGCTGCAGGATTCATAAGGGCTGGGTTACGCTTGAAACATTTGTACAAAATGTTTTATAGCTGTTTGCAGTTCCAAAAGGCCACACTGGAGAGTGTCGTTAAAAGCTAGTCGTCAGACAGAGGGGCGAAACGTGATTTAATTTAAATATTGGAAAAACATTTTCAAACTGTCACTCCTCAAAGATGAGTTGCACTGGTTTGAACGGCGTCTGTTTGAAGTTTAAGTTCAGACACCAGTAACTTCCTGACATTTAAACACCTGCTCAACAGCTGCGTGAGGTGGACACGAATGTTAAATCGACCGTATTGAGAAATTAAAGAAGTTGCATCATCAGAAAAGTATGTAAAGAAGGGGTTTCTCCGCCATCAAACAAGCGAAAGGCCCCTTAAACCTCCCCTCCAGCAGTTTGGCAATCAAAGGAGTGCTCCAGCATTGTAGAGTGACAGAGAAAGAAGCATCCCTCTTTCACACTTCCTCCTCCTCTTTCTTTCCTTCCACTCCTCTGCCACTCCCCAACTTACACCTCTCTCGCACTTCTTCAGCCAGTCTTGTCACCCCTCTCTTTTCACCTCCTTCTCTCCGGTCCATATCCCTCTATCCCTTCCCTGGCTCCCTGTCTTCTTTTTCACCTCATCCCTTTCTCCCTCCCTCGAACCCTCCCTCAGTGGAAAGACAGGAACAGGGATAGTTCATCTGAGAGTGATGGAGCTCTGACAGGCTGATCCCTCTGCCCTCTCCCCAGGGCGTGCAGCTGTGCCCGGGCTCTGCGACGCCTACCTCCCCCGAACACACATCCACTCAGAAACTGCAGGAATACACCCACCTACACACATGCATGCATACATTTATAGATCTACCGAGGGAGCACACATGTGCACTTACTCACACCTCCACACTGTGATACAGCACATGTGCATGTGTGTGTGTGTGTGTGTGTGTGTGTGTGTGTGTGTGTGTGTGTGTGTGTGTGTTTGCACAGCTTTATGTAAGTCCTCACATTTCTCTTCTGCACCCAGATATGCTGCAGAAACAGGGAATGTCATGTGATGGGGACTCACAGGTTGCAGAGTATTTTGGCCCGATACCAACATCAATATTCAGGTCCGATTGATTTTTCTGGTGTTTTATGTGTGTGTGTGTGCTGCTGCAAAGTTTGCAGAACAAGCTTGACATCTACCCAGAACAAGTCGTTAAATTAAATTCAGTCAGACGCAGGTTTGACATTTGATATTTTTGACATTTAACCAAATTTCAGTCCCACAGTGTCATAGTGCTTAAAAAAGTTGAATGCTATGGTGACATATATATTGTGGCTAGTATGACGAACATATTAGGTCTTCATCTGTCCGTCGTGCTGCAGCTAATGATTATTTTCATTACTGATCAATGTGCAGAATATTTCCATGATCACTAGATTAATCATTTGGTAACATCTTATCATAGTTTCCCAGAGTCCATTATAATGTCCTCAAATCTCCTGTTTTATCTGACAAATTGTCCAAAACACAGAATTTACCATCAAATAAAATAGAAAAAAATGGAAAATCCTCATAGTTGTGAAGATGGTTCAAGGAAATGTTTGGCTTTTTTGCCTGAAGATGACTCACACAATCATCTGATTACCAAAATACCTGCGGATTATTCTTTGTGAATCAACTAATCGATTAATTGTTGCAGTGTACTATAATTACTTTGTTAACACACACACATTTTCCCATTTTCCCCCATATACTCTCTTCCAAATAGCCATTTAAGTGTAACCTACCCCTCTTAAGGGTTTGATCTGTGCCAAGTCCATTAGCCTAATCTGAAAAACAAAAGCAGCACTTCGTTGTCCACACACACACACACACGCACACACACACACACGCACACACATACACGCACACACACACACGCACGCACGCACGCACGCACGCACGCACGCACGCACGCACGCACGCACACGCACTCACACTTCACATCTTCCATCAGCACATTCACCAGTGCCCTGCTGTTATCTGGGGGATGTGATGTGCTATTTCTCTTTGAAAGCACTGTCACAGAACGGCTTATTTCACCAGTCCTCCAGACGCGGAGCTCTCTGTCTCTGGCAGGGTTTTTCCATCCAAGACAAAGAACAGAGCTGCCCCAGTCTTGCTGCAAGGCTGTCTCATTAGAAACAAGACAACGGAGGCACCACAAAGAGATGCACACAGTCCAGTCAAAAGTGTATGGAGGTGGAAAAATAAGCTGAAGTCAAAGTCAAAGTCTTTCCTTTTAATTTTTTCCTGTTAATTTTTTCTGCCCGTCTGCACATCACAGCAGTAACACAAGCACTCATATAAAATCTTGTATTGCTTTCAGCTGTGTCGTAAAAGTGAGATATGCTATGTGGCAGCGGGCTTTACCGACTGTGCAGGAATAAGATCAGCAGCTATAGTGGCTTGTTTGTGACAGAAATTCAGTGTTCCACTGATACAACGTTTCTCGACTGTCTCCATCCATCAGCGTGTTTGACAAAAACAGTAAAAAACAGCTCTGCTCAGGGTTTCTGACAGAAACACCATCATCCCTCACACAATCCTTACACAACCATCTGTAGTGTAAACATACTGCACATCTTGGAGTTGAGGCCAGTTTATTTTTGGATGATATAATCCTGGTAAAACTATGGTGTTTCTACAGGACTGCTTTAAAAGTGTCTCTTATATAACAATATGTTTACTTTGCTTGGCGAGTTTATTGAAAAAGACAGTGATGTGGGCAAAAAAACCCATCTTTTTGTCCATTATATAAATCTGATTTCTAATTTCACTGTAATTCACAAGCTAACAACCTCTTATTTTGAATTTATTGTGTCTATATCTCACTGGGTCTGGACTATTGTATTTAAACAAACCATATATGTTTACATAACTATACATAACAGTTATGTAAGTCTCTTGATCAAGGTAAACAAAATGTATCTTTACTGCCACAATTATAAAAGCAGTCTTCTTCCTTTAGTCAGGCAGCTGAATTTTGTTGAGCTTAGTTATAGTTATTAGGATTCTGGATGTGAGATGTTTCTGTATAAGTCCCCTGGGGTCTCTTTATCTTGCAAGCACATTTTTCTCCCTTATTACTGTCGTCTTTTGTGCAAGAAAACTGTTCTATGTCAAGTTTAAGCAGCTACATTAACTACAGTAACACCCGTCAAAGCACAGCAAACCAGATGTCCAGTGACAAGTGTGCACTTCACGCACAAACCCACGCACATGTGAACAAATATTCCGTAAAATGGTTTTTACTTGACCCAGCAGCAGCAGCAGCCTCTGTGTGGTGGGACTACATGCGACTGAATTCGTGTTAATACTGCCAGTGTGTGTTTGTGTGTCTGCGTGTTATGTAAACCTCATTATCTCTATCACTACATCGACTTCTTATCATTAAGCCTCTCTGAGATCATAGAGCATTTGGAGGAACATCAAAGTGCTACACAGACTCAAACACTCACAGACGCACTTGCAGCAGACACACTACACTTAAACACTCACACACATGCACGCACACACACTGATAAGCAACATCCACAAAAGGCAAACACAATTGCTGTGTTTGGGTGCTGATTTATGATCCCAGTCTTCATCTGGTGGAAGTCTGGGACCTTGAGTCAAAAGATGTTTGAGTGTATCCTTGAGCTTCGCCCCTGTCACAGCAGCAGCCTCATGAAAAATATATTTCTGTTCTGGACACCAAGTTCACCAATGCCCCCCCCCACTTCACTCTCTCTCCCCTGCCGGCTCTCACCCTCGACATCTTTCGCTCAGAATGGAGACTAGTTGCCATGGATACAATCATTAACACATCTGGCACAGTCATCTGTCACGCACATGCGCACAGAGTGAGACAGGCACACAGGCACACATGCACACACATGCACGCACACGCACGCACACACACGCACACACAACAACAAACAAACATACATATGTAAAGAGCATTAATATGCATCGTTTCGCCGTGCTGTTTTCAGTTTCATGGCTGCAGTCTGGAGCTTGTGTGGGAGAGATAACGGGCCGAGGCTTGTTGGGGGAAAACGCATCAACAGAGAACTTTGGGCCTCAGTGATAATCCTATTGCTGAATTTTACTCAACGATCCTTCATCTTAATCTGCTGGGAAATGGAGTTGATATGGGGGGAAGTCGAATGTTCATAATATTGGGATTTTTAACTCTGATATTAAAAATACGGTGATGTAAGATCAGCCAATATTCCTTTTTTTGAACATAAATGCATAACATGAACAAAAAATTTGAATAAGATCACTTAATTTTGACCAATATTTCCAATGAGAGGGACATTTCACACCTAAAATCAACTTGTCAGTGTTTTCTGCCAAATAATATCAGCCAAGAAAATTCCTTTTGCATATTATGGTTCCATGAGGTCAGTGAAACAGCCACCATGATGTATACGTCCCAAAATATTGTTCCAATTCTTAATATCTCCTTTTAAAAATTGTTTGATTATTCATATCAGACTGCTCTGTTTAATGGTTATTTTATATCAGCTTGGTCTACAGGTAACAAGGGTCAGTTTATATTTATTAGCTCTTAACACGCCAACATCACTAAATTTGGGATTCTCCTTAGTTTCAAAATTTTATTGCTGAAGTTAGTATTTTTCAAACATCTTTCCTCTTGCTGTTATTGAGGAACAAGACTGACAGCTGAGGGTGGCACATGACAACAGCTATAAATTATGTAAAGAATAAATTTCCTGCTCAATAATGGATTCACTCAGCCTTGTAAGACGTATGGCGGCTGCTGTAACTGGGCTTCTCTGCTTTGCTTTGGTCTTCCCCTGTCCTACAAATCCCTGATCTCAAGAGCCACCTCGGATATAGCTTCAGCTCCATCCAAGCTCAAACGGTCTGGAAAATACTGTGTGTGTGTGTGTGTGTGTGTGTGATCAGTGGCTTTCAGCACTGAGACACATTCATCAAAGGCTAGCCACATTGACATAACAGCATAGGAGGCGTTGGAGACATGCTATTGGTGATGCCTTATGACACAAACATGCTTGCTCAAGGTGTTTGACTGTGGACCACAACCTGAAAGTCACATATAAGTATAAACATGTGAGTAAACACGCACACACACACGCACACACACGCACACACACACACACACACACTCACAGACTTACACAACCTACATTCCAGTTCATAAGTCAAAACATGTTTCTGTGCCTTTAAACACCTTCAGTTTAAAACCATAATGACAACAATTACCGTGGAAAACTAAACAACAGGACAGCTATGCATACGTTACTTACAATGCAGACACACACACACACACACACACACACGCACGCACACACACACACACACACACACACACACACAGCAGTGGAGGAGTTTGACAGTACATCAGATGCCTGTGCGGTGCGTGCATACTGCTGCCCCCACCCCAACCCCTGAGGACATCCCCATGCCTCCCATTATACACACACACAGACACACACACACACTCTCACTCCACCACTTTACATACCACTGCTCCCCCAGCCAATCACCCAGAGCAAAACAACCAGACCGACCAGTCGCAGCGTCAGGATTATTAAAGCTGCTGATTGACAGAGTGCTTTTCAATGGGCTTTGGTAGCAATTCAGGTGAGGCAAAACAAATATCTCTCCCTCTTGTCAGAGCCGCATGCGAGTTTGTGGTAGACAGAAAATATGTGAAAAAACTTGACAGAAAAACAACCAGGTGTACAGGTTGTACTTTAAAAAAAAATTAGCTCTTACATAATACAAACGGACTCAAACCCAGACAGCTGAAACGTGCTGATATGTCAAGACTAGAAATGATTGAACAATCAAGCAAAAATAATCTATAAAAAAATGAACAAGACTTGGTCAAACACACCTTCAGTCACTTTCTAATGGGTTCAATAACCTCACCCATTAATTTCAGTTCATACAAGAACCAATTACTTCTGATACAAACACATAAAAACATGTTTGCTGAGCTCAAAGCAACAACTGAGCTTAAGGAAACACACCAAGACAAAGAAAGCTCTTCCTCTCTCATACCTTTTTGCCTTTCTTCTTGCGATGGGCTGCTTTCCCGCTGCCTGATTTCTCCTTAGCCTCCTCACTCATGTTCAGAGATCTCCCCCTGTTCCACTCCTCTCCTCACTTTTTTTTTAAATCCAGCATGTAGGAGCTTGTGGAGCGAAGCGGCAGCAGCTGCTGTCTTCAGCCGTGAAACGTTGCCACAGAAATGTCCATTTAGAAGCAGTGAGGGAAGGATTGTTCCATGCAGAGTGGGAGTGCGCGTGAAAAGAGGAGAGACTGGGAGGACTGTGCTGATGCTCTCTCTCTCCTCCTCCTCCTCCTCCTCCTCCTCCTCTTCTCTTCCTTTCCACGTTCACAAACACACACACTGACACACACTTGCAAGCACGCTCGCCGTGCTACGTCCACTCCCACTTGCTGCCTTTGCCGTGCGCAATTGGCGACTCTCCCCGGCACACTCAGAGGCAGGGCGTGGAGGCAGGAGAAGAGCAGAGAGATAGAGGCGGAGGAGAAAATGGGGAGGTGGAGGAGAAGGAGGATGTATGATGAAGAAAGGATGAAGGAAAAATTAGAGAGACTAGAGGAGTGTCTTCCTGACTTGATGTAGTCCTGCCTACCTGAGGCTGGAGACTGGAGACACTCTCCCAAATGAGAAAAGAGACAAAGACGCTCACAAAGAAATGGCACATAGACAGAGAGATGGCAACAAAGAGAGTGAGAGAAATACAGCAAAATTGGTGGATCAGACAGAGAGAGAGAGAGAATAAAGGAAAAGAGTGTGAAAAGGTGTTACTGGTGTTAGTGAAAGAGAGAAAAAGCTCAAAGCTGAGACAGAAAAGGGGGGCGTGATCCACAGAGTCTCTTCGCTCTGCCGCCTGGATGATTTCTGCTGTTGCTCCCTGCACGGACGTTGTGATATGAAATGAGACTCTTCACTCTTCTGACAGGCCAGTGGAAAGACAGAGAGAGAGAGAGAGAGAGAGAGAGAGAGAGAGAGGGAGGATCATTAACACGATGCATCAGGTCCTTCCAGAAAAGGAAGTCTCCCCACTAGCCTCTGCCAGCAGGATCAGCTTACTGGAAACTGGAACAGAACAGAACTGCACCCGGCAATGACTGACTGACTGACTGACTGACTGGCTGGCTGGCTGGCTGGCTGACTGACTGACTGACTGACTGACTGACTGACTGGCTGGCTGGCTTTCTGGCTGACTGGCTTGCTGGGTTGATCGATGTGTGTTTGTGTAAAAGAGTGAGTATGTGTGTGAGACAAAGAGACAGGCAGGCGTTGGGTGAAGAAAAGAAATGAGATGCATGCACAAGGTTGATAAAAATCCAAACAATATCCAACCAATAATCATTCAAATGCCAGCGCAACGCCTCAACAGGCAGAGAGAGGCTTTGAAAAGACAGGAAGACCACACCTTCCAAGCTTCAGCAAGCTACAGCTCCCCACCAATGAAACATCAAGCTAATGAGGCAGGATGGGAGCAAATGAATGAGGGAGAAGGGGAGAAAATAGGAACAAAAAGCCCTGGGTGACACAGAGGGAGAGATCAGAAGGAGGGGTGGGGTGAGAAAAAGACAGGAGAGCGAAAATGACAGTGGGAAATGGGCAGGGTGAGAAAAAAAAACCTAACAATGTGACATCAGTGCAACGGAGAAACCAAGGATGCATGGAGAGGATGAAAGAACAAATGAAAAAACAAATGAGGAGCAGGGGAAGGCACAGAGAGGCAGGGTTTGTTGTGGCTGCCCTCCAAACAACAGGTTCTTTATTCTGAGAGCTATATTACTGTTAACCATCCCTCCTCTCCCCTCCTCTCCCCTCCTCTCCCCTCCTCTCCCCTCCCTTTTCTTCCCTCCTGCTCCTGATGAGCCGTATGCCATCTCCACCATGCTATGTGGCGTCAATTAGGCCGTGGTCAACCAATGGCGGGGTGATTAAGTATCACTAGGATTTTCTAAATAATAACATGGCCTAATTCTGGAGCTGTAATGTTGAAACAAAGTGAAACTCTGGGAAGAAACAATGAAAAAAAATTCCTGGTAGCGCCCAGAGTTGGTATGTGTTGAGCAATTAAATCAAACTGAGCAATTAATGACAGTTCAAGCTTGACCTATTAATCAACCAGGCTGATATATAAGTTAATATTTTTCAAATTTGGCCTAAAAATCGTAAATGTGAGCTGATATATATCACGACATTGCATTTAGAGGGCCAAAAGTATGTTTAAGACCATTTGGAGACAGTTGCATAATGTAGATTGTCCAGCAGAGAGCACTGAGAAGTCAATTTTATAAAATATGCCCCATTACAAAATAGCAAACTTTTAAGAAATCTGTCCCAACGTATTTGCCAGTATATTTTTTTTTTGGATCAAATTAGGCTAATAAATCATATAAAACATAGACGTGGTCTTAATGGTGTCTCCTGCAGGTTTATGAGGATCCATTGTGAAGCTGTGAGTGCTGACACCTTCTTGGCAGTGCCTGACTTCTAGCTAATCCAAACAATGGGCAAAGAGGTGAAAAGTTGGTGGGGCATTAACGGAATTTGCCACACAACGATCCGTATTGTCTGTCTAATAATTCCATGAAAAATATCTCTTGAAGGCACCAATACCACAAACAGGTCAAGTTCAGTGATTAAATTTTCCGAAGTGATGCCAAACAGCCAGCAGCTGTCATCACTCTAAGTGGCCGCGCCTTTAATTATACAGAACTTTAAGCCTTAATATTACTTACGCAAGTTAGCCGTGTAAAAATTTAACCCTGGTCAGTTGTTTTGTACCAACATATGTACCTATACATTTATTTCTGCTGGACAGTTGAATATTTTAATACAAGGGTCTGCAGAGACTGACTTGCTTTTGAAGCCGGCCTCAAGTGGTCTGGCAAAGGCACATTATATTACTTGAGGAAGCCTGCACAGGCCATAGACATTACTGGCAGGGCACATCGACAACAAAATGAAATTAGAGACACACACTAATAAAGATTACACTGTGCCACCTTACCCCCTTTGTACTGCCACTGAATTTCCATGTTGAAATATTTATTACACTATCTTCTAATTATAAATAGACAAGATCTACTGACATAATCATTTCTTTTCATTAAAACCCTGGTCGAGAGTCTCAAACAGATACAAAAACAGTGATTTTCATGTGTTAACTGGGTAAAGTTTTGTAAGTTTGACTGGTAACAAACAGGAAACATCTCACTAGAGAGGAAAAATTGAGTTTGATTAATTACCTTCAATTTAGTTTACTTTCCCATCCCCACTGGCCTTGCTGTTGTTTGTGTGCAGAATGACTGTTTTGCTTTGATTACCATGGAATTATTAGATTGTATGTATTTGCATTTAATTACAAGTCACCACACCAAAGGACTGAATGAGTCAGAACTGAGGGAGGAGCTGCAACAGTTTTAATTTCCCATCAACCACAGATGATTATTAAATAAAATGCCATAAACAAGAAAAACAAGATGAGACAAAACAAGATGATTGATATCAATTTTGAACTGAATCCATCTAAACTCCACAGAATGTTGTTCAAACGTTGCCAAAGGTATCAGTCCACTTCACTCTACAACAAGATAACAGAAATTGAAACAAGGATTTACCTTCAATAAGGGTTTCCTAACCTTAACACCGAGCTCTACCCAAGTGAGAGCTCATGATAGATTACTAGCTTTAGCATCAGTGACACATGATGTCCTCCAGTCAAGACCATCCTCCTCCTCCCTGTCATGTTTTCTTCACTCCACCTTCCCCCATTTCCAACACCAACTCCTCGGAGTCAAAGGGAAGAAGGATTACACAGCTTCACACGTTAATCTGCAGCTGGAAATGTCCTCCTCGCTGCTTTTTGTGTCACAGTAAGTGTGTGTACTACAGCTGTTGGTTGGATTTTGCAGGTGCTTAAAGCTGATGTACACCCTGCACATTTATGTGTGTGTGTGAGTGTGTTTCAGGGTGTGGTTCCTCTGAGTCGGTGCCAGCAGCGGTTATTATTGATTGTGCCAGGAGGCAGCTCCATCAGCCAGCCGCTTATTAGAACATAAAAGTCTCACACTTCGTGCTGGGAAACACCCGTAGGTCATACAGATTTATGAAACATTCACATCTGTGTATCTTTGTTAATGAAAACATATTAAAAAAAATAATTATGGAAAATATTCTGCTCGGTTTTGCAACTAAGAAAATACTTAGGAGAGTAATTCATGTTCAAACAAATCATTATTACAACTTATTCAGTCCATTGATTTATGTTTCATAAAATGTTTTCCATTTTTAAGAGCTTGCATATTGCATTACTCACTAATTATTGCTACTACTTCCAGCTTTATCTCCGGAAACACTTGGCTTGGCTTCTTTAGGTGCTATAGCTATTGACCTGTCTTACAAACGTGCACACAATTATTAACTGCTGCTTTTTCTTTTTCAAAAGGAGTACCCTATTTTTCTCCTTGCAATAATCCACTAAAGATGCGGGTGTAGCATCACCCAACCAGCCATTACGTCCCTGATATTGATGAGAGGAAACATGTTGAATGTACGCAGTCTGCTTGATTTCTGGTCTGGTTTTAGATCATCAAACACCATACTGAACCGTATTTATATTTGTCTAATTAGTCCCTGTCATGCTTGTAGAGTACAGTATTTGCTGATGAACGAACAAGCTTTGATTTATACAGTCTACAGATCTGTCATTATGTGCGACTCGTCCTTGTGGCAAGGACCAGACAATGTCATGAGATCAGACTGTGATCTTTTGGCCGCAGTTACATTTGCCATTAGTGTGACTTTGATCATCCAAACACAGTCAGACACATGAAGACATGCAAAGAAACCCGACTGTCCTCACGCTGCTTCCCACCAATTAAAACCAGAGATGGAACAAAGCATTGACTGAGACAAACATGTAAACAGACATCAGTAAAGTCTCAATCTGATTTTTGAAAACTGCATCTTAAAAATCAAACTGAAGGGCCGCCGTTTAGCTCAATCGGGAGCGTGGGCGGCCCATGTACGGCAGGCTCAGTCCTCCACGCAGCGGTCGCG
>JAQMCX010000003.1:17007949-17027191 GCA_029814765.1 Acanthurus leucopareius | reverse complement strand
ATTCCCACATGAGCAAGCACTCGGCGACAGTGGCGAGGAAAAACTTCCTTTTAACAGGCAGAAACCTCGGCCAGATCTAGACTCTGAGGTGGGCGGGATCTGACGGCATTCGTGTCACATTTAAAAACCAAGGATGAAAGCAAAATAAAACAAACCCAAATGGATTTGCACTGAATCTGAATCGTGGCTGATTAGCAGTAATAAATAATGAATTTAATACAGTATGTTTGAGTATAAAAGTTTGAAAAGGAAGAAATCAGAAGGGAAATGATGCATTTGTTGGTGTTACATTGTTCAAATAAAATTCCACTCATATACTGTAAATGCTACAAATCCTTTTATTGTTTCTTCAACCCTTTAATTCTGACCAGTTTGTACTAATTCTGCTAATCCTCTGCTGGTTGGCTAACAGTGGTAGATGGATGGCTTTTGCATATGAAAGAGTAGATCTCATAGATTTCATTTAGCATTTAATTAGCACAATTGGCTCTGGTGTTTGGTCTGGGAGAATTAGGCAAAGTTACATCAGTAAATATCATGCAATTCATTGTGTCTAACAACTGACGTCTTTGTCCATGAAAAAAAAAAAAGCTGACCATAATATCCAGTTACAAAGTTCATAGATGAGTAATCTGCCAGCCTCTTTAACACATGTGATCCTCCCTGACCTTTTTCGGCAGACAGTGCAGTCACAAGCTTGTTTTTCTCTAGTTTTTTTCTCTAAAGACATCATTCATACATGGATTCTTCTTCTTCTCTTGTCCCTTTGTCCCTGATTAAACAAAGCTTTATTTTATCATGTATTTAGACAGCCAGTGCTAAAGGGAACAGTTGATAAATTTTTCTGTCAGGTGTTAAAAATCGACCAGTTTATAATTTGATTAATCAATTGACTCAACTTTTCTATTATTTTTTTTGTATTATTTAATCATTTTTTTAAAATTCCAAGCTGGCAAACATGAATGAGCTGTGTGCAGTTTTCACTACATGACCTGATGTTTAGGGCACTGAAGCTTAAATAATTTTAAGCAGTTAGCCCTCCATTCACTGAACTATTGAACCATTTCCTTACAGCCGTATGTTCTAAACAGTGAGTACATGGCAGCCGACTCCTGCCCATTCTCGCCCACAGGGTATTATTACATCACATGTAATGCACTGAATAGACCAAAGGTTAGATGTTATAGTTACATACTCTTGTCAACATAAAGCTCTGCTGTTGCATCATATCCTGCTGGTGTTTACCTGAGGTCATATACCACATTTGCTCCTCAAATCAGTAGTGAAATTTAACCTTGAATGGATCAGAGGCTAACACCTGTACATAGCATTCAGGCATTCCTTACAAAAAAAATTCTGTTTGTTATGCAATAACCTGGATAGTCCCTCAGGTGAAGGACTAACATTAGACATGTAGGTGGATGATAGATTGATATTGGCTGTAGGTTGGAGAAAGGGCCCATAAGTGTAATATGGTGCTGTTTTTTGTATGTAACAGAGGAAGAATTTGAAGCCAACCAGTGGACTGCATTTGTGAGAGGACCATCATGAAATATATATCCATGCCATCAAGCTCACCGCAGAAGTAACAGTGCGAGAAATGTAATAAATAAGGGTTACATTTGTTCTTTTCTTTCAGCAAGTTTAGGCCCTAAACCCAGTCAGTCTTACAATGAAGCCACAGCCATTGAGACTAATGAAAAGTTTAGGTGAGGTTATGAGGACAACAACAACAGTGTAGCTTTAGGAATCAATGTGAAAACATTTCCCCATGCGTCACAATGGTTTTTATTTTGGCCCTTTGGCCAGCTCACTGCCTGTGCGTGACAGGAATGCTGAAATTCAAGCCAAGCTGTTTGATGTTGCTCTTGCCTGTGATGTTGGCCACCGCTGCACTTTGCATCACCGGCAAATCTCCTTTGGTTGACATCTTCATCCTATTCCCACTTTCTTTTCTCTTTTCCTTCATATCTTTTCTTTCCTGTCCCCACCCCTTCCCCCTCCCATCCCATCATTCTGCTCAGTCGCCTGGAAGCCTGAGAACCAGTGAGGAAGATTTTTAAGTGGACTGGAGCTATGTTTGCTTTAGCCAGCCTTCATTTTTATATGCCTCGCTGTCACTAGGAAAGGTCTTATATCCTCCAATCAACCATCGTATGCAGCTATGTGTTTGTGAAGAATGTGTGAGAAATGACTCCATCAGGCTCTTTTTAGACCTGATTGACAGCTTAGTCAGAATTTTCATTGACACTGACATTGTTATGAGAGTAAAGAGAGTAAATTGAAGTTTGCACAATGAGAGCTTGTGACAGGGGGAAACATGTCTTTGTGATCGTTTGCCATTACTGTGTTTATTATTACAATGTACAACATGGGTAAATAGCATATCGCTTTTTTGGGAAACATAATAATTGACTGATACTTCAACCTAGCCCTGTTCATCCAGGAATTTATGAGCTTTGGACATTATATACTGCATTTGTTGAAAAATTTGTTGCAGGCTCGCTATTGGGACAAATTGAACATTAGGAGCTCTATGTATTGATGTATTTTCAATTCAAATAATCATCTTGGGAAGAAGATGAAGCTATTAAAGGCTTCTGAATGCATCATCTGATAGTCTGGATTTCTGGATAAAAGATTACTCTTTGATCATGCTGGCTGCCAGTTATTATCCACATCTCCTGACATTAAATTATCTAAAGCAGGTCATGTTGATTCATATTCTAAAGTAACTTTGTAAAGACTTCAGACTGCTCCTTAAGAAGTTTGCTAACGAATTTTATTAAAGGAACGAGATGGCTATCCATTCTCCCTTTGCCATCCACCAGGCAAGCATGCAGTGCAATGTGAGAAGTAGGGAAAAAAGGAAGAATTAAGAAAATCAACATTACACTTAGTGCTTGAAATATAGATAAACGATTTTGCCCCACTTTATCTTTCAAGTGTAGACTCCCCTCTTTACCCCATCCATCTAGAAGAAGGTCATGGTTATAGAATATTAGTATCTACATCCAATTTGCTGTGTAGAATTGAGATGAGAAACAGGAGGCGGAGAATCCACTCACTTAATGAAAGCACTAGCTGCTGAACAGGGCAGAACAATCCAAAGCTGTCACATTTTCTACAACATGCTCAAGCTGAGCATCTCTCACTTATAGCCTGAGGTCACAGCAGGTCCCTGGAGGAGTGTGTTCACATGTGCATGTTGTGTGTGTGTTGTGTGTGTGTGTATGCCTGCCTGCATGGTGTCATATATCAGTGTGTGTGGATCCGGTTAGGGCTTAGACAAAGAGGTGGCATTCAGCCATTCCCCCCTGAGGAAACCCAGCTCTGGTGGGGGAGAGGAGGACAGAGAGCTCTCATATGACTCCTCCTCCTCCTTCCATGTCCATTTGTCTGCCCTTGATCCTCGTGTCTGCACACACACACACACACACACACACACACACATACTCTTCATGATTCTGTTTTTCTAATTGTCTCATCTTCTCCTTCTTCTTTGACCCATTCATTAACTCTCATCATTTCATGAACTGCTTCATTTTCTGTCATCTGTCACTGATCCTTGTCTTTCTCCGTCCTTCTTTCATCCCCTTCATTCCTCCTTCCTCTTTGTCTTTTATCTGAGTGGTTTATATGCTGTCTCACTCCCTCTTCGTCTTTTCTGAGTGCTCAGGGCTGCAGAATAATCCCCTGTGTGGGTTTTCCACTCTTGTCTGTTGTCTTGGCTTTGGTACTGCAGCCTTTATCCACCATGACCCTACAACTCCAGGCCAGATTGATAACTAAGCATCCTGACCTACAAGCACCAAACCCCTGTAACAAAAGGAGTTTATAGCATATGAGTGTTAAAATCAATTTTTGTCCAAATCCCATCGTTATTGTGTGGTATAGTGTTACAGTTAAAATGAAAGGTTGTATCACAGTAAACACTAGAGGGGCACTTGGAGAGCGCAGACCTCCACCAAGGCCTGTTATCCACTGGCACCACCACTCATAAAGTTAATAAAAGTGAAAAATAACCTGTTTTTTTCACCGTGTGATAGGAATCCACTGTAAAATGAAATGGGTTGTGCCTTGGGTCTTGTTTTACTGTTTCAAAAATAATTTCTCGAATCCTCCTTACAGACATCAAGGAAAAAAACAAACAAACTGAAAACAAAAATCCCTTTTGCAGAGGTAATAAGAGTCTAATTGAGCTGGAAATTCGCAGTTAAATTTAAGGTGTTTTACAGTAATGCCCACACTCCTTTAATAGATTTCATGGCATACACAAAGTATCAAAATTTCATAAAACCATCTCAAAGCATTTATGTGTTCAGAATATTATAAACACATATTTTCACCCAAAAGCCACATTATGGCTGGAAAAGACTGCTGGCTTTGATGTACATTCTTACATTGGCTGACAAACAAAGTAGTTCCTTGTGACAAATGCAACCTCTGCATAAAGCTGCATATACTGTATATGGTAATATAATGTATTAAGCCTTAACTTTGCACTATTGGTAGCTTACAGAGCAATGCTTGGGGAATAATGTAAGATATTTGTGCATTTCAGTGTTTTTTCTACCATTAAAGTTTGTTGAATTATGTAACGATTGTTTCCTTCATGCGTCAGTTAATCACAAGATCTTCAAACAGTAATCTGCTTCAAGCACTCTGTCAAAGGCCATATAACGTGTGTGTGTATGAATGGTGAGAGAGCTCTCTTGTCAAAGGTTAAGTCAGGAGGTCACCGTATTACAGCTGTTCAGCTCAGGCTTGGCACACAAAGGAGGATCATTTTACATAACAGTCACAGAAATCCATATTTGTTTTTTATTATGTGGCAGATGAACAACACAAGTAGGTGAAAAACATAAACAAATTATGCTTTCTTTATAAAGTAATGTTGGCTTGAGAGTCGTGCGTTCATTTTTATCATCAAACACCAGTTGGATTTTGTTTACAGTATTTAGAGCCTATGTGGTCATTAACTTTGTTACAACAAGAGGATAAAAGCAACATAATTATTAAAGATCATGCAATCGAAAGATAATTATTAACTTGCAGACTTTACAGGTAGAGCTGACACCTGCAGAAATGTATCACAAACAGCCAAATGACTCAATTTGTATATATATGAGTGCAGATCATCTGCAGCCACTGTTCGGTTTTTTCTCAGGTGATTGAGTCTCTGGGCATCATGATCTACAAGGCTCTGGATTATGGGCTGAAGGAGAATGAGGAGAGGGAGCTCAGTCCTCCTCTGGAGAAGCTCATCGACTTCATGACTAACATGGCAGAAGCTGAGAAGGATGTCTGCCCTGACGAAGGCTATGAGGCCACAGAGGAAGAGGATGAGACAGATGATAACCCTGAAAACATCACTTGTGTTCATGGCTATGGAGACATCCTAAAGGTAAGTGTTAATGACTGTAGCTGTCTTTTCTATGTTTGTTCAGCGGTTGGTGGCTTTAATGTTACAGGATTTATTATACATAAGCTGACCCCTCATTTGACTACATGCAAAAAAATCATATTGCTGGAGATGTTAATTACATTAGTTACATTACTTCCTGCATTTCGATAGACTCCTTATGCTGAAGGCTGCCATGTCAACGGCTAAAAAGAGAATCAAATTAAAGCTGTCCTCATAAATATTTTGTTCAGCTAATGGACCAAATGAACATGAGTGTTGTGAAGGGTGAATCATATTGATGACTCCTCAAAAAATGATCACCCGTCTCAGCACTACAGTATTTTAGAGTCTTTCAGCTCATTGTTTTGGTCTATGACCTAAGCTGTTTTGGTTCAGTCTCACTGTTTTCATCAAGCTAATTTCACTTAGAGAAAATGCTAAAAAAGTAGCTGAACGATACCTTTAAAGCACCAAATGGTAGATAGATGATAGTCACATTTCTACAAACACACATGTTCTATGGTCACCAACATGTAACCAGTATGAAAATGTTCCTAAAGCTTAGATCTGTTTTGTGTTTCCACTGCATAAAATGAGCCTTCCTGAATCCTAGTCAGGCTTGATACTGGGGCTTGAGGTCTAACTCTCCTCACTTTTCAATTAGTTAGGAAAAACAGTTGACACTTTTCTTAATTAGCTGCACCACTTATTCAATACACTCTGTGACCTGAACTGTAGATTTACTGCCAGATTGACAATGTTTTTCTCTGCTGTGCTCCCATTTACCTCTCCTTTTCTGCAGCTAGCTCTCTCTATCTCATATACACACATGATTTGTGTTTTTCTTCTCAGTGTGTTGTTGTTCATATGCTGCAGGCAATAAGACAGACTCCTAAGAAAAACAGGAGATCATGGGATATCCTACATCAGAGTGCTCTATGTGACAAAGTGGCTCTGGTGGCTCAGATTCTCTCTGACCAATCAACAGATTGCAATGTTTCTAGCTCCACCATTACATACCAGATTGGTGTACTTTATATCTACTACTGCAGAAGGGTAATTAAAAAAGGGGACAGAGAATTTTTGATCACAGAGACGCAAAAAGAACTAATGTGTAACAAACTGAAGTGAACTGTTTGGTGAGGCTTGGCTAAAGTTAGTGACAGGCATAGCCAGATGTAAGCTAAGGAGACAAATGTTTTACATAGGATTTTACTGAATAGAAAAACAGAGCTAGAAGGAGATTGAATGTTGGATTTTAATCCATTGGGTTGTTGAAAGCATTGCTCCAATTGAATGCAAATGCTTCTTCATGTCTGCTAGATGTGGATATAGGAGATATGAGCTAAGATGTTAGCCCAAGTAAACTATGCTATGTAAGGGCCATTATTTTTGACAGTTATTTTTGTGAGGACAAGTTGTAAAATAATGATAATAATTGACTGGACATAATCTACTGATAGATTTCGAGGAACAGAGGGCTGTTCAGGAAAAGATGTGTGAGACAAAAGACAAATGTTAAACACGGCTCTGAACTCAGAGATTACAACCACGGTGCAGTTTGGCTGCCAGCCTCATCCTTGCTGGGAGTCATGTATCTCTCTTGTCCGGTGGAGCAGAGAGTCACTGTGTCAGTCATCACATGGCCTCACACTGTTTACATAACGAACACGTACCCAGTCACACACACAAATACACACACACACAAACTCTGCCCTCCAAGGAGATGTATATAAGCAGCATGGCAGCCTGGCTGACCTGATGGCTCGCTGGCTGTCAGTGCTAGTTGTTATCTCAGTGGGGGTTTTTTTCGGGATTTTTACGCCTTTATTGATAGGACAGCTGAGATATCGGACAGGAAACAGAGAGAGAGAGAGGGGAGAGACATGCAGCAAATGGTCGGAGCCGGAGTCGAACTCGCGACCGCTGTGTGGAGGACTGAGCCTGCTGTACATGGGCCGCCCGCGCTCCCGACTGAGCTAAACGGCGGCCCTGTAAGTGCATTTTGAGCTAAATTTAAACACCTGCATGCCAACATACTAAAACTGTCAATGCCAACATGTTGATGCCAGGCAGATACAATATTTTCCATGTTAATTCCTTACGGGAATTCAATACAGATGTCACTAGTCCACCTTAATCCAAGGAGCAAGATTAAAAGAGAGCCTTCATGGGAATAGCTTAGGCTGCTAATGTGCATGTAAATCTGAGGAGAAATCTCTGTTACAGCTGTAACTCAGACGTGTCAGCAACCGAGGCTGTGACCGAAGCCACCATCTAAGCCTCTGCAGTGAAGTGTCTTCTCACATCCATCATGCTCGGGAATCGAAAGTCTCTGATCAATGTGCTGTATGCAGAGGGCAGATAGGACCTGACAGTCAGCTCTACAGGGGGTTCCCATCCCTGACTCACGATGGGAGGGGCGCCATACAAATCAAGCGTCCCCTTCACTAGAAATCAATCATCACATAAGACGGATGCTTCCCCCTCCATGAAAACAACATTTCAATGAATCATACCGAGCAGAGCATCAATTTAACGTCTGTCTCTGCGGATGCGACTACTATCTCATATCAATTCAAGTTCTGAATTCGACTTGTATGTTTATCCGCAATCAATAAATGCAAGTGAGGTTGTGATTACCCCAATCAGCTTGCATATCGCAGCAGTTCTTGTTTTATTGCAGTAAACATGCTAGTCAAGCTTTGCATCAGGAAAATGTATTATTAACATCTTGACAAGCAAATTTGTAAAGCTACATTTTCAATCGGAGAACAATATGTTTGATCATAGCAACATCCTGCTGGCACGCTGCCGTGCTGTCAGCCACCTTTCACTTGGCAGTGGCTGCACGGCCTGATGAAATGGACGACACTGAGTCATTTTTTTGTGCTGAAGGAGTGAGTAGTACTCTGGCTCAGGACAGCTGAAACATATTACGACTAAAATTGAGCGCCACCCCAAAAATTAAAATGCACACTGACCCAAAAATGGAGAGGAAAAAAGGCATTAGTCTGTATAATTGCACAGACAACTCGGTGTGTGCCAACTGACTCTGGTGTAGCGCTGTGGCACACTTGTTATTTTTTAGGACAGTGGACGACATGTGTCTCCACTGTAACATCAGAGCATAAAAACTCAGCTGCCACATATCTCACAGTGGATAGATGGATGATTCAACAGAGGTTGACTAGAGAGCCGAGGAAAAGCTTATACACACCTACATGCACAAGTATATTCTATCTTCTATCTTTATGAGGACCGTACATGGATGCCATGTCCTGAAGCTGCAAACATCCCTGTAAAGACCTGAGCCCTGATCAAAATGGCCACTCAAATTTTTAAAACTGCCAACATGTCAAATCTCTACAAGAAGGAAACAGAGGACCACAAACTGCATATACAAAATGTCGCCTGTTCATTTCTAACTGTATTCAGCCTGAACAGAGACGAGTGAGGGGCTCATTTTCAGCTGTGTGCTTTCATGTACTGTGACAACAATGAGGGTTAAATTCAGACCTACTTTTCTCAGTAATCAGGTCAGGTCTGGACAGGTGCTTCTTGACTGATAACGAGCTGTAAGGATTGGGGGGGGGGGGTGTCCATTTGCTCCAACAATTTCATTCCAATGTTTTGGGAGTCACCTGTATCACCAAGCAATATTAACACACAAATGAGAAGAGCAAGTAACCTGATTCCCTTCATCAGGGCTGGAACATGTTGAATGTGTTGTTCAGCTTTGAATAATTAGGATTTATTACAAAAAAAGAGAGGAGACCACAGTTGGGTCACTTAGTCATTCTTTTTCTAAATTTAGCCAAATCTGGGCTTCCTTGCCGTCCTCCTTAACCTTTATTTTTTTAAGGCTATCATTTACAATCAATAAACATTATATACCAACCAGAAAGCAAAAACCTTCAGGTCTTCTTTCTTGAAAATCTTTTAAAATGTTGGAAATTATAAGCTTAATAAACACAAATGATATTTGACTGGAATTAGACTGGAATTTGTCTGAGACACTGAGTTCTTCCAGGACACATAAACCGGCACAAACGGAAACTCTGAAGGTTGAAAGGAATTCCACGTGGTTAAAGTCAATGTTGTCTGTCAGCTGGAGGCTGGAAACAAACACTGGGATTAAAGTTCCACATTTTGTGGACCTATCTGTCCACACTTCGATATCCAACATGCAGAGACTCACTGAACTGCAGGAAATGCATCTCTGTTTTTCAATATTTTCACAGTTGGGCTAAAAATTTAATCCCTTCACAACTTCAACTTCTTTTTGCTAGTTTCCCATCTGTGGAACTGTATCACACTGAGTCACTTCCTAAATGAAAGTTAATCCATTCTGCAAATATTGTAAAGCCTGTACAAACACTTCATCCAAGAGCAAATAAACATGATAACTTTAATTGACAGATGCACATTCTGCTTTCCAGAGCACACTGCTCTTACAAATCAATACTGCTGTATTGTGTTATTCAGACTATTGTTCCTGGTGCCAAACATTCTCATCAAAACTGGCTGCTTAATGTGAAAATTAATGCAGCATGCAATGCAAACATGACTATTGATTTTTGCATTTTGATTTTCCTCTCAAAGCATCGTGCAGCTTTATGTTCAGTGTGCTGATGCAGTTCTTTGCATTTCTCTGCATGCATGCATGCATAGATATCTGCAAATGTATTTATTAATCTTTATGTCTGTGTGTGTATGTGGGGGAGGGTCTTTGAGATAGAGATGTGTGTGTGCAGTTTGTCTTATTATTGGTCTCTATCCAGTGAGAACAGTGTGAATGGTAGAGTCTTGCACTTGCCTTGCTGCTGCTGACACTGCAATGTCCAGAGACTGCCTCATCTCTCCAGTCAATCCAGTCTCACAGTGCTGGAGCTGCCAGGGAAAGCAGAGGAAGGGAGTTACTGAGAACAAGTACAGGCAGACAGCAGACTTTCTCAGTTATGATAGTACATCGGAAACAGCCCTCCCTAATTAGCCTACTCTTACTTCATGAAATAACCACTTTTACTATGAGATGAACACTCCCAAAGTTAAGTAATAACAGTGCAGGGAGGGTGAGACATAGTAATTCATGTTCATCCTAAAACTTCACACAGAAAGTGAGAGTTTTCTGTGCCATGTGGTGAGAGATGTCTGAAAAAAACTATGAAATATCTTCCCTCCCGAAAAAAGACAGAAAGCATATTTCTTTTTTTTTGTGCTTTGACGTAAACAAAATTCAGCTATAGATGATGAAACTTGACAAAAGTTGTACTCCAGGTCAGGATTCACCTCAAAACAGGCACAAAACACTGAAATGTTAAACACGGCTGGAGGGCTTTTACTAGAAACAAGTGCCGTTGCGATCACTGTGTACTCCCTCATGATTGATGATCCGGCTCAGTCAACTGCAGTGAAGAAAAACTACTGAGGCTTTTGTTGTAGAAGTCAGGTTCAATTCGGTCCAAATATGCTGATTTAGATTAATGTTTGGTAACTGCTTACTTCAGGTGATTTACAAAGGTTGCTGTGGCATAAAATGTAACTCAAATTCAAACTGTCATCTCCCCTCTTCTTCAACATGAAACTGTTTACCTTTGTTAGGGCTAATTAACCATTGGGTTTATCTGTAGATCATTACATGATAGTACAGTGTGAGTTTTAATGGGATTCCTTCTTTACAACCTTTCTTCTCTGCCCCAGTTTTCCCAGTTGCTCATCCTTGTTTCTCTCAAAGCCAAACAGCTCTGTGATCTTTAGATGAATCTGTGTTTTGGCTTCATTTAAGCACCTGTATTTACACTGGGCTTCAAAAATAGCTCACTGCTTATAGAGCATCATGGTATAATTAAAGTCTAAATGGTAATAAGACCCAAGTCGATTTCAAAGACAAGTTAAAAGCTCAAAGGATTCCATGTAATGTGAAACTGTACTTACTGAGGCTCAAAATTGTTCTTTTTTGTTTGCAGAAAATGTTACAATTATTTCTCTGTAGCAAAAAAAAATTGAAGACACTTAAATTTAAATACTGAACATGATCCCTTACAAATTACATGAATGTTCAGCGGACACTACACAGTTTAACTTGGGATTTACATCTGAGCTGTTTATTCTAGAAGTTTGTCTTTCATGAATTTGCAGAATAAATGTTGCTTTATATAACATTTTCAACATTCCTGCGTAATCAAACTTGAGATAACAGAAAATAATTGTTAAAAAAGTGAAAACAGTATCCAGAATAACAAAGCAAGTTTTCTGGTACAAAATGTTATCTACAGCTCTATTGTGGTATGAATACTCAATGTGCTGGCTTTATACGATGCTGACAATCAACTGTGTTTTTTTTCTCTCCAATTATAATAGTTGAGTCATGGAATGACTGAATGAGATAGCATCTGAGTCGTGCCATTTCATCCTGGGAATTAGATGATAACTTATTCCAGTGATTCAGCACAGGGCAACGTTGCCTACCATTACAGCTTGACGTAACTTTGTTCGAAACAGCATGAGATTACATTTACCCTCTTAAATAGGCCATTAATGTCAGGATGGCATTCCCAGAAGATGGATGGTCGTCGTGAGAGAGCTCTCTTCTCCAAAGAAGGCAGAGAGATCAAAACAAAAGGCAGCACTCCTGCGTGAGGCGATGAGAGGAGACCCGTGAGGCGGGCCATGCTACCAGGGACAGAAATCAACACGATTTAAATCGATTTAACTCACAGGACGAAATAAAAATTCAATATTTGTCATTTTTGAAATTGGAGAAGAGAAGCACCATGTTGTTTTTACAAAACACAACCATTAATCCATAACCCTTCGAATCTGGCTATTGTAAATATAGACATACCAGTACCTTATTATGTTCATTATAATCATTAAAATGTTATTCATTTTTCCCTTAGGCCCTGCTAGTACATCATGTCTTCTTGTTGAAATTATATGTTAAGAAATTTGATGATGCTGAAAGTCTGTTACCCCTCCAGCTCCTAACGTCAGTCATTGTTGTCTTGGTTCATATCATCCTAATGTAATCTGCTAACTCATGTTATCTAAGCAGCCCCTTGGCAAAAGAGTTCCTCTGCTGCACTAAGCCACTTTGCTTACTGTGGGAAACAGGGAGTGTTTTACATAACTTTTAGTTGTAAAGGAAAAATACAAATGTAAAACAAAAGTTGTTTTTTGTATTGTATTAATACTTTCGATACCCCATTGTGTTTTCAATACAATTGATCGGTGCATGGTGCAGAGTCTGCTGATGCTCTCTGTATCACAAAGGACAATTTTTAGTCTCTGAGGAAAACTAACAAAGAGACAATAACATACGTCTGTTTGAAAAACACCAATTAAGCTGCTGTTCTTGTTTTTTCAGTTCCTTTGGGAGTTTGGAAAATTACAGGCCTCTCCCGGCAGAAACTTGATATCTTTATTAGCTTTTTTAAGCATACCAATTTTTGCCTTAACTGTAGTTTGAATACACTTACAGCTGTGAACTCGTAGCGATTAGCGTTTCAGCTAGCTTATCAGCACATTAACATTAACAAAAAAAAAAACTCCACAAAAACTTAAATGTTATCTTCAACTCATGCCTGATAGGCTCACAGCTTCTGTTGTCTGGTCCATCTGTTTGTTGAAGAAGTTTAAAGATGCCTTCAAGCCGCAAACATCAAATAATGACCCAACATCTGAGATTTTCGGAGCTTAATGACGCGACCACAACCATTTTGCAAACGCAGCCACTAGCATTGATTAGCTAACCCTGTAACAGCTGGTGAATTAGCTAACAAGCAGGCAAACTTGCTTCAAGTTGATTAATGTATTGCTTATTCTTTGTGTATCTGCAGATTTAGCATCCAACTCTCCACCTTAACCATACAGCATGGAAAAAAATATTGCATCCTACATGAATGTGCTTTTTTACCTTTTCTTTGATGGAAATTTACAAATAGGAATCCATAATAATAGTTTGTTGTTTTTCTTTAGTGATCATGTTATAAAAATGCGAAATAACAGGTGCATGAAACATATGTATTTAATTTTTTGTGCAGACATGATATAATGTTGTCTCAATAGAAAAAAGCAGTGAAGTGGTCCTTTTACATTTCTTACATATAGGCCAACATTTCATAATTTGAAACTGTATTTTAAAGGTTTTGAAGTGACAAAGTTGGTTTTGTTGCTTTCAAAAATCAATTAAGGTCGGGTTAATTTGCCCCTAAGGATTATACTATGATGTTTTATACTTATATCGCAACAACAACAGACAATAAACCACTAAATATTATTATTTATGTGTCTCTTATTCTACATAAAAAATTTAAAAAACTCAGGAGAGGGAACCCTCAATTTGCTCTGTGAAAAATCTAAGTTTCTATTATTTTGCTGTGTAAGGACACCTCATCATGCAGTACACATTGTCTTATTTGTCATTCTGGCATCGTATACACGGTAATGTTACAATGATAACGTCTATGTGGCATACGTTGCCACAACACCTCATCAACCGGTCTCCCCATCGCCAGCTGTCATTTCACGTCTCATAAAGACACGGTCCTCCCCTCCCCTCCCTTTCCACCTCCACTCCTTCTAAAATTGCCTTTCACACCTCTTCATCACCATGGCATCCAAAGCTCAGAGCCTAATTTTAGTAAAATGGGTCACAGCAGGTCAGCAAAACAAAGATGCTCTCAGTGATGGATACAAAAAGCTGTGCTCCCCGCCGCATCATCATCATCATCATCACAGTCATCACTGAAACGCTGTGTGCGATTGTAAACTCCTGACACTTTGATATTTACAATAATAAATGGTTTAGAATTCAACTAAAAAATGACAGACCGTGTGTCATAATCTCTCACACAAATACAAATACAAAAATACCCACATCTAGTGGGCTACATGGCCCATATCTTAATTACAGATGACCTTGGAATGAATCACGGGTAGTGGCTTAACAATCAGCTATTTTCTCCAACAGTTCTCATCTCACCTTTGACTTCTTCCTAAGATTCCAGTTTTTTAAGACATGTAATAAGAGATTTACATAAACACTTTATAAGTAGGTGGGGTAGCTATTAATATTACCTATTATGCTGGATTTCCCCTTAATATATAACGGCTTCTTGTTTGGTTCCCTTTTAAATCAAGCTCTGTGAAGAATTTATAAATGATACCCCTCTGATTCCTCACCTTCTCCAATATAGCTTTTAAAACAACACTAAAGGAGATAAAACATGGGCCAAGCCTTCATGTTGATATTTCAGCTTGAGAACTACTTGGTAAATGTTGTTTTGTATTTCCCCGTTGCTATTATCTATGAGAATATGCTCGTCACGGGAAATTGGTTGCCCTCCCTGCTCTGTCACAACCTGCCCTGTCAATCAATGTTGAGCAACAGCGTTACTTATCAATGCAAGCCAATGTTTTGTTTTTCTGTTCAGATTTGACATGGTCACGTATTTACACTCCGAGTGGATTAAAGCTATTGTGTGTACAATGCTAAGACAACAACAACAACAACAAAAAAAAAAATCGCTCCTTCTTTTTTGGAGGTATCATGTGTCTGTGTTTGCATCTTGTGTACCCGCACAAACACACACTGAAACACATGGCTGATTCGGGACCGTTTTTCTGCCAGCAACATCATCACTCTCCTTCCCACCCTTGTCTCCATGGAGACAGGCTTCCAGAGCTGGCTGGTTCCAGACCGTTGTGAATCAGCACAGACTAAAAAAAGGAAGGGAGGGGGGGGTCTCTTTGTGTTTAAACATGACTAAAAGAACACTGCGAGCGCTCTGTTATCTGTCTCCCCACACCGAGGTGATCAAAGTGTGTGTCCATGCATGCAGATGTGGAAAGAAACCAGGAATATTCTGATTAAGACGTCTGTATTTGACACTTGTGTTGCCATCAGTGTGGTCAACAGCATTCACATGCTTCAGGCGCCTGCATTTTTCTTCCCTCTACATTTTTCTATTTGTAAATAATATAATTTTGTTGATCTGGTGGTGATTTTGCCTTTTGTTTATTTTCAGGTGCATAAAATATAATTCCTCCCTGTATCTCATTCACACAAACTGACAAGATAATACCATAAAATGCTGTGAGTCAACATGCTGTGTTGGTTTTATTGACATGATTGACTTCCAGTACAGCATATTTTATGGCTTTATTTACAGGATCTCTGCATTTTTCCTATTTCACAACTTGTCAAATAAACTTGATATATTTTTTTATGATATCAATCTTGTTTGCTTTCACTAACTTCCCATGAAAAGCAACAGGATTGCATGATGTAACATGACACAGACAATCAAGTTCCCCAGGGATAAATTATATATTAACTTCTGTAATCCCCTAAATTTTTAATATTTAATTGTAGTACAAATGTTCCTTTGTAAAAAATGTTTTGTTGTCTGGTTGAATATTTGTTTTTACATGCATGGGAAACCCCTGTGAGGTCTGAGTCTGAGCTTCATGTGTGGGAAAGTTATATAATCCCTGCCTTTGCTGAGCTCCTGGGGAGTGACAAGGTCAGTGTCTACAGGCCAAATATCAGTGCTCCACATATTCTACATTCAAATATTAATCTATTCCATTTGGGTTAGCTGACTTGAATTAGTTTGTTTCACTATTTTTAGACCTTTTTTGTGTTTTACCTGCAGCATTTAGCCATGACTTTTTACTCCTTTTACTTTCCAGAGAGTAATATAAAGACCTTTTTAAAAGTAATAAACATTTTTCAGACCATTGGCAATATGACCTTTTCATCTGTAAGATCCAAACTCAACTTGTAGACTTGCCGACCGCTGAAGTAGCCGATGTGCTTAAAGCCGACAATGGCTGGAATAGGAAGGTGAGTCCATAAAATTTGGAAACAGGATGTCTAATTAGCACTGCTTGGCAAGACTAATGGAGCAGAAATGCAGGTAGGAAAAGGTCATGACAAGGCTGAAAGCAAAGAAGATTGTAGAAAGAAGATGGGTTTGCTAAAATAAAAAAAGGCTTCTTTCCGGATTGTTGAGTTCAGAAAATGTCTTCCTGCTGTCTGTCAGTGGTGCAGAAAGACAAACCAGAATCAGCTCCAAGCCTCCGTGATGAATGCACTAACAGCTGGACACTTCCTCAGTCAGGACAATGTCTGGAGTGTTTAGCGAACTTGGTTTTAGACCGGATGTAATGTATCTGCTGGAGCGTGTGTGTGTGTGTGTGTGTGTGTGTGTATAAAGTTCACTCAGAGGAACAACGGAAGGGAAAGCTTTCATCAGCTTAACACCTTCACCTTAACTAGAAGTCTGAATGGGTACCCTGTGTTCATCACATTTATAGACACACACACACACAAGCATGCATACAGTACAGCAGATGCATAAAAATAAACGCATCCGTGCACGAAGCATGCGTTCATGCCATACCGTGTGTGTGTTCAATTACAGAGGAAGTGAATCTATTAAAGGTCAGAGGACACTGAGAGATTCCTGGGAGTGTACTGAGTGCTATACAGTTGCAAATAAAAAAAAATCAAAGTTTATGGAGAAGGTTGAGAGCAAAGTAAGCTTTTCTTTCCACTCCTGTTACCATTCTGAGTATTTAAATTTTACTTTGAGTGTTTTTGTGGTGCCTCAGAGTTCATTCCTGTGTGAGAGAGCAGGAAATGGCTGAGGTCACATTTGCAATTTACCTTGCAAGGCACTTGGATTTGCGAGATCATGATAAGGTTATCCCACAAATCCATCCTGCTAAGCTTCAAGCCTTCCTAACCACAGTTGGTTTGGACCAATCGGCAACCTGGAGAATTTTCCTTTATTAAAAGAAAAGCAGAAAATGGCACTGAGGTCTTTTCTTAATTGAAAAGATGTTTAACTCTTCTCCGACTGGGTTCGGCCAGAGATTCATTTACCAACTGGCTCTGCCATCTACTTTTGGAAGCTCGTGGATCTGATTCGCTGATGTTAGCCCATCATAGATGCTGATATTTGTCCAATCACCCAGCAAGTATTTGCAAAGCAAATTTTTCCAACAGTTTTCATGGACATCTCCTCAGATGATTCTGTGTACCATCTGGTGCATCAGGTTACATGTAGCTCCTCCAAAACCAGCAACCAATAATTTTGTTTTGCTGTGGTGTTTAAATCTCATAGTGGTTGCACCTGTAATACCTGGAGTGATTTTGGCTCCACCTCAAATAAATCTCCTCCTGGTCACCTCAGTGTAAACAGAGGTGGTGATTTCATATTTTGTGGTAATGAACACGAGAATATTTTTATAGTGGTAATGGCTGATGGTTAAGGGTGATAAATCACAGCAAACCAGATTTTTGTCGTTGGGGTAAAAAGTGCTTTTTTTCCGGGTTGCAAATGACTGTTTTCCAGACTTGTAGGTATTGTGGGTTTCTCATAATTGGGCTTAGGCAGGTCCAGGCACGGATCTAGCAAGAGATGTCAACAAACAAAAAGAGTGGAAAAAAAAAGAAAAACACACTGCCCATCCACAAGCTGTCATCATGGCTGGGAGATGAAAAACAGGTTGTACAAACCACAGAGTCTAAAGTGAACCAAGCCAATCCCTAATGATTAAAGAAGATTGTGCTCCTTTTGACGTAACCGAAGCAAGCACAGACTAAACAGATCACAAGTGGCATACAGGAGCCGGCACACAATCTTAAAATGCCAAACGGCTAACTGGCCTAAAGGCAGGTACATTTTTTTTGCCCCATTAACTGTGAAGTTCCTCCTAAAACAACTAAGGCGAAACATCAGTGGCTTTTGCCGCTCGCTCTCTGCTCTCTTGAGAATGGGATTCAAAGGGGCACAGTGCACATACACACACACACAACTGAACACATGTGGGCAGACAAACATGCATGCGAACACACATCAGTCCATGTGCACAGACACAATAACCCATAAGTGTGATTGGACAGACTATAATTGTTTGAAAGAGTCGGGCAAACAAATGATGTCATTATCTGAAAGCACACTAGCTTGAATTTTATTAGCATATCAGTGGGAGCATTTGGCATTCTTGTGTTCATAGCTATGGGCTCAGAAGTCTGCAAGGAAAAAGGGGCTGCATTGTTCTGAACTATTCTCATACATCTGACATTTTTCTCATCGTCAAACATGCAAAGTCACATAAGGAAGTCATTTAGATGTTTTGGTATTTTTGTCATCCACTGAAACAGCGTCAGAAATACCTCAGTGTTGTTCTACAGAAGGCAATCCCTGCCCCGAGGGCACTCCCCTGTGCTGCTAATGTTTTTTTTTAAAGCATTAGAGCACAGGAGGCATACAAATGATCATGCAGAAACATGATGAGAGCAGGAGGATGGCTGTAATACGGGGTCCCCATGGCAACCACACAAAACGGCATGCACTTACCATGGCAACAGAGCTGGTGAGGGAATATAACAGAGACAGCGTTGGAGCTTGTACTGGCCTCTGGCTGTTTGAAGTGATGCATGCATGCCAGCAGCGCAGCATCAGCGAGTAATTCGCTCACACTGAAACATAAACACTGACTTATTACTTCTGTGAATTAATGCTGGTTCTGACATCAAAAGGGTTTGTGTCATCGATGGAAGACAAATTTGTAGTTCAGTGGTTCTCTAAGTGGGGTCCAGGGGCCACTAGAGGTCTTTGAGGCTGTTCCAGCCTTCTCTATAACTCCATACATAAGTACTAGGGCTGTCAGTCGATTAAAATTTTTAATCGTGATTAATCGCATTAGTGTCCTGAGTTAAGGCGCGATTAATCGCAAATCAATAGCAAATTTTTTACCCTACTCTATATGTAACTTAACAAGATATTTATTGCGTTTCTTATACTCTAGGAAAAATT
>JAQMCX010000003.1:16965125-17001735 GCA_029814765.1 Acanthurus leucopareius | reverse complement strand
TCTCCTTACATCATTGAACCGTTTTTTACATTGGGCAGCGGTTCTCAGAATATCGCCGGTGGAAGGGACGGAGGCGTTTGTGCGCCGGACTGCGCCGTGCACGAAAATTGCAAAATGCGCTGGCCACACCCCGTTGCCGCGGCGTAGGCGCGGCGCAGGGCAGGTGCGCCTCGCCTGCGCCTGGTCTACGAAATTAGAGCCCTGTGTGTGTGTTTTTGGGTGATGGTCAGTGGATATGTGCAGCACTGAGTCTGCGTGTGTGTCCATCTACCTGTTGCTGGTGTCTGGCGTTTCTCCTGGCCTCGTTGTATTGAGCCAGCAGCAGTTGTTGGTCAAGCAGGTCCATCCTTTGCTGCCTCTGGATGTCCAGAGTGGCACCCATCCCGAGGGGCGTCTCATTGCTCGGCTGGGAGCCTGATGACCACAGATGTTAATAACATTAAAAGAGCAGACAAAAAAACATGTCGTACTGCATAAAAATTTGAGGGTTAATATTTTCTGTGTAACTTTTCACACTCTACACTTTCATGGTACTATTTGTTGATTCCGTTGGTGTTCAATAAATCCCTCCTATTATTACATTAAACATGTAAACATATTAAATAAAACAGTATTTCAGCAATTTTCTAGTGATTTCCTGATTGCTAATGAAAGGCATCTTTAACATTTTTTTGTAATTGATTACTAAAAGTTAGACTCACTCGAGAAGAGTGGCTCCAGAATATATCGTCCAATACGAGATACCCAGACGGGCACGAAAAGAAGCTTCTGTAGCCAGAAAACATTGGAGTGGTACAGTCCGCCTGAGATCTGAAAGACATATCGATGACAGTTTACAGAAAAGTACTTAGGACACCAGTTAAATGTGTATTAAAGGTGCAGTTTGTATTACAAAGGATGGGGGGCAGCATGTGAAGAGAGTAACCCATAACTGTGCTTGTGCTCTCTTAGGTTAAAACTAGTGGCTGTTGTTAGCTTTTAGCTCAGCAAGCTGTCCAGCCACTGACCCCCAAAACTGTGTATCTTTGTTTTAAAATACTGGTGCGCTTCCTGTATGTGCTGTAAATAATTAAAAGACTTTGGCAACTCACCAGTCCACTGAGTGCAAGGAGCCACATGAAGGGGCTGGAAGTCAACAGCTGTGCCACAAAATCAGGAGAGAAGAAAACAAACATGCTGAAGATCAGACTAGTTCTAACAACAGTTTTTTTTATTAATTCAAAAACAGTAAATGAAAGAGAGTTCAGACTTACATCCCTGCCCTCGCTGGCAGAACAAGGGCTTACCTGCAAGCCTACTATGTAGACCAGAGACTTGTTGGTGATGTGAATGTGGCCCAGGACCTGGGTGACCGGCATCCTGGGGATCAACAGGTAGAAAGGCACGAACAAGGAGAAGACTGGAGCGAGGCTGTGAGAGGAGAGAGGGTCAGGAGGACAGAGATGACAAGTAAAAAGAGACAGAATTAGAACCAATGAACTAACATTTTAAACTTGTTAGTGTAGTTGGCAGATTTTGTTAAGTATTTTGTTCAGCTATATAAATTAACATTAAAATAAATTTATATGGAGGTCAGACGAGTAACATTTTAGATGATCTGGAAAAGACAGAGTTGGTTTTGCTTGGTGGGTTTTGTGAACTGGTTACTTTTCTTACTTGTTATTCTGTTAATTTGTCAAGCTGTTTATTTTTTCAATCCTATTGTGGAGGCGCATTATGCGCTGCTGTCACAGTCCACCACCATCTAAATACCATACACCCAAATATAATCCAGAGAGAGGATTAAGAAATGTAAAAATCAAATATTTTCCAAGGCTTACAAAGTAAAATCTGTGATGAAAAATAAAGATTTTCCACTTAAGTGACACTTGGTTTGAAGTTTGTGTCGTCTGAACACATCATAAACCTGACTAAACACAGTGGATTGTATTCATACTTTAACTGCGTCCCCTGTGGCCATTGAAGTGATATAGAAGCAGTTTTCTTTTCAGAGATGCGGCACAAGCATGAGTGACCTACAGAAACTGAGCTACTCACAGTCCTGCAGGCAGCTCCTCCACCTCATAGTCGAATAGAAACTGGAAAGCCTGAGCCAGCAGGAAGTCCATCAGCGCAGAGAGACACCAGGTACCCAAAAGGAAAGACTGAAAGTAAAAAAACAAAGAGCACCACACATGATGGTTAGTCCTCAAACATTTCCACATAATAAGAAACACAAGATCAGATCAAAATGTTGTCCACAAAATAATTTACTGAGAACTGCTTTATGCCAAATGAGGAAGTTGTGTGTTCTCTTCCCTGAGAGATGAAATTGTTTGAGAGGTGTAATAAATCTATCTATTCTAGGTTATTGGTCAATCTATATACCAGCAGATTTATTAAATTCATACTGTGTATTCATCTCTACATTCATTTTTCAGTAGTTTCAGTACTTACAGCAAACTTCCTGGTACCAAACCTCCTCTCAAAGATTCTGAAGTTGTAGATGAGCAGGCTGCTGCAGAAGGCGTCCTTCACATCAAGACACACCAACCTGCTGCACAAAAGCCTCCACACCTGCAAGCAAGAGGAAGGGCAAAATTATGAAAACAAATATAGTTTTTTAAACTGTTTGACAAAATAATGTTACATCCAAGTCCCCTTATTTATCAGCTTTGAAACAGCATGTAATGCTCATCATCAGCAAAAGAAACCTGGTTACACTAGATCATATGACATAAATATAAAGCTTTGTTCATGTGAAAACAGGTGGTTGTATATGGAGGTGATCAGATGTAAATAAGGCTCATGTTTCACCAGTAGTACATTCTTTTCTGGTCCATGATCTGTGACTCCAAACCCAGCCAATGCTGCAACCAGTTTTCCTTTAATGATCACAAACAGCTGATGTTGTCAGTTTCTTGTGTTCATCCTCAAGGGTCCTTACAGTTTCATCAAAGCAGTTCACACAGAATTAGAAGAATTAGAACTGATTAATCCTGTGACCACATGATTCCAGTTCCTTGAGTTACGTGGGTCACATGATGACAACAAATGACAACTGTGCAAACTTGATTTAATAGTGAAGACCAAGAGATGTGGTTGAAAGCTTCACCAACAATGTTGCTCATCATTCATTAATAATTCATAACATTTTTTTGTTAACATAATATGCCAGTCATGAAACACAGCAGAAGTTATTTCTGTGTTTTAAATGCTTATTTTTCTAAAATCATTGCTTCTTGATTAACTGGGTTGAAGCCACAGTAAATCCTGGTGTTTTCAACAACTTCTGTCTCAATGGTGATTTATTTACTATATTATGCAAGAGGGAAAAGAGTGTGTCTTTTTATTATTCAAACAAGACAGGGTTGACACAAAGTAAATAATGGAAACCCAGCGACACACACACACAGTGTCTAAAGATACTGGCTGTTGGTTTCAGTTTTAGTCCCTCATCTTTGTCTGCACGGACAGATACCGGGGACATACCTGGTGCTGCTGTGTGACAGCCTGCAGGTTGTACACGAACAGTTCTTGGTACTGTGGAAGCAGGGTGAGCATCACAGTCAGCCCATTGAGAACCAGCAGGAGGCCTTTAGACAGAGGAGCCTTGTCTGTGCAGGACACACACACAAACACACAACGCAGTTCCTTCAGTAAGCAGCTTTGAAAGATTTCCTATACATTAGGCAGCGGGTGTGCTGATGAAAGAGCGAGAGAAGCCTGTACTTTTTGAAAGCGGCAGAGAAGACACATATCATTCCCAGTAACGTCAATACAAACATAGCTGGTTAATCATTAGATGCCCTTCCAGCTGACTTTAAATATTTTAAAATACGACATCTTGGCTAATTCAACCGACTAAATGAAGAAGTTAACGTTTAGTTGTTAGATATTAAAGCTAAACACAGCTGTAGCTGATATTTACTTCCGTGTGCAAATGAATGACAACAGAGTGCTAACATAGCTGCTAAGCTAGTCCGTTCTCGTTGAAACTGACAGGAGAAGGCGGAGAGGGTTGCGACTGTCCGGCTGTCGTTTAACGGTCGATTCGGTGTACTTACAGAGGCCCCGAGACCCGGTGGTTGTAAACATGGCGTCTAAATGAGTTACGGAAACCAGATGAAGACTGTTAATCCCAAGGCAGCGAAGAACTAATGTGAAAACACCAAAATAAAGTTAAGGAGAGGATACATGCTGTGACTGTGAGGAAACGATAAAGGGGAAAGGGAATCTTTGACGGAAGCCCGAGAAGCCCAAACAGTGTTATTTCGCACTCAACTGATAATGATAGAAATCGGCCTGTAGAGGGCGCCGTTGCTCTTTAAAAAGAACGTAATGAGCCTAGATATTCTTACTGATACGCTTCCATGTACAACGCATTATTATAATCTATATTTTTAAGTTCTTTACACTGACTAAACAACTAAAATGTAAAATTTTGGTAAAAATTGTAGGCATGAATCTAAATAATAAAACCAGTTTCGTTTTTTAGGAGTTTAATTTAATTTAATTTAATTGACAAATTAACATATTTTTAAAGTGTTTTATTTTTAAAAATCTACAAATAATACTACCACTTTTACTAATACAATTACTACTTTAATAATATTAATGTATTTTTAAAGCAAAGCATTAACAAATCAAGCAAGAAAACAAGCAAAATAATATATGAATGTCAAAGAAAATCACAAAATTACAATAACCTGTAAAACCTTTAAAGAAGAAAATAATTCTAATTGTAGAATAAATATGATTTTACAGTGAAAATACAGCTATAGGAGAACTGAGGAGAGTTTATTACTTTTTACAAACCTGTAAAAATATTTTATGACATCATCATGGGCCCTGTACAGCACACCACAGAGCATGAGAGCAGGTCATCGCCATCTGTAAACTCTGCATGCCAACTGATCTCTGTGAGGTCCATACACCTTGTTTAAGAACCACTGATCTGAAGGCTGCACCAACCCTGCAGCTGGGATTTAGTGTCTTGTGCACAGGTATATCAGTATTTTGGATTTTGTGGCCAGCTAATCCTGCTGAAGAAGGGCATTCTCTTTACCCATGACGCCAACTAGCTGATATCTAATGCACCTTGGAGAGGGCACTCCTAGGCCAAGAAGTAATAATCGGTCTAACAGTGTTTAATTTTCAGCCTTTGCATCTTTGACTATTTACTCAGCATGTAAAATATGTTTATGTGTTGGATATGCATAGAAGCAGCCGACAGGGAGTGTTTCATATCTTGAAGCCATGCAGTCAGCTTTCTGACGGAGTGGTAACAATGTTAATTATCCTTGGAGCCTTGAGCAGGATGTGACTGCACAAAGTCCAGATTAATGACTTTTTCTTATGGTCCTCTGGCCTTATGCACACAGTGTCATATCTTGTCAAGGTCCAGACTTCCTTTGCAGGGGCCCTGCTTTGTCTTAAACCACAGGCTGCCAGTTTTATTCACATCAAACCGTGTGTATATACCTCCATTCCTGGCTGCGATTGTGCCTGAGCCAATTGATCCAATGCTTATGTTACGTCCAAGTACATTTGAAAAGATATGGCGAACAGCTGTCTAATAGTGTTGCGTTTCCCCATCATCCACAGATGCAGCAGCGTGTTAGTTCCCATTGGTTACTTCCCACCCATTAGGTCTATTTGGCTGCCTGTGGTCAGATGTGACTGCAAAGCAGAGCTCAGGAACAGCTTGCTAATTGTGTTTCAGACCTTTTCTGTCACTGATGTAGGAGTGAGGTCTAAAAAGGTTGCTTTGCCCCTGTTCTCAATCAAAGATAATCAGATTAAACAGCACTGAGATGTGTGTATGTGTCTGTGTGTGAGTTTGTGTGTGCTTACCAATAAAGAGAGTCCAGATTTGGAGACAGCCTTGACTCCTGCTGTTTGCTTTGTTCATTAAGAGGAGATGAGCAGATGGTTTGCTGGTCTGTTGTGCAGTACACACATGCAGACGCACACACACAAACAGGAGCACACACACACACACACACACATGCAAATACACATGCACACATACATGCTCAATCCTGTCACCTTAGCTTTATCCTCCATTTATCTTTTCCTTTACACATCTCTCAGCAGGACAATGCTGCTCTGTGAATTGTGAGGGATATATGCATGTGTGTGTGTGTGTGTGTGTGACAGAGAGAGAGAGAGATATAAGGTAGTGAAAGAGTAGAGCAGTGCTGAATGAAGTCACAAACCTTTTTTAGTCAAAACAAGCCTCTGAGGTGGTCATCTGAAAAGCTGATGACTCATTCTCACATTCATTTATGTGAATCATTGCTATTCACTTGTCAGCCGCTCTGTATTCATGAAGAATTGCTTGTAACAAAGGTATTGTTTTAGTCCTGCATCACAGCTTATCTGCCTCTGTCCAGGAAATGGCACACTGAGCATTTTGACAAGGTTGCATGAGCAAATTTGGGCCTATTACAAAGATTTTTCTTTTTTTTTCTTTTGAGTCAGACTTCTGAAAACTTAATATTGCTCAACAATTAGGAACTTAAATGTCCCAGAGGAAATGATCTGCTTTAGATATTTAAAAAAAAATCAATGATCAACAGCATTTGTGGTCTTTGACCCCTTCAATAAATTGTTACACATTTTTCATAAAAGCTTTTTGCATCAGTTCAGGAACACCTGCTGTGGCTTTAAATGTCTTCAGTCACACACTGTTTGCTTTCAATGAACTAGAACAGTCCTAACTTTGGCTTATGATGCTTTAGAGTGTCTCTTTAAGTTATGCAGAAATACCATTTCAAATTCTGAATTATATGTTGAGCCACCATTGATTAAATTACAAGACATTTGCAGGACTTTTAACTGTTTAACTGGCTCTGTTTATTCAATTAGATAATGATTTAATCAGAATTAATTCCATTTAATGTCCTACAATGAATATATTTGACAGGAAAAGATTGAAAAAAATTCCCCAAAGCCAGACTGCTGTAAGCTTTTTTTTTTTTTTTTTAAATTTCTTCATCAGTTTTTTTTGTCATATCTTTAAACCAATTTAACCAAAATGTGCTCTGAACAATGTTTTGTCCCCTCAGTCCTTTCTATCCTGATGTGAAAACATTATAAAAAAAAACGAGTGCAGCCACAGGAGGAGAGAGAGAGAGAGAGAGAGAGTGCATCGTCATCATGTTGCAGTAAAGGACAGATCACATGTGACCCCGCTCACCACCCACCTGTCCGCCTGTCAATACTTACGTGTATGTTTTTGGAGATGAGCACGAATCAATGTCACTTCACACCCCACACCCTCACATAAGTATTGCTGGACCTTTCTCTCTCTCTCTCTCTCTCTCTCTCACACACACACACACACACACAAACGTTTATGTGCACAACTGCTTTGTCACAAAGCATTTAAATTAGGTGCAATGTATTTCAGAGAAATCAAAAAAAGATTTATTCACATAAAAAAAAACAATTAAACAAACGCTGAATTCAGTTGTGAAATAAAGAAAGCACTGACACAATTCAATAAAAAGGATTTGTATTGTTTGTCAAACTGCACTACTGCATAACATACACAATACAAGTCATTTACTGACTGTACAACATGCCATTATGTAATTTTTTTTGATAATAATAATAACAAAAATGATGACTATATATATGTACACAACTCTGTTAACAAGTTATATTCATCACTTGTGTCCAGATAAACAACACTGACAAAAAAACAACTATGGTCATCTTCGTCTAGAGATCTAAAAACCTTGATTGAAAGAAACACAGTCAAACACATCGTCAGAACAAAGTACTGTTCCCACTACAGTCGAGATTCTGTGATAAATGCAATAAATTAAACAAGAGAACAATGGAAAAGTTCAAATGTCACCCTTGAAATGTAGGGGAGTCCTCTTGATGCCACCGTGGGACTGAGCATGCCTGTCGATTGTATTTCTCATTAAAGGAGGAATTTTTGTCGCTCTGTCCTTCAGTTCATCTGTTCATTCATCCATCCATCCTTCCTTCCGCCTGGTCTTCAGTACATCCCAGTGGTCTGCAGGAACACTCTGCCCTCTGCAATCCACAAAGAAATTCAGATTAATAAAATAAATTCTAAACTAACATTTTTTTGATATATTCCTCAAAGGTGGAATATTACATCTATAAATATTGAACAAATTCCTCCTTTTTAATCAAATCATTAGTAAAAGATCGTTATTAAGTAAGGCCAAGTTGAAAGTGGTTTTTGGCCCCTGATCCCTGTTTTTGGCGATAAAACTTCCTGGCACAAAGGAACCACATCCTGCCCTGCTGTCTGACAGACAATTCCCCTTTAAATGATTTATTACTGGGTGTTAATTATGCAAATGATCTCCAAAACAAACTCGTCATGAGGACAATTAAGACAGCCGTTAATTAGTGGCCAGTTCTCTTCTTGCTTCACTGACATTCAATTAAAAATTGCCTTTGAACAAGCACGCTGTCTGGTACGGCGGTCCTGGCACGGTGCAGAGCAGAGGTGGGCTGGAACCATACACTCATTTGACGAGGCCGGGCTACAGATCACGGCCGTTTCTTTTTCTGTCTGTTTAAGATGTTAGACGTAGGATTTTCTCATTAATCTGTCCCGATGAAGACAATAATGTTGGCAAAATAAATATATTAAACGCCTGTCTCCATTAAAACGGTAGCCCCGGTGAACTGCCTCACGCTTCATTTAATTTTGTTCAATTTCTTGGGAGCGGTCTCCCTGTGAAATCTTTGAAAACCCTTCCAGTAGACCGGTCAGTTAAGCATCAAAAGCAGTGAGTAGGTGATAAAATAATGAAATCCGTTGTCTTAGGCCAGTTGATAGGAACTAAATAAATCCCCAGCAGCAGGTATAACACTGTTTACTTCACAACGCCGTCACTGAAATGGCATTTTTTAGTGAGCATAACAGTCAATTTACCACTGCTAATAAGTAAATTATGCCCACAAACTTGCAATGCCTTCACAGATTTATTTTTAGGAACTCGAATGAAGGACAGCTTCAGGGAGTTTATTGTTTTTCTTTATGTGGCCTTTTTTTATTTTCTATTCTTACGTAACAGACTATGGCACAGAAATAAGAAAAAATGACATTCAAAAACACATGCGAGTTTTTATTTGGTGAATGTTTTTGCAGTGACAGCAGCTTTTTTTCTACTTCAGTCTTTTCCAACTAAAGCATTCCTAATGAGCAGGATATGAGGCTTTTTTTCAGTGCTATGTACTGAGCAGGCAGTGTTTGTTGTGTGGACCCCTGTACCTTGTACTGTTGCCTTGGTGTCCAGCCTGCTGTCATCGTGGCTGCTCCTGTCCACGTCCTGGGTCACAGATTCTGTGTGAGGAGGAGCTGCTGATGATTGATGGCCTGTAGTTTGATCATTAATTAATAAAGACACTTAATTAGAGGCAAATGAACAACCGAGGCTATGTTGCATTGATGGCTAGGTGGCATTCAATATGAAAATTAGTATTAGTACATCGGCTATGACAACATTAAATTTAGTTCCCATATGAAGCAGACTTTAGACATTTTTAAGTAAAGTTTGGCGTCCGTACCTGTGTGTGTGTTGGCAGTGTGCAGCAGTGTGTGCTCAGCCTGATCGCGCAGTTTGACCTCCTCCTCCAGGGCCTCCTGTAGTCGCCTCTTATTCCTCTTTTCCTTCTTCAGGCGCTTTTGGATCAGAACTTAACAAAGAAAAAGAGGAGGAGGAGGATGAAAAGGAAGAGGAAGAAGAGGATGAAAGAAAAGAATAAATGTAACAGGAAGAGAAGAATCATAGAAAGGAGAAGAAAAAGAACGATAGGCAGAAATGAAATAGGAGGCAGAAGATGAAAACAAAAAGAGGAAGAGGACAAACAAGAATTGGAAGAAGCAGAAGAAAAAGAGGAAGACGAAAAGAAGAAGAATGAGCAGAAGAAAATTAAGAAGGAAAAGAAGTAGAGGAAGGTTAAAAAAAAGAAGAGGAACAGAGGACAAAGGTTACATAAAGCTGCAATCAAGTTATTCAGATGATTCCAACATTTTTATACTCGACTTTGTCTGAATCTATTGTATGAATTTGCTTTTATTTTTCTGTATGGTCTTCCTGTTTCCTGATCTTCCTGAGATTTAAGGGTCTTTGAAGGTATTGTGAGCTTGCAGTGTTTGTTGATCGAAATCCTAATTTACTGCCCTCCTCCCATTCACAGTCTACTGCAGCTGGTCAACAACTTCACATGACTGGGTTTTTACAGTCGTTTTCCACCAGAAGTTACAAACTTCTTCCTCTGATGTGACCTCATCAGACAAACAACCCTGGATAGGGTTTGTATTCGCTGCACTGCACATGACAGCTTTTGTAAACATGCGAGACCTGATTTACTTTGTTGTGTACAGGCAAAATGAGCAGAATGATTCTAGTTTACTTCTGCTGTTGCTTTGAGGTGTAACATACAGAAGGCGTCTGCGTCTCTTTGTCTGATTTTTTTCATTTTCATCCTGTCAGCTTTGAGGTGGATTAGACTGCCGGTGTGTCGATGTTAAAATCAACACCATGCCAGTGTTAATAAATACACAAGGGGAAATTTAACACTCTGATAATTTTGAATAATGGCTCTATTAGGGAGTGAAACAACACTCTAATCAACACGAGCCAACTACGAAGGAATATAAACACTTATTGATGGTATTTCCTGCTGTTTCTCCCCAGGCCGCTGCGTGTGAAGCTCGATGTGACGCAGCCTACCTCTGTTTTTCTGCTCCATGCTAAGCTGTCGCTCCAAGGTCTCCCTGAGCTCCCTCTCTCGGACCAGCTCCATCTTCAGCTCCGTCCTCTCCAGCTGGTCCTGCTTCTCCTGCGCCCGGGCGTTCTCTATGGCAACCCTCAGCAGACCCTGCTTGGAGACACACAGGCGCACATCAACAGGTTACACACCGAACAAAAGCCGCGAGGGATCACGTCACTCAGACATCCTGATCCTCTAATCCTGAGTAAATGTTTCTGTTTGTCTGGCTCTTTAACAAAGCTAGTGTCTCTTAACTCCTAAAGTTAAAATAAGTACAACAAGCCTCAGTTAATATAAAACAGAGAACGTTATAAACATGATTGCAAAAGTAAAAGAGCACAATGTTTTAAACTAATATGTTACTCAGGAAAAACATTGTGATTTGTACCATCACTTCAAGGTCAGATGTGGTTAAAAACATGTCTCTTCCTTGTGAACACCCAGCCAGTAAGTGCTCTCTTTCACTGTGACTCTGCCATAACAAAGACTTGTAAAATCTGAGAAGCAGGTCACTACACGCCCATTCCAATTACTGCATATCCTAAATGTCTGCCTCGTCTACTATTTACCATTTCAGGAAATCCCAGAGAGTGGCTCATCTCCCTTCCTATTCATCTCCGAGTACAATACCAATAAAGCCCCAGCAGAGCCTCACCTGGATGTTCGTGAGCAGGGTCTCTATAGAGGACAAGCCTTCCGGGAAGATAAAGGGAGTGTGGTGGAGACCTGCTGGGAGCTTCTGTCCCGCAGGGTAAGACACCCTCTCACAGCTCTCCCTGCCTGACGGGGGTTTTTGGTAGACTTGTCTATCACAGCTCTCCCTTGTTGTGTGAGCGGCCATGGAGCTGTTATCTGGAGGGCAGAGAGATATTTTGATGTCTAGTCAATAAGGTCAATATTCTTCTGCATGAATTAGTTTACATGCAAGGTGCACAGTTAACATTTGAAGACATTTCTTATGTTTTTCTTATTGTTAATAAAACCCAAAGAAGAACAAAACTGACTCCTCCTTGCAATATAGCTTCACTAAAATAAAAAAGTACTATTTAAAACACATCAGTGAGCCACATAGTCACATTAAGTAACATAGTCATTTATTACCCTTAACATTTCCTTTGTACTTTTCCCACATACATCATTCTGCTGTTGTAAATGTGCCCGAGAGCACCAAATCTCTGACTGAAAATGGTCCCCAACAAATGCAATGTTTACTTCTATTTGAGTAACGCAAAAAACTACAGTTCCCAAATGCTTTAGGGGAAAAACTGTATGTTTTTGTGGCCGTTTTTTTTTTTAGAAAAAGAAGATGTCAGAAAGTATTGAAAGATAGGGTTTGTAGAAATATGAAATACGCCACAAGCGGTAACATTTAAATGCACAATTTGTTTTTGCCACTGGATGTCTCTCTATCGAAACAACGTAAACATAAGACAGTTAAATGATGCCGTGAAGAAGCAGGCGGTAATGGTATATGTATGTTGTTCAACAGCCACCACAGCAACTAAAAAAATATTTATCTGGCTCACTCAAGCAAAAATATTTGGACGAGGTGATGTAATAAAGTTGTATTCCTGTTACGTTTAGTAACGTTTGCTAACTTCCTTCCCACTGTCTGACTGGTGTTAACCAATATGTTAATGACAGGTGACAAAATGAAATGAAAACTATTCAACTAAATAAAATGACAAATTTCAGATTTCCTTGAGCTTTAACAATGTTGGACACATAAACATACAATGAGGATGAAGTTATGTTTGGACATTACAATATAAATGTTACACGATGTAAATTTAAGCAGTGAAACACATGAGGCAGCTTTTTAAAATGAAGACACTTTAAAAAAAAACATTTTAAATATATATCGAAAGTCACCTGTAATCTGTCTTTTTCTTGCTCTTATAACTTATATTAGTTACACATTAACTAATATTTTACACGTTTTTTTTAAAGATATTTTCAGATGGTAGTTGATCATTAAAAACAAATTACAAATTACAGAGCATTTAACTTCAGCAAGAACTCATGATACATCTCCTCTAAAATATTTTTTAAAGTGCTGTTTCATGAGTGCCATTTAAATCCAGTTTACTTACTGTCTTGTGTTTTAATAGCTAATGTAAACATTCAATACCACCACCACCGACATAAAATCCTGCTTTTTGACATTTTGTTGCCAGAAATTCAGATGATTTATTTGTTTCAAACCAACAACAATATAACAAAGGTTGAATACACATTTCTATACTTCGTTGCTTACTAATAAATTAACTTAGTTTCCTGTAAATATTTCAAACCCAGCAGTAAATAGGTGTTGACATTAATTACCGTGTGTGTGTAGACATACGCAGAAGTCCTGGTTTGGGGTTTTGAATGTGGTTACCCTTTATTAGATGGCACTCTGCCTATTGATAATGCCTCACAGCTTGACTTCTCCCATAAAAATAGCTAAGAAGCTGCATTATGGATGACCATCTGTTTGTAAACCTGAGAACTGCATGTTCCCGATTCGTGACAGTGGGGGAGATGAAGATTAGCCATTTTCTGCAGGTTTTTTTTTTTTTTTTTTTTCCTTCCCCACATCAGGCAGTTGCTCACGTTATGTGTTGACTGTCATCCGAGCCACTGAGGACGAAGACGTCCTGGGAGTCCGGCAGTTATTGGAGCAGAGACTGGTGCGAATGTGTGATGTGATATCTGGCATTTTTCTCTGTCTGTGACAAATGACAGTGTTTTCTCCACTTAGCTGACCACAGCATCTTCTGCTCCAAATCCACCCACCTCCCCTTCTCCGCCTCGGCCTCACGTCTTGGCAACTGTCACATTCAAGGTGTTTCACAGATGAGAAGCAATACCCCCCTCCTCCTTCTCTTTCTCCCTCTTTCTTGCTAAAAGCATTGCTCTGTAGAGAAAGGTAATTAGCAGGTGCTGGCGAGCTCAGCGGAGGGCATCCAACTACACTCCCGTGGCTCACATACAGACACACACACACACATTTGTAGCCGCTGAAGTGCGCAGTCAGCAGCGTGGGCTCCCCAGGCTCCTTGGATGTGACTGATCCTTTATTGAGTTACTGTTTTACGCCTACTTTACCTCACACTCACACACACACGTTTGGCATAAATACACACACACGTACACACAGCTGCCAGCTCGTTTGATCATTTACCCATCTCCCTAACCAAGGTCACTGTCTGTTTTTCTCTTTTCTCCCAACTTCATCTCTCTTATTCCTCTCCCACCCGTCCCCAGGGCTAATGAACTTCACCACGTGAAGACTGCCAGTCAGCGGAAGAGGACGGGAGGGAGGGAGGGAGGGAGGAAGAGAAAGAGAGAGACAGAGAGAGAATAAAATTCTGCTGATGTTTGGTTAATGGGAGTGAGGTGTCAGGGATGGCCTCTGATCTTTGCTGCATGGATACGTTGTTCAAAGACCACTGAAACAGCACACGCAGCCAAAACTGACTCACATACACACTCAGAGATTATCATACAATAGATTGATAGAGTGACAGCGCTGAAGTGCTCTTTGAAACTCCTTTCAATCCATGATAAACCTATCCTGTGATGTTGTAGGTCAAATACAAAAGCCCCGCAATCCAGCAAATGTACATGTGTTTCATTTGCATGCAGCAAAATCAATTGGAAATCAATTGCATAAATGCGATGTGTGATGCATGGCATTCACGTTGTTGGTGCCATCACTGCTTTGTCGATATGTTCACAGATACCTGACAGCATCTGAAACCTTACCTGGGAGGCCTTTGTGATTTTTAGATTCGATTACTGAATAATGTGATTCAGTATTAGAATACATTTACACAGGCGCGTGCACACACATACAAACTCTCAGTTTCCCTCCCTCTCCCTCTCTCGCGCTGTGGATTTCTGCTGACTGTTTGTCCTTGAGCAGTCCTCATTAAGCTAATGCAAACCTCCCTGACAGAGAGAACCAAACAACTGACGTTGCAGTGCCGTGGCAACGCGGGCCCTAACGACAGGGAGGCGGTCGTTATGCAGATGAGGTCCAGCTGAGAGCGCGGGAGGCCGCCTGGCTCGTTAGGCCGCGGCCCGGCAAATGGCTCGCTAATGTAACACTGCTTCCTGGTCTAATGGAGCCCTGTTTTGCAGAATTATTTGTCTTTGCTCTCTGCTGGAAGCCAGGGGGGCCACCGACAGAGAGGAGGAGTAGAGGAAGAGAGAAGTGGTGAGACTGTGAATCCTTATCGACCTGTTACTGAGATATTTCTCTCCTGTCAATCCATTAGAAACCCTCTCTCTCTTTTAAAAGAGATGGCGTTAAATTAACCATCACTCCATTGTCACAAGTGTGAGTGTAACTGATGACATGGATGGATTGACTTGATGGAAAATGACTGTTGTCTTTCCGTATTAACAGAATTGGTTAAAAAGAAATGGACTTTTCCAAGAAATTTTCATTAATAATTAATAATCGTTGAATGATTAATAATGATGACTAGCATTTGACCCTCTAAAATGGAGCTGAAATATTCCTTCAATACATTGTGTGTGTGATGTGAGACAAGAAACACAAGTATAAAATAAGGCTAAAGACATTTAAATACAAGACAGAAGTTCAGTTTCACTTGGTGAACTTCCTTAAGATCAGATTCTGATAAACACATTGCTAATCTCTGAACCTCTACAAACATAATACATAACGCACCTCTGTCAGAGTGGCTCCTCTTGTTTTCCTTGCTGTGCTCCACTGAAGCCACATCCGTCTCTCTGGCCCCCTGCACCACACCGGGGGAATGTCCCAACACACTGTGACTGGATGTCAGGCCATTGTCAAGAGGGTCTGGAAGGAAAATAAAGTTAAAAAGATTTCAATAATATATCAATAATATATCACAAGTATTGATAAAGTTAAAGAAACGAAATCCTTTGTGAAAATATTTTCACACTACAGAATCACACAGGTTAACACGTACGTGTGGTTTCTGCAGTGCGTTCTGTGTGAGACGGTGAACTCGACACACTGCTGCTGTGATTGGATGACATCTGAGCGTCCTCCAATGAAGGAGAAGGGGAGGGGCTGTCACGCACTCGCTCCTGACAAAAAACAAAAAACAAAGAATAAAATAACTAAAACTCATAGTTTATTACAAACGCCACAGAGCATAAAATTTAAAAAAAAAAAGCATAAAAATTACAGTTTACATATGAAGCAATACTTTTGTAGTAGAGATCAGAAACTACAAAAATCTTGCAATTGTCTCAATTAATTAATAAGGATAAAAAACTGAATTACCAACATTATGATCAAAACATGTACTATTTTAACTTAAACTTAATTAATTAATTTTAAAAAACGGGCTATTTTTACTTTTAGCTAAGCTACCGTGTGACTATTTTGCCAACTGGCTTAAACTTGATAAAGCCTAGTTCTTTTGCTTTGACTGTCTTTTTGTCTACTCTAAATCCCGGGGAAAAAAATTAAGATGTAACAATTATTTACTGTTTAACAATTATTATTCTGTGGAATGACAAAAAAAAAAAAAAATTACCAATTTTGTTGTATATAAGTAATATGTAAATATGTAATTACTTCATTTGGCTCTGAATGACTTATATACAAATCATCTATATTCAAAAGAAAATGGTGTTCTTGGAAGGAATATAAACATAATGCATATTGTTTAATTTTTTGTTTTTACAGTGAAATTTATTGCTTGCTTCAATAAGTTTTGTAAACCATCTTTGGGAACCAACCGTGTGTTTCAAAAAACAATGTCCTGCATCATTAAAATTATGACCGGAGACAGTACTTCCTGCAACAGGGACAAAGTGATGACGACATGGTGTAATAATTTGTGAGGAGTGACACCATGTGAAAATTTTGCCAAAACATAAACCTTCCAAGTGTCATTTCATCAGTCTTAAGGGTAAAACAACAGAAACATGGGACTGTTTTTGAGAAAAGTGACCAGCTCGGCTGAGAAGGCAGGAGTTTTGGTCTATATGCAGGATATCTCAAAACTGTATAAATAAATAAGGGAGTAGCCTTGAGCTAAGGAACAACTGATTACATTCTGGTAGTGATCCAGAATCTGGAAAACAACCAGTTGGCAATTACCAGTTTTCAGCAATGACCATGGGATTAAAGTAAAATAAAAAACTTGGTGCTAAGTTCTGTATGTAAATAAGCACAATAAGAATTCATCTGGAAAATTTAGGTTGAAGAGATCTTAATTCAGTGATTCCCTGTGTTTTTCTAAAATATCCCTTTTCCAAATAACTCTTCTATGCTGCTTAAGCTCAATTTTTTGAGTTCCCAAGTGTCAAGATTACTGGCTGACTGTCAGATCCACGGGGCTGAAGGGCCTTTGAGTTCACCTTAATGACTGAGGTGGGAGCCCTGGCAGGGGGCTTGGCGTGGAGGTTCGCCATGTTGGCCATGCTGGCCAGCGTGCTCAGTCGGTTCATCTGGCCCATTGCCATGGAAACGGAGGCCGGCGCTAGGCTGGCAGGGATCAGAGGATGTGACATCATCATGAAGGGCAACTGATCAAGAACTGGTGGGAAAGAACAGAATAAAATAGTAAGTAATAAGTGTAGAGGGAGAGAGAGAACAGTAGAGTACAGTGAGACTCCTTTGCTTCTCGTATATGGCAGCAGTCCTGTTAAAAGTCCATTAAAGCTGCACTGTACATGAACATGAACCAGATCTCTCTCCTCTTTTGTTTTATGCATCCGTCTTATTTATTGATTCCAACTTAAAGGCCTTCCTCTGCTCAGTCTTCTGGTGCGAACTGAACCGAAAACTCACATCATCTCTGGTTCTCTGACGACGAGATTAAAACTGGACGCTGATATCATTCCTCTCTGATGTCAGCATTACCTGGATGACTGCATCCCTGACTCGGAAACACATATGCATGCGTGTGTCAAGTGTTTGGAGATGTTGTGTGTGATAATTGAAGAAAATAAGAGGGGAAATGAAAGGAGACGTGACTGAGAAGCACTTGTCTTGCTCACTAGAACACAAAGATGTAAAGACAGCGATTGCTTGAATGCGTTGCTGTGGCGCTTGAAATGCTTTTTATGAGCGTCACCTGCAAAAGCACAACTCAGCCTCTCTGGAATTAAGACAAACTGGCTAACTTTCCTTTCAGTGCCCCGGTGTTCTTGATGATAATCCAACAGCGGTTCAAACCAAGCTCTTATTATCTCAGCCAATCTGTTGTTCGCACTCGTCTCTTTAAGACAAGCATCCACTATCTTTAAAGAAAATCCTTCCTCTCAACAGCACCCTAGTGGGTTGTTGCAGTCCCTCTATTCATGAAACAAACAATCCTGTTGGGGGGGAGAAAATGACATAAATATTTATCATTTAATAAAAGGAAAAACAAAAACAAAAGAAACACAGGGAGGAAGTGGAACAAAAGAAGCTGATGGCAGTCCTGGTGCTGGGCCAGCAATGCACGCTGGGTAATTATAAACACAAAGGAAAAAATCTTGGACTCTATTCCACACAATTGTCACAAATAATAGAACGAATACATGGAAACAAAAAAAGGCTATCCAAAGAGGAGAGATGAAATAGAACAAAATAGTGGAGGGGAAAAAGGGAAGAGAAAAGAGGAGAAAAAGAAAAGAAAGAAAAGGCAAACTAAGAAATAAAGAGTGAGGCGTTGACTTTATGAGTTGGGCTAGCTGGACATATGTGCAGTGCTTTGTGCATTTGGCAGATTAGTCTCTCACTTGCCCAGAGCAGAAACCAATCCAAACAAAAGATCTGTCTGAATGGAGCTAAATAACCAGATGCTCCGACAATCAACTAGCAGCCAACTCCAAATATTAAGCCTTGGTTAGAAACCAGCGCTCCACTTTTCTGTCATCCCCCCCACACACCCCTCCTCCACACCCCAACCCCCCTTCCATAATTTCATTTTCACTCTCATTCTCTCCTTCTTCTTAACTCTGTTTTTTCCTCCCTTCTCCTCACTTTGTCTGCCCTCCCATCACTCTCTCTTATGTTTCATTAAAAAACATCAAAAGTCAAAGTGCCTCTCTTATGTTTATCCAAACAAACCATTACTGTAAACAAACAGTTACTGTAAATTTCCCAGAAGATCTTGTTAAATGCAGAAATGGCTGCTCCCTGCTCTTCCACAGCCCATAAGGTGTCACACTCAGCATTTGTGAGTGTGTGCGTGTGTGTAATCTGAGATTGCCTTTGTAGTGGTTAAAGCTCTGGTAGGGGCCCATCCTTCCCATAAGGCCGTGGGTGGCGGTATGGAAAAAAACACATCGTGCTTATGTGTGTATGTATGCCTGCGCTCTGTGAGTGTGTGTCTGTGTGTGTGTGTGTGTGTGTGTTTCCACTTGACTCTATCATTAACAGTGATTAAGCTTTACAGGTTTATAATGGCTGGTGGTAACCATGCCACCTAACTGCGCACAGATGCTGGCAGTCGTAACTGAGTGTATACAATGGTAAACAATGCTTAAGACTGGGAGTGTTTACAGACATGAGTAAAGAAAAAAAATTTACAACACACACATACACACACACACAAGCAAACACCCCCCCACACACAAGAAAAGTCAAAGCCAAAAACAAGTGAGCTTAAACATATGGTGATTTTACTTTAGTCTCCTTTTAATTTCTGAAAAACACAAGGACAAATTCTTTTTTCATTTCTGTCCTAAAGCCTCGCAGCATGCGTTGCATGTGTGTGTATGTGTTTGTGTGTGTGTGTGAATGTAAGTGTGAGTGTGTGTCCCAGGTTGATAGCGTATTCCACACAGGCCTCCATAAGCCCTGTCATCTGTCTAAACACACTGATGTCGCTTTAACCTGTCGATAACAGTGGGGGCGGTGCGTCCGATTTGTTTGTGGTTGTGTGTGATTGTGTGCGCGTGCGTGTGTGTATCCATGTTTGCGTCCGTGCGTGTGCGTGCGTGCGTCCGTCCCGCCATCGATTGTCCAGCATTTGTCGTTTGCATTCAGGATAGTGAATTAGAGAGAAGACTATTGATTTGGCTTCAGCCTCTCATCTTATTCATCTCTCTATCATCCCGGCTTGCGCTCCGTTCGTCCGCTGGTGCTCCACTTTCTCTGGCTGCTCCCCTTCACTGCAAAGGGATCGTTTTCAGGAAATGGAACAGTTTTTTTAATAACATATGACTAAAAATTGTACCTGCACCTGTAATGAGTAGCCAAAGGGATTCATTTCCAAAATGGGGTGATTCTGTGCTTTCCAGGGACAAAGTGACTTAACTGTATATGAGAACACACGGCGTACTTAACTCTGAAAAGCCAAGACTTTCTTCCAGTAAATCTTGAGGTAATGTTACTCAGTATGACGGACCCAAAGCCGGGCTGAGAATGAGTAACTGAGCTGCTTTGGATCTTCGTTCCCTTGATGTGGTGACTAATATATACTAATGATTTGCCGGTAACATTTTGAGGCCATAGAGCGGATGACCGACTGTGTTTTTCAGGATGTGTTTCCTGAATCTTGTTGAATTCCACAAGAATGTCAACAAATCTGAGGCTGAAGTAAATATTAACTTCTTACAGGTGTTTATCACAAACTGAAAAAAATATGGAGGAATAAAAAAACTTCTATAAATTTATACATAAAACAACATCTGCCTCTTGTGCTTTGATGGTTTACATGTAGACGTCCGACCCAGATGTCTATTTCTTATTCAATCTGAAGAACTGACTCATTGCTGCGGTAGTTTGTTTTTCATTCACCGTCTCTCAGAGGAAATGCAAAGGCAGCAGAGGTGATGTCACATCCTGGTTTTAATCAGCTTCGTTAGCAGCAGCATAAAAACACAGCTGCTCAAGTTCTTTTGACTCGGCATCGCAGATGTGCTCAGACGACATCCACGCGATCTGTTATCCGACCATAATTCAACATTTCAGAAGCATGAATATTTATGTGTGTGTGCGTGTGTCTGTTTCGAGGATGGAACTAACCCAGTCCAGTGTTGTGGTCACCGTTCTCCCCATTTGGCCCGCCATGCTGTTGGTTGCTGTGGTAACTGGCCATTGCCTCCAGCTTGATCTTCTTGGCCAGGGCAGACAGATCTGGAAGAAGGACAGATACGGAGAGGAAGAAAGAAAGAAAGAAAGAAAAAGAAAGGAAGAAAGAAAGAAGGTAAGAAGGAAAGAAGGTAAGAAGGAATCAATATGAGCCAGATCAATGGCCCCGGTGGAGGATTAGAGCAGTGGGTAGGCAGGAGGTTGTCATGGGAAGACAGAGGCCAGCCATTCATTCTGACTGCACCGCTGCACTGGCCATTTAGCCTGCCAGGGAATCAGCAGTGATAGGAACAAGCCAAGACATTCATCTCTCCCACACAGGGACATCACATCCCACAGCACAGCACACAGGACGACACTCAGCAGCGACAGCAGCTCCACCTTTTAGCCAGAGAGCGTTTCTTTATCATTATAAATTAGGAGCATTTGTAAAAAAAAAAAAAATAGCACGGATAATTTTTAATAGGGGTTGTGCACTTTCAGGTGATACGAAATGGAGAGTGACAAAACGTTGCAGGAGGGCCAAGCCACGTTTTAATTTGTGTCTTGAACCTCAGAAGGCAGTCTGACCCACAGAGAAACCTTTAAAACTCCATCTTATGCTTCAGAAAATTAAACATCTCTCGCACTAATACAGACAAACATGGCGAATTATTAAAGTTAGATAAACCACACAACTGTGCAAACACCACTGAGGAAATGCAAACAAACCATAAGTCTTAATTTCCTGATCTCGGATACATCGAAACATTTGCAACAAGCTGAAATGCTGAGGGTTTTTTTTTTTTTTTTTTAATTTTTTTTTTTTTTATATAACACAATGGTTGTGTGAGGCGAACAGTCAGTCTGTCCAAGACAACCACAACAAATTGTTCCTCTTTTCTTCTCATCTTCTCTCCTTCTCTTTCCTGCCCTCCTTCCTGCTCTCCTCCCATCCCCTCTCCTTACTTTACCTTTTCAAATGTCAGCATCACAGCGGGACATAAGCCACTGTGTTGCGTGTGTGTATGTGTGAGTGCAAGAGAGCGAGAAAAAGAGACTAAGGAGGATCACATCAAAGATTTCCCCTGCCTTTTACGCTCAAATGTCCTCCCTCTCTCTGTCTATTCCTCCCCTCTCATGTGGCCAGTTCTAATCAGTAGCGCTGACATTGCCGCCGTGCCCTCTCCTTTGGTGGAAAAGGACTCTTTTCCCACTGAGAAAGATGCTCTTGAACACTCATCGCATACACAACACACACATATACACACACACTCGAGCACCTTTGAACAGTGAGAGGAAGCGGCGCTAACAGAAAATGGCTTCTTTTGAGGCGGGGAATGAAAAGATCAGGTTGCAGTGAAGAGCACAAAGCCAAGGGCAACTTTGAGAGCGGTGAGGTGCCAACAATTACTTTTCTCCTTTTCTCTGTGTTGCACCCGCACACACACACACACACACACACACAAAACAACTGTTTGTGACAAACAAGCAGACCTACAGCCTTCAGCAGCGTATTTTGACTTTACAAATAACAGAATTTCCGTTTAACATTTTAACATGTTTGCTCACGTTTGTTCACCTGCAATACATTACAAATATTTTCATTACCCCAAAATTTAATTTCCTGCTGGCAGAGACAATTTATGGGTCAGAGTGTCATTTAAACAAGACAAAGGTGACATTTTACGGTTGCAAACAAATTAAACATTTTACAACCTGTGTGTAATTTTTAACGACGATTTGTTCTTTAAAAATTCTAAAACTGATCAGAGGATTTTAGATGATAAATCTTGCTCAACTTAACACAGGACTTTGTGTAATTATAATTCACGAAAAAAAAAGCCAGCTTGCAACTTATGAGTTGTTTCTCGTGTGTCAGCAGTGTGTATGCTAATTTTATTAATCAACACACAGGTCGTCTCTCGGAGCCCCGCCCCCTCATATTATCGATGACGGGTAAAATGTGTGATTATTGAGATCAACAAGGAAAGTAGAAGAGAACGCCATCATGTATCACTTCTGCTTAAGCAACACTTCTTTCTTTAAAGTGATGGAGTAACACAGCGGGTCGGCAGGTCATTGCTTTTGCTTTTTTGTCAGCTGAGAAAAGAAAAACATCTGAACTTTACAAATGGCTCCTCTGAGGACTGAAGCAACAAAATGATGCTGATTCATCCCCGGAGTCAAAACAGGGGATTTTAACTATGACCTCTGTACAGTTAAGAAGAAATGCACAGCTTGGTCTTATGAAAAGATTTTTGCTTATTCTGTTTTATTTTTTTAAGTTTTAATGGTTATTTTTAGTTAAAAATGGTTCTATTGCATTTCACTTGTGTGTATTATTTGGAATGTGGCATTGTGTTTTAACTAAGCTGCACTTTTATGAAAGTAATTTAGAACTATAATAAGCATTAACAGGGGCCGCAGCTCTTGTGCAGCAGTGTCAGCAGTGTCAGCAGTATAAGTGTGATTACTGCAAAAGACATTTTTTATGTTCTTTCTCAAATATCACAGGTATCAATCACATACAATTCTGAATAAATTCATGTTTGTTAAAAGGGGTAAAACAATTTTTTATGTCATTTTTCTTTTTCTTTTAGGGTTTTTTTAAAAATCATTTTACACTTTATTTTGATCAATCCATTTTTTTTTGCATTCTTAACATTTGTTTTGAAAAACTGAACATGTTCATATCTGTGCCAGTTACTGCATTTTATTTCCTAAATATGAATTAATTTCTGTTAATATCTCCACTTTCGTCCTTTGCTGTAGTTGCAGTTCAGCAGATAAACCAAAGTGCCACTCAGAACACCGATGTCTTTATTTCTGGTGTACAGATCTTCTGTCTGAGTTTTTAAATTAATATGAATAAAGAGGGTGCAAGTTACTTTACACACTGTTCGCTAAAAGGTCCTGAACACTAAGTACAATTTCTTGTGACTATTGTAGAGGCAAAAAAATATGGAAGAAATCAAAAATAGTGAAATCAAAGAAAAATCCGTACAAGTGGAAAGTCATAGTCTTGCCAATAAAATCCAATAAAACCAGAATTAAAACAAAGAAAGAAAAAATCTTTTTTTGTAATTTTCTCATTTTTTAAGTGTAATTTTTAGAATTTAAAGGTAAGGGCAGATTATCCAGTTTAATACACAGTCAACATTATAAGTGTTTGCAATCTGTAATTGCTTGTTTCGACAGTGAACAGCTAGTTTGGTGTGTGTGTGTTTCATATTGTTTCCATGGACTGGTACATGTGTACACATGTACTCTATGTGCATGGTGAGGCTTGGGTGGTCACCTGCAGGAGGCATGATCCCAGCGTGCATCAGACCGCTGTGGGATAGCATGTGGTGAGTCCCGCCCTCTGTCACACTCTGCAGCCTCTTGGGCGGTCGTCCGGGCCTCGAACTGCAGGCAGAAAACACAAGCCTCCATTAGTCATTAGGGAGTTTTATACTTTTCTCCCTCAGTAAGTAAGTTTTTTCATGCTGAGTATGAGATGGGTGGCCTGGTTAAAGAAACTGTCCTTCAGTCTGTAAACCTTTTGATCCTGCTGAAGTGTCAACAAGCAAAACACTGAAACCTGACCGGTTCCAGGAAGGCTGCTGTACAGCAAATCTGACCTCCCTGTGGATACGAGCAAGCAAAAAAGGAGTCTCCCTGTGGCATCAATAAAGCACCTCATTACTGTTCAGCTTACTCATTCATTTGTTTGCTTATTAAATGTGTTTGTTCTCCTCCTTCCTATCCCCATTTGGTCATTCATTCCCTTTTTCCCGCCATGTCACAAATTTCCTCAATAAAAGCTGTGACTACAAGCAGCTTCACATGGTTTGATTGAGCCAGGCATGCTCAATCAATCCTGGAGGAAGTATGTGAAAAGCTGTCAGACATCACTTTGGCTCTGACTAAACGGTGTGAATGTCCTGACAGGGGAAATGACACGGGCCACATCAGGCTTAATGACAGCCAGCGCAGCTCATCTCCTTTCATACCAGCCTGACATTGGATAACATGAGTCTGTGGGCAAGTGTGCACATGTGTCTGTGAAGTGTGTGTGTGTGTGTGTGTGAGCCAGAGAAAGAGAGGAAGAACTGGAGGGAAAGTGGGAAAGCAGAAGATGAGACGGTGAGCAAAGAAACAGGAAGAACAGTAAAGATGGAAAAGAAGAAGGAGGGAAAGGTGAGGAGATGAGGGGTGAGAGATGAGTGAGACAGAGAGAGTGAGAGAAGGTGGGAAAGAGTAGAAAAAAGAGGGAAAGATAGACTAGCAGCAGCAGCAGCTTCCTAGCGTGGGGTGTCTTTGAGCAGATTTTAATTAGAATCTAATCCAGCCGTCATTAAGGCCCCATAAACGAAGCTGTCAGTCAGGAGATTAATGGCGCCTCATTTGCATATTGCATATAATTCATCAATTACCCAGCAGAAAGGACCAATCCCCTGTTGACACACCCACTGGCTAGGAAGGAGGGGGGGTGAGAGGAGACAAAAAGACAGAGAGAAAGATTCTGTAGTCACTAACTGTGGGAGAAAAACAGGTAGCTTGAGTGTGTGTGTGTGTGTGTGTGCGTGTGTAAGTGCATACCGACGTGTGTGTGTGAGTCTGGTATGTGTGTGTGTATGAAGTGTTCAAAGGTTAATTTGATGAGCCGATGAGCTCCACAGTTCCTGCCCTCGGTTTTAATGAGTTGTTATTATTGTCTCTTATTATGGGCCCAGACCGACTGGGATGTGACAGCTGACATCAGATATCACACATACACACGTGTGCACACACACAGGGACACACACGGGCACATAAACACTGAAAGATAGACACAGGTAGACACCTTCATATACACACACACACACACACACACACACACACTCATCACTATAGACAGGAAGACAAACAGAAGGAATGTGTGCGAGGGCTCAAGTTGTGAATGCATATGTGTGTGTATGCATGCATGGATTGTGTGTGTGTGTGTTTTTGGGAGGCGGAGGTGCATTCACATCACACACATTTTTTTGCAGCGCATATAGAGAAGCATACTGTGCCTAACAAAACCAGGAAATACATTTTTAGGTCCCAAGTTTGAAGGTAAGGCAACACAGTTTCAATACAACCGATGTTGAAACACCTCAAATGAACACCCACCCACGCACACACCCACACGCACACACATGCACACACCCACACCCACAAACACACAAATGCAGAACTGAACACCAGTGGGGGGAAATAAAATACACAGAGACCAAAGACTGTGGTTGGTTTTTACTGCAGCCACTTCCCTTTCCCTTACTACTGTTTATTTGCACACACTAATTAATGGCCTGTGTGTGTGTTGGTGGGTGGGTGCCTTTCGTGTGTGTGCGCGCCTTTGTATATGTTGCATTTTAGGAGGAATAAAGAACTGGAACCTAATTTTGTGTTTAGTCTGCAAGTGCGTTGATACATCAAAGTGACCCGTAGAGGGAGGTCTATGTGTGTGTTGTGTATGTGAGTGTGTTTTTTTGAGTGTGTGTGTGTGTGTGTGTGTGTGAGGTTGGAGAGCACCGGTTCCCTGAGGTAGGATTAATGAAAAAGCCTTTCATGGAAAAGTCATCAAGCTGAGGGGATGGAATGAGAGAGAGGAGGGGGAAGAGAGAAAACAGTGCATTGTGTGTGTGTGTGTCTGTGTGTGTATAAGGTGTGTGTGTGCATGTGTAGAGGAGGGGGTGTATGGCTTATGACCTCTTTGTCTCAAACTTTAATTAAAATCTCACCCAGACGTCCTCCCTCATGCCAACGCTCTGGCCACACACACACACGCACACACACACACACACACTTTTTTAAAAGGGTACTCTGTACATTGAGTTCTGCCCTCGGAGCTTAGCGTGTGTGTTACCTGAAACATGAAACGTCAAACATGGCAGCTGGAGCTTAGCACAGGTGGAACTGAAACAAAACATAACAAAGATGACAGATCTCTCTCTTCCTGGCTAAAAACACACACACACACACACACACAAACAGAGGGTAAAAAAGAAAAGTAATGAAAGGAGAGGAAGTGTTACAGTCAAAACAGTGGAACAGCTACTGGCTTGAAGGGACTGAGGTGCTGATAGGTAGCAGCTGTGTGTGTGTATATATGTGTGTGTGTGTGTGTGAGAGCAAGTGAGTGTGTGTAGGAGAAAGGGGGAAAAAAAGAGAACTAGCTCAAACAAGATTTTGTTTGGAATATATTAGCAGCGGTTTACAGCTCCCATGCTCCCATCCTTTCAATCTGTGTTTATCACTCGGGTTTGTATTCGCCGTCACGGTCCGGTTTGATAAATCATATCGTCGTCAGCGCGCGCAGGAAGACTTATGCTGCTGGTTAGAGGAGGCAGAGAAAGATTGATGTTGTGATCTTCCTCTCAAATCGAGAGCTGCAAAAAGCTTCATGCGCCATTGTTATTAGGAAAGTCTGTGTGATGATGTCACCAAGAAGCACGCAGGACAAAACGCACACACACACATGCACAGAGAGGAACGGTCACACAAACAGACACACAGGACGTTTGATCATGGCAAGAATCTGATCTCCTACACTGATACCGCCTTGCATTCCTCTCCCACATTCCAGGGTCAAGATGATGTCAAGACTGTGCTTGTGTGTGTTTCTGTGTGTGTGTGTGTGTGTGTGTGCCGAACTGTTTGTCTGCAAAAGTGCGCTTCTGTGCTTGTGTGTGTACTCTCTTAAAACCTGTCACAGTGGAAGACATGGAGGCCCTCTCTATCTCATCACGCTCCTCTCCGTAAAAACATCAAAAGAGTGCGGAGGTTAAAGTTGAGCTAATCACCCCACCCTTACACACACACACACACACACACACACACCTACACACACAGGCACATCCACAGAAGCGCACACACACACACACACAAGCTTTCTCACACACGCTCTCCTCCCCTTCATCTTAATGCTGCTAGCTCTGACAGTGAATTATGGCATGGCAGTGGGGTTAAGTTTTGAGGAGTCCTTCCAACACACACACACACACACACACACACACATACACACACACACACACACACACACAACACTAGCTTACCACAGCCAACTTGTGCAATCTAGGTTTGCCACAGAGAGACACAAGGAGCGGGTTTTTGTTGTACTCTGCGGGCCGTTTGGTCTCATTTATCATTCTTTGTTTGATTTAACTTCTTTTTAAAAAAATATTTATTCACAGCTGCAAAGAAACACATGTGACCTGAGGTCATTTTCCTACAATCATTCAAAGGGTTAGTTAACCTAAATTACAAATATAAAGTTTCCACTTTATCACTAGTGGTGTCAAGTCATGTTTGCTTTGAGGTGCAGAAGTTTTGAGTTTTACTTCTTTGACCCAAATACAGCTGAGGTGAATGGAATTTTGTTAATGGGCTCTCACCATTAAAAAAGTATAATTTTGGCAACATTCCTTTCCAGAAACGGTGAATAATCAACATAACACTACGTCAACAGTTTTTTCATGTGTTTTTTTTTTTTCTTCAGAAGTAGGTTGTCCGTTTGTTATCTCCTCTCCAGACTAACATGGACCCTGTTTTTATGTTACTTTTACTGCTTTGAACTCCACAAACAAAATTCCACCTCTGTGTTTTCGGGGTGGACGCAGGAATCTTAAGACAACAAACAAAACTATCTGCATGGAAGATATCAAGCTGTAAATGATTTGATCCTCTTTTGTGATCTAGACTATCTAACCTTTTAAAATCCATTTGCAAATGAAACACATATCTTGTTCTACATTTCAGGTGTTTGTGTGTCAGAGATCTCACTCACACACACACACACACACACACACACACACACACACACACAAAAAAAAAACGTGTGTTGTGATTAACTTGAGCTTTGTTATAAAGTAACAGGAGATCTTGTACCTCGCTACATTACACTTCTTTTATGTAACATGTAGCGGGAGGTATTTGTGTACTCCGCACACACCTATGCATACAGTAGATTACTACAATATGTGCACATTTACACACACACACACACACACACACGCACACACACACACACACGCACACACACACACACACGAGTGAGCTGTTTGATGTGTGTTCCTCACAGAGAATGAAACTGTTCCTTTGTGAGGGAGAAAGAAAAGGACGGAGGATCAGGTTGCCTCCTACACGCCATGTTCTCTCTGTGGAACTAATGTCATTTAGCAGCAAAGCCAGCAAACACACAGGCGTGACCATGTGAGTTTGTGTGTGTTAGGAGATGACAGAGAGAGAGAGTGTGTGTGTGTGTGTTTGTGTATGTGTGTTTGTGTGCATGTGTGTTTGTGTGTGTGCCACCTTTGCATGAATTATAACTAAGCTTTGACTGAGGATGTAGTCGGCCCTTCTTCATAGTTTGATGAGTCAGTGGTCAGTTTGTGTGTGTGTGTGTGTGTTTGTGCACAGCAGGGGTAAAAGAGTGAGACAAAGAGGAGAAGGAAAAGCAATGATAAACACAGGACATTTGCATAACCTTTGCTTCAAAAGTAACCAATGAACAAACAGCCAAAAGAATAAACAGCAGGGATCCATGTAAAGCGTTCTGTTAGTCATGTTAAACTATCAGACAAGGCTGTTATTTCTCCTCCAGCCTGTCTAACTGTGCTGGACTGGAAAATAATAAGTGATGGCTGTCTTAATCAGTAACAAAAACCTCACTGAGCCCTGACACTGTCACAGAGCCGTAATGTCACATTCCTGGAGATGTTCTTGGAACTTTCAGATTCATTTAACCAAAACTTATATTAACCATCTCTAGTCCCACTTCTTTTTACCTGCTTTTGTATTTACACAGGGGGATTACTTAAAAACTTCTAATGCAGGGCGATGGTACTAATGGCTACCACAGCACATTTGAAGCCTTCAGACAAAGAATCACAGAAGTCGTTTGAAGATTTCAGACGAGTGATGTCTCCAGATCTCATTAACTGAAGGCTTTTTAAATGTTGTGTAGATAATTAGAGACGGTGGAGGCTGTGTAGTTTCAGCGGTTGTAGAGCAACGTTCCCATTAACACCTGACATAGAAGAAATCCCAAAGCAGCAAGAAGATGCATCTGGATTTTGTCCTGGTTGCAGGGCCTCAAATGCATAAGAGCAGGTGTCTTATATGCACGTAAAGGGGGAAATTATCTTCACCTTAGTTTGTTTTTTTTGGTTTTATTTAACGAGTTAAAGCGTGTATCAAACACCAACACCTGATATTAAACTAAAATGCACCTCAAAATGCACCTACACTCTGGAGACACAAAGAAATGGAATTTAAAAAAGTTGTTTCAGCACTGCCAAATCAGTTTTTGGTGTGTATCTGTGAACATCTTGACACATCCTTCATCTGAATTTAATGGCAAGTATAAATGGGATCATTCATGCTACAAGGAGCAGGGATTAACCATAAAACAATCTAAATTCCCTAAACTAAGGCTAATACACACTCCTCTGGATCGAAACCCCTGCTGTCATGAGCATGTGGTCTGCACAACAGCAGACTGAGGCACCAGGAATCCACAAATCCCCGCCAATTTAGCCCCTTTATCCAAACATCTCTGCGGTGCATTGGATTGATGACCCATGTAGTTGGTCACCATCGGAGATCTGCAAAACAGCTCATTTACATAATCGTATCATAAACACCGAGAATTCATTTAATCATCTCCTCTGTTCTGATGCTCAGGGCTAAAGAGTGTTGATATGATAAGACAGCGAGTTATTAAGGAAGGAGAGAGAGGGAGGCAGAGGGAAGGAGAGAGAGCAAAGGGATCAGTGAGTGAGTGAGTGAGCTTGTCCTGATTTAAGCTGCCGCTTGGGGCCAAATGAAAATTAATTAATTTCTGTGAAGAATCAATTTCTCAGAATGACAGTGTCAGATTCAATGTGTGCAGGGGTGTGTGTGTGTGTGTATGTGTGTGTGTGTGTGGGTGTGCGTCAGAGAGACATTGTATATTTATATGTGTGTGTGTGTGTGTGTGTGTGTGTGTGTGTGTGTGTGTGTGTGTGTGTGTGTGCGCATGTCGGAGAGAGCGAGAGATCACAGCCTCGATAACATGACAAACTTTTAAGTGTGTTTTTTTAATTGAGATTACTAAAATTCATTATCATAAACACCATCAACACCATCACAGCGCTTATCATCCAGTAAAATGGTAATTAGTGACTGAGTTGGCAGCATGTGGTAAATAAAAAGGGGTTAACTGGACCTTCAGTCACTCAGCAGCAAATGACTTAAAACCCCAAACAAAAACTAATATCAGAAAAAACATTTCATGGAATATTTCTTCATAGTTTCAAGGTATAACAGTGACTTTTTGGCAGACTCTAATAGCTTGTCATTAACAGTAATCTCATGTTGATATCAGAGAAGAGGTGAAGCCATAAAATATTACAGAAATATTAGGATACCCTCATAAAACACATCACCTCAAGGTTGCAAGCTACCCATTAACCATCACTGACATTCAATTTGCAGTTAGGTTTTCGTGATGCATCATGGAAGTTCTGACATGACTGATATGAGCGTAACAATACAAAGGTCAATAGGTTCTTGCAATCCTTTACATTTACCGGATCCTTTACACCTGCTTTAGACAACCCCACCTGCTGCCCCCACCTCACCCCTAACTTATCTGCCGGGTCACACTATCACCCCTCTTTCCATCCTCTCTTGTCCCCCGCACCCGACTCACCTTGCGTTGGTACAGTCGTTGTAGAGCGTCTCGAAGTCCTGCCTGGAGATGAGTTTGCACCGGTTCACCCCGGGCTGGATGGCCCCGAGCCCCCGCAGCACCCGGACCTGCTCCACGTTGCACACTACCGGGGAAATGTCCAGCCGTTTCAGCTTGGTGTAGACGGTGTGGAGCCCGCCGACCAGGTGCTTGAGAAACACGTCGAAAGCCTGCGGCAGGCAGATGAGCTCAGTGTCTTTCACCGTGAACGAGGCCAGCTTGGCACCTTTCACCTCCACCAGTTTGCACTCGTTGTTTTGCGGTGTGCTCTCCACGGGCGACGGGGTGGCGTACACGGGCTTAGCGCTGCTGGACACCGGGGCTCCTCCGCTCTTCAACGGGGTCCCGTTCGGCAGTAAGAGTTCCGCTCTGAACTGATGAAGCAGCGCCGGGTGCGCCACCGGAGGAGCCGGGGAAGAAGCGGCGGAGGTGGCCGCAGGTGGCGGCGAGTTGGTGGCCGGAGAGACGGAACTCGGCGCCGGATGGTGCCCGAGCGGTGCGGCGGGGAGCAAAGCCGGAGCAGCCGGAGTTGCCATGGTAGTCATGTCCGAGAATGAAGCACAAAAAAAAGTAAACTTCAAAGTCAACTATTTAAGAAAGTAACTTTGCCGAACCAGTTGTTCAGTGAGAGATAAGTGCGCATTGAGTGTGCCGAGGAGGAGAAGAGGGGAATGAAAGAAGAGAGGAGAACAGAGGAGAGGAGACGGGGTCCGCGTGTGGAAAAACAGATCACATAGTTGAGTCAGAATGAGAGGAGGCTTGACTCCGAGCTGGAGATGCTACTGTCACATTATCATAAAGAGGAGGAGCCTGGCCATGTTCTTGGAGAGTGAGAGACACGTTCACAGAGAGGGGGAGAGAGAAGAGAGGGAGAGAGCAAAGATTAACCTACATAAACTTTGGATAAGCCTATTTATGAACGCCTAACGAAAAGACACTTTGATATTAATGCTCCTGATGGGGCTTAGTGTGTCTGTGGCACTCAATCTGTCTTCCTTATAGCAGTTTTAAATGATGATACCACTGTAATCTTCCCACATAGCCGCGTGGGACTAAATAGTTGTATGTTTGTGTTATCCTTGAAAATGTTATGATCTTATTACTGTGGTTACTTTTCCACAGTGTAATATTCTCCATGTCTAAATATGGATACAAACAGAGACGGTGTTTAATATGATTACAGAGCAAAGTGCTTTGGAATAAAAAACAAAAACAGTTGTCAGCAGGAAAACCCAAACACTGGACAGTTCATTTTTCTTTCTGTCATCCAACAACACCAAATCAAAGACGAGTCACAACTCTAAAACATGTCATCATCTAATCCTTAGATTACATTTAGCTATATTAAAGTACACATATTCGTTATTTACTAAATAAAATAAATTTTAACAGCATATTTCCCCTATATTTGTCTTATAAAACACTTATTGAAAGCCTTTTTATTTTATAACTATTTGGCCAAAGCCTGTAGCTATCCCTCAATAACTCCCTAATTACTTTACAACCTAATCCCAACCCTTAATTATTATAACCTCCAGAAAAAGGCATTAATAATTGCTTAATAAAGACTAATTAGGAGCCAGTGTGTCACTAATATGCGTACTAATAAGCAACTAGATATAATCAACTATAATGGTGATTACTTTAACATCAAATGTTACTGATCTTTATGTCCATTTTAAATTTGTGTTCAAGTGGGACATTAACTGATATAAAGGTATACAAGAAGAATACAATAGTGAAATATAAACAGAAGCACCTGCAAAATTACATGGACATTTATGCTTCATTTCATTTTGACACTGCAGCTGATAAGCTATCTTCCAATGACAAGCGCATTAAATGTCTATTGTAAGGACGTTTGACCACCGTTCAAATGATTTATGTTGAGCTTTATCCCTGCTGGGTGCCATTGTTTTGTCATTAGTGTAATTTTTGTGGTTCATGCCTTCATGGTGTTAAATCATCAAAAATTTAAATCTGAATTTGAATGAAGAGGATTCAGAAAGACCCAGACTAAAGCCAGAGAGACTGTACCAAATCTCATTGGGGTGGTGGGGGGCAATAACCTTGGCTTGACAAATTGACCCCTTTACCTGTTCCCTGTACTGCTTCCTCATCCAGTCTACTCACACACACACACACGCTCACACTCACACCGGCACACACACTCCCATCATTTACATACGGAGCTCGCAGTCCTTTCAAAGTGGCTTTCACGGAACATTGTGCTGATAATGATCTTGGTCGTGAGGGAGAGAGAGACACAGATCTCCAGAGACCATCTCAACATAAGACAAGGGGGAAGAGGATAAAACTCCGACTGTACTCCAACTCAAAGGACTTTAACACTCTTTTCCTCACAACCCCCCCTCTCTCCAATAAGCCCTCTTGTGTTTTTTAATTGGCAGAAATTAATCTTTAGGATGTAGATGGTAGATTTACATTCATTAAAAGTCAAGAGAGGAAGCCAGGCTTGATGCTAATCAAATCTGCTTAATTATGCTTAACATGAGTATCTCCAGGGGAAGAGAGAGAGAGGGGGTGAGAGAGAGAGAGATAGCTAACTCGAACTTTTTACTTTTTGCCTTTGATAACTCCTGCTGAGTATGGCCTTTTCCTTGCCAAAAAGAAATGTCACGACTCTCTTTCTCTATCTGTAGAAAATACACCGATAAAGCCATCAGTGCTAAGCAGAGCTGATTCAAGTCTTAAATTCCCACCTTTAAGTGTTTAATAAGTGGTGAAATGTGCAGTTTTAACCTCTCAGGCCAGTGCTTTGCAACTTTTCAGACTTACGGCGTTGTTTACAAATGCATGAATAATATGATGGCCGGATGTTCTGCAAAATGAAATCAGTTGGCTCAAAAAACAGCGCAAACAGCCTTATGAGTGGTATGTCAGGCTAAAAAAAATGTACAACCTTGCATGCTTACAAGGTTTTTTAAAAAAAATATTTTTCATCTATCCACGGTCTGGTAAGCAGCCACACTGCTTAAGAGAACCCTTTTACCATTAGTTTTCAGGATGCCCTAGTGGGAAGTGACTTTGTCTCACAACAGGAAGGTCATAGGTTTAATTCCTACAGCAGCTATTGTGCTTAAACTCCCATGAAATGAAACAATGAACCGATACTTGCTACAAAATCTTTCCAGTTACTGAAGTAGAAAAATACATTGTACCATGCAGAGGAGCGAAAAAGAAACAAAGTCATACGTTAACTGTGTAGCAACAAAGAGGAACTTCATCAATTTTAAACATTAAAGTCTGTTTAAAGGTCTTGAAAAGCGCATCTGCCACAAATTGCCTCAAGGTATGTCACTGGAGTTTGAGAGGTCATAAGAGAGATGACAAAATACTTTAAGCAATTTAATTGAAAAGTTTGTAATGCCAAAGATGACGGTTGCATGACACATATCCTCCTCTTATCATCAAAAGCCAATCAGCTGCTTTATAACAGCCGAACCAGGATTATACCCAACCAGTTTTGTTGGCACTCTGGATTAAGTTGTAAAGAAGTTAGTGTCGTAAAAACTTGCCCATGCATTGTAAAAGCACAATTTGTGAGGAGAAGGTTGTGTCAAATCTTATTTTGGGGAAAAAACATGAAGCATCTTATGATTGTATTGGCCACTACTAACATAATGCACCTGAATCTTGGTTTAATTGATAGACACCATTATTTTGCAGTGAAGATGAATGTTTGGAATTAAAAAAAAAAGGATTATGTGGTATTTATTTTGATCTTTGTGAATCCTACAATGTTATAGGAGTGAAGAGATAAACTGGTGGAGGACTCTTTAAATAATTAAAGTTTCTTGTCCTTTATCTTGACTGCCTCTCCCCTCACTGAATATTATCCAGTTAATTAATTTTTTATATCTTCTTTAATTCCCATAATTGCTCCCATGCAGTGTGGTTCTTGAGATTAACTTGCAATATTTGCCTTGATTGATGTCATTGTATTGTAAAGTTCACCATTAGTGTGTTGTTTAAATATTTTTGGACGAAATGGGTGACCTATTTTTTATAATCTATGTTGTGATCACAGGTAGACTTAATTTGAAGATTCCAACTGAGTCACCTCCTCGACCAATGTACCTGCCAGAGATATGAGCCTGACTTCACGCACCTTTTCCTCACCATTTTTTTTTATGTCTGAGACAGAAAAAAAACAACCGCCTTAAAGGAGCTGAATCTGGCAACAGTTTTCCTGTTTTAATAATTCATATGTATCTTGCCATAGTGCCATCGTGAGCCAGAGAGACAAAGATAATTTTCATGTTGTGTCGCTGTTTGACAGCCAAGCTCTGGTCCTTTCCACATGTCTGTTTTGGCCAGTGAGCAGCAGAAGCATGAGGGAAATGTGTAGGTGGTTAGATCAGCCGATGAAGTGTAAATACCACTCAATCTGTTCTAATTAGAGGAGTAAAAACATACGAATCACTTCGCCTCTATTAAAAATGCCCCAGGGTCCTGCTTAAGTGTGTGTGTGTGCATTTATTCGTATATATGTGGTTGTGCGAGAGAGAAGGGGGGGGTGACAGAATGATGTTTTGGCATTTGTGTCTGCAGAGGGGATCTGAAATGCCACCACCATCAGCGCTGCTTAATTCTCAGAAACACACTCTTAATCTGAACAGACAATCCGTTCCGACAGCCACTGTTATGATTCAAATCAACTTGGAGTGAAGGGTGTGTGTGTGCGCTCTTGTGAGTGAGAGAGTATGTCATTGTGTTTTGGTATGTGATTAGGTGTCTTTGTGTGTGTGTGCTCATCTTTTTATGTGTGTGTGTGTGTATGACCAAGATATCACACATCCATTCCACATTCCCCTATGATAATGTGGATTGATTATGGATATGATAATGAGAGGCCGGCGCGGCGTCGCGACCTTCACAAGGTCTAATTGAAACAAGCGTTGGTCCTCCGAAGCACTTATCAAGTCACACAGCACATCATTAATAACGGAGAATACAAGCTGTCAGTGTAACACACATGCACACACACACACACACACACACACACACACACACACACACACACACACACACACACCGTCTTTATTTTTCTGTTTTTCTATCAAACACGCACATACACTCTCAGA
>JAQMCX010000003.1:16916941-16944695 GCA_029814765.1 Acanthurus leucopareius | reverse complement strand
ACACACACACACACACACACACACACACACACACACACACACACACACACACACACACACACACACACACAAGAACAACAGTGACAACAACGATGCTTTGGATTAGTGAAAAAAGTTAAAAAAATCACAATCTTGAGTCTCAGTGACAGAGTGATTATAGACATACACTTACAGTAATTTGTAAACAAAATATACACACACATACTGTACCTTATTCTCTAAATCTACAGTGAAAATCTTTTTAGGTTTTGGTAATAGTCATTAGTTTTTAGTCCTTTTCATTTGTGTTTTCTTATATAGTCAATTTAATTTATCTATGCATATTTACAGAACTTATCTATTCATATGTTCCAGTTGTCTGAGTGCAGTGTACACTGTCATAGGGTTCAAAACTAAAAGGATTATCTAATAAACATGTTGCTAACTTAACAACTCTCCTCAAAGTGCTAGGTGGTGGAGGGGAAAGTGCATGAGTCCTGCCTCGAGACGTCCGCCCTACAGACCGTCATCTTCCTGTTATATGTATTAACACATCAAACCATGCTGACTGAGCAAGCACACATCTAAGCCTTTCACTTAAAGTCTTCATAGCATGAATCCTGCATGACAAAAACGTGTTGACTGCAGGACAAAGCAAAGCAGAGTGAACTGTGGAGTCTTCAATAAAGCTACAGACAGCAGCGTGGAGTGTGATCTGAGGACAGAAAGTGTGTTTTTATCAGATAATCACTTGCTGTGAGCTGACGCTGCCACTGGCTAGACATATTTAGATGTCTGGCCAGAGACAGATGGCAGGTTAAATCAGCTGCTTGGCAAAATATCTGCAACAGGAAGCGACACTCACATTAAAAGGTCCCGTTTGCATCCATGTTTACAACTCAAAACACAAGGTGTTGGCTGAAATGGATTTTTATAAAGACATATGTATGTCTATTTACACATATTCCCATTAACAGTAAATGTGCAAATACAAAAAAATCATGCTTCATTTAATAATTTAATTTACTACTACTGTTGACTTTTGGGCACCAAATTGGAAAAAACAAAAAAACAAGTCACGGTGCCAAAGCCTTTTTATCTACATTAAGACTTCTTGTAACATTTGGTTTTCTGGGGCTTCTTATAAGCCACCAGTGAGTCAGTTTTTTACTTCCTGTACTTAAATCTTGCCAAGCAGTATTATCCAACCCCCTGCCCACTGGCCAAGATTGCACGTGTTGCTTAGCAACACTGGCGTACTGAAGGACGTTTTAAACGTGCTCTGCACTGCAAAGCCAAAGTACAGTTAACCACAAGAGTCATAAAAAAGACAAATTAGGGAGTTTTACTGCTCTTAAAAGGCTGCACATTCATTTATTTATTGTTAGATTTTGATGTTTTTATTATATTTTCCCAGTTTGCTTCCAGACTCTACTTACTAGTTTAAGGTGGTTGGGTCTCTATGGGAAAAATATGAGATTACAAATTTTTGCCATTAATCAGAATTGATCAATATTTTTAATTCAAATAAAGATGTGACGTGACACTTGAGGGGCTCTTACATTATTTGTTCAATCAAGTCTGATCAAACCGAATCCAAACAGTCAGTATGATGTAGATTAACTTAGAATTTTACTGTTAAACTGTTAAAAAATAAAACCCAAAAGTGTTTTATTACAAACTTGAGCTTTTTACCTTTTCAGTCATGAATATTTTGAGAGAAATAAATAAGAAACTACTTTTTTAAAAAAAGGCTTTTAGGCAACCAAAACCAAGTCTTTTTTAAAATCTTTTCCAGGCTCTTTTGGAGTGGGAGGCTTTAAATCGGAGCCACACTGCTGCTTGTAGCTTTATGTCACCTGACAGTCTTCCTCTAGCGAGCACAGGATGCATCAACACGACTCACCCGGCCCATACGTGTACATTCTCAGGCTCAGCGTCACACACAAATGGCAGTTCCACTTGCTAAATACATACACGCACAAACAAAAAATAGTTTGAAAACCCACCTGGAGCAGAAATCATTTTCACACTGAACAAGAGAACATCACAATCCAGATTCTTTATGCATGCAGCGTGTGAACACACCATAGTCCTGGTTTACTAAGCTTTTGTTACAGGGTCACAGGTGTTTTTGCAGAGTGTAAATATCGAGCTACATGTAGCCTTTTAGTTTGACGAGCACACGTTTGAACAGTCCGACGGGAGATTCGGGCTCATATCGATAACTGAACTCTTTGATAAGAGTTAGAACTTGAAGCTGACATCATTTATGGGTGAATTCATCCCGGTTTCAATGTTCCCGCCCGCATCTCTGCTTGTGAAAAAGCTCCTGCTGACAAATCCTTAGTAAATCTGCCTGGTTAAAAGTTACAGTTGAGGCATGTGAGCCGTCCCGTGGCTCATGACTCTCTACTGTGTGGTGTGCAGTCATGTGTGAATGAATATCTACAGTACCACAGGAAACAACTAGAGGAAGAGAGACACTTGGCACTGCTTCAGTATCATCACATAAACACAGACCGCGCAGTCTGTACAACCGTAATGAAGAGTGTAAATGTGCATGTGGGGGTTGTGTTTGTGTGTCTGAGTGTGAGTTTGTGTGTGTGTGATTTTTGCTGTCTTCATCCTCCTCCTCCTCCTCCTCACTGCGTGGGGGAGCAGTCGTCTAAATCCAGCAGCTCTCTGACCAGTCTTTCTCCAAACTGCGCTCGGCTGTAGCGTTTGACCGTGTAGGCGTCTGACATCTTGTAGAGGATGTACGCGTTGTTGATGGCGATGCTGATGCTCAACCAGAACACCTGCTGCCAGGTCTTGTTGGGCTTATGGAAGATAAAGTACCTGTTGGAGGAAAAACAGCTACTTTACTCCAGAGTTTCTATTTATAGATTTTCTATTAAATTAATGAATTAAGTGTAAACTCCACTATAAGCAATGTGCTGTAAAGTGAGACTTTGTTACTATGACTGAAAGTCAAGTGTTGAAACAGGATAACGGTGAATTACTTAACTTTATTTTCCAAATTCTCTTAAGTCTGCTGATTTTAAGACATCATCAATTGGCTGAGATGGCCAAAAGCTGCAAAACACTGAAATGTGTATCTTTGCGTCTGACTTGCTAAATGATGATGGTGATGGTGTCACAGTTGCCCCAGAAGATTTTAGCAAAAAAAAAAAAAAAAGTGGAAAATCACAACTTCCTAGAGCAGAAAGTGATGGCTTGAAATGCTTTATTTTGTCTGACCACCACTTCTCAATAAAAACAGAGAAAAACAACAAATCCCCATCAAATTTTTGTCTGAAAAAAAGCTCAATTGATCTGCTGATTATCAAATTACTTGCTGATTAATTTTGTATTCATCAACTAATTGCTTAATTGGTTCATCATTTAAAAGCTCTAGAGTGAATGCTCCAGAGACCCCTGACTGAGAGTGTGCTCCATTGCTTGTGAACTACAATTTTCATTTAGAAGAGAATCAGGATGTACTTATTATTTCCGATGTTACACAATCCCTCTCCAGTGATAGAATGTGTCATTTTATGTCTTGTTGAGAGCTCTGTGCATCCATTGCGAGGAAAGTGTGTTGTAAAATGTTGTACGTACTTGCTGTACTTGTCGTCGTACTTGCAGATGTAGCTGAGGTGCGCCGCGAAGGCCTCAACAGCTAAGGGACATGGGATCTCCCCACTTTTCCTCTTAATGATCATACCTGCCACAGACATACTGAGAGTGAGAGACATGCAGCAGAGAAATGAGATCCTGCCTGAGGCGACCTTGTTATTTTCCAAACTCTGTGGTCATCCAGAAAACAACAAGTCAGGCCTTTTCCATGAGAGAGGCTGTGCAGATGAGCCTCGTTACTATTTATGTTTTGAGCTCGTCTCTTGGTTCTTAAGTCCCCGGAGGGCTGCTTTGTTTAATGGTCCTTTCTCAAAGCAGAGAGTCAGACAGTCACAGCGGGAGGTGTAACTAATAACATTAACAAAGACTTTGCTCCATTTACGTTCCAGTTGGCTGTAATAGTGAGCCAGCATGCACAATATTAGGGTCCTTAAAGTGGCACATGTAGATAAACGCAGCCAGCGTTAACCTGTTCACATCCACCAGATGATCCGCCTACAGATCTTCTGTTATTAGTTTGTTCGTTTGGATATTTCAAACAGGCAAAGATTCTCTGAGAAAGATAGATGTTCAAATGTTAATGTTATTAGCTACATGTAATTTTCCTGCATGATTACTTGTATGATCCACTTTCTGAACCATCACTTTTGCCTCAGATTTGTAATCACGGACAAACATCTTTAAATTTCTTCATAAGAGATTGTTATTTTCTGGGTAAATTCAGGACACTACATACAATGCACCCTGGGAAATTATGTAATATTTCTCATAAAAGACCCCCTCATCAAGATACGGTTTTATTTTGTGCTTCATGACTACAAAAACATGTTGTGGTAACTGATGGATCCGACTCATTGTTCTCCTTTTTTTGTACGGAGTGAAAAACACTTGCACACACATGCCCACGCACACACACAGAGGGAAAAGAAAATCAATAGTGGATGGTAACGTTTTAACTGATCTGAGGCTCCACTTCCACACTCTTCACTCAAAAAGCTCTCACACACACACACACTGCAGACTTTCAACTAGTTTTAAAACCTAACAAAACGGTTTAATCGAGAGTGGATTATGCTCCAAGAGGAGGGGAATATCATGATCCCGCCGCCTCCTGGAAACGGATTATCATGGATTATGAGCTCTCATTGATTTTCCCTGAGACGAATACCTAACAATGGTTACTTGCATCCAAAAAAACCCCCACAGAACAGCTAATCTTGCTGTCACTGAAAAACTGTCACATTAAGACTTCTCAAACATTATGACATTTATAGTTACAAACATGTTTCGGTGCAGTCATGCATGTTGTCTGCACCATCTCCCATCGGTGCAAATATCCTTTAAATATTTATAATTAAATGAGACAAATATTCTTTTAAAGCTTGATTTCTTGGTGCATCTGAGCGACGTTTACCTTGCTTTGTTGGGGAATAAGCGTTGGTGAGGAACCTGAAGTGTCCCTTGTTGTACCAGCTGATCAGTGACATGCTGCCTTTCATCATCACGCGTGATTGTCCGCGCTGCGCCGGTGTGGAGCCGCAGACCAGCATGCTTTGTGGTAAGCCTGTACAGTCGCTCTTCCTGGTGCTCAGCAGACCACAACAGTAGATATCTGGAGGAAATAAAAAGAGGTGATAACATCTGTGATTTTGGTTCTGGACTGTTAGTTCCACATGAAATTTGACGACTTTATGCTTCAGGAAGGTGATTGGCATTTTTCTCTTTGACTACTAATACAGAAGTTGACCTGCAACCTTCCCTGCAATGACTTCTTTGCTCTTAAATTGTTCCATTTTAATGCAGCTGGTTCTCTGATGTGAACTCACACTGCTTATCTCTCTCACACACACTTCTTCTCCTCCACATATGACTTCTCTGCCTTTCGCTTTTTCCGTCTTTCCACCCATTTTATGTCTTCATTTCTTACATGGATGAGCAGCAGCAAAACAATCATGTGGCTGACCGCAGCTGATTTACCATTTTCAGTTAGGACAGTGATTTCTATCTGTGAAGTGCATGAGTATGTATCTGTGTGTGTGTGTGTGTGTGTGTCCACAGTGAGTGCTGCAGAGTTGGGCATGATAATTAACTCTGTTAATTAATCCAGTGCGATAAATTCGAAAGAAGAATGTCAGACAATAACCTTCACAAGCTCATAACTGAATTGTTCGGGCTAAATGCCTCATGGTCGCTTCATTTAGTTTAACAAAATATTGATTATATCTCCGTACTTGTTTTTCTATACTCAGCGTACCGCCGCTCTGCCCTGTTGAGTTTAAAATGGCTCTTTTGTTATCGTTTAATGAAAGAACATTTGTGATAACAGGACTGTAAAAACTTCTATCTCTCTTGCTTTCCCAATTGTACTGATGATATCAAATGAACCTGATCTGGTTCGCTGAATATTTGTCATCTACCTTCACTGATTCCCTCCTTTTTATCTGTTTATGACATCGATCCACATCTTCTATTATGAAAGAAGAAAACAGGTCACTGAAAAGAGCTCACATGTGACTCACTCTGTCACAGTAGGATTATGCTTTCATATTAAATAAAAGACACCTTTTGTATGACAAATATTGAAATCACAGGTCTGTGAAAAACTGCTTCAAACATGAAATATTGGCATGAAATATCACAATTTCCTGCTGAAATGTCACATACTGATTGTTTGGGGTAATTGTAAGCCTGTTTGCATTCAGATTTTTAGTTGTCGAATGTTAAGTGGTGTTTCACTTAAGTGTCCACTAAAGCGTCCACTTTACCCATTGATTTTTTTCAGCTGTGACGAGGCTAAACACTCCCTGTTGAATCCTCTGTGATTGATTGTGCAGCAGACTCTCGCTGTGAATCACGGCGCAGTTACGGTCGATGTTGAACAGCAAAACCCCCCCCATCTATCTTAACAAGTCAGATTTGGTCATCTAGATGTAATTTTCTTAAAAAATAGAGAAAATTATTGTGCGACTTGATCTCTGGATCTCTGGTTATGAATAGGATTATTTGGAGACCTGACAGAATGTGCATTAATATACAATTATACTTGCTTTTGACTGCAAAACACATTGCTCCATATCAGGAAGAGATTTCACGCCAGTTATCGATTGCACAAAGACAAACAGGAGCAAATCTTTTCCCATTAAGACATTTTATCTTGTTCATTAAACTTTAGTTTATAGTACAGAAAAAAATACAATCTACTATTAATAAATAAATACAAATAAATACAGTCCACAGCCTTATGTTTTGAATCGACAGAGGTGTGTTTGTGCTTTGACATGCTGCTGCAGGGTGTGAGGCGACAGAAATGAGAAAATGAATCATTCTGCTGCTCAACGTGATGCTGTGAAGTCTCATTTGAAGGTGGAACGCAACAGACTGTCTCCCTCTCTCTGCTGTTTAGCCTGGGGATGCTATCATCACACTATGATGAAAAATAAATAAAGAAATAAAAAATGCAAAAAAAGGGAGAGGGATGAGATGAGGCGAGAGATTACAATCTTTACATCAAAGCAGAAAACGAGGACAAGAGACTACAGAGGAGGAGGCTGGAGAAGCATGAAGACAGAAAATGGAAAAGTGTGTGTGTGTGTGTGTGTGTGTTTTTTTTTTTTTTGTGAGACAGAACAATAGAGACAATATCTGTCGTTGCAAATTGTCTGTGTACCTTGTTTGCTGAATTCGGAGAAGAGGCTGAGGCTCGTGATGGATGGCCCCGTGAAAATGATGGTGTTCTTGCCAGAGATGTTCTGGCAGAGCTGCTTGGCCACGAGGCTGTGGAGCTGAGGTTTGTTCTTTAAGGTGGCCAGACCGTCCGTTCCCTGGCCCTCCTTCAGATGGACGGAGATCTGCAGAGTGGAAAGAGAGAGAAACGGCATGTATATAAAACAGATTTACCACTAAAAGCCTTCATTTCAGCTCGAAGTACCATTTTATTGCCTTCAAGGTCAGAAAATCCTGCAGTTAATACATAAGTCTAAAGCCTCGGAAGGCTGTAACGGAGTAAATGGAATAAATATGTTGATGATTTTGTTGTTTTTAGATCAAGGCTTTACATCCAGAGTTTGTCCTGAGGTGGCGCTACAGAGTTCAAATCTACTTGGACTCATAAACACATCAAGGAAATTTCATTGTATTATGCTGATTAGTGTGTGACATTTTTGGTGTATAAAGATGATATACTAAAGCATTAAAAGGGTCCTAAAGGAAAGTTTTGCTATATTTCTGCCTCACAGAACTCCCTTTAACCACTGTGACCACTGCGATCGTCGACATAAATTCAGCTAGACATCATAAGAGCTCCTAAAAAGTGAAACCAAAGCACATAATTCACCCCCGGCTGTCAGGTTGCAGTTCAGTCATAAATCCTGCTCTCTCAGTGTTAACAGGTGGGACATGGATCACATCACATAATCGAAGTGAATGTCAAATAAAGTTTCCACAATTTCTGTCAGTGTTTAGGTATTACTTTTCCTGATAAGGTTGGTGTTAATTAATTATGTGCTGTCAAAAAATGGAGGTGTAACATCATGATTGACAGCTAACCCTTAACCAGTGACTGCAGGCGGATGTATGTGCAGGACCTCCATACTGCCGCTCCATCTGCTGCTCATTACTGCACAGATTCAGGCTCCAGATGAAGTCACCAGTGCAAGATAAGTGACGTTTGGCTTAATTTTTGCACAGTGGAAGGAAGCAAAGATGCATTGTCCATCATTGTTTATGATCCTGGATATCACTCCTGCTAACACTGTATCACCTGTCATCTCACCACTTCTGATGCTTTCAGAAAGATACAAAATGCCCAAATTTACAGTAAAAAAATGTATTTACATCAGGTGTTGATGCAAGAAGAAAGCTTGTGATGTGTCCTTTAACAGGTCTTTCTCTGAAGAACATCACTGTGCCTGTTTCATGGTAATCTGCCAGATAAGTTTTAATACTTCAAGTTCAGTCCTGAATTTTTGAAGTTTTCCTAATTGTCCTTAATTTACAAAGTGTAAAATAATTGCAGAGATGTGTCAACAGGGCCAACTGAGGGGGCGTGAGGATTCACAGCAAGTTTCATAAAGGCAGACTGAGCTGTGTTTCTAAGCTGAACACACTGCTACATGATGCCCTTGACGATATGAGAGTCAAAAAGAAAAACGAAGAAGAAGAGCTCAGCTTCCCAAGAAATTAATTACCAAAAGTGGAAATTAAACAACAGGCCAGTGTCCTTGCACTTACATTTCTGTTGTTCATGGGCTGTACGGCATTAGCCTGATTAGCCAGCATCTACGTCAGGCTGCTTTAGCTGTTACGCTAAGTGGTCTGTCCATGTCTGTGTGTGTGCATGAGTGTGTGTATGTGTGTGTGAAACCCTGTGTGGCGCACCGGCTAATGGAATCTCATTGATTCACTCCATTAACTCGTTTTATTTCTTAGATTTTTTTTTTCTCCCCCTCGACACAATTCATTTGGAGAGCGAAGATCTCGGTGCAGACACGCGTCAGTGTTCCGCAGACGCCCAAAGACTGAGCGGCTGCCAAATGGCCACAGTCAGTGTGACTGATAATGCTTATTTGTTAAATGGATGGGATAATGGAATATGGCTTCAAATGACACAACTCATTTTACGCTAAAGATCTGGGACGACGAGCAGAACGATGAATAGTTAAATTTATTAGTTATTTTATTTGCTATAAACCAGAAAGAAAAAAAAATAAGAAAATTAATATTCTGATCATGGTTGGTCCCTTCTGCACTAATGTAATTCTGGACTACATCCAGGCTAAAGAGGGAAACATTGTCCCTCATCCATCTATTCATGGGATCAGTGCAGTGAAAGGTCCCTTCTTTAAAAACTTTGGATTATACCAGACTTTTCTTTTGAAGCTCCAACCTCAATTTGAAATTCTCCACTTTGCATTCAGATGGGAACCTTAAATGCACATCACTCTCTCTCTGCCCTCGTGACACTTCAATATCCTAAAAATACAGTTAAGTCATTAAATTTTGTCATCCATAATTTACCTAAAAAGCACATTAGGCAGGGATGGTGTGTATGAAGAGAGGGATTTAATAGAGCAAAGCCTGTTGTCGTGTTTATATGGACACCTGACTATTGTTTAAAAGAGACTTAAAAAATTGTGAACATATCCTTTAAAAAAAGGGAAAAAGGTTGGGGTTATCTATCACTGCATGGCTAGTTAACTCTGGAGGTAAGTGTGCAGCGTCAGTGAAGGTTTTTTCAGCATTGCAATGCAAATGTTTGTGTGTGCTGGTGTTTGCCCGCATGTGTGAGCGTCCGGATGGAAATCCTGCACATCATTTACACAGTGATTTCCAACCTGATGATTGATAGTGGAATCACTTTTCACTAATTTAATTATCTAAAATAAAATGAAAAATTGCAGCCTCTTGCAGGTGTGGTTTCTACCGTTTGCTGCTCTGTCCTGTGACTGTCTGTGACAGTGGGAGTCAGACAGGTGTGTCAGTCCCCCTGCAGTGCCGGGCCTCTGTTAAACGTTGGTGTTATATAAGCAAACGAGGCAGGAGAGGAAGGTTGCGGTAAGGGCAGCGTTGTTAGTGAGCAGCCTGCCTGAGACGTGACAACACAGATCTGAGACTGAGCCTGTAGCTCCTCCACCTTTAAACCACATCAAAAGAAAAATCAGACAACCGATATTTTTGCCCAGAAGGAATTTTGTCATTTTAAGATGAGTTTGATCGTTGTGTTTTTTGCATGTAAAACCTGCAAATGTTCAAGATGAATTAAAAAAAAGGGGATTTTATTCTCTTATTCTTTGCAGTTGTTGGCAAGTAATTGGCTCACTGCTAAATGAGGCAAGGTTGTGAAAATGAGATTTGAAAATTTGGTGAAGATCAAAGTTTCACAAAAGCCTCTTTGACGTCAGGATGACTGAAGGCTTTTTCTTGCATTTTTGATCAAAAAATATCAGACTTCTGTCATAAAATACCCTTGAAGCAAACAAACAACCTCTGTCTCTCATCACTTCAGACTCTCTTGTATCTCTTCATCAGACCTGGAACAACTGAGGTCTGATTGGTCTGATTGCTGCTGATTGATGCCACTTCACACACACACACACACACACAGTACTATCGCTGCTACCTGACAGATGAAACCGGTGGAGGTGCACTGTCGAACCCAGAGGCTGAACTTCCTCTTCTTCCTCTTCCTCAGTTCTCTTTCTGTGCATGTGGTGATGAACACTGGATCCTCGTCTATTAATGGCTCATGAAGAACCTGGAAACACACAGAGGATGTCACTGCACATGCAAGTTAGTCATAGTGGAGTTTTATATAACCATGTCACAAAAACAAGACGTGTTACTGGAAAAGTAGCTGGTTTTTAACAAGGCAGAACAAAGTATTTTCCTGTGAGGGATCTGAGTGAGGCTTTGTATGATGTAACATTACAGCTGAGGGTTAAAAAGAGACGGCAGCCAATTGAAGATTGTACGTGTTGTGAGTGTGATACTGTTGAGAGAAAAACAAAAACACAATTCTCAGCAGAAACTGTGAAGTTTTCTGCAGAACCCTTTACAAAAACAGCCTTCTCCCATGTCAGTTTCACTTTTTTACTGCTTCAATTGTTGCTTTGTCCTTCAATTCAGCCTTTGTAAGTTTTCCCCTTTAGAATTTCTGTCTATCTGTCTGTCTGTCTGTCTGTCTGTCTGTCTGTCTGTCTGTCTACGTCTTTAATTTCATAAACACTGGAAAACAAAACAAACAAAGTAAAAACAGCACTATACCAACGTCAAACCAAACCCCGTGAAAAATAGACAAAATGAAAAATGCATCTGAAAAAATACACAAAGCATGACAGCGAGTGACAAAAAGAGAGAAAAAGGATGTTTATTCTGCTTTACTGTTTTACTTTGTGACAAAGAATTAATCACCAAATTTTTTTTCTTTCTATTTTCTTTCTGTGAGGCACATATAATTTATTATTTTAAAACTAGCAACTTGACTGCTGTGATCAATAATGAGTGAATGTGGACGTTACTATCCGAACATCAAATTTATGAACTGTAACTTGAACTTTATGATAATGTAAAACTAAGGCTGTTATATCATCAGATTTTTCAACATGATTATCCTGGAGTGAAGATTTCACTTTTTTTTCTTTTTTTTTGCATTATCATTAGAACATTTTAAAGGAACAATGCCTTATTTCGTTGAATTCCTTTTTAAATCTTTTTTTTGAATGAAGACATATCAACGGATATTTTTTACAGTAAGCAGTACCTTTTTCCTCTTGTATATTCATTATTTAGCTTGCCACTAAATATGGATTATGGATGGATCGGATCAGACAATGAGAATAAATTTCCAATATGGAATTATAGGTTTTAAAATCCAACGCACAAACAGAGGCATCAACAGAGCATGCGTATTTTCCAACTCTTTCTTGGACAATTAAACACACCTAAATATTTGCTTTCAACCATACAACAAATATTTGCATTTCAAATTTCTCTGAGCTCTCCCTTCCTGCGGTGTCTTCCCCACCTCCTCCACTTGCTCCATCATGATTTGACTAAAGCTGAAGTGAGCATTGACAGACAAGCTCTCTCCTGCTGTGGGACTGAGAGCAACAAGTCATTTCCAAGTCAAATATGAGAGTTATGGATTAAACAAGTGGAAAATTAATGGGGCTTTTGGACGGATGACATCAACCAAACCACAGTAGCCTTTTAAGAAATATCTCATCCCTGTAGCTGCCAAACTTTACTGTGATAACTGCTGCAGCATGCTTCAAATATTTCTCTACACTCTCTAATAGACAGCTGAACACAAGGTGGTTGCATTTGCACATGAATACTTCAAGTAAATCATTTGCACGGGCTCACTTATCCTGTATTGGAAAAAGGGAGGAAGAAAATTCATCTATCCTCTCACATGTCGTCTTGCACCAAATGTTCTGTGACAAATGCGACAAGTGATCTCAAAGATTTTACACTTGCAAATCAACACAAAGGGGTGTCAACAGATCACCGTAGTGACTGCAAAGCTGCCAGACTGACACAGAAAATGTGTCAGAGTCGCTGTCAGTAGGCGCTGACATAACATGCTCACACTCAGCACTGATATTATTCACACTTAAGCATTTATATTCACACAGACACACACGCGTGATGTTAAATAATGCTAAGTGTCAAAAAAAAAAAAATCCAGGTCCCACAGACTCAAATGTAGAAGTTATCTTGGCCTTGGACAAACATTTTAGTTACACAGTCATCCCATTTCGTATTTGTTTATAATTAAATTTGAACTAAAATTATTTGATTGATTGACTGATTGGCAGAAATCAACCAATCACTATTTTGATAACAGAAAGTGTCATTTATCAAGAAAAAATACCCCAATTTCTTTATTTCTAGCCACTTAAATGTGAATAACGCTTGTTTTCTTTTCAATATCAGTCTCTATATTGCAGGATTTGGACTGTTGGAACTAAAGAGATTAACTACAGCTTTAGAAATTGTTATTGGCTTTTTTAAAACATTTTTATGGACCTGATGATTATTAGATCAATTAAGAAATAAAAAATAGATTTATTGATTACGCAAATAATCAGCAGTTGCAGCCTAAACTCAACCTCACTCAACCAGCGCATTAGTTTCTCTCCTCACTTCCGTGTCAGTCATTTAATGGGCAGATTACTTTTCCATTGTCAGTGGAGCAACAGTTTCAGTCTGTGCCACTCTCACTATCTGGGCCCACTCTCTGCCCCTGGCACAGAAAACTACCAGATAAAACAAACTGGCCTAGATACACACATACCCTGTCACTGTTAATGACACGCACACACACAAAAACAGTCTAAAAGCTGCTCTTCCCTCATTGTTATAGTTTAGTCATTTTTAGATCTGAGTAAAGAGAAAGCACTGATGTAAAGCCTCAGTTTACCAAACCCCTTTATTACAGCCCAAAGAAATTTACTCATCAGCTTTTACATTTAAGTGGTTTTAATGGTGAAGTTACTCAGCTGAATGAGATGCGGGTGTGATATGAGGAAGGGGTTGCTGTTAAGAGCCTGATTACGCCAAATGCATCACAGCACTGACATCATCTTTCACAGGGATGATGATGATGATGATGATGATGATGATGATGTTATAGGCACTCACACTGCAGGATGACCAAATTTCATCTGATAAACTGCTTCCCAGAAATTCATTAATTTTTAAGAGCTCCTCGGTGGCACCAGATCCCAGCAGAATATGAATAGCCAACCCCGGCGCCCTCATCCAAACCTCATTCAGAGCCAAGACGATTTTGAAGCCAAATGAGAAAAAGCCTTGAAATGAAGTGGAAGCAACGCTTCATCCTCCAAAAACAAAACAAACAATTTAAAGTGAATCATTATTTTTGTGTGACTTCTTTGGCAACCACTTTTAAGTAAAAACTAAGCTCTCATGCTAGATTTTCAATTAAACAGGGTTGAGTAATTGCTGCTGTCTCTCTCTTTGCTCAGAAAGAGCATTTTTCTTTGTATTGTTTTCTTGTTGGACACCTCACACACGTTACACTGCAGTAATAAAGTTTGAAAAGGGCACATTAATGATATGGACGTGCTAATATGAATTATCAGATTCTCCTCCAATCAGGCTGTTTATTTATACGTTATTTAAAATGTGCTGTGCTGCTGTTCATGTGGGAAGGAAAGGAAAGTCAGAGTCGAATAAACTCCAGCCCACCAAAAATAGCAGGGCGAGGCTGCTGCTCCACTGCCCCAGTTGCATAAATGTAGATCTAATGCATACAGTGCAAGTGAGTACGAGTTGAAATAAGGCCTTTGGAGGGAGAAGTCTGTTAAAAATGACTGCTTCACCCAAATACATGCTGTGTGGACGGTTTTCAGACTGAGACTGCTTATGGGAGCTATTTCATTGGTTCGTCCTACTTCAGGAACACATAACTAGCTTAGCTGCTGTATTAAAAGTGCATGGATATAAATATAAAAATATCTTAAAGTGAAATAGTACCAACACTGCTGACCACAAAACTGGGGCAGTGATTCAAATAATCTAGTATATTTTCACACCTAATATATCTCTGACATTTTGTGTGCAACAGATCACCTTGAGAAGCAGTTTCACACTTGTACACTTTTCTTGGAGTACTCTGCAGGTAATGAAATGTAATGCTAGCTGTAACACTTGACGCCAACTGTGCTGTTAAATCTTGCTGACCCCTAAAAGACAAGATAGTTTCGAGTGCCAGCTATTAAAAAGTAAAAATGGTCAAAACATAAACACCTCTTAAACTGCAGCTACTATGCCAGGCTGGCAAAGTGAGTGAATGGAGGATCAGTATGAGAATGCAATATGTATATATGGTATATGCAGGAATGTAGCACCTATTTTTTCCACAAAATGTATAAGATGCTGTTAGGAGACTCAGACCTGAGTAGAGTGCACTCACCTGTGTCTGTGAAGGTCTGAAGGTGCAGCTGAATGACTGCTGCAGTGAGTCCAGGAAGGGCTGGATCTTGTACAGGCCCTGGTTGCTTCCCTGTGACGGCCGGAAAGCCACGATATGGAAGTATTTGAGAATCTTCTCAAAGCGTGCCTGGCTCATCTTCAAAGCGATGCTCCGGTTGCTGAAGAAACCTGAGCTCCAGATGCTGAGCACCGACTCACAGCGGTGGACGCTGGTGGAAGTGACAAAGCCCAGGAAGGCCTTGATCTCCTGGGCTGTGACGGGACGCCAGCCTTCGTCCGAGCCGAAGCGCTCCTGGAACTTCTTGGCATACATGTTGGTCTGGACAACCATATTTTGGATGCAATTGTCTGGGACGAAGAGCTGGAAGAAGTCCAATGCTGTGGAAGTGGCTGGCATCTTCTGAGCAGGGCCTGGATCAGGGAAGAGAGAAAAAGAGAAGAAAAAATATGTCAAAAATTATGACAAAGGGAAACAGACAAAATGACAGATACAGAGTCCCATATGGGTCAACTCACAGTCACAACAATGTCACTTCATCCCTGTTTTTTTTTCAATTTGACAGAATTTTGCTGAAAAAATATCATTTTTTAACACTGTAACACATGAAAAAATTAGATTTTGTTGTCACTGTCACTGTCAGTGCCGTATGGATGCACACAAACTGTTTCTTGTTTACTTAAAATCCATTGTCCTTGCATAAAAAGAGAGATTAGCACTGTGCACCATACTGCCACTGCTCCTTAGGCATTGGTTAAATGCAGAGAACCATTTCCAATACTTTCTACTAAGTACAATTGTATGCAACAATAAAGAATTCTTTTTTAAACAAACATTATAACTAGGCAGAACATCTGAAGATTGCACTCGATCTGCATAAGCGCTGTGCTTCTTCAGGGATCAGCCGCAGCAGCTTTCAGTGTGTATAACACAAGCCCAGGGCACCAGTTAGAAAGTTTACACAACATGACAGACGCCATACTGTGAGCCTTGTCACAGCGTGGCGTTTCTGTGCTTGCAGAAGTTTCAGTGTCTCATTGCTTTCAGAATTATGGCAGGCAACGAGCCGTGTTACCATCAGGTCATGTTTTGACCTGATAGTCGAGTCAGGGTCGGGAGCCATGAATGAACGGCATCTGATGTCAGTATTGTCATTTAAGCATCAGCTGATGACAAATGGGATTTTTAAACACTACATTTACCTTTATAGCCAAAAAACAGATGCATCTTTGCAAACACACAGTGAGTGCATGTTAAACAGACCTGATATCTTCTTCATTTCTGCTCTCGAGTAGATAATAAACTTGCAGAGCAGCTTAACTAATTAAAAAAAGTAGAAACTATCCTTGAAGAAAGACCTGATATTGACTCAGCTAAAGCATCTGATCATTGTGTGAGTCAGAAAGCGAGCAGCTTGTTTATTCAAAGTGGTGGCGAAACGTTAAAAACACAACTACTAGTTTGGATAAAGCTAAAACTCACTTAAAATAATTAGCAATCAAAATAGTTCGGTTAACAGCAGTGACTTTGTGTCTTTTACAGATGATATCAGTGCGATTACAGAATGATTCTCAGTTTATGTGTCTAGTTCAAAGCCTCTCTGGATAATGGGGAAAACTTTTCCTCCTTTTCCTATGAGGCTATTTTCCCTCTTTCAGTTTGCTGAGGGTAAAGAGACATTTAAAAGCTTTCCCTCCATTCACTTTTTGGTGTTGCACGGAAGTCAGTACAATGATTGGCTTGATGTGTTTGCTCTAGTAAATTAGAGATTTTCCCAGAAGTTATTGGATCCATTGAAAGGAAATTTGGACGTTGAGCACAACAACTTCAGGCTCAGTTGAACAGCATGATTGCATTTTTTTCTTAATAGGATAGAACAACGTTTTCACTCTCTCTCTCTCTCTCTATCCTTTTTCTAGTCCTGAGTGTTTGGCTGCGACAGAAATAATCAAGGACTTTTGATACATTCTGTTAACGTCCAATTAAATGTGACATTTACAGGACTTGATCCTGTTTTAACAACATGTTGAGGACAAGAGGAAGAAAAAAAGACACTCAAGTACAATACAAGTACGCCCACACAGCCGATGCTTGCTGTCAAGACAGCAGAGGTAAGGGGAGGATGTCTAAAAATCCACTCATTTTAATTCCATTAGACTTGAACGCTGAATGTAAAATCCAGCGTGACTTCCTTGGAGCGAGCTACTCCTCGATAAAAAACATCTGACATTCAGATGGACGGTCCACTGAGGCGAAATGACTCACCTCAGCTCATCTTGGGAGTGAGCCCAAAAATACAGCCTGAACAGGAATTCACTATTTTACGGATAATGAAATTGTTTCTGTGTCTTTGAGTTCTTCCTCCATAGATTTTCCATCATAGCCCTCTGCCAGCAGATCTTTAGTCCAGCCTCCATTACTCTGATAAAGGGATCAAACATTTACATAATTCTTCTTTCAAACCGCTAATATTAGCTGGCGTTGGTCTACAAGGGAAGCTTTGAAATATCAATTTCCCACATTACTCATTATGAAACCCCACCTCCATTGGATGTACAGACAGACGTATAATCCCTCATGATTATCAGCTGTTGTAGTATTTCTATTGTGGGGGACTAACATCTGTCTGGTGGAGCTTTTGTAGCCATAGATTTAAGAATGAGAGATTACTGTGCAGTGATGGAGGATAAATCCTCCATGCAGAGGTAACATGCTTGGTTTTAAAATTACATAACGAACACATGAGTTTGAATGTGGTTTATATATTTTTTCAGACAGAGCTCAGCTGTGGCTGCAATATGCTTAAATTAATAACATAAAATGAATGGGAATTATATTCTGATAACTTCAGTAGTGCATCTTTTGTCAGTGATATATTGAATTTTTAATTTTAATGAATTATACAATGAATACTTGCAAATCTGACTGCGAAAAAATAGTTTCTTTTATTTTAGGACTTTCTCTATTACTGTTTAAAATGTGAGGCTGTATGCAACTTTCTCAACATTATTCATCTGTATCGTTCCATCAAAATCAATAAATCACCAAGAAAAGTGAGTTTTTTTTTAAATCATGCACAATGTGAGATTGTTTGCTTTTTTTCATTTTGTGTTTTTGTATCTGTTTCCCATGTTTAGTTTATTCTGTCTTTTGCTTTCTTTTGAGTTTGAAAAAAGTGTGACATGTATCTCTGCTCATCAAACAGACAGTAATATACCTTATAGTAGCCTTCTAAACAGCATTTGTAAATGCTGAAAAAGAGAATATCACATTTCATAATGTTTGTCAGTGTGAGGGCATGTTTTTTTCCCCAAAACTGCTCTGCAATAGCAAGACACAGCATGCAGATAAACCGACATATGGAGAGTAACACTAATCTATCAGATGCAGTAAGGAAAGCGAATGAGTAAATGGCTCTTTAATTCCCCTTGACATTACGAAAAGGTGGTTATATAATCTGAGATGTGGATCTATGCTTCATAATCCTGGTTTGGTCCTTTGCCTCTCCTCTCACTCTGCAGGGGAAATACTCATGCTGGGACGAGCATAACACATCACCTATGAACCCGACCTCGAGTAAACTCAAATTTTATGCAAGCCACAAACTCAGCGACATTTTAAACCACTGCTACTTGTTCAAAACTAAGAAAATGCCTGTTGTAAATGTTAAAAACCAAACCAAAACACAAACCAGCTGCAAAGAGTTTGTTTGAGGATGAGTCGATGCTTTATGACGGTGGCTGATGATTTATGTACGGGGTGCACAGTCTCCATGGAGTGGTGCTGTCACATCAACACTGTGCCTGTTTCAACACTGTCACTGCCAGACAGTAAGAAACACACAAAGATGGAGAGAAATGGACAGGAAAACAGACAAAAAGGTGGACGAAGAGATCCTGATACGTGACAAAAATATTTTCTTATATCTCCACCGCAGGCCGACTGGAAACTTCACCTGGTTCTGATCTCCTGTCATTAAAACCAGCAAGGAAGCATATTTATGTAGATTACATCAGAGTACGCTCTTGGCCACTTGAGGTCTGAAGTGTGATTATGCTCCCCGGCAGTCCTGCATCCATCCAGCCAGTTAATCATCTCAGCCCTGATGCATGATGGCAGAACCACACCCACACTGGCTGTGCGTGTGCCAGCAGTCTCTAACTGTATCTCTGCTAATCAAACCAGGCTATACAAAGCAGATGGACACACCTGACGCAACCGTCAAACAGCAGGGTGTGCATGAGAGTACAGAACATCCTGTGACATTTCACCAAAGAATCTCTAATAGTGCAGCTCAGTTTGGTTCAGACTATTTTGAATAAGTGAAACAGGCTCCTCTATTACATCCCATAAGCGGGCCATGTTTCATAAAGCAGGATTACTGAAGTTAGCAGGATAACTGGGCTGAGTGCAAATCAAATCTGGAACATGAACAGAAGTAAACAGAGCTGGTCTGTTTTGTTTGGTGTCCTGCTCAGTAATCCTGCTTTTTGAGACAGCAGGCCAAAGCAGTCACCTTTAATGTGGGCAGATGCAGGAGTGAAAACTTTTATCTCATTATGATATCTGGTCTTTTATTTTGAATTAGAAAGTTCATTTTTCTGTTGCAACAACATCTTGCATAAAACCTTCCTTAAAATAAACAATGCAGTTTATTTAATTTCCTATATTTCCTCTGCACTAACAGTCCATTTTCTGCTTCTGCACATTTTTATTTGAATGCTCCAATGTGTGTTTCATGCCTGTTTTTCCTCACTGTGTGAGCAGACTGGGGCTTAGTCCATATCTGCTTCAGCCATATGCTGGTTCACCTCCAGGAGTGCTACAATGCAACCTGTCACAGTACATACAGGATGGTATTTGAACCAATCGCAAAAAAATTAGGAGAGGGGGACAAAATACCCAATAAAGTCTGATAGCAGTCTCAGCACTGGAAAAACAAATCTTAATGGAGAAAAACTATTGGAGAATAGAGATGCAACTGCCTGTAGTTAAATGCTGGCTAGCAGAGGGTTTTTAAAAGCATGAGAACAATTTGTGAGGTGCTGCTTGCTGTTGGGCATTTCTTCACAAAGACAGACTGAAGCAAGAAAGACAGAGAGACAGAACAGTGTGGGTGCATGGTGTTGTTTAACTGTCACGATTCACACACAAACACACACGTCTTTGTTTGCACACACACACACATTTGAAAGAGTAAGTGTGCAACCAAAACCAGGGTGTCTTGAGCTTTTGTCTCTTGCTAATATAGTCATGAGTTCTGTTAATTAACTTGGTGCAGGAGGACAAAGGCCAACGTGTGTGCGTTAGTGCATGAATTCTGGTTATATACACTAGGCTTCATGCATTGTGTGTGTGTGTGTGAGTGTGTGTGGACAATGTATCCTAATAGCCTTGTATAAAACTAGGAGAGCCAACATGCTGTTTCTCTAAATTAAACAGCATGTCTCCTTGCTCTACTCTGAAACATGAACACACACATGCACACACACACACAGGACAGCATGGTTACCACAGCATCAAAGGGTGAAGTATCAAAGGCTAAGGGTTTGCCATTATCTTGATACAGCAATTAACGATGCAGTGTCATGCTTCTATCCGCCACTCACTAACTACACGCATACAGCACGCGCGCTCACGCACACAATGAGGATGCGTGCACATTTAAAAACCTAACTGAAACAAGCCTCCAGTTGTCCCAGAGCAATAACCTTTTTTGTGTGCTGCTTTGTCCAGATCTAGGGCCACAGAAATGGCCTGACCTGAAAAAACACGAGCATGAACTGCACTACGTCTGCCTGCCTCCATCCAAGCACCTCACACCCACCCAGTTCTTTCCGTTTGTACAAACGACCTTATTCATCTGGTCGTGCATCACATCCTACCGTATGTCTCTTTGTACGGCGGCACCGTGACATCCTGCAGATTCTCCGTCCAGCCCTCCTCCTCTGCCTGACTACGGGACAGAGCGCCCGGGGGACCGGCTCCACTGCTCAGGCCGCTGCCACCTCCTGCTCCCCAGCTGTGCCCGCTCTCCTTGTCGCTCCGTTTTTGGTGGTGGTGCTTCGGCTGCAGCTCCTCCTCGCCCACCTCGGCTATGTAGTTGTCAGAGTCGGAGTCTCCGGAGGTGCTGTAGAAGGGATTGTCGCTGCTGTCATCCCCCGACTCGCCGAACACGTCGTCGGATATCTGCAGGCTCTCGTACCGGGAGCGGGCCGCTTCCAGAAGAGACAGTGCCTTCCGCCCGCACTCCGCCATCTCTGTGATGCTGCTCTGCTCCCGTCTTTCACTTTCTCTTCCTCCCTTCCTTCTCACCCTTCCCCTACGGCTTCAGCGGCGTGCAAGTGGTCACGATGTGTTTGCTTACGGTGTGGCGGCTGCACCCTCCACTGCACACTATGACTCCCCTGCCCTCCAGGCTCGGATGTGGTGGAGCCCGGCAGTCAGAAGCGTGCGGATCCGGGGAGAGCTGTCCGCCTCAAGGGTACTGAAATATTTCCGCCCCCTTGCTCTGTCTACGGCGCTGCGTACAGGGCAAAATTATCACTACTTGTGGCACAGCATCCGGGTTGAGAGACCAGCAATTTCTCTACACACACAGAAAATAGAGAGAGTAGTGGCTGCTGCTGCATCACCTGACACCGTAGCCCTGCCCTGTCATCCAATGAGATTTATTCTCTCATCCAAACTTGGAGAGGAGCATCTGTTAAGAGCTGTTGAAGATAAAATGTGTAAAAAAATATGATGATCAATCGTAAAGTAACCATAAATAAAATGATAGCCACAAATGTAAATGTCAGAATGTATGTACTAAAATAATAAAACACTAAACTGTAATCTAATGATATTCATATGGAGGCCAAGTTGAAAAGGCAACCCCATTAATATTAACAGCCTTATTTAATGGCTGTTTACTTAAAATAATCTCACAACAAGGTCTGCTTACTCGCTGTGTGATCCCACATTATCAAAATATCTTTCCTGGCAGATGGAGTTTGCTGATCTTTCATGACATTGCAAATTTTTACAGTTTAGGTCAACTTCAAGCCAACATGGATTATAAAGTCCTTCAAATTCTGAGGGATACAATTGTTTGATATTGGCACAAACTCAGTCTGCTGATGAAACCTAATGTGATAACAAATAAATAAATCTCCCTGTAAATTTGCTTTTTCAACTCTCCAGAGTAAACTTTCTTTCCATAGCTTTGTTTTTTTTCAGGTATTTTATTTTCTTCTATATTTTAAATGATTGGTACCACAGACCTATACTTAGTGGGAAGAGATCACATTTTTGAGGTATTAAAAATTTCCAAAAAGAAAAACAGATGACAAATCTCTCAAGCTTTTAATTTGTCACTACTACTACTACTTAAAAAAGTTGATACAATCCAATCAGCTTTCACATTTCGAATATAGTGAGTTACAATTTCTATTAAAAATTCTTTAAGGATTGATTTTCAGAATTTGCTGGTTGACAAATTCATTGTGGAGCCTTGTGCCCAAATCTCTTTGACAACGTGAACAACAACATGTGCATTTCAAAATCCTGAGATTTTTTTTACTGGAAACATGAGCTGGACTTAAATATTTTACTCTCCTAATTATATAATTCAGTCTCGAATACAAGCCCAGAACTCATCATTTGTTTAACGGGTTTATTAAACTATTGATAAGCCTAAACCTTACTTGCAGCAGTACGCTTACCTCATATCGTCTCTAGAGGGCACTGTAGTATTATTTTACTCGGTCTAGTTGGTTGTCCATGGTCCTGCGCCTACTGACTCTTCTTCCTCGTTGGTGCGCTTGCCATGTTTGCGGAAGTTTGAAACGGTAGCCAGCTGGGTGATTGTATGTTTATCTGTATGTGTATTGTAGCTTTGCATCATAATCTAAGATGAATCTACCAAAGGGACCAGAGTCTTTATGTTTCGACAAAGATGTTTTTATGAAGGTAAGAATTAATTAACGTAACGTTTGGTAACTCGCTAACGATAACTCATACTGTCAAACTATCGTTGGCTTACAGTAGCTAGATGACTGGTAACGTTAATCCCTATTCATTTTAGCTAGATTTTCCTGTTTCTTCGGTCTCTATTGTCGTTTATTATAGATTAAACCAGTTTATATGCGTTTAAGCTTCCGTACCATAATCCTTCATAGCAAATAAAGCTAGTAATGGGTAATATGTGGGCATTTTGATGTGCCCGAATTTGTCTTTTTGGTCTGTCATTCTGTAGCAAAGGCTCCGTTTTCTTTTGATGGCACCTTGTCTGTCCTTGTTCTTGTGACACTGGGTCTTATTATATGCATGTCTGACCACCAAGATCTCTTATCTAAATGTGTTTTTGTCGTTGCTGTCTGCAGGATGACTTTGATGTCGATCAGTTTGTGGCAGAGTGTCGGAAGCAGGTCCAGCTGGAGGAAATGAGAGAGGACCTGGAGCTCTACTATAAACTGCTGAAAACGGCCATGGTGGAGCTCATCAACAAGGATTATGCCGACTTTGTTAACCTTTCCACCAATTTGGTTAGTGTTTGTAAATTTTGCCCATTACTACTGTGGTTGCAGATTTTTACACTGCAACAAGCAGCTGGTAGTCCACAGGGGACAGGGAGGGAATAAAGAAATCATTGTCCTGGTTTCTCCTATAATATTCAAAAAGCAGGCTTGATCTTTATTGTCAAATCTTTTGATCAATAGTTGATAAAATTTTTGTGTATATTCCCAAGAGCCTAACCTTTATGTCAGCAAGCAGCTGCTTTTCCTTTACATTGTTAACATACTGATACTGGTGTGTATGATGGCAGATATGCAAAAATAACTTTGATTAGATTTTTCCTAATACATATTAAAAATACTGTTTGTATTTTTCCTTTTTAAAGATAAAATAAATGAAAGTTATACTCATTGTTCAAAATGACAAGTCATCTTAAATTTACTGCTGCTGTCATCATTGTGACCTCTTTTTTTTTGCTTTACTGTTGAATGTCTTCTGTCTCAAGGATTTATGCCATATGTAGTGAAAAAAGAAAGAGTATTGATGGAGTAACTAATTAGGTAATGTGTATTATCAAGTCTCAATATTGGCATCAGCTTTAAAAGTTTAGTACCACTGGGCTCTAGAAAAGGGAAAGATAGCACACTCAATAGTTTTATTTATTTTTAAGTAAATTAGATGTGGGTAGACTAATTTCTGGCTACTGCCTTTTGATTTCAGGTGGGGATGGACAAAGCCCTTAATCAGCTCTCTGTGCCTTTGGGACAGCTACGAGAGGAAGTTATGGTATGTTTTCTGATAGATTATACTGTTAGCTCTGATAAATTCCTGCCACAGACTGAACATGGATGTTTGTGGCTGTTATGCATTGCAGAGTCTGCGGTCCTGTGTGAGTGAAGTGATTCAGGCTATAGACAACCAGCTGTCCACACAAGAAGATCTGCAGAAGAAAAAGGTCCATGTCCTTTTTTTGTTAGTTTGTTTCATCATCATTTGATCATATTTTGTTTTCATCATTATTATGACCTTCACAATTCCCTGTGACAGTAGTTGAAAGTTATCTTATTTGGGTCATCTCCATGAATTATCATCTTTTTTTTTCAGGTGTGTGTGTTGAGGCTAATTCAGGTGGTGCGCTCAGTAGAAAAGATTGAGAAGATCCTCCACTCACAGAACTCCAAGGAATCCAGCTCCCTGGAAATCAGCAGGTGGAAAAATTGTTGTGTTGACAAAACCACTGAGATCGACTGGCAGATTAGCTGTCTTTGAAAGATTGCAACTTTTGTGTCTGACTTTGTGTGTCTGTCTGTTCACAGTCCCTTGTTAGCAGGTCAGATCTTGGAGAGGATTGCTACAGAATTCAACCAGCTGCAGTTCCATGCTGTACAGAGCAGAGGCATGCCCTTACTGGACAAAGTCAGACCTGTAAGTATTAATGGGTCAGTCATTCTTCATTCTTGTAATTAATTAACAAAGATATTCAGTTTTGTATACTCCTCTCTGTAATTCTAATCTCTTCTGACAGAAGAATTGTTAATTTTAGCATCCGCACTAAGTATAAACAATATATTTCCAAAATGTTTTATCCTTCTTTTCATATTGATTTATTGTTGATTAATCATTTGTTCAAAATATTATCCATAACTGTGTATGTGAAATGTTCTGTCCTTCGCCAGCGTATCGCAGGGATCACCTCCATGCTGCAGCAGTCTCTGGAGGGTCTGCTCATCGAGGGTTTGCAAACGTCCAATGTTGACATGGTGCGTCACTGCCTGAGGACGTATGCCACCATAGACAAGACACGAGATGCCGAGGCCCTTGTAGGACAGGTGCTGGTCAAACCATACATGGACCAGGTAAACACGCTTTTCACATTTTGATACAGTATTAATTCAAGGGCATTTCTTTGTTCTGAAGCTTTAACGGATGACTTTGACAGAACTTCCTCTCCTTTTTTTTCCCTTTTTAGGTAATAGTGGAAGAGGTTGTCAAGTCTAGTCCCAATGGTCTCCAAGTGATGTACTCTAGACTGTTGGAGTTTGTTCCTCATCACTGTAGACTACTTAGAGAGGTGACTGGAGGAGCCATATCCAGGTAATGTTTCATTCAAAGTTTGCAAAGAGCCTCTTGCCTCTACTTAAATTGCAAATTTTCTACTTTTATCTGTTGCATCCAGAGTGGTGGCTACTTACCTTTGATATGTATTAATATACTTATCTATATATTAATGTTATTACCATTCATCGTTAACTCAGCATAAATTAACTTTTTTGTCAAGAGTGTTTATGTCTTCAAAGATTCTCCTCAGTTGTGCGCATAAAATGAATCAGTGGCCAAAACATTGACCAATGATATCATAACATATTTTCAATGTGCTGTCTCGTCACCCCTCAGTGACAAAGCTGACACCGTGCCAGGATATGATTTCCTGGTAAACTCTGTGTGGCCAGAGATGATCAAAGGGATAGAGGAGAGGTTGGCCTACCTCTTCAACCCTGGAAACCCGGACATTTTCTATGAGGTACAGCCACAGTGGCACAATCGGTGTTAGACTGTGTGGTTTCAGCTTTGTGTGTCTGTTTTCTGTTGACTCTTCATCTTTTCTTACAGCGTTACAGCACAAGCATGGAGTTTGTGCGGAAGTTTGAGCGCCAGTGCAGCTCGCAGGCCAGTGTGAAGAGACTGAGAGTTCACCCCTCATACACCAGCTTCCATAACAAATGGAACCTGCCTGTCTACTTCCAGCTACGGTGCATTTCTCTATACTCAATACTACATTCTTTAACTTGTTTATACTTGATTATACTATATACAGTCTCTTTTATACCCACTTCATACCTTTATAGACCAGCTGTGTGGATGTGAGATAAGAGCCAGGGTTTGAACTTCTCTCTGGACTCTCTGTTTTTGTTTATTATACAACTATCTCTGTAACATGTAATGTTAGCATATGAGTACAACAACTATAACTGCCATCCACGAGAGACTGTTTCAAGTGTAAAATGACCTACCAGCCTTTATGTGCGTGCTGTTTTTATGTATCATGAAAATTTGCTCATGAGTGTCAATTTCTTTCAGAATATTGACAAGAAACAAACAAACAAAAAAAAATAGGATGTGTGTTGGCATTTTACTAAACATAGGCTGTTATTATGACACTGGACCTTGACTGAAAGACCATTGATCTGTGTTTTAAAAGTAGAAAAGCTGTCTGCTGTTTGTTTTCCTCCTCCGACTCACACAAACACGCACACACTGTAAAGACCTGTGTCCTCATTTCTCAGTACATGCAGCTTTGTCCGGAAAGTCCATAATTTTCAAAAAACACAGTGTTGTTTCACGTCATCAGCGTGTGCACGAGAGCTGATGCAAGAACCAAGCTGATAACAAATTGATTGTTCTGTTTTTTCTGGCTCTGTGTGACTGTCCTTGTCTTTCAGGTACAAAGAAATAGCAGGAAATCTGGAAAATTCCATAAGTGATGGATTAGAGGCAGCACCAGGTAGGAATATATCCTTTACCGTAAACATCAGTGTGAACCAAATACCTCCACCTGCTGTAACTGTGTTTCTGTGTCTGTTCTTGTTCAGCTGGCAGTTCATACAACCTGCAGGTATCTGAGGCGTTGTGGTCCTGTCTAGTGAGATGTTGGTCAGACAAAGTCTACCTGTCACCTTTGGCCCATCGATTCTGGAAGCTCACGCTGCAGCTCTATGCACGATATGCCAAGTTTCTTGATGAGGTAAACCTGAATAAACCTGCACTGACTGTGTTGCACTGACTGTAATGATTAAAAAAAATTTTTTTTGAGCCATAATTCCACCAAAGCATTTCCAGCTGTTGTTTACTGTCCTGTTCCTTAAATCGATTGGTGTCTGCACAGGTGTTGACTAAGACTCCAACCCCTGATGTGACCAAAGAGCCAACCAGGCCCCTGCCGAGCTCAGCCTCCTCCACTTCTAGCCGAACGTCAATGGATGAGGGCGGCAGTGAGAGTGGCAGTCCTGCCTCCTTGTCCACCAAACAGCTGGTCTACATTGCAGCTGACATCCAAAAGCTGCAGGAGCAGGTGCACACACACAAACTAAATACATGTATTTACGTGTAGATTCAATTTACTTATATATATATATATATATATATATATATATATATATATATAAATACATATATTGAATCTTAGACTCACAAGTTTAT
>JAQMCX010000003.1:16895710-16916841 GCA_029814765.1 Acanthurus leucopareius | reverse complement strand
AATATATATATATATATATATACATACATATATTGCATCTTAGACTCACAAGGTTCATTTAAGTCTAAATTTTAAATCAAGACAAAGTGTTCCTTAAATGCTTTTACATTGATGGCTTGCCTGTTTTCTTTTAGATACCAGAGCTGTCAGAGACAGTCAGACAGCGGTTAGAAGCCATTGGATTCAAAAACTTTGCTATAGTGGAAGGTAAGCTACTTGTGCAAAGCAGGAGGTAATTAATTTCAGTTTTTACCTTTTTTACATTGTGTTTGCTCGATCCTACTCCGTTTTGTCATAATTGAAGACGTACTTCAATCGTACTTCTGACGTACACTACTATACACCAACTGATGCAAAGCATTGAGTGTTTGTCTGAATTAAAACTGTTATATTTGTAGGATTTCAAATCATTTGGAAGTTTTTTTTTCAAATTGCTTAAATTTATGCAGTATTTCTGCTGTGGTCTTATTTTATGGAAAACATGCCACATGAATTTAGTGTTTGCTCCTATTTAAATATGTAACCAGTCCCCCCCAGATTAGACAAGATTTCAGTCACACAACATAACTCAGACCATATGTGTGCTTTTATATTCACTTTTGCTCTTTTGTGACAGATGCACTGTCAGACTCCAAGGCTTGCCTGTCAAGCAGCATTCCCACTCTGAACACCAGAATGACCCAGCATCTTACTGAACGCAGTTGCCGCTTCCTTAAGAGTGCCTCTGAGGTTCCACGACTCTACCGCAGGACAAATAAGGTCCGTGAAGCCCAGCATGCACATAAATGTCCTTCACTCACAGTTTTCATCATAGAACACAACAACCCTCCAGGAAGAAAGACTGCAAGCTCACTTTGTCTGATTTGGATTTCTGAAGTGGGACTTAACATTTTTATCCGATGAAAAAGTTACTTTTACCGGTCAATATTTTCCATTTTAAAATACACTGACTGGTCAAACTTAACATGCATGTTAAAACATGAATTGTATTTTATTTTTGACATTACCTTTCATCCTAACACTTATTATTGCTGAACTAAACATTGTTTCAGTGCAAGGCAGGGCACACTCCTCAGTGATTTGTTAGATGTAAAGCACATCAGAATTTCAGAGAGTAACACAGTCATTGAGCTTAGAGGTTAATAAAAGACCGCTGATATGGAAATAAGGCAGAAACTCTTGTCCATTTAGAATCTGTTAAACATGCTCTCTCTATTACTCATTCCCCCAATTGCTTGCTCACAGTTTGACTATCTGCTTATTAACTGCCCATTAACAGCCACTAGACCCACGTCTTGACTGCATTAATTCTGTTTTACCTGCATCTGAGACATAGGTCTCCTAATTAAAAGTTTCTGTAGTGTTATTAAAATTATTGATATTGGGAATTAATGTTGTGGTGAATAAAGGGGAAAGTCTGATAGATATAGAAGAATTAAAGTCTGGAGCTGTTGTGATAGAAAGGGAAGGACATGATATCTACTGTCTGTCCTTTCTTAGCTTAAAAAAATGCTGAGCTTTAAAGTGAGCTTTCTACCTAACCCTAACCCTTAATCTTTGCATAGACAAATATTGAAAACATATATTTTCAAACTTCACTGTGCACACATTCTACATCCTCCTTGAACAGGATCTGCCCGTGCGTGCATCTGCCTACATGGACAATGCCTTACGCCCCTTGCATCAGTTACTGACTGACTCAACCGGGCTGGTTAATCCCTCTACAGCACAAGAGTGGCTGCGAGTCACACTGTCTGAGTGCACACAGAGGTAAGCCATCACACACACAGACATGCAAACATGACTAGACCTAGTTTAAGTACCAGTGTTGAAGAATTAAAATATATAGCCTGTGTCTGTGATGTTTACAGAATTTGCAATGCCATGTAATATAATTACAGAAACCTTTTTCTGTTCTAAAAATTTCATTCATAAAGTGTGTGCTCTGTTTTTCCTCCTGCCATCTTTCTTGTGTTTAGGTACTATGAGACCATTTCAGAGGTGCTGAGCTCAGTTAGAAAGATGGAGGAGAGTCTGAAGCGATTAAAGCAAGCGAGAAAAGGTGCAACCACGACGACGACGTCAGGAGCGAACGGTGGACCCACGGATGACAGCAAGATCCGACTTCAGCTTGCACTGGATGTGGAATATCTTGGGGAACAGGTAGGTGGTGTTGAATGCATGAAGGAAAAAATTCTATAGAGTTCTGTTACACACTGCACTGTTGTCTGAAGTACTTTGTTGATTATTCTCACACTGCTCTGTACCATTGTCTGTCTCAGATCCAGAAGATGGGTCTTCAGCCAGCTGACATCTCCATGTTCTCCACTCTAATGGACCTTGTGAAAGAGGCCAGAGAGCTCGCCGAGCAGAGCCAGTGAAAAGATGAATCTACGATAGCTGAACCCCATTATCATGCTGCACTAATTTGAGCATCTCCTGAGGACCTGTGAAGGAAAAAAACAAACTTTTGTTCCAGTCCTGGCTAAACTCATGGTCTAATAACAACTTGTGAAGATAAGACCAAGAAGAATGTATGATAAGAACTGACATCACTAAAATCTGAAATAATGCAGACTTTAGAGCCCCAGTGCACAAACATTTCAACCTACTAGAGTTGGGTTTGAACTGGATTATTGTAGATTGAACGAAAAGGACTTTATGGCACTGTGACGATGAAAGGTTTTTTACCGCTCTATAAAAATATAATTTACTGATCACGTTGGTTTAGAATGTTGCATAACAGTAGTCTAAAGTCTTAGAGAGACTTTAGTCAAACAATATTTGTGTTATTTCTGCTACTTGGTGAAGGAGTCTGTTAGTGAGCTACATGTACATTTTTTTTGCTAAAAATCAAAGTTGTATAATATATGTTTGACACTGTATAACATACCTTGGGAATTAAATGAAGAAATTTGAATACAGTGTTTAATTTGAGTTTAGTACAAACATCATTAGCCAACAACAAGTAGTTGTATATTATATTTATATCTTTTACCCCAAAAAATCTACAGGACTCCAAATGGTGTTTACAAATCTAATTCAAAAACAGTTCAGAAAAAATGAGAAATGAAAAATTTGAAATAATTAACAAAACTTTTTATGTACTGCCAATGAAAATAAAGTTGTCCAAGTTGTTATTCTGCAGCTCATTCCAATATTCACACAGCCAGTGATAAATGTAGCATAACACCGAAGCAGAAAAAAGAGACTTTAGTACAGCATTTCTGTAGAATCCAGTCTGGAGGCTCTACCCATTCAGATGATGAATATCAATAAAAGACTCATTTAAAGCATTGAAATATTAAAAACTTTGTCTGAGATCTAATGAAAACAAAGACATTTTTACAACTTTGGATACAAATGTTTTATTAAAGCAATCACAAATTGCAACAAAACAAAAATAAACTCTTAGTTACAATTTACAATGTCATCAGTCATTAATTATGGAGAATCATGGTTACTGTACCTACTCTACTGAAAAATACTGTACAGAACTCTGCCATAATAAATTTTACAGGAAAAAAAACAAATTTGGATTTTAAACACTGTTTGAAAACAACTCAGTTTAAAGTAACATGTTTTTATAAATACTGGTCACAGATCCTTCACCAGTGATGTTTTTGCTTCATACCTCATGTACAGCATGTGGCCATTTTTAAGTTGAAAGACAAAGGCATGATCTAAATGAATTGTTGTTGGATGATGGATCTTAGCACCTGCAGTAACGTAAGTTGTGGCCAAGAAAGTACATTATGAAGAAATGGGTCTAGGATACTGTAAAAATCCGTGCCATACGTTTTTGTTGGTTTCAAGCACTATGTAACTTTAAAGTGTAGGATTGGTGATCTTTCCCAGCATGAGCATGGCATTAGAATCTCCTTCGATGACAGAGAAGAAAAACGGCCGGTTGATGGACAGTTTCAGAGGGACACCTGCTTCCTGGATCTTGTCCTGGGGTTCTGCTCCGTCCTCTGACATCTCAAACATCACCTTGTTGATGGCCTAAGAGAAGACAGAGGGATCTGTTGATATTGTGCATATAAATAATAAGCATTTGTCTAGAATATGACAAAATGACGACTTATCTTCTTCACCTTATCTACGGTGAAGGGTTTCATGTTGCTGAGCTGGCTGAACTCGGCCTGGGCACCCAAAAGTTTAGCCTCAATCTCAGGATTCATGTTGGCTAGCAGGTCACGCATATCAGTCACAGCAGACATGGAGAACTTAGGTAGGGACAGCTCCAACAGACTGTGTGGATGGATGGAAGGGGAAAACTTTTAAAATTTGAACACAAAAAATATTTGAAACTAATTGATACTGTAGCATTTGTAACTTGCTTGCTAGTTATTATGATGCATGAAGGTTTGATTACTTTTCTTAATAATTTAAACTTCAATTATAACAACAACACGAGTATTATGCAATAATTTGTAATTGTATAAAAATAGGCTAAAGATTTTTGAAATTTTAGGATGAGCTAATCCACAAAAAATCTTTACATTTAAATAGAAATCAGACTTCTAGTCACCTTGTGGTATTGTACTTAAACTGAAGGCGCTACTGGGAGTGGTTTTAGAGTTTTAAAAAAATCACAATACTAACCCTTCCTGGAGGCTCTGGTGCCAGTCAGACATGACATCGGTGCGCAGCTTAGACTCTATATCATTGAGGTTGGCCCCTTCATGAGGCAGAACCAACAACATGTAGGACCGCTTGCTGAGAGACAGCCTCACAACTGTGCACCTCCGTACCTTTATGGTAACAAAAGAAGAGTATGTAACTGATGAGTCTGGTTGGTAAAATCACCTGATTCTCATCGAAGTACATTTCATATCTTAAAGCTACAAATATACAGAAAACAGAAATACACCAATAGACCAACAAATCTCCTGAACTTTGATTTACCTTATCATTCAGGTAGTGATACTGACCCGTGTGGGTCATCAGAGGAGCCAACACTGTGGTTGTTTCATCCACATAGAACTCCTGTAAGGAGGTTTTCTCTGGTTGGAAGGCTGTCCTCCAATTGCCTAAGAGGACGCAAGCAAGGAACACAATCAGGCACTGCACTGTGGTGCAATAGTTGTCGGTTCTCTAAACAGAACCCCAAAAAAATTATTTTGGTATATCTGCATCTGAGTCAGTAGCACAAAGCCAAATTAAGTCTGACTGACTGGAATGTGTAGACTGTATAGTAAATGTACTAAAGATTTATTACAAATCTGACTTCGATCACAGTATGTGACAGTAGTTCACCTGTCCAACAGAAAATAAATTAGACAAGAAGTACAATATAATAAAATTTTGTCTACTCCAAATACCATCTTTGGTGTCTCACACACACAGTGTACCAGGCTTGGGTAACTAACTTAATATGATCACCCTGCCACCGTGAGGGAGTCTTAAAATCTGGAATCATGTTAAACTCCTAAAAAACACTTACTAAAAATGTAGTAAATCATGAATCTCAATCTGTGTATTTTGTTAAATCTAACCAACCATGGTCTTAACAAAACAGAGGAAAAGGCAGACCTTGGAAGTTGAAGGAAGTGAGAAACAGAAGGTCGCTGCTGGAGTTGAGATCTCTGAAGATGTTCTTCACTTTCCCGTCCGATGTCTTCTCAACAAAACTGTTTACCAGCTGCTCAGTCTCCTGAGGTTTGGAGAAGTCCACGCTACGGATGAACGACGTGTCTGAGAAGTCCTGTGTGCCCTGAATAAAGTCCTCAGATAGTTGAGCATCCTGGCGAGTAAAGGTCCACACCTGAGTAGTGATTTCATCTTTCGGCCCATCATCCACCAAAGAATTAATGCTCTGCAGGGTCTTGAGAACCTTGTGTCCGTCCACTAAGGACACACAGTCCTCTCGGTCGGTGCCACTACTCAGGCCCAGTAGAAGCTGGAAAGAAAGGAGCGAAATGGGAGAGAGTTACTTCTTTGAATGAATGTTCAAGACCTGATAATCACATGAGACCTTTTTCAAACTTTCCCTTATTCAGGACCTTCTTTTTCCCTCTACAATAAGAATAAATAAAAAGCAAAGACCTGGAAAGAGCTTGCTGTCTCCTTAGATGCTGCAAGGTAGAAGGTGACGAGGGAACCGTAGGTGTTGACCGGAGACAGGAGGGTGTTGGTACTTTGCTGCTTATTGCTAAGAGCCTGGTACATCCTCAGGCCCAAAGAGTTTAACAGCTTAGCCAGAACTGCTGTCCTCTCTGTGATATTCTGCCTTGGTGCATCCAGTTTTGACGGGTCCCTGCTGTCAGGTGTCAGGACTTCAATGTCAAGGGGATTTACAGGAAGTGTCACCAGAGGCTTGGATGTCTCGGTCTGCAGGGTCTCACAGCTGACATTCTCGGCAGCAAAGAGGTTAAAGGGATGAACATAGACCCGGTTGGCTTGGCTTCTGGAGACGTAGAAGCAGAGTAGGAGGGCTAGAAGAGGCAACCACAAAATCTGCATTTTCACCTATTGTGGGTAAGCTGATACTCTCTGTGGAGGAAGACAGATATTTTTAGTTTACAATGAAATAGCTTGTGTGTTACAACCTATCAAGTACTTCTTAAACTTTAGTGAGCACTTAGTACCAGGCAGGCTGTGAATGGTAGTCTAAATCACTATTACTATGGCTTCCATCCAAAATCTGGCTAGATCTGGTTTTACATCTCTGACTGGATTGGCTGGCAGGAACATTGGACATAGAGCAGCATGTCAGTGATGGATTGAATGCTTTTTGTGTGCTCTCTCTCCTGCTGGTCATTCAATGAGAACAAGCATTACCCTCTGCAACAGAGGTCGCATAAATAATGAAGACACATCTGTGTGTGAATTTGTGTGTGTTCACAGGCTAAAATAAGATAGATGTTTCATTAGGATATTTTTTATTTGGATTCTGTTAAAGAAACCACCAGACTGAGCGTCTGGGGCCATCAAGGAAAATTACATTCTTAAATTGTCCTCAAAACTTCTCTTTGGAAACCTTGACTGGAAAATAAAATACCTTCAAAAAATTTGGCTGTATTTTATGTTGTTAGAACTGTACAAATAAACACATCTAAAAAGAATGAGAAAATAAGTTACAGAACAATTTTCTGCATACAGCTAAGTATGTAATTATATCTCATATTTTTTCTGAACTGCCATTGCTGCTGAAAGTCAAAGTAAACATAGTTTAAAGCTGAACTGACAACTTTCTTCATTCATGAAAACTTATAATGCATTAACCTAGATGTCTACAAAGGAAAGTAACCTAAGTGAGCACTCTTATGCAAAAATAGGACTTTATCCTTTGAGATGAGCGTGCAGAAATGTGGACTGATGGACTCTTCAAAGAGGTGAGCAAACACTGGAGTTTCCTCTGTTTGGACAAATACCATAGGACATGGCCTTGGTCCTGTATCAATAAACTGTTGCACTCAAATGTTCTTATGCTCAACCAACCCACCTGTGTACTGGATGACTCAATGACCGTGGTCCAAGAACATGGCAGATTCGTTATCACTTATTTTTTCTGTCAAGATGCAGAGTTTTATACTAAATTTTGATCAGATCTGATCCATCATAAACCTTGTTTCCTCGTAGAAACACACAAAAATTAGCCATCCTGTTTATTTTTTGAAGTAGATAACCCTCAAATTAAGTTAAATTAAATGTGGGTCAAAGAGAGTTTGACTGAGGTGTTTTGTTACAAACCAGTTTTAGACATTTGAAAGATTATTTTTTTGGTTGTGAAGAATAGGATGATTTACCCAATCAGTTCTAAAAATCAAAAGCTTGTGATTGTACATTGTATGTCACACAATCACAAAGGCAGTCACTGAGATAAAGTTAAAGTTTGCTCTTACCGTTTATGTGCTGCTGCTGAGTGAGGTGCTGTGTGCGGACCTTAATCTTCTGCTCACTTACTTTAACCCTGCCAGCCAGCTGTAGTGCTCCCACTCTGGTAACTGATTAACCAAAGCAGCATTGAGTCAGGGGCTCTGCTGCCATGACTCATAGCCTGCTTTGTACTGATGTGCCACTGCGATAGATAAATAAATCCGACAAAGAGGAAAAAAGACCACCCAATGTTCCTATATGTTGACTTTAGGCAGATGATTTAAGCACATCCAGGAGGGAGAGAAAGGACAGTTCAGCTTCCACAGAGAGGAGTGGGAGGCAAATGGACAGAGTTGTTTATGTTTGAGAGTGACTCACTGAAAAGTCACCACAATGTGGAAATGTTTATTTGTTAAAATGAAATGGTGCTCTTGATTTATTATGCATGTTCCTTGACTTTTTTGCTTGAACTAGTGGTCAAACAAGTATCAAGTAACTCCAACCCTAATCACAAAAATCTACAACAGGTCAGGCAAAAAAACATAGATCTAACTTTACAATTAAATTTTCATGTTTTATTAAATTATTCTGCCATTATTGTTCCAATGTTACTCACGTCACTCTGTCTTCTCTATTAATATGTGTACTCTCTCTTTCTGATATAATCCATATAAAAAACATCTTTTACATTACCCATTCCTAGTAACTGGTGTAAATTTACTGTTATATGCCCCCTACTTGCATTTTTAACTTAATGTGCGATTTCAAAAGCAAGACTGAGTAACATCTTGAATAAAATACAAATGCTCAAAATAAACCAATACTGTTTGTCTTGTTCTCCATCTTATCTTACTTTGACTAGCCCTAACCCTAGGTAAGGGGGAGGTTACTGCTGGACTTAGATTTTCACTGGGAAGAGAGCAAACACCTTTCAAATGCTCTATATAGACATGCACATAAAGTTAATAGGCAATGTAGTTAATACTGTTAAAAATTGACTTCCGTGATCAAAATGAGGAAAATCCTTCATAGATCACACAGCTGATTCAACAGGGCAGGGCACACTTGACTTTCTCACCAGAAAGAGAAACCCTGTCATGTTTATTGTCATTCAACTCTGGTTGTATCTTTTATGTCATTATAGTGCCAATATTTAATAAGTAGATTGTAAAAGGTCAAAGGAGTAGATACCAATAGCACCAAAATTCTAAAAAATATAATAATATAAAACAACATATTAAGTGAGAGGAAAAAGAGGAAGAGTGGGGAGTGTGTAACTTAAATGTTGTGCATTAATACTTTTTATCTTTTAAATGTTGATACTAAATATCAAGTAAGAATAAAAACATTTTTCTAATGATACATCTTCCAATATTCCTACCTCCACCATATAAAAGACTTCACGGTAATAAATCCAACAGCTGTTAAATTATTTCAGTGTGAACCAAACTGGTGGTCTGACTGACTCACAGTCATCTCTAGAAGAGTCAGTGCTAACTTTTAATGTGGCTAAAACATTTAAGACAGAAAAAAAAAATTCTAGACTGATAACAATGACATTATTTAGTAAGAATGTGGATACCTCATACACATTTTTTAAAGAATGTGTTATTTTTTAAGAAACTAAAAATACCAATGCATTATTTTATTTTATGAAAGGGTCCTTTTATCTGATCTATATGGTATATGATTGTTAACAGGACAATTACAAGCTGCTGAATGGCGAGGTTTCTTTGGAAGTTTCAAGGCTTTAAAATACATGCGCAAAGGAACTATTTGTAAATATTTTGCAAATTCCTTCCTCTTCATTTTTTAAGATTGCAGGTCTTTTCAATTTGGAAACAAAAGTTTTTACAGTATTTACGTTATATTTTTTAATAATGATGTTTGACTTTTGCTGTATTTGCTTCTCCTTTTTCCTTATTGTGTGAATGTTGCATGACTCATGCAGTAGGGTTTGTGCTGTGAAAGAAGTAATTTACAGTAACTGTGACAGGTGTGAACACGTTGAAGATAATTTAAGGGGATATTTTATTACCTGCTAATTTTCAAGTTCCCAAAAACACTTGTGAAGTTCTGATCATTTATCTTATGCAAATATGATAAAACACATCCTGAAACTGAGGTGACCAGCATTTGCGTATGCTTTATGATAGTTAACCAACTGTGTGCTTCTCATGCACATTGATGACTGAGTAATCTATCTTCATTATTATTAGCACCTCCAGAAATTTTATGAGTGCTCCATCAAAATGTCCTATTGGCCGCCGTCTATATAAGCTGCAATATTCAGGCACTGAAGCAGATTAGAAAGCCATAGAATTCACCATGTGGACTCTATTGGTTTTATACAGCGTGATCGTCTCGAGTACATTGCCTGGTATTGTCAACTTTTTTTTCTTATTGTAATGTTTTTCTCTGGTTTAGGATGCATGTTTTTAAAAATAATTCACAACACCAGTCATGCATTTGTAATTTTAGCATAGATAAAGGCACCATCAGCTCGAGCACTTGTTTAGAAGATTATCTGTGTTTTCATATTTAGTTGTTACATGTGCTGTTACAGTCTTTTATATGGCCTATATTCTTATTTTTGACTTGCTTTACATTTTGACCTGCTTGGTTATTTTTCTAATAATCTATCAGGTGCTGATGGCTTCTCACCAACAACTGATCCTGGAACATCAGAATCTGCAGGTACCTGACACTAAAAAGAATAATGTGCACAGTTTTCATTGCTTTAATCTAAATGTTGTTTGTCTTACCCTGACACAAATGCCAAGATGTGCCTTCAAGTTTTATATTTCTCTTACTACTTTTTTCACCCCTCCAACTAGCACAATACTTCTTCCATAATAACAGTCAATTCACTTAAATAAACTTAATGTCAGCTCACATTTGCTTTGTTCAATTTTTTTGTATCATTCAAGAATTTTATTATTTATAAGCCCATAATGTTATGTCACTGAAGTATTGGATTCCTCTCATTTCCGGGTTTTCATTTATTTATTTGCCTGTTTTTTACAAGTATTTTATGAAGTTGTCGGTACAGCTGAATAAATGAGATCAAAATGTTTGTGCATTTTTTATAACATGCAGTGTCCCTAATGTAAAGCTAAATATTTAAACTAGTATTTAAACACAAATGATAGTATAGAAAAAGAAAACTGTTGTCGGTCCAACTAAGTTGTGCCTTTTTGTGTCACTTGTAAATGTATGTTTCTTCTCAAACACAGACTACAATGAAGTTTTCTATAATAGCTTTTACTATTTCCATCTTTGACAACGGAAACTGCATCAAGTAAAATTAGCATGACTAAAATGAGAGGCACACTGCAAGATCCAACCATGCATTTCACCTGAACGATTAATTTGAAAACTGATTCATTTGCTCCTACCATGGATGTAATATGGACAGCACTCAGACTCAAAACATTTTTGAGTTTAGTATTCTTCTGTATTGCCCCTCAGCAAAATGGCTGATACTACTACAACCACATCACAGCCATGTTGATGTTCAGGACATCATTCCTTCTCCTGTGATGTTGCTTGAATTTCATTAGTTACTGAACTGCTTTTATACTTTCTTGTGTCTCTTAGGTTGGCCATCATGTCGATACAACTGTGGCAGGCACCCTGGAAGCTGCTTATGTAAAACATACTGTTTACTGCAATGACACTTGTCTTCTTTTGTTCACCCTTAGCAATGCACTGTGGAGGTTCTCTGTATGGCAATGGGACTTTTTCAAGCCCAAACTACCCCAATGATTACGCCAACAATGCTGAATGCACCTGGTATCTCAGAACTTCAAGTGACCAAGGAATCCGTCTGACTTTCACTTCCATGCAGTAAGTTTAGAACAGACTGCATATAAGAGATTATTAAAATAAATGAGCAGTATTATTATGTGTATTACAAATGCAGAAATTATGGGATTATGAGAAATTAGCCTACATAAAGACCTCATAAATATTAAGACCAGACTCTGAATTTTACCCAGCACTAACCTCTTTCCCACCAAAAGAATATAGAAGGAAACTGTTAAATGATAAAGAGAACAGTGTAACTATTTGAGTTTTGCTTCAATAACCAACTAATTTCTGGCTTTTATCATTTTTTCAAAAACAGATTGGGAGAATGCTACTGCTGTGACCGCATTCATGTCAGATATAAAGAAACTGATAATACTAATAATGAATGGCAATTGTGTACTGGGAACCTGAAGTCTTTGCTCTCCTATTCCAACGACATGACTGTGATCTTTCGCACAGATAATAGTGGAGTTGACAAAGGGTTCACAGCTGAGTTCCTAAGCACAGGTACAATTGTGGTTTACATGAGAGCTGATATGACTTTGGTTTAGATTTTGTAATTGAATTAGTTTTAAATGTTTATTGTAGGCTTATTCAGCTACTGTTACAACAATGAATTATATCTACTGTAGTTTGAATTGGAAAGGGTCAAATAAATAGAGACTATTGGTTACATTGTGGGAAATGTTGGAGCTAGCATTTTGGAGCTTTACTCACATAATAGGGATTAGTATATTTTTTGATTTTTTCAACCCTATCCATGTGCAAAACAATAACTATTCCGTTAATCTCCTCTGTAAGTATAGATCCAGCCAGAATGCTGAAAGAAAGTATATAACTCTTTTGTGAGGTGGTCAATCCAAGTGGGTTAAAATTCTGCCAAACTAAGCTTAGCCCTGTTGTTAAAATTGTGGCAAAATCCTCAGTTTGCAAAATAAGCCTGTGATACATACCATTTACTGTAATGACACTCTTTTTCTTTTGTTCACCTTTAGCAAAGCCCTGTGCACACACTATCTATGACAGTGGCACTTTTTCAAGCCCAAACTACCCCAATGATTACCCCAACAATGCTGACTGCACCTGGTATCTCAGAACTTCAAGTGGCCAAAGAATCCTTCTAAATTTCACTTCCCTGCAGTAAGTTAAGAACAGACTGCATATTAGAGATTAACAAAATAAATGAGTGGTATTATTATATTCATTACAAATGCAGAAATTTTACAATTTTGAGAAATTACATTTAGATCCAAAGAATATTAGGAACTAAAAAGAACTTCAAGCCTAAAACTGACCTTGATCCCACCACTAAAAAAATGGAAATAATTTAAAAAATCAAAGATACACTACAATCATTTTGAGTTTTGCTTCAATCACTAACAAATTTCTGGCCTTTAACATCTTTTCAAAAAACAGATTTGAGGAAGGCTATTCCAGTGACTACATTCAAGTCTATGACAGCTACTCTGTTGGTTCAAACCATATAGCCACAGTGCGTGACGACAACCAGATTTCTTTGCTCTCCTCTTCCAACTACATGACTGTGGTCTTCCGCACAGATAATGACGGAGTTGCCAAAGGGTTCACAGCTGAGTTCCTAAGCACAGGTACAATTGTGGTTTACATGAGAGCTGATATGACTTTGGTTTATACTTTGTAATTGAATTAGTTTTAAATGTTTATTGTAGGCTAATTCAGCTCTTGTTACAACAATGCATTATATCCACTGTAGTTTGCAAAAGGAAAGGGTCAAATAAATAGATGCTATTGGTTACATTGTGGGAAATGTTGAAACTAGCATTTTGGAGTTTTACTCACATACTAGGGATTAGTATGTCTTTATATTTCTACAATGTTATTTAAGTGCAAAACAAAAACTGTCCTTCTAATCTCCTCTGTAAGTATAGATCCAGCCAGAATGCTGTAAGAAAGTATGTAACTCTTTTGTGAGGTGGTCAATCCAAGTGGGTTAAAATTCTGCAACATTAAGACTTCACAAGGACTGCTGCTCTGTGACATACTGTGCTTTGGGTAGTGTGACAGGCAAACAGATCATCTGTGATCTGTTACAGTCCTACCAACTACTCTCCCATCTGTCTCAGATCAGCCTTGTTGTTAAAATTGTGGTGAGATCCCCAGTATGTAGAATGGGCCTGTAATACATACTGTTTACTGCAATGACACTTGTCTTCTTTTGTTCACCCTTAGTAATGCACTGTGGAGGTTCTCTGTATGGCAATGGGACTTTCTCAAGCCCAAACTACCCCAACGTTTACCCCAACAAAGCTGACTGCACCTGGTATCTTGAAACTTCAAATGACCTAAGAATCTTTCTGAATGTCACATACCTGCAGTAAGTTAAGAACAGACTTCATATTAGAGATTAACAAAATAAATGAGCGGTATTATTATGTTTATTAGGAAAGCAGAAGTCATAGGATTGTGAGAAATTACATTTAGATCTAAAAAATGTTAAGAACTAACAGTAACTTCAAGCCTAAAACTGACCTTGATCCCACCACTAGAAAATTGAAATAATTTCCAAAAATCAAAGATACCCTACAATCATTTTGAGTGTTGCTTCAATCACTAACAAATTTCTGGCTTTTATCACCTTTTCAAAAAACAGATTGGAGAACTGCTGCTCCTGTGACTACATTGAAGTCTACGATGGGCCGTCTGTTGGTTCACAATATATGGGCAAAGTTTGTGATGGCAGCGAGACTTCTTCCAATTCTTTCTTTTCCTCCACCAATTCCATGACTGTGGTCTTTCACACAAATAATGCTAGAGTTGACAATGGGTTCAGTGCTGAGTTCCAAAGCATTCTGCCACCAACCTCAGGTAAAATTATGGTAGATTTAACAATAGACATGACTTTTGGCTTAGGTTTGTAATTGAATTAGTTTTAAATGCTGATTGTAGACTAATTTAGCTCCTGTCACAGCAATGCATGATATCTTCTGTGATTTGCAAAGAAAAGAGTCTAATAAATAGAAGCTATTGGTTACATTGTGGGTAATGTTGGGGCCGGCATTTTTGGAGCTTTACTCACATAGTATGGATTAATCTGATTTTTATTATTTCTTCAATCTTATCCAAGTGCAAAACAATTTTTTCCCTGTAATCTCCTTTCTCATTATACATCAACCAGAATGCTGTATGTTAGAATATATATCTCTTTTGTGAGGTGGTCAATAAAAATGGGTTAAGATTTTCATGAGTAATTCATTTGTTAAATTTTGTGTTGATTCTGAGTTGTGGGTACATCTCAATAATTTTGAACAAGGTCTTTCTACCTTTTACACAACATACAGTCTCCTGTAAGGGTTTCTGCACCCTTCCATTGAGAAAACAGCATCAACAAACAAAGCTTTAACAACGAATGCCTTTGAGTTCCTTGAGTTTGTCAGTTAGCTGTTGCTCCAAGGCCCCCAGATTTAGATTCCTCCTCTTTTGCAGCTCTTTGAAGTCCAGAGGAAGCAGAGTTTTCCTTGTGACTTAGCTTTTTTTTTTTGCATTGTGATCAGCAGAGTTCAGGAGGACCATGGTATCCTCCTCCTAGCTTTTATCTGTTATCTCCTCTATAAGCCCTGACCTTTTCTTAAGATTAAATATTAATTCATCTTAAATGCATCCCAGAGATGCTGTGCACCACTTAAAACAGGAAGCATAATGTCAGATTATTGTCACTTTGTTCACATTTTTGTACCACCCCCCTCTCAACTGTCTCTCTGTTTGTGTCATTTGTCAACCGTATCAGATTCTCCTCAAACAAGTGTAACGGACTTTTCTACAACAGACATTCCAGTTAACTTTCCTGAAACATCCTCTTCAATGGAAACTGTATCAGGTAAAATCAGCACCACTAAAATGAGGGACATACTGTATGATCATATACACTTAGTTCAAATTCTTTATAACACTTAAAAATTGGATATCTTAGGAGCCTACAATGTTTCTAATTGTATGAAATCATTCCTTTTCATCTTTTAATTTGGATTTACTTGTTATTTGTCCATTCTTATTAAGTTGACCCTAGCCTATATTTGTATTAACCAAAATGCTGTCTATCTTACCCTGTTTCTATCTGGATAACTTTAGTAAAATGTTTTTTAAGCCAGTTTTAGTTAAAAAATTAAACTGTAATCAGAGGGCAAATTACTGAGAGTATTAAAATAAGAAAGATCTGATCATCAGGAAAACCAATGTGTCTCTGATGTTAAGTCAGGATTTGTTGAGATTTGCCTCAAAGTGTTGTATCTCTGTCTTCCTACTTCTTTACCCCAGAGATTCCAGCTAGTCCAGCTGAAACATCCTTTGCAACGGAAACTGATTCTGGTAAAATCAGCACCACTTAAAGCAGGAAGCATAATGTCAGATTATTGTCACTTTGTTCACATTTTTGTATCACCCCCCTCTCAACTGTCTCTCTGTTTGTGTCATTTGTCAACTGTATCAGATTCTCCTCAAACAAGTGTAACAGACTTTTCTACAACAGACAATCCAGCTAGTTCTCCTGGAACATCATCTGCAATGGAAACTGTATCAGGTAAAATCAGCACCACTAAAATGAGGGACGTACTGCCAGAACATTTTCACTGAGTTCAAATTTTTTGTATTATTTAAAAAATGAATAATATAATAGCCAACTATGTATTTCACCTGAATGATTCAATTGAAAAATGAGATTTTTTCATATCCAGGTTTCTATTTATTTATTTGTCCATTTTTTTGTAAGTATTTTCTTAAGTTGTGGGTACATCTCAACAAATTTGACCATGGTGTTTACACATCCTCTATGACATGCAGTACTCATTTACATGCTATATGAATTTGACAGCATTTAAACACACAAAAACGCCATATTACAACCAGACTTAACTAATCTGTTTCCATCCAAGTAAACTGTGTCTCCTTTAATGTCATCTCTCAAATGTATCAGTTCCATCTCAGACAACAAATGCGATGGATTCTCCCACAACAGCTATTCCAGTGAGTCCCACCCAACCATCCTCTGAAGCGACAACTGATTCAGGTAAAACTAGTAACACTAAAGCAAGGAACATAATGTCAAATCATGGTTGCATTATCCATTTTTTTGTATTTCTCAAAATTAAATTCTTTCGGCCTTCTATGTTTCTCACATGAACAATTGGATTCTCATCACTTCCTGATTTTCCTTCATTTTTGGAGTCAATTTTTCATGAGTATTTCATTTGTTAAATTTTGCATTGATTCTGAGTTGTGGGTACATCTCAATAATTTTGAACAAGGTCTTTCTACCTTTTACACAACATACAGTCTCCTGTAAGGGTTTCTGCACCCTTCCACAAGCAGTTGTAAGCACTTTTCAAGAACTTTTACGGTGCATTTTCAAGCTTTTCCAGAACCTTACAGCTGGTAAAATACATATTTTTACAGAAGTGTCCTAAACCCCTTCCACTGAGAAAACAGCATCAACAAAGCTTTAACAACACAAAATACTACAGGGTTAGGCTTATCAGGTCCTAAATAGGGTGAGGCCTTTTAACGAATGCCTTTGAGTTCCTGAGTTTGTCAGTTAGCTGTTGCTCCAAGGCCCCCAGATTTAGATTCCCTCTCTTTTGCAGCTCTTCAAAGTCCAGAGGAAGCAGAGTTTTCCTTGTGACTTAGCTTTTTTTTTGCATTGTGATCACGGAGTTCAGGAGGACCATGGTATCCTCCTCCTAGCTTTTATCTGTTATCTCTTCTATATGCCCTGACCTTTTCTAAATATTAAATATTAATTCATCTTAAATCCATCCCAGAGATGCTGTGCTCCTACCACAGATGTAAAATGGACAGCACTGAGGATTAAAACATTTTTGTTTATTTTCAAAAAGTTTAATATTCTTCTGTATTGCCCCTCAGCAAAATGGCTGATACTACTACAACCATATCACAGCCATGTTGATGTTCAGGACAACATCATTCCCTCTTCTGTGATATTGCTTAAATTTCATTAGTTACTGAAATGTTTTATATTTTCTTGTGTCTCTTAGGTCGGCCATCATGTACAACTGTGGCAGGCACCCTGGAAGCTGCTTGTGTTGTACCTACTATTTACTGCAATGACACTTGTCCTCTTTTGTTCACCTCCAGATCAGCACTGTGGAGGTTCTCTGTATGGCAGTGGCACTTTTTCAAGCCCAAACTACCCCTACGATTACCCTGACCATGCTTACTGTACCTGGTATCTCGAAACTTCAAATGACCTAAGAATCTTTCTGACATTCACTTCCCTGCAGTAAGTTAAGGACAGACTGCATTTAGAGATTAACAAAATAAATGAGCAATATTGTGTGCATTACAAATGCAGAAATGATAGGATTGTGAGAAATTACATTCAGATCTAAAGCATGTTAAGAACTAACAGGAACATAACCCTAGAACTAACCTTGATCCCACCACTAGAAAATTGAAATCACTTAAAAATCATTAAGGATACACTTTAACAACTTTGAGTTACAAAGTAACACATTTCTGGCTTTTATCATCTTTTCAAAAAACAGATTGGAGGACTGCTGCTCCTGCGACTACATTGAAGTCTATGATGGGCCCTCTGTTGGTCCAAACTATATGGGCACAGTGTGTGATGGCAACCAGACTTCTTTGCTCTCCTCTTCCAATTCCATGACTGTGGTCTTCCGCACAGATAATATTGTAGTTGCCAAAGGGTTCAGAGCTGAGTTCCACAGCTCAGGTACAACTATGATTGACTGAAGAGCTGATTTGACTTTGGTTGAGATTTTTTATCAACTAAGTGTTAAGTTTTTATTTCATGCTAATTTAGCTCCTGTCACAACAATGCATAATATCTACTGAAGCTTGCAAAGGAAAGAAAATGAGTCTAATAAAAAGCTGTTATTGGTTACATTGTGGATGATATTGGAGCTAGCATTTTTGGAGCTTTACTCACATACTAGAGATAAGTACGCCTTTATATTTCTTCAATGTTATTCAAGTGCAAAACAAAAAGAAAGTATTAGAAAGTATATATCTCTTTTGTGAGGTGGTCAATCAAAGTGGGTTAAAATTCTGCAACATTAAGACTTTACAAGAAATGCTGCTTTGTGACATACCATGCTTTGGGTAGTGATCTGAGCAGACAACGGATCATCTGTGAGCTGTTATAGCTCAACTAACTACTCTCCCATTTGTCTCAGCTCAGCCTTGTTGTTAAAATTGTGGTGAGATCCTCAGTATGTAGAATAGGCCTGTAATACATACTGTTTACTGCAATGACACTTGTTTTCCTTTGTTCATCTTTAGCAACAAGCTGTGGAGGTTCTCTGTATGGCAGTGGCACTTTTTCAAGCCCAAACTACCCCTACGATTACCCTGACCATGCTTACTGTACCTGGTATCTCGAAACTTCAAATGACCTAAGAATCTTTCTGACATTCACTTCCCTGCAGTAAGTTAAGGACAGACTGCATTTAGAGATTAACAAAATAAATGAGCAATATTGTGTGCATTACAAATGCAGAAATGATAGGATTGTGAGAAATTACATTCAGATCTAAAGCATGTTAAGAACTAACAGGAACATAACCCTAGAACTAACCTTGATCCCACCACTAGAAAATTGAAATCACTTAAAAATCATTAAGGATACACTTTAACAACTTTGAGTTACAAAGTAACACATTTCTGGCTTTTATCATCTTTTCAAAAAACAGATTGGAGGACTGCTGCTCCTGCGACTACATTGAAGTCTATGATGGGCCCTCTGTTGGTCCAAACTATATGGGCACAGTGTGTGATGGCAGCCTGACTTCTTCCAATTCTTTCTTTTCCTCCTCCACCAATTCCATGACTGTGTTCTTTCGGACAGATCACAGTGTAGTTGCCAGAGGGTTCACAGCTGACTTCCGAAGCTCTTGGCCACAACCCCCTGGTAAAATTATGGTAGATTTAACAATAGGCATGACTTTGGTTTAGATTTTGTCATTAAATAACTTTTAAATGTTTATTGTGGGCTAATTTATCTCCTGTCACAACAATGTATAATATCTTCTATGACTTGCAAAGAAAAGAGTCTAATAAATAGATGCTATTGGTTACATTGTTTGTAATGTCAGGCCAGCATTTTTGGAGCTTTACCCACATAATATGGATTAATATGTTTTTTTTATTTCTTCAATCTTATCCAAGTGCAAACAAAATCTTTCCCTGTAATCTCCTTTCTTATTATACATCAACCAGAATGCTGTACTTTAGCACATATATCTCTTTTGTAAGGTGGTCAACCAAAGTGGGTTAAAATCCTGCAACATTAAGACTAATATGATCAGCTGCTTTGTGAAGCTCTACTTAGGCACAGCAGTACTTCACACTAAATGCAAATGTATGAATACTTAGATAATCAGAATGCTTATGCATGCCATTATCTTAAACACATTAACCGTCTCAATTTGGCACAACACATATCACAGGTCAGGCTAAAGTGAATGTCACTCATTTGAAGATAATACGTGATCAAATTTTTCCTGGGAAGCCTGAAATCAGTACCAAGTGAAAAATAACTAAATGTCAGATCATGGTTACTTTGTTTAAATATTTTTTGTAACACCCAAATATGGAATTTTTTTATAAGCCTTCCAAGTTTCTTGCTAGAATTATTGGATTCGTTTCAGTTTTAGATTTTCAATTAATTGTTCATCCATTTTTGGAGTCAGTTCCGATGTTATGAGAATGTCTAAATTATTCTTTTCAAGATGTTCAGTTCATTGTTTGTTCATTTCTTGAGTCATTTCTCAAGTTGCATAAAATTTTTGAGTTACTGTAATTAAGATGTTCATGCATTATTCACAACATCCTTGTCCCCGTTTCAATGCTGAATGCTTTTAATTAAAATTAAACACAAAAAGTTCCATTACAAGCAAACTAAACCGCTGTTTTTCTAACTAAACTGTGTCTCTTTTTGTGTCATTTGCCGATTTTATTAGTTTCCACTCAAACAATCACAATGGAGTTATCTACAACAGCTACCACACAGAATCCCACTGAAACATCCACTGCACCTGAACCTGAAACAGGTAAAATCAGCACCACTAAAATAAAAAGCATCATTTATTTATTAATCCAAAGGGTTGTTTATAATACCTTGTTTCTATCTGAATGGTTTGATTGATGTTTTGCTGGTTCATACAAAGTTAAGGTCAACAATTTCATTGAAATAATTTTTTTTTTTTTTTATATTGAAATCAGAGCAAGTGACTGAGTGTTTAAAGGGAATAAAGATCTAAATTCTGGGACAACCAACATGTGTCTCTGACCTGAGTCAAAGAATGTGCTGACATTTACCCTCAAATGTTATATCTATCTTTCCTCTTTCCTCTTTTCTCCATATTTAGTCACTTCCCAACAACCAATGGAGTCAACGACCCAAGTTAATGTACAATCAGCACCAATCAGAAATAAACTCAGTGTCAGATCATGGTTTCTTTGTTCAAATATTTTTGTAACAC
>JAQMCX010000003.1:16856855-16895610 GCA_029814765.1 Acanthurus leucopareius | reverse complement strand
AACTGTGGCAAGATCATCAGTATGCAAATGTACAATACATACAGATTACTGCATGACACTTGTCTTCTTTTGCTCACGCTTAGAAAAGCCCTGTGGAGGATCTCTGTATGATAATGGCATTTTCTCAAGCCCAAACTACCCCTACGATTATCCCAACAATGCTGACTGTACCTGGTATCTCAAAACTTCAAAAGACCAAAGTATCCTTCTGAATGTCACATACCTGCAGTAAGTTAAGATCAGACTGAATATTAGAAATAATTAGAATAAATGAGCAGTATTATTATTTGAATGCCAAATGCAGAATTTATATGGTTGTGCGAAATTACATTAAGATCTCGTGGTTGTAAAGAATTAACTGTAACTTTGACCCTAAAACTAACCTCTATCCAACTAACAGAAAACTGTTTAATCATCAAGGGAAAACTCTGATGATTTTGAGTTTTGCTTTAATCACTGACAAATATCTGGCTTTTATCATACTTTTGAAAAACAGATTCGAGGACAGCTGCTCCTATGACTATATTGCAGTCTACGATGGGCCAACTGTTAGTTCACAATATATGGGCAAAGTGTGTAATGGCAGCCAGACATCTTTCCACTCCTTCTCCAACTACATGACTGTGATCTTCCGGACAGATGTAAATGCAGTTGCAAAAGGATTCAGGGCTGAGTTCTTTAGCACTGTGCCACCAACACCAACAGCTACACCAGTTAGTATTGCCAAGACATCCTCAGCAGCAACAATTGTTTCAGGTAAAATCAGCACCACTAACATAAGAAGCATAATGTCAGATCATTTTTGCTTTGTTCAATTTTTTTGTATCTCTCAAAAACTAAACTGTTTTTAATGAGCCAACCATGGTTGTCACTACAATGATTGGATTATTTTCATTTCTAGATTTTTATCTCTTTTTTTTGGTCCATTTTTCACAAATAATTTCTTAAGCTGTGGGTACATCTCAATACTTGTGACCAAGATGTTAATGCATTATCCACCACGTCCCTTTTTTTAAAGCAAAATATTATGAACAGCATTTAAAAACACAAAAATGTTATATAACAACCAGACTTAGCTCATCTGTTTCCATCCAACTTAACAGTGTCTATTTTTGTGTCATTTGTCAATGAATCAGTGTCATCTCAGACAACAAGTGCAAAGGAGTCTCCTACAACAGTTGATCTAGTTCATTCTACCCAAACATCCTCGGCAACAAACACTTCCTTAGGTAAAATTTGCACACTAAATGGCTGCTTTGTTCAAATGTTTTGGATCATTCAAATAATAAATTATTTATAGATCTACTATGTTTCTCATTTATATGATAGCCTTTTTATCATATTTATGAGTTTTATGAGCAGAGCGGACAATAAACATATGTCACTGCCAAGACGTATCTATTGTTACATTTGTCCTTTTAACTTGAGTATTAAGCAGTATTTACATTACATAAGTATTTCAAGAGACGGTGGTGATTGTCCCAGGTTAGACCAGCTATCTTGAAGAGTCAAAAAGACAAGGCAACTAGACTATTCCAAAGGACTGGTTGAAGGTATCTGCTTCCTTCAACCAGTCCTTTGGAACTGAAGAAGCTTCTTGGATGAGAAGTGAAACGTCTTCCCAAAACTCAACATAGTCCAATTGCCGTAATTGTCTCTTTGACTCTTCAAGATAATCATGACCTGGATGAATGAGAATCTACACAGACATGTTAGACCAGCTTGTCAAACCCGCAGGTGTTCTCAAGGAAACAGAGTTATGACTTGAAAAAAACTTCAGATTGCAGCGTGCGTTAAAACATAAATTATCCTATTTTTACCTTTAGGCCAGTGATTACTTAGACACTGTTTAGCCTCTATGGATAGCCATAAGTTGGCTAGTCGTGCATCGTTTGAAATTTTCAGATGCGTGAAGGAACAAACATTACAGTTACCGACAAGCAACGTTGGCCAACTTCACCACTCATTTCACGAATAAATGCGCCATAACCGACAGCCATGAGTAGCGCGGCCATATTGTAACACACACTGTCTCAAACTATTTAGCCTACGAAATTCGTCAGCATAAGCAGTGGGTAACTTTATACATTAACGTTAGCAAGCCGAAGATTGTCTATTTTCTAAAACACATCGTCGAAATTTAAGCATTTTCAAGGATTTTTTTAAGCACCTGTACGGACGCTACATACTAATACTAAATGTTTTATGTTGCATTTAAATACAATATACATATTACAACCAGACTAGACTTACCCGTTGCCAATTCAACTTACTGTTGTCTCTTGTTGTGTCATTTTTCCAATTTCTCAGCTCCTCCTGACACAACAGAGGAATCTTCTACAACAGCTTTTCCAGATGGTCCCACTCCGAGCACTGCAACAGAAAGTGTTTCAGGTAAAATCAGCACCTTGAAAAAAGCATACGGTCAAAATCTAGTTGAGTTGTTCAAATGTTTTGTACAGAAGCGCATTGCATTCACTGGATAAAACAAACAAAAAAAACAATTAGACACCTTATCTCGTAATTACGAGATCAGGATCTCGTAGTTTTGTAGTTCTGTATCACTCAAATAAAAGAGCATTTATAAATCTATATGATTTTTGCTAATCTTTTTTAGTTTTGTTGGTTAATTTTCGTGTAAAGTCTGGGTTGTGGGTATGTCTTAGTAATGGTGATGAACGTTTAGGCAATGTTCACAACATGCAGTGCCCCATTTAATACTACATTGTATTGGTTGCATTTAAACCACAAAGTGTTATATTACAACTAGACTAAGGGAATGATCGAATCCATTCGTCTTGTCAGAGACTTTAAAATACTTTGGTAACACTCTGTTCCCTTCTGTCTGTCAGTATGGCACTCGTGTTATAACAACTGTGGCAGTAACTTGGGAAGTTGTTCCTGCTCAAGCTGGTGTCAACACGCTGGAAATTGTTGCAATGATTACTACGGTAAGCATCATGTCCCTCAAAGCTGCTGCTGCATAGTAAATTTACAGTTTTTAGCAGGTAGCAGTTTGCATCAGACTGAAATGCACTGCTCTCATAATATTCCTAAAAGCAATTTAAATTAATTATTCTTGAACATATCCATTGAAATGGACTATGCAGTGCTACGAATTCATATCTTTCCTTTCAAATATGACATATATCATTATCAAATAGGATGTTGGAAATGGACACACTGTGGGAGATCCATTGAAGCTCTAAAGGAAATCAAAACAGTATGATTTGATGTGAAGAAAACTTTGACATCAGGAAGGCAAGTGTTAATAGCTGTTCTGAATTGCCTCTACTGGTGATTCAGAACAGCTATTAACAATGTAATTTGGGCTGTGATTCACATTTACATCTTTTAAAATTTTAGATAATTACTCTTTTGGAAGATATCCCTATTGTTGCACTCATGTTATCAGTAATTAATGTGGTAATAAAAATGGAATGGAATGAAAAAAGAGAGCTAAAGAGAGAGGTCAAAATACTAAATATTCTCAGTGAAAAGTAGGTGTATAAAAGGATATAAGTTTCATTAAATTGTAAGAACCATTTCAAGAGTTTTGTAATATACCAGTTTGTCCACGAGGTGTCGAAATTGTGCTTTGGGTCACATGCGTATTTAGCTGGGAACCTTTAGTCAGAGAACAGATGTTGCTAGATATCATTTGTTGTCATTAATGCTTACAGCCTCAGGAGCAGGAAACAAACCTACATTTAGTCAAACTGTCTCTACAAAATACCTCACAGGTCAAGTATGCTATCCCCTCCTCACTAGTGTGTGACAACAAACTGCTGGAAGACTAAATAGCTTTATGAACATGGCAGGAGAATATTTTTTTAATTTACAGTTGTAGAAAAAACAGGTGTGTCAGAATGTCAGCAGTATACAAGACGTAAAACATTATTTTCATTTTATTTTCCACTCCTTGTTGTGTAGCTTACTGCCAGTACTCCACCACTTCCCAATCTACCGGTACCAACCCCACCACAGGTATGAAAACCACTAAATAAACCACTAAACTACTAAATAAGCCTGTATTTGAGAGAATAAAACAAATCACGTTTTACTGAAATGTTTCATACCCTTTTGTGTCTCTCAGCTCTGCTCTCATGTCAAAACAACTGTGGCAGACACCTGGGTAGCTGCTCCTGTACAAGCTCTTGTAGATACAATGAAGACTGTTGTAATGATTACTACGGTAGGAATTATGTTCCTCATGATTAATCCTGTATGATTTGAAGGTAGTAGGTTATTTTGTTGTTCATAGTTGAAGAATTAAGAACAGGAGTAGCAGTATTGTGTTTCACACGAGAAATAATGTAATCATTTAATCCTTTTCTCTTTGACATGTAGCTTACTGCCAGTCATCCACTTCCAGACCCTCTACAGGTATGAAAAACTCTCAACAACCTGGAGTACAAACTAGCTTCATTCATTGTGCAGGCAGGGAAGGCTTCTGAAATGTGTTACTACTCTCCCATTACTTTCAGCTCAGCCCTGTTGTTAAAATTGTGACAATATCATTAGTTAGCAAAATAAGCCTGTAACACATACAATTTTCCTGCAATGACACTCATCTCATTTTGTGTACCTTTAGCAACGCCCTGTGGAGGCTCTTTGTATGACACTGGCACTTTCTCAAGCCCGCACTACCCCAACTACTACCACGACAATACCTACTGTACCTGGTATCTCAAGACTTCCGATGACCAAAGAATCCTTCTGACATTCACTTACCTGCAGTAAGTTAAGAACAGACTGCCCACTGGAGATTATTAGTATGAATGAGCAGAGTTATTATATGAATTACAAATGGAGAATTTATGTGATGGAAGAAATTGCATATAGATCTCTAGAATGTTATGATCTGAACCCCACCTTAACTGTAACACTAACCCTTACCCTAACAAAAGAAAACTGAAATCAATTGAAAATCATCAAGGATACACTAAAAATATCATCATCACTTACACATTTCTGGCTTTTATTATCTTTTTAAAAAACAGATTGGAGAACTGCTGCTCCTGTGACTACATTGCTGTCTATGATGGGCCCTATGTTGGTTCACGATATCTGGGGAAAGTGTGTAACGGCAGCCTGACTTCTTTCTCCTCCTCCTCCAACTACATGACTGTGCTCTTCCAAACAAATAAACAAATAGTTGCCAAAGGGTTCAGTGCTGATTTCCTAAGCACTCTGCCAACAAGCTCAGGTACAGTTATTGTAGATTTCACAGTTGGTATGACTTTAGATTTTGTCATTAAATAAGTTTTAAATATTTATTGCAGACTAATTAAGCGCCCTGTCACAACAGTTCATAATATCTACAGTAACTTGCAAAGGAAAGGGTCTAATAAAGATGCTGTTGGTTATATTGTGGGCAATGTTGGAACTAGCATTTCTGAAGCTTTACTTACATACTAAGGACTGAAAGTCAGAATATTTTGGTCACACCTTCTTTTATATCTTTCTGTTTTACCTTCTTAAATATTATTTAAGTGCAAAACAATAACTGTCCCATTAATCTCCTCTTTAATGATACATCCAGCCAGAATTATACATACTGATGCTGATTGAAAGTGAAGGGTTTACCAGAGTGTTAACAATACATCCTAACAGGGCCATGAATGTCAGTTCTAAATACCATGGCAATACATCCAATAGATGTCAAGGAATTTAATTCAATACCACAAATGTCCACCTCAAAGCTACAGGTAAACTTGTGTAAAATTGCAAAGTCCAGAGGTTTCATCTTTTGGGGATCATGAAAGTCCATAAAATGTCATGGCATTCCTTTCAGTAGATGGTGAGATATATCTGGATCAAAGTTGTGGACAGCCCGCCCAGCTACCCAACAAACCAACCAACCAACAGACCAATCTAATACCTTTTATTTACAGGTAATTCAAGCTGCTGAAAATATCTTGTGAACTTTGTCCTTTATTAGGTCAAGTGACCTGTTCCTCAGACAAAATGGTCATCGTGATTCAGAAGTCTTATCTGGACTCTTTGGGCTACGAATATAACAATCTGTACCTGAATGACCCGAACTGCAGACCCGGGAATTCCTCAAGTCAGGTGGTCTTCAGCTTTCCCATTGAAGGTTGTGGCAACATTAAAAAGGTATATTACATAACCATCATTTAGTACGTCCTAATAATTCTTCCACAAATCAAGGCAGGATTACATGCCAGTGGAATCTTAAATGACATTTTTTCAATATCTCTTGCCATGGACAGTTGGAGAATGGCAGAGTTTCGTACACCAACACTCTCCGTGCCTACACCTCAAACTACGGAGAGATCACACGCCAGTCTAACTTGAAGCTGAACGTGAGCTGTCACATGGAGCAGGATTCAGTGTCCCACCTTATGTACCTTGTCCATCATCATGGTAATAGCAGCATTATAGGCTCAGGAAGATTCAACTCCACTATGGCTTTCTACACATCCAGCAGCTTCTACTATAAGGTGTGCTAAAAGGGTGTCTGCTTGTACGGAAAATGTTTCTTTTGTAAATGCTTCCACACCATGCTGACATTTTACCCTTACACTCTCAGGTGACTCAAGTGCCATTTGAGGTATCACTCAACCAGGATTTGTTTGTCCAAGTGCACCTGCAAGGAGACACTGAAGGCCTGGTCATCTCCATTGACAACTGTGTGACCTCACCATCACCCGATAATTTCGTAGACCGAGCTTACTACCTGATTCGTGATGGGTAAGATGAGATTGTACTTTGCTTCATTGTTACCCACAAGCAGTGTAAATTAAGTGTGCATTTCTGTGCCTGTTTTCAAAGCTAAAAAAAGGCAGATTTTGAATAATGGTAAAAACATCTTGATACTACAAAATGTCAGTGGTGGAAAGTCCATTGACTCAACAACTGTAACTTCAGGGAAATTTCATTTTGGACAGAAATATTGTATGATGACTGTAGTGCATTTATTAGTTACTTTACCATTGCAGGTTTTACATTAAAACACTGAACTGTAATAAAAGTAAACTACCTGCACTTCAGCATCTCAAACTACTTATATCTGATTATATGATGCCTTAGTAAGGTAACATAAGAGTATTACTTGTACAATGTGATATAATGACAGTATCGTGCCACTGCAAGATACTTAGTTTTGGTTCATTTTGCTGGTAACATCTTTGTACTTTTACTTGAGCTGGATTTTGATGGTGGGACTTTAACTTGCAATGTAGTGTATTAACATTGTGGTACTGGTACTTCTACTCAAGTAAGGGAACTGAATCCTCCATTGTAAAAAGGAAAACAAAGTATTTTTAGGATCTTGCTCTTATGTTAACTTCATGGTACTTGTGCTGCACAGTGACATGGTCTTCTCTTCTCTTAGATGTGAAACGGACTACACCTGCAGTATCTTACCCAGCAACACCAATGACTCTGCCCGTTTCACATTCAAGGCCTTCCAGTTTCTGCGAGCCAAAGAGTCAGTGTACATCCAGTGCAAGGTCCTGATATGCACCACTTCTGACATGTCCCGCTGCAGCCGTCGCTGCAGAAAACGTAGAGTAAGAGACCTGGGGTCAGAACATGACAGCCAAACTCTGGTTCTGGGTCCCTTCCAACTTAAGGGTGTGTAACATTTGTACCTGCTTTTGATACCACCAGTAGATCAACTCAACCATTACATAAAGCTATGACCTGCAGTGAGAAGAGTCACTGTTGTCTCATGATCTTAACATCACGATAAGACCTTTTTTTATGTTTTTTCACCAGATCCTGAGAACAAGGAAGAGAAGCATGAGCAGAACAAGGCTTAACTTGATACTGCAATGATTCATCTTTACCAATCATTATAATTTTCACCATTCTGTCCACTGTCACACTACATGATATAACCATTTCTTCTTTCTGTATCTTTACTTGATTAAAAGCATCATCAAAAGACAGTCTGTGTTGTGTATTTCATTGTCAAGCTCTTAGTTAAACATTGAATATTGACATTCCCTAATAATGGCATTAAATATTAGTTTTCTCCCTAAATATAAAGACGCATGAAAACAGACAAACAAAAAGACAAAACACAGTTCAGTTAGAAAACACTTTACTTATAAATTAGTTAGATTAATCCATGTCACAATAAAATGATTTGTCATCCCAGAGGGAGAGTGAGCGCCAGAAGGCTTCAACATTCACCATTACCTATGAACCTACAACACACTGAGAAAACATAAGGCAGTTATTACTGGATGTCCCTATTATTGTTAAGCATGGCGACAAAGAGGTGGTCCTAAAAACGGTAACTATGTTCTCCACGCATGTTGCTAAGCAACAGACAACAGTACCCAAGACAAAGAACAATCTTGCTAAAGGAGCAGTCTTACTGCAACATGATTCTGCTTTTTTGACACTGAACATCTATCCAACCATTAAGAATACAATACTCAATAAATATTCAGAAAAGCACTGGGATCCATAAGATGAATGGTGAATCTCAGTGTTTCTTATCACAAAGGCTAAAATGTGGCATCCAGAGTGCTACGTGGCAATTCTGAAAAGTGTTCACATGAGAGACAAGACTTGGGGATAATGTCCTAAACATGGAGACACTGGATATCAAAGTGACTTTATACAATATCAAAAGATCAGCATGTAACATGATGTTCTTTAAAGGATATGTAAAACCCTTTCAACAAAATACGTTAAGTAGTCGAGATTCTGGTCAAAGAAGGGCACTGTGTGGAGAGACTTCAAAACAACACGACTCATACAAAATCTAGTTTCACAACTTGCTTACCAAAGACCACTGATCGACACTTTGGCCAGGATTTACTGTGGATGCTATCCTTGTAGATTTGATCCCAAAGTTTCTTAGCAGCATTATCGGAGTAGGATTTTGGCAAATTGCTACGATGAACTACAATGGCCATTTTCATTTGTAAATTTCTAGGTCTATCAAGGATAATTTTCGAGATAACAGTCCTCTCTATCTTGGACACACAAAAAAGTGACTAAGTCAGGCACTGCAAATAAATAATAATGCATCAAGCACTAAAATAATTTCATCAAGGCTTAAGTAAGATCTCTCTAGGCCAACAGTTTCACACCTATGTTAGTATCATCACATAAATCTGTGGATATAGATGTAGGAGTGTTGAGAATTTATTTGAGGGGGCACTCAGAGTTGCCCTGCAAAAAACATGTTCCCTCTTTTTGTTTCTATTTTTCTCAAACAGATACACTGTAGGGAATGAGACAAGTTAATGTGTGAGTAGACCCTCTCTGCCTTAAGTCTCTGGCAGGTGAAGTTCAGATAAATATTTTTTTCCTCCTTGAGGTGATGTTATGGTTGTGGATTTCAGAGTCGTTAAACAATATGGCTGGTACCTGCATGTGTATAGTTTTTTCAGACTATGTATCCTGCCCTTAGCATGAGTACTATCACTTCATTCAAAAGCTGTTGAATGAATTCCTTGGTAGTCAGTGGCTGTAATTCACCTCAGTCAAATATGAGGCTATAAAACTACAATAAAATGGCCTTATCTTACTTAAGATGAGATATGCTTTAGATAAGATAAGCCATTTTAATTAAGTTACCTTGCCTTACATGACTTTGCGTGTGAAAGACGAGATGCCAATTGAGTTTATGTTCTACAGAGAAATCCCCAACATAAGAAAAGCTTTACACTTTTGAACTATGCTTATAAAAATACAAACTTATGAGATAAACAAAATATTATGAATTTGGTCACCTGCAACAAATAAAAAAAGGGTTTAGTTTGGCTAAGTTACATTATTGTTTTTTAGTTGACAGCAACTGAGTGTAAGTCCGCCACAGATAAATTCTCAATCTGTTTTAAAACACTGATCATCCCTCTACACTTGAAGGGGCACCATACAAAATGAAACCATTTGAATGTAGACATTTTCCTGTATAAGAACAACGTTCAAAGGCTAGGCTACATCAAGGCCAAGTAAAAGACCAATAAATAATATCACTATGAAATCATTAAAAAAAAAAAAAAAAAGTTTGTTCAAAGTTCCGTCAAAGACTTCCTTGATATTCCTCAGGTAAACCATCAATTACTTGTGCTGCCCACGGGCAAAGTGGCAGGCAAAGTCATACTTGCTCTTGCACTTGTGGCCGCAGATGTTGCACTGGAATGGGTTCTCGTAGCCATGGCAGCCCATGTGGATGGTGTATAGGATGTTGTCAGGAAAGTAGATGTCACAGTGCTGGCAGTGATGCAGCATGTGTGGGTCTTGGAGCGGGGCTGACAGGCCTGGGGCAGGTGTACTGGGTTGACTGTTGGAAATACTAGGGGTACTGGTGCGCCCACTGTGCTCGCTGCACGGTCCTCCTCCAGGGCTGCAATTACTGTGTGGAGGAGCTCGAGGCTCTGGGGTGATTGGGGAAGAGGAGGAAGCATGGGCCATACTGGCTGCAACAGCCACAGGAGCTGTGGCAGGGTGGGGCTGCTGGATGAGGAAGGGCTTCTCATCAACGATAGACTCTGCCCCTGGAGACATGGGAGGTTGAGTTTGAGCCTGGGACTCTGAAGGAAGGCTGGCCAACTGGCCTGCCAGGGTGGACAGCTGGTTAAGTGGGTTATCCATAACCAAATCATGGTGATGGTGATTTTGATTTGTGGAATGCCCATCTTCTGCTCGACTCTGATTATCATAGGTCTCCTGACGTAAGTGGGGGAGCTCATGGGAAAAGTCGTTCACATTGTCAGCCTTGTGTACCACCATAGAAGGTGGGCTGAAGTTGATGAGGAGCCGGCGGCCATAACCCAGTGAGCTGGCCTTCTTCTGTAAAACGCTCAGCATCTTTTTATGGGAAAGTGAGCGAGCACCTTTCATTGGAAGGAGTTTGTGGCGTCGACGGCGATGGTGTGACAAGTTGCTTCTATCACTGCAGCGGAAGGAGCAAAGCTCACACTTATAAGGCTTCTCGCCTGTGTGTGATCGCATGTGGGCCTCCAGGTGGCGCTCGTAGGCTGAAGCAAATGGGCAGAGGTGGCAGCGGTGAGGTTTCTCTCCTGTTTAAACAATAAAAAGAGGCTTAGAAACAAAACTTTGGAAATATTTCCCCCCAAAAATAAACTGTAAACACTGACCTGTGTGAATGCGGATGTGCTCAATAAGTCTCGCTGTGCCCCTGGTGGCATAGTTGCAGTAGCGACATTTAAGCTTCCCATCATAGGTCCTCTCAAAACCATCTACCAGGATCCCTGAGCTGTCCTCCAGTGACATGTCCACTGAGGGATGATCAAGTCCATTCTGACCACAGTCTGCAGACAGGAGGCATGTCAAGAGTCGTAATTTATACAAAGAAAAACTTAACAGGAAACTAAACAAACTCTGATTGTACTTAACTATCTAGGAAAACAAATGATTCAGCAGCAATGTATTTTTTTCATGAACACTGTGAACCTTTGATGTATTTCTGCAGCTGTCATTCCAGTGAATTACAGAATAAATTGTGAATCATCACTTAAGCTACACTTCCGTTGAGCTGCATACAACAGCATTTATCACTACTCATGCAGTTACTTCCTCCACTACCGGTATTTATGAAACTGCAAATAGCGTCAAGTACCTGAAGACCCACATCAGAATATTTGTACTGGTGAATCTGTTAGCTGTTTTCCTAAAATAAACTGTAAAACTTAAAAATAATCCAGTCATTTAAAATCTACTGAATTTAAACACAAGTTTTGTAAAACAGTAAAACACAGTTAGTTACCTGGTGGCAGTTCGTCTGCCTCCTTGACGCCACTGACAGAGCCTGATATCATGTTTACATGTTGAGTCTGCTGGCTCAGATACTCCTGGAAATCCTTCACAAAGTCAAGTGTGTCCGGCTTTTCCTCACCCATTGACACAAAGTGATGCAGCCTACCAGTTACTGAAGAGCAAATATGAATCGGCGAGAGGCCAAGAAATTAACTACATTGCAAATTAAAGTAATATATACATGAAATCAATAGGATTTTAACACTAAAAGTAGCCCTATAGTCAACGTTAGCTAGCTGATTTTTTCGAGGATTCACACCAACCTTTCTGGAGATATCTAACGTTAGTTGGATAAATGTAAAAAGTTGTGTTTGGTTGGTTGGGAATGGCAGTTTTGTGGCTATCCACTCACAAAGACAGGATAATATTGGAAATGTGATTGACAAGCAGTAAATCGGCGCGATCCGATGTCTGGTCGGTCGCTCCTACACCCCGCTCCTCCTCATCGTCATGTTGTTACCAAAGCTACGTACGTACGCACTGTTAGCCAGACAGCTAACGTTAGCTTATCTCGAGGAAAGCATCTTTGTCAACAGAAACACCGCCTATCTGGTCGACATCGTCATAATTTACATCGTATGTACGCGTTTGAGTAAATTATCGACAGCACTTTTTGTTTCAAAATCATCACTCAGTCAACCTACTTTCAACGGTTCACACGAAAAGACAATTTGCTCAATCAAAACAATAAAGCAGTTCGAGGGGTGAAAGTTCAATCCGTGTGCATCAGCGAAAACCGTCCCGCCGCAAGCTCAGTGTACACGCCGACAAAGGTTCCACAGCCAAAGCAGTATTTTGGGAAAAAACACAAGGAAACACAGTCAATCACATAATAAGAAATCGACAAAAAATAAAGTTTGTTTATTGATGACGCTTGCTGGCCATCTTACTGTGCTTAAAAAATCAATTTTGAAAATTTACAATGCTTTAAAACATGCTGCGGGACAGTTTATCACAATAATGTAATAGTTATTCATTGATAAACCTATGCCCCATGAATAGACGTTGAAGAGGTAAATTATGTAATTAAAATGCATGTTTTTCAAATTATATATATGAAAGAGTACATTTCCAAACAATGACAAACATTGTGAGATGAGATAATTTTAACAACACTTTTTGTGGTGCTTCAATGTGTTACTAAATTTTTGGCAAAATACGGAACATTTCCTTTATGTTTATTATCAGCATTAAATAAACAAACACTGTCGTCTAATTAATGTACAATTTTAAAGGCCCAACTAGTGAGGGGTTTTTTTTGTACTATCTACTTTTTTTTTTACTACTTTTTTTTTTAACTACTTCTACTACTTTCTCCATTTAAAGAGCATCTTTGGGTATTGGTATTAAAAAAATGATCATTATTTTAAAATTTGTCACAAAAATTGTTTCAGTACACCTTTAAAAATGCTCTAATAATCAAGGTACAGTTGCATTTTGGTTTACAGATACATGGACTCGAAACACCTATCTCTTGCTACCAGCTAATGAAGTTAATTAACACCAAATTTATTCAGGTCTGTTACAAAAAATACTTTCAGAGGTACAACTTGCAATTATGTGCAAGTGGCAAATGAGGCACAGCAATCGCATTACTTTCTAAAGCTAGTGACTCATTCATGTTTTATCATAATCAATAATTTACCAGTAAGTGCTTGGTGAAGATCACATTGCCCCATTTGTGTCAAAGATGTAGGAAAACCACTGAGGAGAAGATGATAAATGACCAGGTTGAGTGGTGCTGCTGGATCCTTTTACCACATTGCAACTGCAACTGTCGGAGCAACCGAGTTACAGCAGTAATGTAAACCAGCAACCAGTGAATTTACTCTGTAACATGAGTCACTGATCAGGTGCTGAAAATGCATTTACCTATCCACAGTGTGTGTCTGTGATGTATTTGTATGTCACTTTGGAGAATTGTAAAAATATTTTAACACACAGCTCCTACAATGTTTAACAGGTACACTGAGCCCTGCACACACCTGCTGTTGACTGTCTGCACGTGAGTACGGTTCAACATCTGGACACTAGATGGTGCACATGTCTCAGTGATGAAATAGGTACCTACCTCCTAATCTATCCCACACCCTTCTAGGACACATGGACTCCACTTGACACAAATGGAAAGCGAACACATGTAGGCTAGTACTTTTTATAACTCCTAACTGTACTGAAAGGCAAGACTCATCAAGATTTAACAGATAATGGCTATCACTGTACAGACATTGCAAATTCAGTGTACAGTCGGCTAGTGAGGTCTGTCAGCTGCCAGTCTTCAAGGACAGCATGTACAGGACCCGCGGAAGATGTGACAGTCGACCTCATCAGTTGAACCATGACCACCGGAGCAGCCAATTACATCACCTTCTAACAGCCTGTCCACACTAATGTTATTTTATTGCAATTTAATTATGCTCAGGTTTCCACCGGGGCCAGATCTTGCTGAATAATTTACACACAGCCACAATGATTTGTCGGCATGAAAAGACAAAGTGTGCACTTCCCTGTGCTCTCATTTGTTTCAACAGTTTTTGTTTTTAATTCCTGTGACATAAATCATTGGAACAATAATCTCATGTTCTATTTTAACAAAGCATTTCCTGCAGTTAAAGCCAGTGCGGCCTTTGGTTTGAAGGACGGATTTATTAAGCATAAAAATACTTAAGGGGAATAATTGGTCAAACTTAATTCTGCATTAATGACATTTCCACTGCAAGATATATTAAGCTGCTCTTTTAAAGGGCAGTGAGAATGTATTAATGAGACCGAGAGCAGGTAATACTCTAATAGGGCTTACTAGAGCTGGCATTTACACCCAATAATGCTGTAGTCACACTGATGGAAACTTGCAAAGAGATGACTTTAAACAATATACTTGAATTTTGATGAAAAAATTGTGTTTGTAGTTGATGCTTAGTCATTGATATATTTACATAATATTTAATGTAAAATAAATCAAACACACTGTTCCATAATGTCAGTCTGTTTTGACACAATCACAGTATTTCTCATATACTTAACATTTTGTAAAAGGTCCGATTGAACTCCAAACCTTTACAAGACTAATCATAATTATATACACGCTGTCACATGTAGAATGGGCTCCAGGACAACACCTGTCTTTGAGAAGGTTGCAGTGTTATCCACTTGCTCTGATTCACATTTAAAAGGCTGAATGAAAAGGGTCCCTTCTCCTCTTAAACGCTTGATTTACAGGCTGTTTGTGGTTTAACGCCACACAAGACAATTGATTTGCTCCTCCTTTCCTGAAAGAAATTGGAATTTAATTTAGAGAAGGTCTTAAGCAGTTTTTAAAGACTTGGTGTCATTTGTTGGGCTTGTGTAAAAGCTGCATGAGAGATTACCCTCCTGGAAAAGCTTTTTAATCCTAGACAAGTGCAGCCATAGTAACGGTAGACGGGAGCCTCTTGGAGGCAGAAAGGTGAAGGGGGACTTTGACAAGATTTATTCTTCTCTCACTGAGACTGTTTCTTTCTTGAGGTCTCCCGCTCCACGAGGAGCATTTGAAAAAGAACTGAGGGGTGGGGGATAGGATAAAGGAGGTATATATTAAGCTTTTCTTTCCTCTCACCACTTAATTTCCTTGCAGGCGCGCCTTGCGCCGTTGTAATGAATGTAATTGCCGCCTTTGATGAGAATGCTATTATCTGGATCACACTTTACATGGGCAAACAAGACTGCCCCTCCCTCCACCTCCACCTCCCATTTAACTCAGCAATAAGACCCCCCAATTATGCAGGGAACAAGTGGCTTTTCATAAAGCCAGCGTGTCGCTCTTGATTGGTGAGGCTTGGAGCCGGCTACATGTGGACAAAGGATAGATTAGATGTGATATAGGCACACCAAAACCCTATTTCCTTGATTAATTTCCTGCATGCCGCACAGAGAGGGCCCTCTCTCTGTCCACTGAATTCTATCTCTCCGTTAAAGACAAACTTTCATCTTTTGATAGATGTGGCAACTCAATGGACAGACAGACATTTTATTGACCCAAGTTTGACCACAGCTGCTTTGGCTTCAGGAGGGAACAAGAGCAAAAAGAGAAATGTTTCACTTCAGCGTGGGAGGATGTGCTTATTTTTCTTATAAAAAGCTCAAAATCTTTGTGGCCCCTCAGTATTTTTCTGCCCTCAGCCAGAATCAACTCACTTTTCACTGCTGCTCTTTTTGTGCTCTCATGTCATCACCCTCAGCACACAAACACAGGTTGTGAGCTCACACTCGCTCTTTCACACACCAACAAACGGACACACAGTCGCACGCTAAACAGCAATTTGATGATAGTGGCAAACAGATATGATGGGACTTTATGAGGCGATGCCCGATAAAGCTGCTGTCACCTTAAGAAGTCTAAGTGTTCTTCTGACTGCCTTATTACCGTATTAAAGCACCTCTCGACAAATTCACACACACCTTAGCCTGGCTCTGACACCCTGGCGATATTCTGTCCAATATTCCACCACGCTGAAATATCGAGAACAATCAAATAGACTGTCACAAGAGACAAATTATACTATTACTTCTTAAGGATTGTCATCATTGAAATGTATTCACAGCCATTTCTTCTTTATCTGTGAGTGATTATTCCTCTGAGCAAGCAATTCCCAGTGATAAATTGGTAATCAATTCATTTGACTATTATGCTTTGAGAAAAGCTCCAAGGGATTAGCAGCGTCGGCCACTCTTATTCACTTTCATATCCAGTATATATCCAACACTAAGTCATGGCGCCGTTGGCCTGATGGATGCCCTGCTGCCCGACCACCTGACTCTTAAAGGTTTATACCATCAGAAACAGGTTGCCATCCGGAGCCAGTCACGGCAGAGAAAGAATTGGCCAATATTTTTGACTGAAGTGGCATTTTAGCAGTATTTATTTGATGGTCCCACTACCAAAACCATGGGCCACAAATAAAGAAGATGGTATAATAGCTTTTGACTGGCCAGCGAGCTCCCGACTTGAAATGAAGTGTCCAGTTGTGAGTTATCGTGGCCAAACGTCATTTGTACAGCCTGAAAAGTGGGGACATTTTTCTAGCTTGTCACTCTCTGGCTATAGCTCATTGTCCTGAATGATGTCTCTGAACGCACAGTTGCTTTAATATGAGTATTTCACTCCCTCTGCAAGAAGGCTCGTAATGGATAAGCCTGTCCATATGTAGACAATATAGTGTGTCCACTGAGACATCTTTAAACATCAAGGAGTCACACTCTCAGCATGTCTGCCATACAGTTCAAACCAAAACAAAACAAAAATCTTTTTTTGTTCAAAACTTTCAACATTTTTATTGATTAGTCTGCAGATTGTTTTCTTGATTAATTGTTTAAATCAATTAATTACTGGGAAATATGAAATGTAAATCAGATTATGTGAAATAAACATTTAAGTATTCCAAAGCCTAAAGTGACATTTTAAATAGCTTGTTTTTTTTCACACATTTGGTCAAAAACCTAAAGATATTTTATCATGTAAAAAATGCAGTTTATTCAAATTTTTAGTTGCAAAATTTTTTGCAGTTTAGGCAAATTTATCCACAAACCAATGATCATTAGCTCTAATTTATTCATTAATGCCTCTCTTTTAAATAAGCTTAAAAAAATCATTTAAATATAATTAATTTAATGTAAAGTTATGATCAACTGGTGAGGCTTATTTTCCTTTTTAGCACTTTTTATCTATTGTTTTATATTATTATTTCAAATAACCAATTATTTCTCTTTTTATTGACTTTTACATCTTGTGTTAAAGCCTTTTTATGTCATAAAAATAAATGGTTTACTTTAATTTAAATTGTAAATTAACAGATCTTTAAGGTAATAAAATGTTCTCCCCCTCTCTATGTTCCTGAATATTTTTAGGTAAATACTAAAATAAACATAAAAATGTTTTTACCAAGCAAAAGTCATAGGGACGAATACCAGTTTTGCTAATTTAGGAGCTGACAGGAACTCCAGCTTGCTCTTAATTAGCTGTTGCATTTTGATCTTTGCATGTGTTTTGGCTGAACAACTTTAGTCATGGACTTAAGAACTGGCCTGGCCTGATTACTTTCCTGTGAGGAAAGTTTTTGATTAATGAGGCTTTTGCACTTTAAGGATATTGATCAAAGCCAATCTGGCCAAGAGTGATTTTCTCCCTGAAATATTAATCAGGGCTTTACTGAATAGTTTGAGATTTTTGGAGATTTGTTCATAGCATTGACATACAAATATTAAATAAACATTCAGATTGGTAAAACAGGGTTTGGACTGTATGTTTTGAATCAGGCAGAGATGGAGGGCCAGTTGGAGAGCTCAGAGTTTATTTCTAGGCTTTTGGAGTTAAAATATGTTTTTTTTGTTTTTTTTTACTTTAGCCTGTTTGCAGCATTAAGCCACCAAGTCCTGACCTGAACTATCATTAAACTCTTGTTGTTTGCTGTGTATTGGAGAGTAAATGTACATAACTTCATGTAAGTCGAAGACTAGAATGAAATGACTGGAAGAACCAGTGTGGCGAATGCTGAGGTTAGTCAGAGGCTGAACCCAAAACATTCAGAAACACACACCCTCACTTCCTGCTGTTGCTTGATAGCTTATAGCCAAAGTACAGTATCTCAATTAAAGCTTCAGATGTAAATAAATAAATAAATAAGAACACTTGGTACAGGCCTAATATTAGTACTTTATCCACATCATAAACAAACTGGTCCCAGTATTCCTCAGAGAGCAAAGGGCATCAAAAATCCAGAGCGCTCTAAATTAGCTGTTGAATTTTCATGGTCAGCGGAAGTGGCTGTCAAGTTTGAATTGGACAGTTCTGCTAATTTTAAGACAGTTTAAGAATATGTTTCTTTCCTTTGAGGACATTGTAGTCTAAACTTTGCAAACTCTTTTCTTTTTCTTTTTAAAAAAGGTTCCTAAATTCTTAAGTAATTTTCCTAATATAGGTTAAATAATCTACCGCACAAGATGATATTATCTATCCTCTTTCAAATCTAAATCTATTATATCAATATTCTTACATCAAATCAAGAGTTTTTGCCGATATGAAAATACAAATGCAACGTCAGTCAGGGGTTTGAACTGAAACTGTGGACTTGATTGGTGGTATTCACCAAGTGTGACCTATCAAGCTGACCAGTATTTTGTAATAGCAGAATGTGGAGAGTCTCCAAACACAGTAAAGCTGGTTAGATACTCTATCACGCATACACATTTGTTTATTAAAATTAATTTTAGGCTCCAGCCTGAATTTGAGCCTCAGGAGTTGCCTCCTCTCCTTGCAGCGGCTCCATCTTTAGCCCTCCTGCAGGCATCGTTAGCCAGACAATGATTGGAGCTACCTAGGCCATAATGGGAGGGTTGACTGACCCCTGACCTTTTATCGATCCACTGCTTGTGTCCAGCTGGGCCTCCCCAAACCCAGTCAGCTGGAGAGGTGTTTAAAAGCTAACACCCCGGCTCCCATCCACTCTGATACACAGTCATTAATTACATCATTTACCTGTGACAGTGACAAACATGCCCGGCCACGCCGCAGTTTATTAGGGTCACTGTATAAAGCCCAGGCCAAACCCTGATCAAAAGTGTGTGTGTGTGTGTGTGTATTTGTGTGCAATGGGGAGTGAAAGACCCCATCTCATACAGTATGGGATTATGAGTATAGATGCATGAGTGTGACTGCTTTGTCCTGGTCTGTCGAGCTCCTTAGTGGGGAGGTTTATTTTGATTTATTTGATATGTTGAAAGACAAAGATTGCCAATTTTCTTGTACAGACAAGAATATGAGTATAGATTCCAGAAACACAGGAGAAAAAAAAATCACAGACAAAACCCTCAGCAAAGTTTATCACTGCAGTCCTTGTAAAACACCACGCAAGCAATGGCATTTGACATGTTTTTGGATGAAATATAAAATCTTGCAGATTTAAGACTGCTTGCTTTTTATGTCTTTTCTGTGTTTACTTTCTATGCTGACTCAGTTCTTGGCTGGTCTTTGTTGTCTTTGAGTAGCTGGATGTTTGTGGTCTATTCATTCCTCAGCTTTTTGTTGCTGCCTTTGCATTGCCTCTTATTTAGGCAGATATCTCCAATTCTACATCCACCTTAAAATCACCCCCTTTCCCCTGCCTTTACCCCTATATCGTTTCTCCTCTATCAGCTTCCCCTTTCTTTTTTCTCTTTACAATGGCCCTTGACACAATAAAAGATCATTGGTTTCCTCTTGCCATACCTTTCCCACTACACACTGGTATTTCAATCTCGACTCGATCGCGAAGGCTGACCTGCAGACATAAAGAATTGGCTTTAAGGCTTTCGAAATGGAACTAAATCTGCTGTGGGTCACACTGGGGGAAAATAAGCGGCAAATGTAAGTAAGCATGAAATAGTTTTTCATAAATAATCCAAATGACAGCAGGCTTTCTAATGGTGCCAGGGGGCTGTAAAAGAATATGTTGCCAATTTCTCCCCTATTAAAGTGAAATAGAAAGCCAAATACACAACGGTGGTGACGGAAGAGTTGCATAGTTGGGCCCGTTGGGGTGGAGATTGAGGACACAGTTGGGTGTTGGAGGTAGTTGTAGTTGGAGGTGAGGTGGTTGACTGATTGCTTGACGTACAGTCATGGTTTTTTTTTTCCACTGCAGGAAAAAAAAATGCCCCTCCTTCACATCAAATCAATTGGTCAACAACTGCCCCCTTTTCCTGCAGTATGCACAGGTAGGCAGCCCTCATCTGTCCCTGTACAACACTGATTTGATTTGCACTTATGTTTTTACAAATAATCAATGCTCCCTTTTGACTAATACAAGGGCCTCTAACAGTGTACAGTGTAAGAGAGGGAAGAGAGGAGGAACATGGAAAGAGGTAAGAGCCATTAATGGGAATGCCATTGATAGAAAAGATAAATGCCAGGATGTAACATTTCTGTGTTCCTTAGCAGTCTAAAAAAACCCTATTTCATTTAAAAAAAAACCCACACACACACATTTTACGTAAAATAAAAAGCCCATGTGAGAGTTATGCTACTACATATCATATAGTTTGGTTATAATTGGTAATAACTCATGTTCAAGGTGGAGCTAATTTTAATTATTTTATATAATGTTGATGTACTTTAACATAAAGCTCATCATAATTTTTGTATCAAAAAGCAAGAAAAGTTTAAAACAAATGTGGTGAATGAAAATGAATGAATTTGGGATCCTAATGTACAAGTACCTCAAATTTGTACTTGAGTAAATGTATTCAGCCTGTACTTTGACAGTGACAAATTGAGTAAGAGTTTCCTTAAAGTCGTCACATCCTGTGAGGCTGATGTGTATATAAACAGGAGAAAAGGGTGTTGCATATGAGGTGTCTCTGTCATTAAACATTAGATAGACGCTTTAGAGGTAATTCAGCTTTGTGACGCAATTGTGTGTGTGTGTGTGTGTGTGTAAGAGAGAGGTTGATTTGAAGTCCCCTTGAGTCAGATTCTGTTATTTATTGCTATTAAATGGTTAATTTTCCTCTGTGCCCTGAGGACTTTGGGGGGCATTAAGATGCGAGGAAGATGAGGTTGTCAATGGTTTGGTATGAATACTTGATATATTAGGAGAGCAGTTCTGAGAGATCCATCAGCAATTGGTGCTGGTTGCTCATATGTTTCCCAATTTTACTTACACAGCAGGGGAATAGTGACTCAGACAATTTTCATTTAAATTTTATTTTTTCAAGCATATTGAACTTCTGGAACACACATATTTATGGGCATATTTTTCTATATGTTCATCTATGTTAAATGACAGAGACACCTCATATATCTATGTAGTGAAAACTATCTGCTAAAAACTCAATTTTTAGCATGGAATCCTTTACTTTCACTTCTACTTGCGAAACATATGAATAATATTTTCTTTGTCAAAATTTTGATGATATAAAAATTCTTGAAAGAGCTTCAGAGCCCTCATGGGATGGTTGAGAATGAATCACTGCAGGACAGAAAAAGAGGTGCAATGAATTCAGGTTAAACATTAAAGTTTTTGCTTATTTACTTCAATAACTACTGTGGGACAAACTAAGGATTTCAGATGAATAAATAAAAATATTAATGTTTTTTCCAGAATTAAATATTAGAATGTGACTGCAGGGATTTGCTCCCATTCATCGATACTGAGAACGTTTGCAAGGTCTTGCACTGATGTTGTTAAGGTCAGAGCTTTGTGCAAACCAGTCATGTTCTACCACACCAAACTCCACACTGTTTCTTCACAAACTTCCCTACATGCACAGAGATACTGTCATGTTAAAACATGAAAAGGGCTTTCCCCAGATTGCTGCAACAAAGTTGGTTTTGCACCAAAACCGACCTCTTCTTCTCTCACACCCTGAGTAAGTTTAAATTCATGTATGTGTACGTGTGTGTGTGTGTGTGTGTGTGTGTGTGTGTGTGTGTCTTGCCTCTACTCAGATTTCCTCTCATTATGCAGTCTTGACAGCTGCTGGAAGAGGCAGAGGAGCTGTACTAATCAGCTGACAGTAATAGCACTCTTTACCACCCCACGACACAAGAGAGGGAGAAAGGAGAGCAAACAAACACCAATTACTGTCCGTCACCAGAGAGAGGCGGGGAGGGAGGGGGGAGCATGTTTGGGCGCTCTTTGTGATCATGTGCTTCTTGCTATACTCACTGACTAAACAAGAGGGTCAGCAGAGTTGTGTCCACAGGGAGGATATGAGCATGAGTGTCAAGTAGGAAAACACAATTGCTGTTTTCTGACCTGAGACTCTTGTTGAGTCTAATTGTCTTGTTCCTGTTTCGTATTTGGGCATTTCCTCTATTGTCCTCTTTAGTTTTGGAGCATCTGTTGCTCTCTGTGAAAGATAGCTGCAGGTTTTTCCTGCCAAGCTGATGCAAAAGCAGAAACAAAGAGACAGCCAAAGTGCTATTAGTTTTGATTGGTTAGTAATGGCCTTTTATTCATTAGCCAATGTATTGATCCATCAGTAATCAATTCTGGCTCATTATCAACCCATGAGCTGAATCTCAATTCATTTCCTATAGTGTCTAGAGCAGGACAAAATTGACCCCAGCCGTTCACATACCTTATTCTGACGACAAGATCTGGTTCCTCTTTAATGTGGAGATCTGTCACATTACAGAGGAGCGAACACATCCGTCACATGTATGTTTAATGGACCGCCGGCTTCAGAGGCCGTCTGAGGGGGACTGAGGCACAGTGGAGATCGTCTGCTGTCTTTGGCCTGTGGTTGCACTCCGTCTATGGTTCTGGTCTCACTTGAGTCAGTTCCTCTGGTCTGGGGTCTAGTGTGACACTTTCTCATCCCTCTTAGGTCCACATCTTTGATACCATCAGCTCCTCAATTATGCAGTGACACGCCGAGATCAGCTCTCTCTATACATGTGGACAAGACAATATGGTGACACCAGTGTTCTCTGCTCTAGTTCTCTGGGTCAAGGCTCTTCAAAGGGCAGTTCAGCAATTAACCTTATTTAGATATGTTTCTTTAAGGCTGGAATTTGGTGCCCACTGTGGAGGTAGAAAATTAAAATCATGCTGCTGATACAACTAATTCTGTTCAGTTCAATGACTTGTATTCTGTAACTGCGGTTCTATTGCTTGGTTACAAAGCTGAGTGATTACATCTCACTTCAGATGTGTTCAAGTCTATTTAAGTTGAACTGTTTCTTGCAATGCTTTCAAACATGCAGATATAAAATAATATGCAGTCTCTGGATTTTCATACATTTTTTAGCTCTTTGCATTTTTGCATTGAGCAGGTACTTTAAAAAAAATCTGCTCCAAGTGGACAGAAGCTTTCTGATGTAGCTTATTTTTAACAGAGAGATAATCAGGGCAGCCAGATCTTTCTCCAGCACTGCACTGACACAGTGCTGTGGAGATAAGGCTCATAATGCAAGACTACCAAGAGTTAGATGAGAACATTGATACAACCCTAAATAATGTAGGATAAGTACATAGATGAAGCCAGTGGCTGGTTAGCGTAGCATCTGGCCTAAAAACATGGGGAAAACAGCTAGCCTGGCTCCGTCTAAAGTATCAAAATCTGCCTACTAGCCCTTTTCACAAATTAAACCTCATATCTTTAGTTACCTACCACTATAATGAAACTACAAAAAAAGTTTTCATCATTCTACTTAAGGTTAAATGCAGATTATTTCATTTCCACAACCACTAACTTCCAGGAGTCTGTGCTGCTAGCCAATAAATGGGCTGATAAACAATCCAAAGATTTGTGGTTTTTACATTAAGGTTTTGTACTGATAAAATGTTTAAGATAAACCTACAGACATAAGAGTGGTATTAATCTTCTCATATAACTCTCAGCACGAATGAGAAGCAGTGTATTCACCAAACTGTTCCTTTATTTTTATTTATTTATCTATTTATTTGCTGATGAGTTGAATGGGTGATGGATCATGAATCAGTGATGTGAGCAATAAGCTTTGAAACAAACAAGTTTCTTTTTTAAAACTACATTCTTGGTTGAATGGGTTGCCCGGGTCACATTTAGATATTGTTAAGTGGCTTTGAATAGCTCCCTTGATTTCACAGTTCCAAATGACCCGCGATAATCAGGTCATTAAAATGAGCCCATTCTCCACATCTGACACACTTCCACTCCCGCCTCATCTGAATAACAAATCAGCTCTGGAGTGCTTTCTCAAACAGGAAGAAAAAAAAAAAAAGAAAAGTGGAGAAACTGACTTTCTCTTTATTTTCAGGTTAACCTTATCTCTATATTCAGGAGTAAAGATGGTAAGTAAGCTAGAGGGGGGAGAAGGTCCTGTCAAAAGTGCCAGTGCCTGTGTGAAAGTACCCGGTTTTCTTAATTCATCCCTTAGGACCGGATAAGTCTATCAATCTGTTAAATTGGAAAGCCATTAGGTGCCCTGGTTTATGTGTTTCAAGCTGTTAACTAGAGGCTGATTGATTGTTGTTCCTTTGATGGGATATGCTGATCTAATCTCACTGTGTGCACGTTTGCAATAAATTACACAATTCATTTCCCCCATTTAGAGTGGGGGAAAATCACACCTCCAGGCATGCCTACGCTCTGCAGGCAAAAGAGCAGGGAACCTATTTTATGGTGCCATTTAGCCGGCAAGCTTTCAGCGATCCCAGCCTTCTTTCTAACCACCTCCCTCTCCCTCTACCCCTCCCAAAAAAATCGAAGCATAATCAAGGTGTATGTTTAGAAAATTTATTGTTATAATTTTCCCCCATAATCTCTTCCATTTTCCTGCAGCCGTGCCGACATAGATCATCATCTAAAAGAGAAAATGGATAGCAGTTTAAAATTTATCGGTCTTTGATTCTCAATTATACGTGTTTATGACTTCATCTGTCTTCAGTGACTTCAACCTTTTCCATTATGGTGGAATATTGTTTGTACGGAATCCATTAAATTCACAAGGCAGGACTCTAATGGAGGGGCTGCAGCGATTTGCAGAGGGAAAAGTTTTGAAAGGTTGGCTTTAGGAAAAGCGCGGCTGTTATGACACAAGAAATTGCTTTATTGATGGTCTGCTCTGCTGCCTGTGCATTTGGCCATTTGTTACCCGGCCCATATCTATATCTCAGGCTGACACTGATGAGAACTTTTCTGTTGCCCTCTCCAGATTATCGAGTTGTAATGACACATACAGGCAGGCTGGGTAAAAGCTGACGATCCGAGGGCAGAGTTTTTGGAGGTACAGAGGGTGGATATTGATGCGCGGTGCCTGGAGGGCTCCGACGAAGCTGCTCATAATAGAGAAAAAGGGCTACATCGCTCCTATGACTGTTTCCATCCAAACCTTAAAGAGGTCATCATCTCTGCTGAGAAACAATAAAAAGAAGAGAATGAGTGATAAAATGTGGATAAAATGAGAGCAGGAGAGATAAAAAGGAGAATTCACCTTCTATGTCCCCCGAATCTACTCATGCTAAGTGACAGATCTCTAAAAAGGTGTGATCATACACTGAGGGAATATTACAGCTTTGTGTGACTAAAGTACATTTGCCAGAAGAACTGTCATTCCCCTCCTTAAATACATGTTGTTTCCTGTTTACACAGGAAGTAACAAGACTCCTGTTAGTCAAGTGGCCCTTTGAAGTGTTCCAACCTGGGTGACATTGAGCTCCTTCGACTGACTGGTGCAAGGGGCCGGGTAAAAGCTAATCAGGCTGTAATTCAAGATTCGCCTGGCCACTTACAATCAATACCTGCACAATCCCAATTAAAGCTTACCGGGTCAGCAGAGGGCCACCAATTCTCTTTCAAGTTAAAAGCAATACTTAAATCCAAGCAATCTCAGTGTGGCCTTCGTTGGTTTAATGGCTCGTCACAACAGGAGTGTCCAGTTAAAAGTGCAAGAAGGACACAGCGTGGACAGCTAACAGTGATAAGTGCTGCTGTCTGTGTGGCTGCAGTTTGACACAAAGATCTTGTTGTCCAACAGGATCCTCTCTTTTTTCAGTTATCAAAAGAAAACAGTATGATCGAAATAGGTACATGTAGATAGTGTTTCAGGTATCATCCACTTTTCTAAATTCAGCCTTTTTGTGTTAGTCATTGTGTTATTGACCTTGTGTAAGTCATGGTATTACATTGTATTAAGTCTGTCATTCCAGTGAATATAGAGCAGGATGTTATTGTTCAAAGAGACTAAAGACTGTGTTTTTTTCTTCAGATTTACTGATTCTTAGGCAGTCACAGTAACTCATTATTGCAGAACCAGTGGTGGAAAGTATCTAAGCACATTTCTTTAAGTATTGTACTAATTTCAATTTTGAGTATTTCCTTTTCATGTCAGTTTGCCCTTTTGCTCCAGTAACTTAAGAGGCAAATATGGTACTTTGTGACTCCACTAAATACAAGACTTCTGAGGTTTTTTTTTTTGTTTTTTTTTCACAAAATGTGATGTACTGTTATAGATGAAACTACACCTTACAGAAAAACTAATCAAAAGTTAAAAATGTATCTCAACCAATACAAAACCAGTGAAATGCTTCTTATTCAATGCATTTACAATTATAATCCAATAATATTGTATATGATAGAATAACACCAGGGACCCTTATAACACATGGAGCACTTTCCCTTTTGACACATTTTTAGAACAATAAATGCTGTGAAGTATAATTTAAAATGCAGTACTTTACTTGTAATGACATCTCTGACTAAGTAAAAGGATCTAAATACTTACTCAACCACTAGCTAAATTTGTCTGACATTTAAGCCAAAACTGAGTTAGAATTTTGAGATTTCAGAGTAAAAGCAAATCCACCTTGACAGCTAGGAATAAAAAAAAAAGTTACTTTTATTTTAATGCATGAAAAATAATAATATAATAATTAACTGTAATAATACACACTTACAGGGGCCTACTTTCTCTTTTTACTTTTACTTAAAATGCAGTATTTCATAGTGCAGCATTGTTTCTTTTATTTATGAGAAGAATCTGAATACTTCCTGCACCACAGCTTAGATCTCAAATAATCAAACACTCACAGGTTCACCATCAAACATCTCATACCCACCTATTTTTCCCATTTTCCCTCCAGTTTTCTCCCCCTGTGCTTTTGCTGTTGCATCCATGTCTTTTATCACAATTTTGACCCACAGAAAGGAATTCTCACAAGATATCAAAACAAAAATCTATATTTAATATGGGAGCAATTACAGAGCGAAGTTGGCTGCACAGGGCCGTTGTCACCAGAGCGCGTGTTTTTCATCAAATAGGTCATTAGACGATGATGGATGTAAACCTATAAAGTATCTAAACTGGACCTTTTAACAAACCACGAGCAACACTATCATTTCTCTAATAGAACCTGCTGACCGTGTCATTCCCTCCTGCCATTTGTCATTTTTTCTTGTGAAATAATCAATATCTGGGCGCTTTGAAATAAATAATATAAAAGTCATAGTAACCTACCCGAGGAGCAACAAAAATAGACTTATGGAACATTCAGAAGGCCTATATAGCCTCAGGGCAATGTCTGCATGTTTGTAATCAATGCATAATATGAACTGTATTTTCTAAAGCGCACACTACAGGATCTTGTTTTGCAGAGTTTTTTCTCAGGGTTTGTATCTGCTGTGGTCTTTTTATCCCAAGTTCAGCATTTCAGATTGCCAGTGTAGTAAAGCATTATTTGTGGCATAAATATTTGTAAAATCTTGAGCAATCTCTATTCAACTATTCAAAAATCCAACCTGGGATCAGGCCAATATGATGCATGTCTGAGTCACTTTTATTCAAGGATTCACATAATAATACAGAGAGGAGTATAATGATATACACACACTGAACAGCTCCAGAGATGTTTATTTTTTCATGCACCATTTTAACCATAAAGACCTTTATCACACATCAGTGCCTCTGTGTGTTTAATTTCCTTAATCCTTACACTTTCTTTTTTTGATATATTCCCCAAATGTTTAAAATTATTCACAATAACCTCAAACAAACCTGCACATAATGTTGCTAACAAAAAAAAAAAAATTTGTCAAGGATTCACGAGGGAAGAAGTGATATAGGTTGTCAATAATTTTAAGACTGTTTACATCAGACAAAAAATGACAATTTCTCTCTTTTTGCACTATGTAGATCTGCCATTTTGGCAAAGATTTCCTTATTTTGCTAATATGTAAGATAAAAATATGCACATTTTTTTCAACAATACTTCTGTGGTCAGATTTAGGATTATCATCCTAAACCTAAGTGTCCACTTGTAAACAAGTATCATATAGGATGTAAACTAATTTTAACTTCCCAACTTTGGTTCAAGAGGTCAAGTTCTTATAAATAAATAAGACCATTGTTCTGTGCACACAGTCCAAAATGATTCATGGAAATTCCTTCCACGCCTATAAACAACACAAATGGATGAAATTTCAATCAGCAAGGGTTTCTCAGAGCTTTCTGACCATCTTTTCCCATTTCCTACTGGCTAAATACTGACAGAGGTATATTAGAATAATATGATTTTTTTCCTTCAACTAAACACACACATTTTGCACCCCAGTCTGAGAGCTAATACCTATGATGATGACCATGTAAGGATATGTGGTAATTACATCACAGAAACAGGATATCTCCACTTGAGTAGCTCACTTAATGAATAACACATGTTAATTGCACATGTTATTAATTAAGAATATGTAAGAACTCTGCTCTGCTAAGGCTCCATGGCACCAAATGCAACCTTTTACTTTTCACTGACACCCTCTATTAAGGCTCCATGGCACCAAATGCAACCTTTTACTTTTCACTGACACCCTCTATTAAGGCAACATGTCACATAAATAATGAACTTCATTAGGGAACAACGAGGAGGATGATTTTTAATTGAAATGAGCACATCTTAGGTGAGTTGCACATGTAACCAAAGTGTTTAACAGGACAAATATGTTGCAGTTAGAAGAAAACTGTCTGTCATCGATTCCCTGAGGACTTATTATCTAAAGTAACCTTATCAGAAAACCCAATTTTTACCCTAAAATTTAGATTTGGGATAAAAGTAGAATTTAAAATCTGTAGTGACCTGCTTTACCCTCCAAATCAGAAAGGAGAAAAAAAAAGTCAAAAAGTGCCACTGTGATAGGAGTTTTGTCCCTACAATGTGATTAATACAAACTTCATCTCTCTCTCTCTCTCTCTACACACACACTTGCATTTCCTCCTCGTGGCCCACAGAGGACGCTGTGTCTCTGTTCTTCTTCTGCACCAGCCACCAACCAATGGACTGCTTTTTAACAAGTCAATTAATATCAATGAGTGAATATACATAGCACATTTACAAAGAGTGCAATCTGAGGGATGAATTAACCAAATCGATTAGGGAGGAATAAATGACTTTGCGACCAGCAGAAATTGTGGAAGTGGCCCTCGCTGAAAATCAATGAATTAGAAATATGAATCTAATCGCCTGTTGGTGACACGTTTAGCTGCTGCAGCCTGATCTCAGGCCTTTTTCATATTGTGTCTGAGAGGCAAAACTATGGGGACTATTTGACTACTGGAGTGCTGGAACGATGACCACGTCCTCCTAATGATATGTATTTATTTTGCTCTTTGAAGTTAAGGTGAAAATTTGGGGTTTTTTTCACACACAAAAAAATGAAGAGTTTTATTTATAAATAAATAACAAAATGCACAGGTTTCAAAGATTTTTGCACTTTTCAATTTGATATAAGTAATGTTTTATGAGTTTGACACTGGGAGTATCGTGTTGCTGGAAAGCTGTTAGATGGCTGTTCAGTCCACACGCACGCACGCACGCACACATGATTTGTTTTTGGATAATTAGGTTATAAATAGTCTATTTATAATATACTTGTAGGCCTTTGATAATCAGTGTAAGCTCTTATTATAAACTCACAGGCCTTACAGGATTTTTTTTAATGCAATGCGTTTGGTGTTGATAAATGGATCTATACTCTAAAATATACTCCCAAAATATGCACAAATAGCCGAATTTAAAAATCCTCACCACGGCTGCAGCCTGAGTGAAAGTGTTTTGATCATGTAGGCCATTACTAAAAATATATTTATAAAAAACAAACACTGGCTCCTGAAAACCCGGTCTGTGATTGACTGTAATGTTAGTTGTATGATGAGGCGCTTGTTCTGACGGCGCTTATCCCAAACCTTCCTCTCTGGCGCTAACAGCCCTGTGTTCATTTGCTGCCTAATTGGACTATATGAGACCAATAACAGGCGAGCACACACAGCCTGCAGCCAGAGCGCAAAGAAAGAGAGGAGGATGGTCTCTCACTCTCCCTCTCTCTCTCTCACTCTCTCTCTACTCACCGTCTCTCCCTTAATCCCATTTGCCATTGTACATGCCCAATCGCCTATACTTTCCGCATTTAACTTGGATGACATTTTTATTTCATCATTAGCATCAGACGCCAGACTGACTGACACGGTGGACACAGTTTGCGTTTTGACGAAAGAGCCCGGAATGAGACATCTTCGTGTTTATACGTGTTTTTGTTCACCTCTGAAATTTTTATTTTATTATTTTTCTAGCCTAGAAGGACGTGCGTTTTGACGCGCTCTTCGGTCTTGAAATCGAGACTCCGCGTTAAACCGCTGACAAGATTAAAACAGGAACTCCTCGCGACCAGGATACCGACAGCCTGTAAGTCAGTCTTGCTTTTTTCTTCTCTCTTTGAATCCCGTGGTCTTTTTGCGTTCAAACCACAGCCACAGCGATGCCAGAGACAACACAAGAAACGTGCGCTTCGGCCAAGGACTCTCCTTTCTTCATTAAGAACCTGCTGAACTGTGATAGCAAGCCGTCCAAACCCAAGCCCGTACTGGCTGCCACAAAGGCGGCTTTGGAAGGAGGATTTTCCCTTTCCCAGGTCGGGGACTTCAACTTTCCACGCATTGACCTGCCCGCACAGAGGTTCAGTCTACCGGCTCACTACTTGGAGCGCACCTCGACGTGGTGGTACCCCTACGCCCTCAGCTCATCCGTCCACCTACACAGAACCGAAGGTAAGACTGACAGCCAAGAGACAAGAATATTTATTACATTTTATGGGCACAAAAAAGTGTCACTAATGATCAAGCAATTGAAACATTTTAAGCCTTTAAATTTCATTTTGATATTGAAGGTTTTTTTTAATTTTATTTTAATCACTAAAAAAAAGAGAAAGAAAACGTTATTATTTAAAAAAAAACAAAAGTAATTGAATGACCATAATCAGTTTGTGTTTTTTTTGGGACACATTGTAATACCTTAACATCAAGTAGTCAATTCACTTCCTCCTCAGAGACTTACTCAATAACAGTGGATGTGGTGCGTTTTGGTGACAGGAAATGACATGCTTTGTCTTTACCACACCACAGAGCACATAGTGATTTGACGCCTTGTCCTCTATGAAGGCCTATTTTGTTATGCCACGACGTATAATAGATCAATAAAGTGACACACTGAGCATAAAACGAAGTAGACATCATCAAATCGTCGGATGAGGGTGACGATGCGCAGCGTGCTTTTGATTTGTCTGTTGGCGCTCATATGAACATCTCACCCCAGAGGCTCGGCAGCTGACAGTGTTTTTACCTGCTTGTTTCTGTGATTTATTCATGTGGGATTTGAAACACGCTGATATGACTGGTGCTATCATGCGTCCATGCAAAAAGGGTTCTCTCAGGCTTGTTAGATTGTTAGGAGAGTCAATGCGCAACCCTGATTTGTTCAAGTAAAACGAATAAATAAAGCAAGGCCTTCATATTTTGAGTATTTAATTTCTGAAATGTTCTTTTAAGGAAAAAATAATTTATTAAATATATTTGAACAAGGTGCTGTCAATCATACCCAGCTTTAAAATGGTAGATGTTTATGCAAAACATTTTTCTTGCACTATTTTTTAACCATTTCTGTTTTTCCAAAGCCTACAAGCTGATAGTATCAACAGGCTGTAATAAAACCCTCTAAACAAAGAGCGTCAGGCCCTTGTGTTTCTGACCACATTTCCCTGTGTCTTCATTTCAGTCACCGAGAAACCAGGAGCCAGAGACTCCTCTCCAACCTCGGGCACGGACAGAGACTCGCCGGATCTGGTACTCAAATCCGAGCCAGACGCCAAAGACGACGATGACGACGATGAGCACAACAACAAAAGCGGCGACGAGATCATTTTGGAGGAGAGCGACACTGAAGAAGTCAAAAAAGACGAGCTGGAAGAGTGGAAGAAGAGGGACGACGACAAGAAACCGTGCCGTAAAAAGAAGACGCGCACGGTTTTTTCCCGGAGCCAGGTGTTCCAGCTGGAGTCCACCTTCGACATGAAGCGGTACTTGAGCAGCTCGGAGCGGGCCGGCCTGGCCGCGTCCCTCCACCTGACGGAGACTCAGGTGAAGATCTGGTTCCAGAACAGGAGGAACAAGTGGAAAAGACAGCTGGCAGCCGAGCTGGAGGCCGCCAACCTAAGTCACGCCGCCGCGCAGAGGATAGTCCGGGTGCCCATCCTCTACCACGAGAACTCGGCCTCGGAGAGCGGAGGCGCCGCTGCCAACGTGCCAGCGAGCCAGCCGCTGCTCACCTTCCCTCACCCGGGGGTCTACTACTCCCATCCCATCGTCACGTCCGTGCCGCTGCTCAGACCGGTTTGAGCTGAGTGTTGCGGCTCAAGTTTGTGTTTATTTTCAAAATCAACTCATCAGAAAAAAAAAGACTTGATATTTTTTTACAACTGACTGAAAAAAAAAGAACAGAGACAAATTCAGGCCTACATGGAAATATTTTGGCAAATATATTGATTAATTTCCCATTTCATATAAAGGTTTACACGTGATCCGACGACTGAAATCCATTATTATTATTATTATTATTATTATTATTATTAATATTAATAATAATAATAATTATTATTATTATTATTATAAGGAGTCACTCTCACACTACCTGATGATTGTCTTATTTTTTCCTATAGTTTTTTTACACCATGATTGTTGCTGACAGGCCAACTCCGTATGATGTGTAACAAAAAAGCTTGTTGGTAGCCTAAAAGCAAGGCCTGCTTATCATTCAGCAACAAATTATTTGATTTTATTTACATTTCCAGAACTGGTTACACGTTGATGTGCAATACACTGACAGTGTGCTGTGAATGAATGAATCCATTAGCCTGAAAACACATTTTGTCAACTATTCACGGTGGGATTTTGGTGAGGCTTTGCTGTAATTTTTCCCTTTTTTTCTTTTTGCTTTTAAAGCGCTTGACGGGGGACAATCAAACACTCTGAACTGTAAAATAGGCCCACCCATGTAGCTCTATGTTTAGTTTTTCGTAATTTTCACTCTTGTTCCCTCCACATGGACTCGTCCTTCAAGCACACACGTGAGCTCCAGTGTCTCTCAATCTGCTTTGTGTTTTTTTTTTAACAGGGGCGACAAAAATATCGGCTACACTGGTGTAAAAAAAAAAAAATATGTAAATGTATATATTTAATGAGGCACGAGGAGAGGAGCTGCCACGTGCGGGGTCTCCTTTGTACAGTAAAAACAACGTTTTGATATTGTATTGATGAACCATGTGAAATAAATGGTGAATATTCATTCATTATTTTTAGGAGATTTTTGTATGACTTACGCAGTAGTGGATTGGTAATTTTTAGAGGATGATAAATCGAGACGGTTCATAATTAACATTTCTTTATTCATTTGTTAATGAATTTATTTATTTATTTTTCAATATAACATTTTTTATTAAAAAACATTTTATGCATTGAAAGACGAAAAAAAAGATAATCCAAATCAACCTTTATCCTTATAATAAATAGGCTACCTGCTTATCCCCTCACACACACACACACACACACACACACACACACACTTGTAGCTTGGGCAGGTGGGTTTCTGTAATCATCTTAGTGTTATGCACTTTAAAAACGTTATTTTACATAAAAAGTGGCTCGGTCAATTAGATGCGTAATTGCCACCATCTTGCCAAAATTATAGCTAATGTAGAGGAGGGCATTACTCCCTGAGCATGAGATGCTGTCTTTTCACAGTTCTCTCTCTCTCATTGCCTTGTGTGTAAGTGTGTGTGTGTGTGTGTGTGTGTGTGTGTGTGCTGTATGTCCAGAGTGAGAAGTATGGCAGGATTAATGGCAAATATCTCCCTATAAATATCTCCCTATTTTGATTCGCAGAGAGCTGTCAAATTTAGGCCTACTATTGAGACATTCTAATTATCATCTATTTGTTTTTGTTATCTGAAGGCTATTCTAGGCACATTTTTTATTTCTGGACAAAATTCTATTGTTTGACCACTTTTATGAGGAAATGTCTCTGTTTACAAGCATTATTTGTAATGCTATTTTCAAGGAAGTGGTAAGGTAGGACACCTGTTTTAGGCAATAAAATAATATTAAAAATAATTACTAATTTGATTTTATAAATCTCTACAATAACTTCCCCTGTCTCCACTGTTAACGCCCACATTGCACCATAGTAACCTAAATTATTGTCTAATCTCAAAAAAGACTTAAAAGGGGGGTCAAATTCCATATTAGAGATAAATTATTAAACTAGTACTTTACTTTGTAACACTAACCTTAACCCATACGACCTTAAAGGTGTCACTGTACACCTGATGCGATTATCTCTATCAAGCCATTCACAAGTTTTATATTAAAGTTCATAACAAATACAGTTAAAAGCAAAATTAAAAAAAAATTTAAAAAAATTAAACAATGATATAATCCAACCTCTTTATGCAAATAATACATTTTTAATAAGGAAGCACAACTTTCGAGCGAATGTTGAGAGATATGAATTCCAACGTGATTCAAGGTTTTGTTTGGTAAAAGAAAAATCAGTTAAAATTCACAAAAGTGAAAGAAAAAATAGGATACAGGCTGCCATGGAGACGGTGTTGCCTTTTAATTACTTTGTAAAGTTTCGGACTCATATTTCAATATAGACAGGTTTTTTTCTTTTCTTTTCCCTTTTTATTTCTCCCAGGATCCACGTTAGTTACCGTGCAGAACCGAACCTGAACCTGAAATTTACTTCATTTGTTATTGGTACGTATAAATCCATTTTCAAAAAATATACACATTTTCAAACAAAACGAGATGTATAAATTTACAAGAGAACAATGCAGAATCAAAGGAAAGAGGCTGTGAGGGGAGGGAGCGAGCACTCCTCTCAGCCTCTGGTTGGGTGTAAAGGACAGCATAGAGCAATGGTCAGAAATAAGTAGTAATGGAATGAGTTATCACAATAAGAGAATCTTTTCTAATGAAACAAAACAAACAAATGAACGAACAAAAAACTTAAACAAACACACAAACACACCTGACTAGAATCCACCTCCTTTGATCAACTGTGATCAGGTGACAGAGTCCATGTGGACGTATGGCCCCTTTAATTTAAACACCAGACGCCCTTGTAGTTTGTTTGACGTGCAGTCAGAAAAACCATTAATACCTTTATAGTTTAAAAACACTTCTAAAAGTATCTCAAGGTTGCAGAAATAGGCCTACATCTAATGAAATATGACACAAAAAAGCATACACAAACATGAAAAGTATTATTTGAATGTAAAAAGTCAAAATTAAAAATTTACCTTTTGAGATTCTGAGTAATAATCAACTCTGATGCACATCGGCCGCTGCCTCAAAGGTCATTTTCTGTTTTCATCTTTAGGCTAATGCAGTTATTGGAAATGAATCAGTCAGCAATAATTTCTATATGATGACCTCATCAAGAGACAAAAGGTTCATTGAAATATCGTTAGATCACCCAATTATTGATGTGTACCTACCATGCACACTCAACACGGCCCCATTACTGCAAATTAATAGATTAGTATGGCATTATTCCCCTGGCACATATCGATCTGTAAGCGTCTGCATCATACCGCGTCAAGTAAGAGCAACGTTCACGCGCAGCATCGGCTTGGTGTATGACCTTGATTTGCGCGCATAAATTGAAAAAAATTAGCCTACCACTCGATAATTTCCATTTGTGCGACATCTTTATGTAAAGGAGAAAAGAGAGCGGGGCCAAAATCAGATAGCGTACATTTGCAGGAACGGGGGCAAACGGACGTGACCGGGGAGTGCGTTCAGTGTCTAACAAACGCAGAGCTGAACGGGTAATGTTAAGCCCTATCAAAGGTTTTAGTGCCGGTTTGGTAACATGAAAGTGGCCCGACCACCTTGCATTAAGGCAAGAACCCTCTCCATTGGATCTGCTCACGTGTGTCAGATTATGTGTTCGTTATAGAGGGACAGGATGCATGCAGAGATTATAATCTTTATTCAAGCAAAAAGAGGTTGTGTCATGGCTGAAACTGTTGTCTGAGATCCTGGAAGAGTTGGCATGGGGTTTTCTACCCATGGGTCATACTAATCACTTATATTTCATTAAGGGAATAATCATAAATAAAGATTAAAGATTTAAATTATTTTTTAAAAAATCTTGATGGTTTCCTAGAGAAAAAATTGCCAAAAGTGAACGTGTGCATCAAAAAGTTTAAGAAAATCTCCTCATAAGAATCTCTCACTCTGGTCCTGTGCGTCAAAAACCACATCCTGCTATGGACACAAAACTGAATATTCATAATCAAAGCCAAAACAAAAGTGATCGGAGCACCTCGCTATGACGCGTCACAGCTCGTGTGTTTGAACAACTCTTTTGACACTTCTTGGAGAGGAAATCTTGTTTTAAACCCATCCCATTTGCTTTGCTGATTGAATGCGAGCATCAGATTTTCATCAAAGTTCTATTAAGTGAAACATAGGTTGCGGGGCACCGTCTGATTGGAACAGTTTAAATTTTAATTGTGTTTTTAATTTGACATATAGTTGCTGTGAAGAATGACACTGAAACGCCGAGGGGCGGTCGATTTTCTTAATTTCTCCCCGAGGAATTGATGAGTCTATCAGGGCAGTAGATTGGAAAGCCATTAAAACTCAATGGTTAGGTTGTTAATTGGAACTTGATGGATAGGAGCCTGTGGATAGGCTGTACTGATCCAATCTTCCTGACTTTGTGTTTTCCAATAAATTACCCAGTTCATTTCCACACTCAGATTACATAAATTGTACACCTCCAGGGCTCGTGCGCTCTGCTTGCGTTTACAACTCTCTCTCTCTCTCTCTCTCTCTCTCCTCTACACACACACACACACACACTTTGACACACACACACAAACGCCTCCTGAAAAAAGAGCAGGCCCCGCTTTCTTGAATGAAAATCGAAACATAATCAACGTTTATACTTAGAAAATTTATTGATATCATTTTCTCTGGTAATTTCCTTATTCTAGAGTTGGACACGCCATATATCATAATACACACGTGTAAAGGGTCTTTGTTTAATATTTATCGAAGCTTGATTCCCAGATCAAAGCGCCTCATAACTTCATCTGTCTTTCTCAGACCTTTCTTTCCTGCTAAAGATCTTGTTCTGTTATTGCGGTAGGGCGGCCATACACCACCTATCATGGTGATAGAGCACGAACTTTGGTCGCTCCTTGCAGCCTGGGCCTCTCCACATATAGGTGAACCGCAGATGCATGGGTAAGGGATTGACATTTCCATACTAATAGAGAGAACCGTATTGCTCGGCCAGTGCGACTGGCCCTATAAACGCCAATTCTGACGTAAAAACACCGTGCGTAATTCTTTCTCTGCAGCACAATAGCAGCCTGTTATGTCCACTATCTCTATGATGAACTAATCTCACTTTGCGAAAGTCGTCTGAAAGTGATGAAGGCGGCTACACTGACAAAGGTCTTTGTTTGAAAAGAGCGGCATATAAAATAAACCCATTTAACTGTCATTGCAGATTTCACGCCTTATGTGTAACCACCATAAATCCAGCATCCGCTCTGACTGCCCTCATATATTTGCCCCCCTTCAGTGAAGCGTCCCCTGCGTAAGCGTTTTGTTAAGATCGTTAAGCAGCTGCTGGCCCCGCTGCCAGTTGACGATATTTACGCGTAGATCCAGATGCTTCTGTCTGGCTGCTATGATGATGATGATGATGATGATGATGATGACGATGACGACGGAAGCCATAAGCTCCTGTCAGCATCATCATCATCAGCAGCAGCAGCATCAACATCATCTGGCCTTTTTTCTTTTTCTTTTTTTTTTTTTTTGAAGCCTGTCTTAACACCGAATGCCGGTTGTGTGGCTATCGGTAAGGGTGGTGACATGATGATTTAAGCTGACCATTTGTAATGTGTCTGGGGCTCCCTTACAAAGCAATAAGAGAGGGATAATGTGCCCGAACCGCCCGCTCAAGCCCCGCAGCTGTCCCGCAGCCAGACACAACCAGAGAGGAGACACACACACGGAGCGATAGAGCATGGGTGGTGAAGGTAGGAGGGGGGCGGTGGCGGGAAGCGTGGGGGGGGGGGGGGGGGGGGGGGGGGGGGGGGGGGGGGGGGGGGGGGGGGGGGGGGGGGGGGGGGGGGGGGG
>JAQMCX010000003.1:16823650-16856755 GCA_029814765.1 Acanthurus leucopareius | reverse complement strand
GCAGCTGTCCCGCAGCCAGACACAACCAGAGAGGAGACACCCACACGGAGCGATAGTGCATGGGTGGTGATGGTTGGTGGGGGGCGGTGGCGGGAAGCGTGACCCCCCCCCACCCCCCGACCGTACACATACAAACACACGCTCATGTGTGCGCGCACGCACTCAGCCCCCACCATCTCCAATCAATTACTCAATCAATTAGCCGGCCTCCTTTCCACGCGCGGTCATCACGAGGCAGATTAGCTCAGTAATGATCAAATTAATTCTTAATCGCAGATAATGGACGCGGAATGAGTTTATTATTTTCAGAAAAAATGAATTAGGCCTCTGTATTGGTTCCAAGGCCGTGTGCGTTTTATCGTCACCCAACAAATTTGGCATGCAACAGCAAAAAGTCGACATGACAGATTTTACATGTGGTCATCCTCAGTTGATTAAGCTTTTTTCCTGCTTATACAGTTTGCAAGTAGATTTAGGTGTAAACACGCTGTATATCTGTTTTTATGAGTCACTGGGCACTAACACGCTGTAAAGGAAAATATTGAAAAATGCAGATTTTTAAAAATCATATAAGGCCTCAAATCAAATGGCCTAAGATTTTATCTTAAGATAAGACACATTGAATTTAGTGTATTTTTAAAAATATTTCAGAATTCATTAAATAACCTAAAACCATATCTGCGTTAATTTGTATTAGTAATAAAATAAAAGGAGGCTAAGGGTTGTAGTTTTTAGAGTTATATGGGGTTTAAACGTTACTTTAAGGGAAGTGAAAGAAGAAATGAACACTGTTGGTCCTCCTCGACTCTCTCGCTCTCCTCGTCTTATCTCAAAACCTTGACAGGAGTTTGAAATTTCCGGGCTTATGTTGGAGGCTGCTATTGGTCCAGGAGGAGCTTACCTACATGCAAATGAGGCAACGCAACCTTGCAGCCTCTGATCCAGAGCATGAGGAGGAGGACCAGGAATACATTCATGTTCCCCGAGCTCTAGAAAAACACCCTCAACTCCTTCAATCTTAAAACTCCACAATTAAACAGGCTAGGAAAAAAGAAGACAAAGCCGCTTTCGTAATTTTACGCACCATTCGTGTATAGAAACCAATAACGGAATACAAGGAGACAGACAGATTCAGTCAATACTTCAATACTGTTATGAAGCGAGAATGAGTAGCTCAGAAGACAGCGGGAGCAAGTGCTCGTCGGGCCCGATTTCCAGCTTTACCATCCAGTCTATTTTAGGGACGCAGTCCGATGCGACGCGCTGCGGGACGAAAGAGCTCTCCAAGGGGCCACCGCAGCCGCTGCCGCGGAGGCGCTCACTGTCGGTGTCCTCCGAAGAGGAGTGCAGCGGCGGGGAGGACTCAGCAGACTGCTTCTGCTCCGACACGGGTCACAGCGAACCATGCACCCAGCACCAAGCCCATAACTTTTCATGTTTAGGTAAGGAATTATTATTATTATTATTATTATTATTATTATTATTATTATTATTATTATTATTATTACAGAAAATGAAACGAAATTAATTGTTCAAGTGGTAGAGCACAAAAGAGGTATTAAATTAATACTTATTACACAGAATATCATTTCAGGTAATTTTAAAAATAGCACAATGTGGTTCATGTTGCTTTTGTTAAGTACAGCATGCCCCCGGTTTAATGTTTTTGTTTGCACTTCAGCTCACATTTTATTCGCCTCAGTTTGTGACTGTAACACTCACATCCAGCTCATCCACCTCCACTTGTTTGTCATGTGCAGACTATCATTGCAGCAGCAGCGGAAAAGTGGAAGGTCGAATAATTAGCCCTCTGTCTTCCCTCTCATTTCAAATTTAATTGAGCCTGCTAATTGATGAAACATGTTTCTAAAATGGCTGCACTACACGTCGTCAATTGAGCGTTAAATAGAGCCGGATTTAATTAATATCTTACTGTAGCTACACCGAGCATACTCATGTTGAATTGTTTATTTAAAAAGTCACCGGCTTTCAGCAGTCGATTTAGGGAGGCAGAGTTCACACTTGACGAACTCTCAATCTGAGTATGTCGAAAAATTGTAAAAAGGATTTTTTTTTCCTCTGCCGTCTGATAAAAAGGCAACATAGAAAATAGATGTGGGCCTGTTTGTCAGTTCAGATATTCAACACCCTCTTTTTCCTCCTGCTCGCGTTTAGGTCCAGCTAAAGGACTCCTGTCTGCAAGTGACGGGCTCGCACGACGGCCGCACCTGCCACAGCCTCTGCTGCAGGATTATAAGGAGGAGCGGGAGAGACCGTGCCATCAAATGTCACCTCTGTCGGAGGAGAGACAGACAGACGGTGCTGCGGACAAGCAGGGCAACTCAGCCAAGAAGAAGACGCGCACGGTTTTCTCTCGGAGTCAGGTGTACCAGCTGGAGTCCACCTTCGACATGAAGCGGTACCTGAGCAGCTCGGAGCGGGCCTGCTTAGCCTCCAGCCTGCAGCTGACGGAGACTCAGGTCAAGACGTGGTTTCAGAACAGGAGGAACAAATGGAAACGACAGCTATCAGCTGAACTGGAAGCGGCTAACATGGCCCACGCTTCCGCACAGACATTAGTGGGGATGCCGCTGGTTTTTAGAGATAACTCCTTACTGCGCGTCCCTGTTCCCCGGTCTATCGCCTTTCCGACGCCCCTCTATTACCCCGGGAGCAACCTGCCAGCGTTACCTTTATACAACCTGTATAACAAGATTGAGTACTGATTGACTCTGCTGTATGTTCACTACTGCAGTAAAAAGCGCATTACAAAAACACAACATTCTCATAAGTGTCCACATAACCGCTGTATAGGCCTATTAATTGTATCACTTTATTTGTCGAGGAAATTCTTATTATGCAGCAACTGTACGTCTCACAAGAAAGCAATCAAGTTTCCCCAAATGTATAAAATACACCATGTGTATTATTAATTAATTATAATATTTTTTGTACTTTTTATTTTATTTCCCTTCTCCTCCTTTAATTGATAAAATAACGGAGTTTAACATTCATATCAAGTTTAAGAAAAATTGAATCCTCCAGAAATGTTTTTACACTGTTTTTATTGATAATTGGTTTGTCAAATATATTGCAAAGCATCATTCATTTTATTTCAAGAACATAATTACTCCACCTAAAGAAAAATATAATTGTTTCTATTGTAATTCAGACCTTCAATAATAACCTTCTCATTCAATAAATTTTCTATTTCAGTGAAAATTGGCCTTGTTTGTTTTTATTTTATGTAGTGTTTTTGTGCACTTACATTTGCATTGACACGGTTTAATTTTTAACATAATGCAGGACTCAGGTGTGTGGACACTTCCTGTCCCCTGAAGAGCATACAAACTGTAAACAAATTTTGTCACAATGCACTACTATTGCAATGATCCAGTGTAACAGTCTCTGTAAAAAGCTCATGATAAAGCCGGAAATGAATGGCGAGTTTTTCTTGTGGAGCTGCATTGATTCTCACCTGGAGGATGTTTAGACAAAGAGCACTTGTGTTTCAACCACGACTTAAGTGAGGAAAGACCTGGAAGACACTGGTGTTAATTAACCGCATGTGACATTACTGTTTACACAGCTGTTTACATACCAGACACCTTCTATTATCACATCAAATATAACATTGTGAACTTCTTGACAGGTGCATTTTAATTGCTTGAGTCAGTGTTTGTGCACTTACAGTGTGAAATGTGATGCATCTATTTTTCTGCATGGCTCATACTGGTTTCCATACTTGTTGGATTCATAAGCTCATTATCAGGCTGGGTCTAAAATTATAGATGTTTTTGTAGTGCACAGACGTCAAAGTGATACTTTTAGATTAATTCTGTAAACACTGTTAGTAGTACTCTGCTGTAAATAAAGAGGTGGATGACCTGAGCAAGCTGCCTTGTAAAGGTAACACATACAGAGTTAACTAAGAAGTAGATAAACCACATTGTGTAGAGGAAAAGAGATGCTCACTATCACAGGCTAATTATGCCTCTGGGTCAGATCTTCTCTCATTTGAAGTCTGCCTCATAGCATCAGGCCTTGTAAGAGGAAACAGCAAAGAGGCATATTGTCAAAGTTCAAGGCTCTCATTAATCGAAGCTGCTCTCTTTTTCTCCATCTGCTTAATGAATTACTGTATCAGTTACACTGTGAATTCTGGATGCCATACGTGGTATATCTCGTTAAATCAGAAGCTAGTTTAGATTTTCAAGATTTCCTGCACACAAATCAGTGTTGTCAAAGTTGGATTTACTCCTTCATAATCGTTCAACACATGCAAACAACAAACACAAGCCTGAACCGAATCACACACTTCACACACCCGAGCATACACACAAACACACAAGTGTCCCGTTGTTGATGGGGAGCGATAAAACTATGTCATTTGCCAGCTTTTCTTGGGTGTCACATCATGTAAAAGGGACCCCCACCACCAACACACCCAACCCCTTCTGCCCATCCCACCAATCTCTCACTGTGTGCTAATGGCTACATTACCTAGCAGAATCATGACTAGCCAGGCTCTGCTGCCCTGCAGATTATGCCTGACCCAATTTCTGCAACAGCCGCCCTGTGTTTCTGGGAAAATGGATAGCGTTAGACAACAGCGGTGATTTATGGGTAACTCCAGCACCAGCGAAGAGGTGAGGTGCAGGAGGATGAATTTGTGACAGATAGGAGAGGGAGAGAAAAGAGAGATAGAGAGAGGGATGGGGGGCCGTAACGCTTATGAAAAGGAGCAATAGCTTTGGTTGAATGAAGCTGTTTATTAGTTTCCAAGTGGTCATTATGTCATCAGGTGTGACGGCAATGCGCTGCTCTTTTGGATGGATGTTTGCACCCCAGTGACTTGTGGGAAATCTGCATGACCTGTCACCTGAGGTTGTTTGATTTACAAGACAGGAAGAGAGACAGCAAGAGAGAGAGAGAGAGAGAGAGAGAGATGTGTGGAGCTGCAGTGATGAGCAAAAGGAGAGAAAAAGAGCCGGAGAGAGAAAGTGAAAGAGAGGGATAGGTGGGGGTAGAGAGGAGGGGTTTCAATGTAACTATGTATCACTGCAATGGCAGGTGTGAATTACAAATTTTAATAGCAGGGCAATGAAAATGATTTGAAGTGGTTTAAACTGCAAAGAGACAGCGAGTGGCATGGTGATGAAGATTTGTTGAGATGATGTGTTGTGCCTTAGGATTCATCAAACCTGCCTGGTAAGGTGAAAAGCAAGTGTAATTCACTCTTTGCTATAATTTATGACGGGAGTAATGGAAACTGTGGGCTACACACAGTGTGGAGAGGGAGAGGCAAAGACAGAGAGCACCAGGCAAATTGATTCTCAGGATAGTTTTGAGAGCATATTTACAGGATCATAACGAATTATGCTAAAACCTCTGGATATCACCTCTTTTACGTCTTGAGATAAAATGATGTAGATCAAAACTAACTTAATAGGAACCCCATTAAATTTAAACAGGCTGCAACAACATTACATTTTTATTTATAAGGTTCTCCTCTGATATTTGAAGAACTGCTTTTTGTCATATTCCATCCCCTCATCGTGTATTTGCATGAGAGCTTTCCAGCTACCTCCCAACGTATTTACAGCCATTTGATTTAAAGAGGGCATGTGTGGCGTCATATGAGAGCGGAAGGGTTATGAAGTATAACACCACGAGCAGATGCAGAGCCTCGGATCTGCCTCAAGACAAGAGTTTTAAAAGCGATCGCAATGCATTAAGCCAGACAACTCTCAAGACCTGTTTGCTCCCTAAATGAATTTGAGGGAAGCATAACAAGGTTTTTGAGGCAGGCCCTGTCATCCGCTGGCTTTAACCAGCTTCTGTATTTATGGGTTAATGGTTAAAAAGGAGAGCTTGGACCAGAAGTGATTTTTCATGATTCTGTTTTATATCAACTGGAAATGAAGGAGCTGAAGGGAAATTGTGTTTGTCCCCCCCTCCTCCTCCTTCTCCTCCTGCACAGCCCCCTACCAGTTCTCCTCAACAGGAGAGGGATATGCTGCTGTTCCAGGCAGAGGTAAATATGAAATGCAACATATGGATCAACCATGTCCGATATGGTAAAAGTCAAAACCTTGGAAAATTTTTAGATTCTTGTGTAAATCTTAATGCATATGGTTTATCGAAACATACATGAAAAGACATTAATATAACAAGCTTGAAATAACAGGAACTTTTAAGTTTCTCATTTGTTTAAATTGAAACCAAAGAAAGACGTTAAATCTTAAATTCAAATTTTTCAAACTCATAATTCTCTCTGACATTTTTTTATATGTATATAAGTCAAGGTCAAATACAGGCAACTCTGTTATTTGAACCACAATGAAAGCCTTTCCATCTCCAAGTTAAACTCCCCAAGAACAATATTTAACCAAAAATCTGGATTGGGGCTGTAATGGCAAAATGCATTATGCTTCATTGTTAAATTACCAGCCATTTCTTGACCTGCCTGCTCTGAAGTGCCATTCGCTGTCCAATATGCATCAGACTATTATAGGCTACAGTACGTGTAGAGAACTCGGCTATTACTCCAGAGATAAGTCCATTAGCATTACCTTTGACACAATAATGGATGTGAGATACAATTCTCTGCTCTCCATTTTGTATTTGTAAGGATAATAGGGGGATTATCTTGAAGGCCTTATGCTACACACTCAAGAGTGGGACCACACTGAGGACAGAGAGCTCTGCAACAGTTGTTTTCACATCCTCCCCTCTCTCCCTGCCTCTCTCTGCTCCAAGACCCTCTCAGAGAGAGGCAGGGAAGATAAAGCATGTCATTATTCTATTAAAGACCTACAATTTTTGTAATGGGACTTGCAGCGGTCGGCAGAAGTGCAGGCAGCTTCTTCAATATCCTGGACATTATTTGCTCGTTTAGTTAAATGATGTTTCTAATTCCCTCATAATTACTTGTAATGAGGCTGCCTCCCTCGTTTTGATGCGGCTACATCTTAATACAGCATGGCATTCTTTTTTAGGGATAATTACCTCTCATGAGGCCGGGGAGCAAGGCTGGGGTTTGTTGTGCGCTGCACACGTGGCAAATTGGCTTGTTTCCTGCCATCTTGTCTTCCTGCAAATTGGTAAATTAAGTTTCTCGGCTGCAGCATTAGAACTGTTAAGTTTGCTTTCTCGGCTCCTTCAAATTATTTGCTTCACTGACAAAGAGATGGCTGTGTATTCTGTGTTTTGTCTTATTAACTTTGTGGACTGTTTATTTACAGGCTATACAGTAAATGTTTGGAGAACTGAATATTGAAGCATTAGGAATAATTTGTTAAGGGAGCAGAATTAAAATGATTGGTATTATATTTATATTTCAGATCAGAAAGCAACAAAAACATATATAGATTTATAAACCCCCCTTTAATGCTAAATAATATATAATAATAATTTTAAATGGAGACAAACCCAGAGAGCTTAAATCTGATGTCATTTAGGAACGAACTTCAAAATTCATTTGCAAAGAACTCAACAGTGGTAACATGCATGCAAATTAGGTTGATTTATTGTAGTGCTATCAATAGTGCCATAAAAGACACCTGCATTGTCTGTGACTACAAAGTCAGTGGAGCAGTTTCAGCTTAATAATATCATCATGTAAGTTGCTAGTCTTTTTTTTATCTTATAAATTTTATAAATTTTTTCTCTTTTTTTGTCTTATAAATGATTAATAAATAAATATTTTATATTTAAAGATTCAAACGGGAAGAATCCAAAAGTCAGAAATAAGACGCATACTTCATCTTAGAATTGATTTTCCCTTTCATGTTTCCCTTCTACCAGCAGACCCGTCTGTGTTGTCCGTCTGAAAGGATCCAGCTGCCATGCTCAAACCGCAGCCATCGCAGGGTTGGCTGAGGGGTTTTTATTTCTAAGTGCTGATGTGTCGCAGACAGTTTGGCTCTACAAGGGCCTGTTATACGCCGATTAAAGAGAGGGAAGGAGTGCTCCCGCAGGGCGGCCTTGTACATTTACCCTGACCACAAAAAGGTCTAACGTTTACGCCCCAGTGCTGACATGACCTTCAAACAAGGTCCCTCTGCTGCCTGGGTGGATACTGGAACTGTCTGGAGGAGACCTGCAGGGAAACCAACAGACAGACAGGAAGAAATCATATCTTTTATATCAGGAATTACCTGTCTGCCATATCCTGTGAAGTCAGAAGATATGGCTTTTATTGGGAAATGCAGGAAAGGATAGTTATTTTTCACACTTAAATGACAAAATGTGATTGTGATTTTCCCAAAGCTTTTGTCAGTTTCACTGAATATTGGAACATGATATAAGAAATGTATTTTCTCCATTAAAATTGACTAAACTGAACAAACTGACAAACACAAAGGGTCACTAAATAATTCAGATCCCAATCCAGTCATCAGTCATCCATTGGTGGCACACAAACATTTTACTGACTGTTGTTTTTATTTGTGAAAACACAGACAGATTCTCAAGTGAACCTCTTGTCTTTGTCCGTTCAGTGATCTGTTTGTTATGAGATTTGATATTGAGTTCTTCTTAATATGGAGAGTTGGGATCTCTTTGTAAGGACCAAGTGGTCCCTTTCAGCTGCAGGGGCTTGGTGTATAGAGGAGATGATCTGTCACTTCAGTCTTAGACCGACTGCTGACCACATAGCCTGCGGCACAGCAGCAGGGAGCACAATGAGAGCAGCATACTATCACCTGACAGCTAATTAGGGATCACTCCCCTGGAAGGGAATACACTCCCTTTGAGGGAATGAGGCAAAGAAAGCAAGAGGTCGCTGAAATCTGTGTGATGTGTCAGTCAAAGCCACAAGCCGCCTGCAATTTCCAAAGGCAGTTTCTTGAAGACTGACTTGCTGATACGTTTGATTTTCCTTAAATTTTTAATGTTTTATCATTAGAGTGGTTAAAAATCAAGTGACCTGACATAAGTTCAAATTTAAAGTTTGATTTTTTTATTTTTTATTGTCTCTCACAGGAGTCGGCTAAAATAAGAGCCTCTTATCTCAACACTCATGCAGTGCTTTCTTAATCTCCCAGTTCAGCAACAGCAAGTGTCCCCCAATCGTGTGTGCCGATGTGCCCAAGTGTGTTTATACAGTGAGTGTATATGTGTGTGTGTGTGCATATATGCTCATCCAGCAGTGTGGGTCCATGGTTTATATGGGAGACCTGGGATTTCTTTGAAAACACATTTGTAACCATTAGTTGAGTGTAAGGTTTCATGTGCAGAGTGCATCCTCTGAACTGGTGTCAGAGTTTCTGCGAGGCTCTGCGGCAGCCTCTCTTGGAGGGACAGTGCTGAGAGCAGGAGGAGGAGGAGGAGGAGGAGGAGGATGGAGGTGGTGGTGGCTGAGGAGGAGGAGGAGGAGGAGGAGGAGGAGGAGGAGGAGGAGGAGGAGGAGGGGGAACACTGGAGCCTAGGCGTCCCACCAACAATGCATCACGGCAGGCACAGTGTAACCCGAGCCCCCCCTCTGGCCCTGGTGTGGCCTGCCACAGTGCACACCCTCTTGGCCCCCTTTGCACCCCCAAGATGCTTTTAAAGGGATTTGGTCAGCGAGAAAACAGCTCTTCAAAAGAATCGTCGTCACATTAGAAAGTAATTAGCCGGGCCTCAGGCCAAGGATTCCCTGACCTGACTAATTCTGCACCCCTAAACAATCCGTCTTGGTGCAAGGCGGCTGGTGAGGCACGTTCTCAGTGTACTGGGGAGGAGGGATGGTGGCTGGGGAGATTCCCATGGTCCTGCAGGTGAACAAAACCTACAGAGGTCATCGGGAAAGGTTACAGGGTAATCCATCTGAGTAACGGGCTGCAGGTAGATTTGAGAAACATTTCACAGCGCAGGCACAGGTAATAGTTAGACTGTAGTTGTGATGGGTGAATTATTAATCCTGATGCTAGATGACTGCTACCAAATACAATACACAACTTCGATTGATTTTTGATGTCTGATTTAATGAAGAATTTTAAGCATTATTGAAGAAAACAGGTTCACTCCAAAGTTGCAGATACTATGATAAATGTTGGCTACACTGACTTACTCTGATGTTTGCCATCAAGGAGTCAAACATGGTTGCAAGCTGCAAGATCAGTGCAGAGAAACCATTTTAGCACTTGGCCACCTGTTCTTCCAAGCCTGCAGGGCCCACTGGCAACAACCTTTCCTCTCACTATTAGACAAACTAATCTGATTGAGAAAAAGAAGGAGGTGGGGAGGGGCAGAAACTTACAAACCACATGCTGCAGGGTGGGACTCGACACCGCCAGTCCTCTTTTCCAATGTCTCTGATGGTTTAAGAGCTACTATAGCCTTAAGCATTATCAGGCTAACTCACAGTAGGTGAAATAAAAGAGAACAAAAGAGAGAAAATGTGAGAATCCCTATAAAATACACAAACAAGACAGATTTCCACAGATTTTGAACAAATTTTAGGTAATTCCTTTCTGTTTTTATAAGATCAGACTTACAAAATGTAAGAGTTCTGTTAAAAAAAAGTCTATTATCCTGCATGGAAAAGGTTCATTTGGCAAAGCATATTAATCTACATTGTGGTAGGAGAGACTCACTTCAAAGCCATCAGCACGGATGTGATAAGACACTAGGCAGTGGGAAGGAAAGCATACACTTGTTAAACCAGCAGGACCCAGAAATGAGGCACTGAGCAATTGGCCAATTAGGAAGTGGTCCATCATGTCAAACTCATTTGCAAAGGGAAGGCTTAACCCTTAGGGTTCGAAGGTCAGGATCAAAGGGTGTCCCCCATGGGACCGCACAGAGATCCTTGAAGAAACGCTGATCCCAAGCTTTTGTAAAGGAATCTTCTAATTACAATAAATCTCCACTGCAAGGTAAAGACAGGAGCGCTCGGTACAGTGGCTATATGATAGCTCTCGCCCGAGGGCCTTCAGGTAGCCTATAGATGTCTGGATAGAGGACTGATAGGAGATAGTAGTTGCCACCAGGGTAGTGGCCTCTCATTTGCCCAGGTCAGAACCTCAGAGAGTGATCACAGCTTTGGCAGCTCAGGCTGACCAGCACCTCTGAGCCTTTATAGCCTCTGGTGTGTAACCGGGTCTTTGACATTGCCCACAGATTAGTATCAGTATCAGTGTTAGTACTGGATTCAACTCTTCCATTGTTTGCTCTCTTTCTTTCTTTCATTGTCTTGTTTTCTCACAAAGGTGTGTCATGGTTGGGTTCCTCTGAAAGGAGAACACTCTTTTAATTGAGATTTTCGTCCTCTTCTCCGAGCCTATGCTGATTGGTTGTCGTGTGCACTCTGGTCTTTTTGGTAATGGTGCAATACTTTTGGTTATTAAAAAGAAATGTTTGTATGAGGTTGGTCATACAATATTAGTGCTAGGTGATGGTTGTGACATTTTAGCCAAAATAACTTTTAAGTTTTTTATTCCTGAGAATTTCATCTGCACAGTAATAGTTGCTCTTTGCAGATATTTGGTCTAAATACACCTGAAATCCTCAATATTTGGCTATTCTATTCCCTACCACCAGCACTTATAGGGATAATTTCTTTCAAAGGTTGCAGCTTAAAAGTAGACCGATTGACATGCGGTATTAGATCTTACAAGGTAAAATTAAAACCCTATGCCTTAAAAAATCCACAGATTCTGGTAAGAGTATTTGTAGTGCTAAATAGCTGAGTAAACCCTCAACTTGCACACATTTATGCCCATGCCCATGAGAGGACACCATGGCAAAAAAATGTACACCGACACGATGGCTATAAGGAGATCAATGGTTGTGTGTTTTCTCTTTACATACTGAATCTCACATGCAGAACAACGTTCTTTGTTCTTACTTTAAGCAAAGCTGTATGACACTCTCTGTGCTTCTCAGCGAGCTCTACTGCCGGCCAAGGGGGAGGAGAGAGGAAAAGGAGGGGAGACTAGTAGTTTGTTCTTCCTGCAATTAGCATTCACGGTTAGCTAAGCAGAACTAATGCAGCGAATCTTTGAGTCTCACGTTACCTGTCCTCCACCGCCGGAGTACCTGCAGGCCAGATTAAACTGTAGCAAGATGACAAACCCCTGTGTATCCATTACAAGCCTTTTATTATTAGCAGTGTTATTGGTAATTCCTTTTGAATGGCCACGACAAATACTACGCATCGGCTGAGGTGAACTTCAAAAAAACGGGATACTGCATGGGTGTGGGCGATGTGCTAGTGATACTGTAATTTTGAAAACAAACTGGGAGTAAGAATTACGCCTCCACTGTTGGTGGTATTGTTTGGCAGCGCTGACGGAAGGCATAAGTTCCAGCGGCGCATTTTGATCTGGCCTGTTTTAAGTGACAGGCTTCCCATTACAACAGTTAGTGCTGTCACATGTCAACACAAGAGGCATCAGCCTTCAAATGTCACTCTTTTGTTGGACTCAGTCATATTTTATGGCCCCCTTTTTTTCCTCAGACAACTTTTTTTTTATTACAACCAATAAAAGGTTGTCTTCATTCAAATGTGCCTCAGTTTGAAATATAGCTTTTGTGTCTGGCTTTAGGGTCATCTCCAGCATGTTCTTTAGCATCTAGGTCAAGACTGAATGATCTCATGAGGCCCTTTTCATCTGGGGCAGGATCAGGATATGGGCTCACCGTGTCACCATTGTTGGCTGTAGATGAAACGGCAATGATCTCATGAGTCTTAAGTGACACAACAACACGAGCAATTAGTAGACCTTGTCACGCAGTTCCAAGAAAACGTTGCGATACAATTTTAAGCCTGAGGATTTAGATTCTTGCTTTTGTTTATAATTGTTTATTTGTTTATCTAAATACACCAATATCTAATTGATTAATAATTGTGATCAGGTGAATAAAACAAAAACATGCTTGAGTTTTATTTGTGTTTTAAAAATGGTGGCCAATCAATGTCCAAGGCTAATTTTCCTTCAATATTTTTTCCTGTCTTTTTTTTTTTTTACTTCCTAGTATGTTGATTTGTGTTTATCCTCAGCTAATCATTATCAGTTCGCTGAAGTGTTGTCTTATCAGTTACAAACAGGTACAAGCGGTCGCAAGTGCTCTCGATTGATCTGCTAAAGACTCCCACTGTGACGAGGCCACTGTCTAGTCACACAGGGCCCAAGGAAGACACTGCTCAAAATCAATAAGTTGTCCTGTGACACTGGCTCTGCTAAAGTCTGCACTTGCAGCATCTCATCGCTGTGAATTTTAGAGGAAGTGTAAGAAATCGTTGAAATAGAAGTGATCCTCTGTGCCACAAGCTGTATTGATGATTTAATTGCAAAAGTTGTCTCCGATTTAAAACCCAACTGCTGCATTTATTCTAAGTAGTGTTTAAAAATCAGGCCTTATTCTGACCTACTGGAAATGATAACGATGCATCTTAATTTTTCACTCCTTTCCATGAAACCTTTATATTTTTGTGGCCAAACAAATGTCACTTTTTTCACAAATGTCTGCTGCTTGGACTACACATCTGTGATGCATCACTATTCTCCCACCTATTATCGGATAGGGCTAAAATTTGCTGTTTTGGTAGAAAAAGTAATAGTGGCTGCAATCAAAGCGCAGTAATTTCTGGAAAAGGTTGAGGCACATTCTACCAAATGGTTTGGGGCACTTTCATTTAATTAATGTTGTATGTCTGTGTTTAACGTACATGGTTTTAGCAGAAAATTGATAATGTTGCTGGACAGCCAGGCTCAGAAAACTGAAGCTATTTGCTGGGAATTACAGGGGGAATCTCACTGTAGTGTATGGATAAAAAAATATAGTATTTTACTGCAGGATTTTCATTGCCTGTGGGGACACAGCTTGAATTTGACTTGGTGCTTTAGCTTAGATCAAAATCAAACTGAACAGTCTTAAATAAACAAACAATTTTGACAGGTATTAGACAGTATTTCGTGAATATTTCAGTTTTAAATCAAGACTGAGACTCCAAGTGCTTCTGTTTCTCACTCAAATATTTCTGTTTGTATCACATTGTCTCCTTGTTGAACCACAGCTACTTGCCTCTACTTGATGTCCAATCTAAATAAAAAAGATTGTAATATAATAAAGGACCCATAGTCCCTACTTATGCAGTACTTATTGAGTGGGACATTGAGATTTATATAACTCCTCTCAATGAGAGAGAAAGGGAGAAAAGGAGCGAGAGAGGGAAAGAGAGTTTCTCTATGATTGCGAGGGGGGTTTAAGGTTACCGACTAATTTCCCAGTCGTTACCTGCCGACAGCGCCACATCCGGTCTCCTCAGTGTTTTTCAACAGGGAACAGTACAATCTGTTATACTGTAGTGATCATCAGCTCTTCCTCGACCAATGATTACCAGTAATTACCTGTTTTTCTCTCCATCCGTCCATCCCTCCTCCTCCTCCTCCTCCTCCTCCTCTCCCTCTCTCTCTCTCTTTCTCTTTTCCCCTTTCTCCCTTGAGCTATTACCCTAACTGGCTGTTGTGGAGCAAAGAGGAGGTGTGTAGAGAACAAGGCAGGCTTTTATGGACTCCCCACCAGCGCCACTCCACACCGCTCCATTTTGAAATTATCGGGTCCCCTTGCTTTTGAAGTCTCTGTAAGCGCACCCTCCTATTTACGAGATGGCTATGTACTTAAAGGTCACAGATTGATCAAGAGGTCCTAAAGATGGCCTTTTCCCTGAAAGCACCGCAATACTGTGGCTTCCACAGGCCACATCTGTGGGAGAAAGAGGGGAAATAAAATGTATCACTCCCCCAAAGTCAGACATATTCAGACTTTAATGTACAATTCCATTTACCCTGGAAAATGCCACAATTGAGTATGGAATTCACAATGAGGACGGCAATTTATCAGTGCTTTTTTGTCCATTTCTGTTGGCTCAGGCTTAAGCATATTTTACTTAGTGATTACCCACAGGTCATTTTATAAATGTGTCAGATGCTAACTTTGTTTGAACATGAGACCTCAGCTACATTGTTTTGTCCATTTCTAAAATACGTTTGACACACACATAAGAAAAAAAAAAAAAGCAGCATCGTTTTGACAGCATCTGTGCTGGAAATAACAATGACCAGCTGAAAGTAACGCTGAAGTCCATCAGCTCTCAGTTAAATATTTAAAATGATTGATGGGAGTATTATAAAGACCTTTGACAGTATTTTTTTAAAGTTTCTTTGTGTATTTTTCTACATTTTCTAAAATTCTTATTTGCTATTTATTAATGAACTTACTTAATAAATTACTTACTTGTTGTCAAGAGTAACCTACTTGCTGGATGAATTTACAGCAGGTTTTTGGAGGTACAGGACATTTTTTTCTGCTTCTTTTTATAACAAGATATTCTGACTTTTAGTTATATATTTTTCTTCTAATAAGACTTGTTTTGTCTGACAAAAACATTTTTCTCGAATAATGACAAAATAACTTTAATTATAGGTTGGTAGTGCAGGGCAAGTTTGCATTTTACACAAAAAACATCCAGTCAAACCCTGTCGGTATTTGGATGTAAGGTTCTCAAATATGTGTTTGTTTCTACCACTAGAGAGTTTTGTTGGATTTATGTAAATAATTGTTAATGATGAGAGAATCAATTTTGATGAGAGGCACATTGTAGTGTTTAAAATTATTAATTTTCAGTGTTTTATCACTAATCCTCTCCCACATTTTTCCATGATATAATGGTTCAGTCAGTGCACGGACTTGAAATTGTACAAGATGTCATGACTTGTTGTGAAAAATATTTTTTCCATAGTAAATTCCTGATAACAGATCACCCTTTACATATGCTTCTATATTATTTTATTGTCTCATTATTAGGGCAACATTTTATTCTTATAATAAGAGGATGAGTTCTCCCTCTCAGCTTTTTAATAGAGATTAAATACAACTATATGATTCTGTACATTATTTCACTTCAAAAAAGGTTTCACCATGATAAACAAACTGAACAGTAGAGATGGAGTAAGAGAGAGAACCATGGCACTGATTCATCTGGATATTTGTTTAACTAATGTAATCCCCTGGATCAAAGTGTTTGCCTGAGACTCGCTTGCTCAGAACACCAATGTGTCAGCATCAAACAAAGCTGTACAAAAGCATACATGCAGGCCCATTCATCATAGGGTCCCAAACTAAACTCACTCTGTTATTATTATTGATAGTCAGTGCCTTCAGCCTGTCTTATTTATTAGGGAACTGGGGATGGATGGGAGAGAGCAAGGCAGCATATACCATGCCAATCTGACCCTGTGTTTTAAAATATGCACGTTGTGAACACCAAGCCGGGCAACTTGGCAGCAGCACGGACTTAAAAACTTGATTGCATCACTCACTGATAATATAATGCATGTCAAATTTGACAACACTATAAGAAGAGGGGTCAGAGCGCTGGGACTAATGAAACTGTTTTGAGAGGGGGGGAGCAGGGAGATGGATGTTGTTTTCTACAACATTAACCTTGCAAATGGCTGCCAGACAGCAGTGATACCTCACACCACACACACACACACAAACACACCCTTGCTGGCAACTTCCTGATGGTTGACATTAATACCAAGCCAAAAAACTAAAATCATTAAAAATACCTGTACCCGTGCGGGGAGCTAAAATGAAGTAATATATTTCAAAATAAATGAACATCTTATTAGCATCAAAGCAGTGCTTGTGGCAAAACACTGGGTGATTTGAAAAGTGTCCCCTGCCGTCTGCTAGTAGGGATGACAGATGAGGTGAGGACGATGTAAAGGGATTGGTGTGGAGCAGGGGTGGGGTTGGGGTGTTGGTAGCGGCTGCAAAGGAAAAGACCCTGAGTTAAATCTCTTGAAAATGAGTAATCTTACATAATAATATCCTCATGTGTCTTGATAAGAGCAAACCCCGAACAAGCCGACAGCATCCGTCAGCGTGGTCTATGAAAACTTACTAACAACGTTATGGATCCTGAAGGCAGCTATTGCCCCGGCAAATATGCTCTGTGAACCTCTAATTTGGCAGCTATATCTTCTTTAACGACACCATTACCAGTGGCTATCACCATAACCGCATCCACAGCAACAATCCTCACAAAACCCATAATGTGAAACCACATTAAGATGGCTCCCGTGGACTCATATCGGAGTGCTGCTGTGCCGTTACACACATGAACAGGCTACAAACCCACACAACCACAGGCATTAAATTGTCTCTGCTGACTACATTAGCTATCTGGTATTGTTTTAACTGGGAAGTAATTAACTGACTTGGTCAATAGGTGGAATGGAGAGCCAGTCTGCGAGGTGTTTATAGGTCCCAGGAGTCAGGGCTGGGGTAAGAGGGCACGACAAAGCCCATCTATCCAAACTCAATGACCTGACAGATCCTCCACCAAAGGTTCACGCTCATATTAATTATTGATAACATAAAAGAGGCTTTATTTTTCAAAAAAATACTGCTGTCACTCTTAACAACAGATAGAGCTGCTACACTATTTGAATGGATTTGTGTCTATTTGTGTCGATCGTGCCCATGAATGCTACTGTACATGTTCATTTGTGTGTTCGTGTTTGAATGTGCACAACTGTGTAGGTGTGTGTTAATCAGACAAGCTGAATGTGCTCCCTTTTTATTTTTTAACATGCTGCATGGAAAGGCGCTGCGGATCAGTAAATGGCTCCCTTCGCTAATCATCTCTGCTGTAGCAAGGGAAAAAGGGAGAGATAAATGTTGAGTGGAGAGGTTGAGGGCGTCTCTTTCAGACCTGCCCCTACTGTCTGCGAATAAAAGCCTGAAAAGGAGCCACAACGACAGGCTAGAAGTGAGTCCAACTGGGCTTTGAAAACGCTGCCTCTTCTCCAGGCCTTGGTGCTAATGCATCTGACTCAAAGGCTGTAAGCCAGCAAGAGAGAGAGAGAAAGAGAGAGAGAGGCGGGAAGAATGAAAAAAGAAAGAAAAAAGGGAAAGAAAGGGGTAGAGAGACAGGGAACTGGTACTACAGAGGACAAAGAGCTCCAAGGTGTGCACTCGGTATTCAGTAATTGGTAAAAGAAGCTTCATTTCTTACAGTGATTTCCTGTCTTTTTACCGTCTCTGACAATCCTGATGCTTTTAATAGGGGTATGAGTAGGGGCTATTCTGTACAACCCCCCACCCCCCACCCCCCACCCCCCGAGCCCCCTCGAACACCAACCTGTCTGGCTGCTCAGCCCGACCACCCCTCCCGTCTCCTTCTCGCCTCACAAAATGGAAAAAGAAAAAAGCATTAACCATATTCTTTCTGTCGTTCTCTCTTTGAATACCTCAAACCCCTTTAGCTTTAATCATTTCTGGATCAGGCTCAGTCCAAATAAGCCAAGCCATTTTCTGCACTCAATTACTCCCTTAACAGCATCAAAAAGAGAAAGGATTCAGGTATAGTGAGGAGAGAAAGAGGGTGAGAGGGAGAAAATTGTGAAGCATCTTCATCCGCCGAAATGCTTTGAATGCTTCGAAAGGCTTTCTTTTTTAATGAAAAACCAGTAATAAGAGATGGTTCTGACTATAACAAAATGTTTACTGTCTGTTCGCTAGCTGTGAGCTCTTCACTCTCCACAGATAAATCGTTGAAGAGGGAGAGGGGGAATAAAGGCTTGAAGAAATGGGCCTCCAAATTACTACATTTCCACCGAATACTGCTTTCATTACCAAGGAAAATATATCTGAAGGTACTTCACTCCGAAAGGTATTTTAATAATACATTACTTTTCTCATAACTACTCTTAACCTTTAAATACAATGCATTTTGGATGAATGCAGCTGTCATGGCTTGGTTCTCAGATAATGAGACATCCAACTCTTATTTACTGTTGTCTGTCTCGGTTACGGAGATTTCAGACACTGCGAGTCTGGCTCCTATGCAGCCATATATAGATACAGCAAGTAAGTCCAAGCTGCAAACATTTTCTGATGGGCCTGAATGAGGCCACAGCTCCATCCAACGCTTCTGGCTATTTTGTAAAATGTATGCAGGAAGTGCATCTAAATAGGTTGCTCTTTTTTGTAAAGTAGCACTCAATCCATAAGCATGGGCTTCAGGCTCGAAAAAATTCTGCCCTGTTTTTCCTCATTGCCCAAATTGCCCACATTGTTCTAAACGCCCGCCAGTAGATACAAATCAAGTATGAAATGTGTGAACACCAACAGAGGTCAATAAAGCATGTCCACAGTAATATAATGTGATTGATTTTCCTCTGCAGCTCTTTCCATACGGGATTCTGCTGTGTGCACATTGCCGATGATTACACAAAAACTGCTGATGGTTAATCATAATGGCTCGGGGTGAGCACTTTGCTTTGTTGCTCCCTCCTTCTCACACCCTCCGCTCATTTCCCCTCTTAGCCAGCTGATGGTCAGAAAGGTCAGCGTGACATGCATGCATCCCAACTCGGCATCCACAGTAGTGAGAGTTGAAGCTGCTGTTTGGATGCCTCACGGAGAGCCTCTACTGCCACCAGTAGTTTCTCTCCACAGGCTCTCATTATATCAGTAGTGCTGCAGCGGGTGTCGGGGTCGAACACTGAGCGCAGGGTGGCTGCTTTTCTAGGGTCCTCAACGGAGAAATAATATCTTTGTCTGCCAGAGGAATGCAAACAGTAAACAGAGAAAGTAAACAGGTAGATGTGAACCTCTTGTGTTGCAATCAATACTCAGGTCTGGACCACCGAAGGAACAATTCTGTCAAGTGTCAACACATTCTGTTTGAAGCTAGCTTTTCATGCTCTGCATAGCTGGATCTCTAAACGCTTTAATCCTGCCAAAGTTTAGAAGTGCCATTAGCAAACTTTGCTATCTCTTGTTTGATTTGTTGCTATACATTTTTGAATATCTTAAACTGGAGTCAGAGAGCGACCACAATCTTCAACAAATGAGGGCAAATTGGAAAAAAAGAAGAGGATGAGTAAAGACATGCTGTGTTGTTTTGGACTCTACTAGATTACTTTTGGCACCAGAGTGGGTAAAGAGAAGCATTTGGACTGTGAAAAGAAAAAAGGCCTCTGCAATGTCTCTGCAAAGCACCTTTTAAAAACATACTCAAAATTATAGCTCGGTTCTTTGCTAAGATGATCATTTACAGCACACGAACAAAGCTGCCAGCTATCTAGGGTGTTAATTAAATCTAGGTGCCTTTTAGTGCATTTAAACACCCACTTTATATTTCCCACTTTTCATCTGTCCACAACATACTTTTACCATTCCCTTATTGTGCTCTTTAAAGAAGAAAAACCGGGCCAAATGAATGTTCACAGAGAAGAACAGAAGCTTTGACTCTTAATGGGCACGTTAGCTCAGCAAAGTCGCTAATGGACGATGCTAATTATCACAAGCTTGGAAGGCCTCACAAAGGGAGTGGATCAATATATGACGTGGCGTGCTCCACTCATTCATAGATGTTGGATGATGACATTCGCTTGAAACATGGCACTAGACAAGAGTGCATTGTAGGGGGTGGGATGGCGGCGGGGGACGGGGAGGGTGAGGACCAAGAGCGTTCTGTTCTTTCATTTCCAATGTGTGTTGGCTCAAAGAGGATGCCTAATGCTTTCATAAAGGCAGACAACGGGCAAGAGGAAGAGCAATATGTGCTGCTGAATAAAGGAAAACAAGAGAGTCTCGGTCTTATTGAAACTGGTTGTATTGGAAGGTTAACAGGTAGTCTCTGGAGAAGAAAGTGGTGGAAAAACTGTTGAAGAAAACTTTTTTTTGACCAGGGTTAGGAGCAGATTCATAGGTTTGCAATCAGCTACAGCAAATTCCTAAATGCTTGAGGAAAAGGTAATATGTCAGGAAAGGAAAATGGTGGATAAGATAATGCCTCTTACCAGAAATCATACAGAAATGATTGTTTTTGGTGAGATAATGATATGGAGAAGGTTGCACTGTAGATCCATCAACACAATACAAACAGTAAAGTATCAACAGTGTGTGATTACACAAATTTGACTGGCCAACACAGCGTGTGGTCAGATGATGTTGCATTTAATTGCTGCAAAAGTTAAGCAAGTTTAGGTTATTCTGATAAACAAACCTTAAAAACCCTAACAAACTAACTATTTTTGTGTGAATTCACTGAAATGGGCAAGGGGGCTATGTTTTTTCTTTTGAACACGTCCTGAGTACTCCACAGAAGCTTTACTTCATGTCAGCTTGATGTGTGTTTTACGTATTATGTGGTACACCTCAACCTAACAAAGCTTGTTGGGCATTTTCATGTTATTGTTATCTATATTTGTGGTTCTAAAGCCAGATCATGGAAGGTGTGGCATTGGCATACAGCCAAAAACAGGCAAGTGAACATTCAAACTAAAACATCTGAACAGGTAACAGGATCCCCCACAACTTCGGGGGTAGTTTGGACACAACGTGGCACACTTTCTACGGTGCAATATCCTGCTAGGACCCCTCCTCCTTCCTTCTCCTCCCCAGAGAGACACATTGATCTGCTGTGTGGTGAAACCTGTGTCTCCAGTATCAGGATAATTCCAGGAGGGATTGGTTTTCCCTTGTTACCTTGTAGTTGGGAGCCCTGTTCCTGCCCCTTCCTAATTCTCCCCGCCTTAACTTCCCAATGGCACTGGGCACAACCAGTGGACAAGGGTTTCTTTGTCCCCTGTTTGAAGCAGGAAATGGAAGAGATGTGGCTGAAAGGTCCGAAGATGCTTCTTTTCCACCTTAAGCAACATGCACAGGTAGAATAATAAATAGCACATAATGTGTGACATATTAAGGCACACCATTGTATATGCTCATTTTAAAAATCAATGCGAGGTGTTTGATCTTTTAGGCCTCCCTCATCTGTGTTTGATCAAAGTGCTACAAGCCTCAATTTATGACATCACCTGTGTCCAGTGCAATCTGCTAAGAATCGCCAAAAGCTCCTTCTTTCTAAAAAGTTACACATTCAACAGAAGATATCTCTCTAGATACCTTGTTTTCTGAGTTGAATTATACCACTGATGTTCCCTATTCATTTATCTTTCTATTAAAGGTGTAAAACTTGACTACAGTATAAAGGGGCAGCATATCACCAGTGTTATCACTAACTGCTGCTTACATTGCTCTTTTTTTGGGGGGGGGGGGTTCTCCATCCTTTAGTGTGTTATATGGTAGGTTTCACATGTTAATGGTCAGAAAAGAAAAAAAAGGCCAAACTCCAAACCAAAGAGAGTTCCTCTCTCCCACAAAAAAAACACTGCTCCTGAAGTGCCTGAACTTTCCTGTCAGGAGGTCAGGTGTATTTCCCTTAATTAACTACATCACCCATTTCACCATGGGTATTGCACAACACACCAGGCTGGTGTTGAGAGCTCGCTAACTCGCTAACTCGCTAACTTCAGCAGATCTCTCTGCAACACACCATGTCTTGCTATTTTCTATATTTACTGTTTTGTACATTACTTGATCACACTGTGCAATGCCCCATCGCATTATATGCAGATAAGTTCAAAAATACTCAAACACACTTGACTATACTCTACTATTCTTATAGTATCTAAAACAGAATTCTAGTTTAATCGGCAGATTTTTGTCTGGTAAAATCTGACACGTATCAAAATTAAGACAAATCCCATTTTAAAAATGTTCTTTATGGCAAAATACACAATGTGCTCAAAATAATTTCCCCCGGAGAGAGTTTCTGCATGTAAAATCAATACATAACAAACTAAAGAGATCATACAGCTAAATTATCATTTTATATTTAAGTTAGCATGAACCTATGGTACAAACAGTGCAATCATCATCTGAAAAAACTGTACTATTCACCAAAGGGATTACTTAGGCTGCCTGTGACACTGGACATCTCTTTCATCCGGCCCTCTTCTCCTCTTGCCCTGAAATAATGCCATGAGAGCTGCCTCTACAAAAGTTCTTAGCACACAGGCAATTCTTATTTTCCTTTTATTGTCACTGCTGGACAAGACAAACAAGCAAACAAGGCTTGAGAGCGCATCATTTCATTTCCATATAGATGAAAAGTGTGCAATGAAATAAACAAGTGTCCATTTGTACACAAGGCACAATGGTTTTCATCTTGATGCTTCATTATTGTTCGAAGTGCTCTATGAATTACCTGAACAAAACACTAGACAGGATGATATTCACAGCATTGTAATTCTAAAAGGGCACTAATAGATTTTGCCAGTGTCCGAGCACTTGAGACATGAAAGAGGTTAAAGCAACACAGGAACTGAGATGACAGTATCCCTCTTCGGTTTTATTCACACCAGATGTTATTAGGGTACCAGACTCAAGATAAGATTTTTTTGGTCTAATCAGATTTGGTTGTTCAAAACGAAGACTGGACTTTTGGGGTTTTTTTTAAAATTTTTTAGTTCACTGCTGCACTAAACTCCTATATCATCCCACATGTCCTATGATTTACCTATAAGACTGATGTTGAGTCAGTCAAAGGGGATTGCAGTAGAAGTTGAAACACCTTCTGGTGACATTCAACACTGGAGCACAGAGCATCAGAGAAACTGAAAGATCAGAGCTGCCTCTGTACCTCAACGCTGCCCGTTTTTTGTTTGGTTTGTGTTGTGTTGGGCTCATTCAATGACTGCAAAGATAACAATGAGTTTATGACTTTTGTTGAATATTATTCAATAGCAATGAGCAGTAGGCTAAGCTAACTTACCCAGCCCCCGTCACTCAGGGACACATCCGAGGTGAACCCAAAACCCTGATAAAAGTTGATTTAGTATGTCAAGCACAACATAGATTACACCAGTTTGTGGTCATTTTGAGACTCAGTTTGTAAAGTTTACGGCCTGCCATGTTGTCACTGCTGCATTGCTCTGTGTACAATGATGCAGCTATAAATACCAAAAAAACAAAGAGCCTTTTATCAGATGTCCACAGATAAAAGAGGTTTAATGGGTAGGCAAAACATTTTATTTCCCTGATTCCAACTAAACAGTCTATTTTAGTTGAATCAAGAGTTTATTATTTTTAACCATGGCAGTAGAGAAAAAAATGTATTTATAACCCATACACTCACTTTCCCAAACCCTTACCAAGTGATTTTATGCCTAAACACACAGTAACCATTCCAGATCATAACATGTACTTATTTTTCAAACAGTGCTTTGTAATGAATTCAACTGGCAGTGTCACAATAAAAAAAAATAATGTGTTGATCTGACTGTATTTTTATATATTTTGGAAGACTTATTGGCAGAGACATGTCTCCTGAGAAACATATGTTGTGCTTCAACTGAGTGTGAAGCCTGAGTAAAGGATAAGGTTAGAATATGCAAGGAGGCAAATAAGCACTTAACCAAAAAACTGGTGTAAACTACGATGATTATTATATCCAATCCCAAATAAAGACAGACTGAATTATCAGTGAAAGGCCTCTTAAATATGAAAAAAGTTCTTGCTACAGAAACCTATGGGGGAGCTCTAATAGATGTAATGATCAAGGTTTATATTCCTTTGATCTGGACAACCCCGGTTCTTTACCAAACCTCTCAAGACCAGTTTCCGAGCTTACGCACACCAACATCTCTCATCTTTTGATGAAAAAGCTTGTGTGTTGCACACAGCTAAACAATATTTCGCTCCCAGGTTCCAGGTCCCATTTGAAGAGATCACATCGGGACATGAAAGCATTCTTTTTTTTTTCTTATATCCAACCCCACTCATGTTTGCCTGAAGCGTCGATCCTCTGATGGTGGTAAATGAGTTAGAGACAATCCAAGTCTTGGGTTAATGGAGTAGTGAGCTGTTAATGCTGCTTGAGTGGTTGTAACAAAGCACCAAAGAAACATAAAATGTAGAAATCGAAAAAAAACACCATACTGTCCCATACATGTTGGATGATTGGAGATAAGCACAGACAACACATTTGCAAGATGTTCAGAACTGGAGAAGGCCAACATGTGCTACATCCATTATGGCTGAGCCCTTAACTTACTTCAGTTTTAGTACCCAACTGTTGACAACCGTTGTTAGTCAGTTGTCATGGTTTTTGTGGCAACGTCTACACATCCTGGGATAAATTATGCTAATGTAGCCATTGAATAACTTTTCTTCTCATAAGAGGTTAGTTGTTTTTAATCTCGCCCAATTAGCACATTAAACACAAAGTGCTACAGAACCGAGCAATACTGGAGCAAATGAGCCCACCAATCTAATTAGGAATTAATGAATGCTTTAAAGTGCTAGCAGCCAGTGCAATTGTAATTCAAAACAAGAGAAAATTAATCACAATAATTTCTGGGAGAGAAAGTTAGCATTAACATAATTGAAGCAGAGAGGATAAAAAGGCCATGGCAGCGTTGGGGAGCACTGCTAATCAGTAAACCTCCATGGAGGAAATTGTTTGTTATTCCAATTAATTATCCACTGTACTTAATCACCCAAATTGCAACTGAAAACAATTTTTTGTCTTTTTCTCTGGCTTTCATATCACAGATGATGAAATGTCCGAGGATGTTCAGTGGTGGGTGGGAGAGGAGACTTTAATGGGCTGCAAAGGATCAGATTTTACTGTGACAACGCTGTATGTACGTTGTTTGACCTGTGCACGGGCAAGTTTAAATTCTGGCATACTCACTGCTCTTTTTTTCTCTCATCTTAAGGAGTTACTGCCTGTCACCTTTGTGTACTGCAAGAGACACATTTTACACCCCTGCTTCATGAATAAATGGCTTGAAAAATTGGAATTCATTGGCACTGATACAGCCTGCTGTACTCTATATACTTTGTGTTTTACAGTCCCATTGAAGGTATGATAGTCCTGAACAAGCAGCAACATTTATCCTGGACATGGGCATGATTGTAATGATGTTGGGAGAGAATGTATCTGTTGCTTTCAGAGCATCTGTTGCCAATGCAGGCGCGATGGCATTAGCAGCAAAAAGCCATGGAACATTAACCGCTCCCAACAGAACTTCCAGATGGATTTTGTTCTAATGGCATCATTATACGCTAAATTAAAAGGCGGGTAAATGGAAGTGCAAAAATTTAAATGACTGAAAAAAAATCTCTCAAGCTTGAGCTGTCTTTAGTGGAGGCCTCCGACAGAGAGATTGGGAGCCTTGCCTCGCAATGAGTGTTAATCATATGCATATATAAAATAGTAATGAAGGAATGAATAGTACAGTAGGGTGGCAGTAACCATTATGCTCTGTTATGTTTAACGCACCAGCTGAGACTGAAATGGCTGCTTTGCAGATGATGCGTTCAGCTTACATTTCACTTGTTAACCTGTTATATACAGTACTCTTTAAGTGATTTCTAAAGCTAATGTGGTGGTTTTGTGAAATAAGCTTAACATATAGCTCAAGTTTTTGACATTAGCTTAACATCTCAGTATCTAATAATAATAATGAGAGTAATAATGATGATAATGAGCATCATCATCATTATCAAATTCAACTTTTTTATTTTAATTACTTAAAGATTTATTATCTCTAAATGTACTGAAGCTATAATCTTTCCTGATTGCCACAAGAGGGTGTGTGCATTAAATAAAGCAGACAAAATATTATCAGAAAGCTTTGTTTTCCACCAAATAAGGAAATAAATTGTGGTTTATAAGTTAAAAAGTATAAACATGTAAATAAATGTTACTTTTTTCTTACTGAGACATAATTTAAAGACAGATAAACAAAAGAGGAGGCAATGTACAGAATTATGTTTTTACCAAAACTTATGTTTAGAGTTAATTAGACTCCAGTCAAATCTAAATCCCTGCAACAGTAGAGTAGAAGATAATGTGGAAGTCTAAATAAAAAAAAACTATTGAAAAACTGTGATATAAGAAATCCAAATAGACTTATTATAAATGTGGAAGGGGTAGAGCTACAATTAGTATAAGCACAGAAAAAGTATATAAACATTAATTGTATAATTAACAGATGGTGTCTCACTACAGAGGTAATGCATCATTTTCTTAAGCAGTTATAATTAATTTAACATCAGGTTCATTAGGAAAATTCCTAAAAGTAGCCCAGTCTGGGAGGCTGAAGTAGTTCATAGTCCAGAGAAGTATGAATGCAACACACAACTGTGAGCGCAGACTTGGGGTCACCTGGGGTCTTGACCCTGACTGAGATCCTCTGACCTGTGTCTGGGTCTCGACAGACAGTCGTGGCCTTAACCTTTACCCTCTGACAAGCTGTTATGTCCAAAACCATCTATGAACTCCCTGTCCAAGATCTGGTCCTTTCCCAGATCGATCAAATGAACGAACTTGATCTGAACGAACTTTTGCAAGGAAAGAACAAGGTCATCGGCATATAGAGCTCACGTCAGAGATTTTATCAGCCCTCAAATAAATACTTGTTTTTCATTCTAAAAAAGGCAAGTTTCCTGATTGAGGAACAGACAATCAGTTAGTAACACCTCATTTATATGCTTTTCATGCTATCACTGCATTTCTTTGTTCAAATTGCTCTTAGAAAAGAGCCTCAGTGAAAGTAATTGAGGCTATGTTTTACAACGGAGGTACAGAGCTTTCTGTATTGCTGTGGGAAGGGTCGGTAGCACTCACTGTTGTGAAGAGGGATGAAAGAGAGGGAGTTTGAGCTGCTACCCTCTGACCCGATAATTAAAAAGGAGAGATTCAACAAAATGCCATTATCAAAACAACTCTCCTAAACCCATTCAACATGACTTATTTCCTGAACACATAACAGCTAATGTAGCTGAGCAACCCTCTTGGTACTGATTGCTACTAATGTTCATATTGTCTACATTTAGCATGTTTTTTTTTAATTGTGTGGGTCATTTTTTAGTCACCGCTCTTATGTGGCTATGACTGCTATCATTCGCTCTTTATCTCTCTAAATAGGCATATTTCAGTTGCAGTGTTTTCTCTGGACCTTGCATTAGGACTCCACCACCACTAACATTTATGTGAATTTAACTTTCACGTAGAAGATAATTTCCGAACGGATTCACGCATATCTTACTCCTGCTCCTCACCCCTCTTTTTTTTTTTTTAGTGTCACTCTATCATGTTTGTCTGCTTTGATAAAAGCTTCATCAGAGACTCAAAGCCATCTCAGTAATTGGTCCTATTTAATTCAAAGGTGCATTTATTGTCGTCTCTCATTTTTCAGCAGCATGCTGAGGATTAAAATAGATCACAATGCACCTTTTGTCGAGGTTCTATTTTCTTAATTTTAGAGGTGGTCAATTATTAAATTATTTTCACTTTTTCTTTCATCTGCAACATACAATGAACCGTCCAGATCTCTTTAGTTAATGGTGGCAATGACAGTGTGTGTGTGTGTGTGTGTGTGTGTGTGTGTGTGGCAGTGTGCGGTGCATGCATGTGTGTAGCATGCTCACTTGTGTGTCTGTATTTGTGCATGTGATTCATCATGTCTTCATGTATTCTTTCTGTAAATATGGGGTGTTTTATATTCAAGTATGTACAGTATGTTTGTATGACACCATGCATTATGTGCCTGCACATTTACTTGTGTGTGTTTCTGTGTTTTAAAAGGCATTTCCATATCTACTGATCCCACTGAAGCAGAGGGGGGGTGTGCCAGACACCCCTAAATCCTTTTATTACACACCACAAAACATCAAAAGCCACGTAAGCAACCAAGGTGGAGAGAAATTACTTGTGTGTGATTTCTCTGCCTCCGACTCTCATGTCAGCTCTCCCCTTTATGTCAGTAATTGTGGGTGATTATTTTAACTGTGAAAAGGGTAGCAGGTAATAGAGGCTGATTAAATCCAATGGACAGCAGCCCAGACAACCCTTAAGACACAGCCATGTAATAACAGTGAGAGGCAGCATCACCTACACAGCCCGTCCACTCACCTTATTTTCCGTGACATGAGGCCAGATGCAATTTAATGCATTTATTGTGGTGTTGGTCCCTATATTGACAGCTGTAAACAGTTGTGGTTAAATTGAATCTTGCAGTCCTGCCATGGTTCTCTATGGTAAAGCTTATGTTACAGTGACAAAATGTGCTGGCATACTCCAAAATGAGAAGAATGCACTCACACACTTGCACTCACACACACACACACACAAACACACACACAAAAAGCAAGATCATATACTATCATTTGGCAACCACAGGCTGACACAACAGGGATTAGTGTCAGTGCAGAGATTTCTCTTTCAAATAACCTAATATGAAAAAAAAAAGAAACTGTTACTGCCAAGAAGTATGAACTCCTCATTTTTCACACCTAAACAAGACTCCTTGTAATCTAAACTCAAGATATCCAGTTAAAAGGCCTGTTGGAACAAATGCAATAGAGTCATAATAAATAACCAAATAACACCTTTATGTGAGAGCTTATGATGTACTAATTTGTTTATCTTAGTCAGGGGTGACGTTTACATGACAGATTACACCTAGAAAAATGTCTCATTGTTCCTACATGTACTCCAAAATTACAGCGAAAATATTACCTTTACACTGCTGAATGGCCTTGTGCAAATGGCTAAATTAATGACAATAAACTCATTTTAGACTTTTTATTAAAGGCTAATTCCTCACATTATTATTCAGAAAGGGATTTAAACTAAAACAAAAAACAAAACATATAATCGCCTCTAGTTTTTTGTTAGTTTTCATGCATAAATCAATCAAAATCTAAAGCTGGAATCAACAGAAATATGTTTTATCTTGACTCAAACACTGATCTTTTGCACCACCGTCCCTTAGTAAAACTTTTACACCAGGAACAGTAAAATTAGTCATATTGCCTGAAGTTACTTCCAAAACATGGGTGACTGTTTATTTAAAAAAAAAAAATCTCTGCAGGAATTAAATCACCATCTACCGAGTTTGGAGTGAATTCTAAATGGGATCTTTATTGATGAATGGGGCTGGTTGAGCACAAAGAAGTCAGTCTGTTGGTGGTGGTGCCAAAGCTGATATAAATCACGTCTCCTCCATGCTATTAACTTTTGGAGCTATAGGGAGGTTAGGAGTGAGGCTGCTACAGGAACATCCCCTGCAGAGACCCTTGGTGGATGGGGGACGTTACACCCAAGTAAACAACTCTGCCTGCCCAGAGGGCAGCACCAACAATACCCCATCCATTACAAAGAGCAGAGAAAGAAAGAGGGTGGGAAACAAGGAAGGAAAAGAAACAACAAACATTTATTTACTGCTGCTGTTGTCACTTTTTTCAGCCATTTTTTTCATGATTTATGATTGGCTCTGAGAAGCTTGAGGTGAACTGATTGGGTCAGGTGAATTTAGGAAAGAGGCATTCATACTGGTATGGAAGCAGCTCAGAAGTTTTTTTTAGAAAAAGCTGGATAATATAAAAGATTTAATGATGGAATGTTCATCAAAAGTGTAAAACAAGCCACTTTGTCAAAGGCTTGCAGCACTACGATACAATAAACAAAAGAATACAACATCTATACTACTATTCCAGGTATTTTCCTAGAAAGTAAGGACTGCATCACTTAACTTGAATATGAATGCTTCAACAAAACATCTAACCACAACTATAATTACAAAAAAGCCATCTCAGAAATAAAGATCTTGTTATTTAGCGTACAAAACCACAAAGAATTTCTAAATCTCACATCAGTTGTCCTGTTAATGAAGGAGAGGCACCCGACATCTTCTCAGCCCATGTAGGCTATGAATAATGTCTCGGCTCCTGTGGGTTGCGCGATAATGAGTGCCTGATTATTTTAACCACCAGTGTCCACCGATCACATCACCTGGGGATGATAAGCTAACATTCCAGGAATATCTGTACAGAAAATGTGCCACAACTTCTCTAAATAGCTTGAAAACCACTGTGATGGTACGTGTCATTGAATATGAATTATTTATTTCTAGATCAGCATGAGTAGGTGAAGCTAAAATGGTCAAAAACAAGCAAACACATACACTCATACATTCATAACTAACACCAGTAGTTTCCACTCTATGTAATTAAATGACTTTGATATTTAAGTCATGTTCTTGGCAAGTGTGAATGATCAGATGTAGTTATGTTGTGTCTGGGGATACAGAGGATGTCTGGGTTGCAAAGTAAAGTATAAGGTAACCAAGTCTTCCAGCTATGAACTCATCTGGATAAAATGACAGTATGTATAATCTTTGCCTTCAAAGGCCAAAGTAGCAGTTTTTTTTAAAATAACTGATGCAAAATTATGTCTAGATCAGGGCTTAGAATTTAAATTCAGCAACATTTTAATTCCATCTTTTTGATTCGTATCTGTGGTACATTTCAGATTCTGCAGGCATGTTTTAGGTTATTTCACACTGTGTTCTTTTAAAGCCCGGAGAGCCTTATCTGTTCATTTTGCTTTGTTACAGCAACAGCCAAAAAAAGCCTTTGATAATGGCAGATGTGAAGCCATTATCAAGGCCACCTGGTTTGCCGTGAGACTTGCTAGCTCATCTCACTGTATGTGACACCCAAAGCATCTCCATATAGTCCGCGGACACCTGTTGACTGTGTCTGAGGACTTTTTTCAACATATTAATGAAATAAGAAGTTAAGACAGATGTTGTGTTCTAAAATGAAACTGGTTCATTCTGATGCGTTGATCATGACAGGTATTAATCTGACATTTTCATCTTAAATCAGTTGTGAAAGCTGTCAAGATGCTGTTTAAGCGTGCTGGTATGGCAGATAAACAGATAAACATTATGATTTATGAGAGCATATAACCTTTTGTTTTCCTGATAAAAGGCTGAAATTCTTGTTATCTCAAGCTTGTAATGTTTTTTTGTTTTTTTTACCAAGTAATGAAATAAATCACCACTGATCTTTACTGATCTTAAGATAACAGAGTTAAAAATATATTTGCCATTATGGCTGTTCTTGGCCTCCGTACCTTAAAAACCTAAAACCACCTTTTTAAAAATTATTTAATAGTTTATACAACTGATTTTATTTTCTCTATACATCAAAGATGAGGATTAATCTCTTTTCTCTGCATGTTTGACTTTACAGTTATTCAACAGCATTCAGAAAAGACTCATATTGAAGTTGTTAGATCAGAAATTTTACTAAATCTAATCCAGTAAGATTTCTGTCACAACGTTTACTTTGCTCATTTTGACAAGATACCGCCATCTTAGATTCCCATTAGATTAACGTAGATGGACGCATGTGCAAAAGTAGCTTCATCGCGTGCTCATTATGACAGATACCAGAGTTAAGATGACTTTTTAGGCTTTACTTTGAATTCTTTTTCATTTTTGTGGACTGAAGACAATTGCAGAGAGAACTGGGAGGGTGGAGGTAGAATGGCACTGTTAGTGGGGAGAGCAGGGATGGAAAAAAGAGGTACAGCAAGTGATTATTGAGAAGACAAAGACCCCGCTGTCTTGGGCTTGACAGCACCCTCTACATCAGGTGCCCCCCCCATCCCTCCCTCCAAGCTCACCATCCAATTCCATCCAGACAAGGGAATTTCCTCCTCCCCACCACCCACCCATCATCCATTTATCCCTCCATTCATCTCTCTTTTCCCCAACAAATGGAAATAATAACACACAACAACACAACAACCAACAGTTCGCCGTCCCTCCTTTCTCCAACCTCACATCCAGATCTCAGCTCCTCAGGATGACGGGTCTTTTGATCAGACCTCTCAAGTCGGTCCCAACGGTGGAAAGAGATACGTCTGAATCACGCAAGGAATGTAACTGGCAGGTTTTGGTGTGGTCTCGCCATCCTGTCTGCCAGCGAATTCCGTACAGTGCAGGCCAACAGTCGAGACGCCTACGTTAACGCAAGTATTTGGTGTCGCAGACAAAGCTGGTTTTGCATTACATTAAATTAATCAGACACTTTGAGACAACCGGCCAACTCACAATAGAATTACAGATGAAGCGCTTGCTTATAGAGGTTTACATTCTTAAGATAAGCAAGGACAGGAGTTGTTGACTGTGTGCCTAAACACTGTCTGGGTTGATTCCAGAGGACATGAACTGGTTGGCTGACTACTCTTACCGGTGGATTTCCCCATGCCTTCAATCACAGCTCGGGCTGTTGTTATTGAATAAGGTGTTTGTGGAGCACGAGTCACCTGAAAGAGATTTTGACTCATCATCACCAAGTGTAACAAAGAGTGAAAGGTGAAAGCAGAAAGTCATTCAGTTGCATAGGTCAACTCATGGTGCAGGCATTCTTTAGAAAGTAACA
>JAQMCX010000003.1:16783223-16821050 GCA_029814765.1 Acanthurus leucopareius | reverse complement strand
GCACACACACGCACACACACACACACACGCACACACACGCACACACGCACACACACAAACACACACACACACACACACACACACGGGTGGGCTTTACTTGCTCTTACACACACATAGATTTTTACATTTTGACAGGCTGTATCACTCACAGTCCACATTCTAATGCATGTTTGGTCAAAAGCCGTCCATTCCAGCCCACACCTGCTCTGCAACACGACTTAGCATGTCAGGCACTAAAAAAAAAAAAAAAAAAAACTCTGCACAAACACATGTTTTTCAGCAAAAGTCCCATTAGATGTGTTACGTGCTGTTTGGTGACATGCACCCTTGGGCTTAATCACCAGATTTGCAAAGTTATGACCTCAATCATCGATTCCAACTTTAAAATAGCTCTGCCTTCAGCCCGACTTGGCTAACAGGAAACCATTAAAGCACCGGCAATTACCATTCCCATCCATCCACACGGTCCCTATTTTATTTTAATCTGTTTAAGTGCATTTTCTACGCAAGGTTAAAATATGAATCCCCGCCGCCCCCTCCTCTCCTCGACGAGACAGGGTTTTTCTGGCTTACTTGAGAGCACAATTTACGACTGATTTAATTTAGCCTCCGCAAACATTTCTAATGACATTAGGCCCAGTGCATATACTGACTGCCTCTCCCTCTTATTCCATTAACTCCTAAATCAGGTTTAAAGACCATACTGATGCTGGATGCTATTATGGGTGATTATCAAAACAACAGACAATGGGGCAAAGTGTTTACTAACTGGTTTAGCCATAATTTTGCGTAACCAGGACAGATGGGAGCACTACAAATTACAAATCAATCTTTTTAATAATGTAGGACCTCACAGTGTGCTCACTCGGTCACATCCATTGTCACATGAGGCAACTCGGCATGTACAGGTTGTACTAAACCATTTTTACCCGAATTTCTACTGATGCATGAAACACGTCATAAAAACAGATCCTGTTTTGACTTTGTGCAGATAAGAACAAAAATAACACCCTCTATGGAGCTGATCTCAAAACAAGCTAAATGCCGGACCTTTTTCAGCTGTTATTCATTCATGACTAAAACCTGAAGTGCTCTCTTAGATCACGCCTATTCAGCTTGTTTGACAAAGACTAATGACGGCCGTCCATCTGCATACATGCTTACAGCTGTCTCCCATCCTCATCCAGGTAATGATTGTGTTATTAACCCTGAACCCTTTTTCAAATTGTTATTAACTGCTGAGGGAGAGAATGGGACTCAAACTGTCTCCGCTCACCTGTCACCAAAGCACCGCTGAGGATGGTTTGATCCCACCTGGCTATCAGTCATTGTCAAACACAGAGCTAGGATGGAGAGGGATCACATCAGCATGCGAAAGAGACCCTGATGAATTTTTTTTTTCACTGAATGTTTTGATGAAATAATGTTTTTTAGCATCACATATCTTGACACATAAACAAATAACACGCTTTGTTAACATGAATCCGTTCGTACGACTCCCAGTAGATGCAGCCTTGAACTTCTTCGATAGATAAGATTTTTCTCTTGTCTTCAACACTAGCAGTACTTTTAATACTACTATAGATCAATTAATCACCCATGTCCACCTAGACTTGCTTTGCAAAAAAAAGGCATAAGCAAACTGAATGATGCAAAAAGAAACACAAATCCTTGTTTAACAATCTAATTCACTAGCAAAAGAAAAGAGGTCAAGCTGTGGGTTCATGATAATGTACTTAATTTATGTATGAAATTAATTACAGCTAACTATTTTTGGACTGTTGCTGATAGCTGATCCGACTAACTCAGATTTGTCTTCTCTCTAAGACAAATATGAGAATATCAATACCAATCTCATCTCTGAAGAGTAGCGTAGCACAAACATTGGAAACAGGTTAAAAGCTAGGTTTGCTCTGTTTGAAGGTAACAAAATCCATCAGAACCTCTTAAACTAATTAACACATTTTACCATGGGCTTATATGCTCCACAGTTTCTTTAACAGGACCCAAACTGTCTCAGATGCTGGCTACCCGAGCACTGTGTCTTATAGTCTCTCTCTTCCTTTATTTCCCTTTATCTCTGTCATAAAATATGAAAACTTCTTTAAATGCAGCTGTCGAATAAATGAAAATGGGCTCCTTCAATAGGCCTTTCTGTTATGCTGCTACTTCTTAACAATATTTGTGATTTCAAAGGTTGAACCCCAGTAGTTGTGAGTGAAATAGGATTTTTCTGTTCTGTAACTGCTTGTCCATTGGTCACATGGACTGTAGATGAATGCTATATTCATTATATTATCTGATGTATGTATATATTGTTCGTACTTAGATTTACATCCTGGGTGGACTTGACACTTTGTAAACTGATACAATTTAGCTAGAAAATTGTCAAATTTTTGCCCTGAAACTTAAGGGAAGTAAAATGTGACTTCAGGCCAGTTCATCACACTCACAAAAAACATAATTTAAAGATTATGAAAGCTGGAGATTTGATATTTTCTTTTAATTACGGTAATTGATCAAGCCAACATTTTTAAAAAAAACATATCGAACAAAATATCAGTTGATATTTAGCACCTTGCCCAAAAAAAAAAAATCATATGCCACGACCCCTAAATGCTCCCTTGCTGCCTAAATAAACAGATCAAGGCTGCAAAAAAAAGTATGACAAAAAAGTGTTTTTATCTTTTTTTTTATAAATGTTTTGTTGAGAGTAAATACATTTGAGATGCCATATTAATGTGTCTATTTTCTAAAACACTACCTCAGTCCAATAATTGCACGCCAGACACCAGTAAAAAGTTAATGCACATCTGAGTGTATTTACTGACAGAAATCAAAACAGAAACAAAAACATTGTGTGTGGCTCTGTGTGTGTGTGGACCTGTTAGGTTAGAGGTGAGGTGTGTAGCCGCAGGTTGGACAGGACCTCTTGGCCTCTTCCAGTGATAGATATGCTAATACACTCCATTCACTCCACTTCACTCCCTTTATTTCCCCCAATTAAAGCAAACGCCAGTGAAACTGTAATTAAGCCGTGTCCAGGCAAAAGACTGCCTGCTGCTTTTAATGAAGCTCCATTGATTGTCCCTTTATTTGCTATTGGTCTCCCTATAACATCCACAGGCCTGAACTAAATGGAAGTTAGAAGTGCAGCTCTTCCCATACAGGTTGTACATTGTACTGGACTGTTTAATTAAAAAATCAAGAGACAATTCCTCTAAGCGCACACACAGCGTAACATATCATGTAAGTAAGTTTGTGTCTTGTATGTGTGCATATGTGGCTCTGTGTGTGTGTGTGTGTGTGTGTGGCTAAAAATTATGACCCAGCTGCTCTACAGGCTAATGATTAGGACAACCTCCCCCTCTCAGGTCCGAATGAGTGAGAACTACACAAGTTTCCAAACAAAAGCACGACAGACTCTTTTATTTGTGAAACAGATGACCTTGCGTGATCGATACCTTACAATTAAAAAAATGCTGGAACCAATTAGCCAGATTGAGCTTTTGCTGAAGGCAAAATTGGTCTGATCGGAAGCCCAATGTGAGCACAATTAAAGATAAAAGGTTTGGTCAGGCAGAAGAGCCGAGTCAAACTGTCAATTGACTAGAATCAGCAGGAGATATTCAATAGAGCCATTGTAAAACTAAACTATAGATCTAATTTAGAATTTCAATCTAATTTAAAAAAAAAGTATGTTGCAGTACAACTAACATTGAGGAAAATAAATGTTTTTTTTTCTGCTATGGATTAGCCTGGGAACCAGAGGAATCTGCTGCTGATGTTTTATTTGCTCTGGCAGACGCGTCTGATTTCCCTCCTGATCAGACAGATTTCCATCTGCCCCAATCCAGTCAGGTCAATCACAACTGGTTATCCGTTATGAAGTGGGTTTGACACAAAATAATCTAGAATAATCTAGAGGGAAGTCGGGCATCAGAGAGGCAGTACAGAAAAATGGTGTGTATATAATAGGGAAATATTTCAAAACAAGAGTTGGTGATTAAGGAAGAGTGAAAGATGTTTTAAATGAGTTTTACCTGTGTTTCTGTTGAGCATGAATGAAGAACACTTTATGATGATCTGGGAGATAAACTTACTGTTTTTTTTTAAATGGAGTGTGGTTGTTTTGAACAGAGTCATGTAATGTCTGTGTCTGGTTAAATTTTTTTTTTTTTTTACAAGTCAAAATTTAAAGGTCTATCTATAAGGACGCTTTACATAATGTAGTCACACATTAAAACAACAACCTGAGCCTGTTTGTGGCTGAAAACACACTTTTGACACACACACTGTGGTTGCAGCTCATTTCCTGACCATTGGCTAAGATGATCAGCTGGACAAGTTTGAAAAAATTTTGTATTTATTACTCATTTAGTCACCAAATATTCAGGTCTGTAAGTATGTAGATGTTACATAGAAAGATACACAGATGCTACACCATCACCTGTTTGTTCACATTTTTTTTGCTCGGTGCTACATCACATGTTTCATTGCTCTGATTGGTTCTGGAACCATCCAGGTGAGTCGAGGCATGTTGATCTACTCCCATTGATAAAGGAACTGAAAATGAACCATGATAAAATACTTAGTTACTTGCTTCAACTTGACTTAAAGCATATCTAAGACAGCTTCATTACATTTTTTTTTGGTCAAATAATTGGGGACTTTACTGATTGTAAATTAAATGACGTTCTCCAGTCTTAACATATCTTCAGTCCTTCCTGCTTGTTGTCGCTGCAGCTCTCTCAGTATGTAGTTGTGTTCAGTGAGTGAGAGCGTGCACAGCACAGCACAGCACAGCACAGCACAGCACAGCACAGCAGCCAGACCACAACATGAGCGAACTGCGCATGTGCAAGCCACTTATCTAAATCACCAGCAGAAACTTATTTGATGTAATCTCCAGCATTTTATCTACTGAACTCCAGACCAATTCACTTTTATGCCATTGTTTCCTCCTTATTTGAGATTTACTTCCACAGACTAAACACCTCTCACTTTCTTAAATTAGATGCAGATTTAGATCGATAGCAGCATGAATAAAAACCTGTTTAATTTAGTTTTACTTGATGTACAAACCATTTGCTTTAATTATAAACATGTAACTACAATAGTTAGTTTTAAAGGCTTTCAGTCAGTATACCACCTGACTTCCAAACTGGAAAAATAATTATACACTCACAGTAACTGTTACAGAGCAGTTCATATCTAAAAATGATGTCAGTGTCGTAAATAGTTTTACTTTATTGATAATCTCATTTTCATTAACATCTTATTACTAATTCCTTAGCACACATTTGAGGTTCATTTTTATGCCCAAGGACGCTTCAACGTGCAGACCAGTGTGGTTGGGGATCAAACCAGTGACCTTCTGATTAGTGGTTGACTCATTCTATCTCCTGAGCCACAAGCTCCATTTTACCGCTGCCATTTACTTTGAACCACTTGTCGGAAAGACCAAAAATCTGTAATCCAAAATCAGGGACCAGAAACAACCTCACATAATTAATTCTGGCAGAAAGTAAAGATCTTTCACAACTTGCAAGCAAGTTACTTTTAAAATCAAAAGACCACTTTCATTTTGGACTTTTTTTTTTCCTGCTGGGACAAAAGTAATGAAGTGTGAGTGCTGAAGAGATACACGCTTTCACAATTATTTTTTCCTTTTCTTTTTTTTTTAATTCAGTCAACTGGCATGTTAACGCGGCCAATATTAAAAACACATTTCTCAATGCACCAGCCTGTGCACGCCATTGTAATGGGTATCACATAAGAATTGAAGGCATGTTAGTTTAAATGCAGTGCAGAAGCTTCTTGCTCGTGCCTCCTGTGCCTGAAATATGCACTGAAATTACCCCAAACGAATATCACCCTCTAATGGATTAATAGCAAGATTTGATAAAAAGCTATTATGAAGAGTAAACCAACAACAAAGAAAGAAGGTGGAGAGACGGAGAGAGAGAGAGAGAGAAAAACAGATTGGTGCACCAAGCTTAATGGTTTTCCACCTGGGGGAAAGAGTAATTTAAACACATATATTGTACTCTTATTGAGTACATTTTGTCTCGCTCACCACAGAAAAAAGCTCCGGCCTTCCCTTTTTTTTTTTTTTTAACTCGATGAATAAAAGAAACCACACAAAGGAACAAAAAACATTTTAAAGGCCAGCATCATATCTACAGAAGACACCGTCAACAAACTCAAAATGATGCCCCTCTTCCCAGCCCCCTCCCCTTTCTGCCATTTCCCCAGCCTTTTGTCTCCCCACTCTCTCCATTAAGTAACCACCCTTGTTATATAATTAAAAGGCACAAGTAGTTAATGCAACTGTTGTCCTGCGAGCCTGTCTTTCCTTACAACACTATAAACTGGTTTGGGCTCTGGCCAGTGTGAATCGTGTCCCTGATAAGTTAAATTTACAAGCTTCATCCATATGCAAGCCTCTGGAGACAGATATGAAATGCATTTTCAATAACAAGAGGCTGATAATGTACTTCTCTTTCTCTACCAACCCCCCCTTCCTTTCCTCCCCTGCTGTTTTTTCCTCCTTCCCCCTTTTTTTTCATCCTCCTTAACAGATCTTCCGATAAATTAACTGCTTTTTAGTTTGCAGCTCCGGTCCCCATTAATCCATATGGGGAGAAGTGTAGTCAAGTTACACTAGAGAGAAGAGAACTGGTACATTTTAGCGATGCAATTAGGGCCCATTAGTCTTGGCTTTAATTAGAAGGCTGGAGCGTTGATATTTCAAGTGCTGGTTTGTGCTGGTGTTGTGTTTCCCCGCAGCGTCGCTCGTCTCCGTCCTGAAGTAGGAGTCTGTCTGGCGTGTGTGCTGTTTTTCTGCTTTTTTAGTCCAGGTCTTTTCTGAATGCGTTTCTACACTTTCCTATTAAATTCTGACCTTTCAGCAGACAGTCATTTTCAAAAAGCAGGAAGATAACACGTCTAATAAAGGGAAAGAAAACAAAAGGCAGAAGACGGTTAAACATGGGGTGCATTAGAGGAAATTAGAAGTGTGATTAGAGGGAGAATTTAAAAAAAAAGAAAAAAATATGAGAGAGGAAACAAGCCAGAGAGAGAGAAAAAAAAGGCGAGTGAGAGATGAGTGAGGAGTTAAAACGTGAAGCCTCAAAGTCAAATTGATCTGCTTGAGGTGCCACATTTAATTGTTAGCCAACAGACAGACATGACATCTTAGCTCCGCTGCTTTCTCCCCGGCCACATTAGCCGACCGCACCGCTTCATGTTCACAGAGTGGAGGCAGACTGTCTGGAGGAGGAGCAAACACTCACCATCCCTCCTTTCTCCTTCCTGACTCATCACTGCTCCTCTGACTCTCAGCCCTCAGCAGCAGAGGGACAACAGGAAAGGTCACAGCTGACCAAAAATCGTCACCTGAATTGACATTTCTCTATTGGTTTATATGACAGATGGTTAAATTCATCTGTAAGGATGTAAAATCTTGCTGTACAGGTTTTTAATGAGGATTACTCACAGCTGCTTTTCTATATGATGAAAGTTCGTGTAGCATTTTAATTAAAACATCAACAGGATTTTTCAACTTGGACCACTCAGTCGTGCGCCTCCCACCACTCCACTCGTTCACGTTGCCAGGAATAGTTCATTAAAAACAACGGAGCTCATTAGAGCCAATTAAGTCATGATTCATCCGTCTAGATAAACAAGCGGTGGCATAACATTAATGTGATAAGCAGTCTGTTTAGACGGCACACGTTAGCACAGATGTACCCAGAAACAGACACGCACACACATTAGGTAAATCAGACATTTAGCTTTTCATCGTAGATGTTTCATCTGTGTGAAACATCTATATAACTCTAGCTTATGAAACAACATGTTTACTGACACCAGCTTTTGCCTTTTTGGTTTTCAAATTCTTATTGTATTTACATTAAGTTGTCGTTTTAAACATGAATATCACAAATATGCATGAGTTACACTGTACAGGGCAAGTGCTTTACAAGATAAGTTGTATACACAATAAAGTTTTGTCTTTTTCTGAAACTACTGTGAATTAATATAAACTTATTACAGCACATTTTGGATGCTTCTATATTTTAATCAAGAGGTAACCCTAAATATAGTTAATTCATTGATTAATATTAAATATGTTAATTAAAATCAATTAACTAAAGCTTGCCTACTGCACTTTTTTTATTAATTAACTGCAATGTTAATCACTTTAAACTCTACTTATACATTGCTATTACTATTAGTGGGTTTTTTAACATTAATTATTGATAAAATTTAAATTATTATACAATTTAGGTAGTGACATAACTCCTGCTTTCTCTTACTTATTGTTTTTTTAAACTGTTTTATGAATTTTCATGCAGTTTTGGAAAGTTGTTAACACACAATAAAAGTTAGTAAACAGTCCTTACAAAGCTGCATTGTGTGTGACATCTCATTCATACCGCAGAACCTGTTCAGTTTGCTCAAGGCAACAACACTAACAATAGTTACTAGATCCTGCACTCAGACAAGAAATCCGTAACCTTTCTAGATTACAACATACCCTTGACACTTCCCCTATCACCTCATCTGAAGCTAACTATTTTCCCATAGCGGTTTTATCTTTCCACTGAATTTCTTGTACAATCTAATTAGATTTCCACTGGTGACCGCGCAGCCCCCGCAGCAAAAAGGCTGTCAGCCTGTTCACGGACCAGTCGTGGCCTTTATGTTGACAGGCCAAGAGGAGTCTCCAGAGGATGAGGGAACCCAAACAATATGAATCTATGGTCTCTCAGCAGTATGAGTGTGTGTATAAGAAGGTTTTTAAACCAACGAGGTAAAAACCAGTTTGTCTAATGAGAGAAGAACTCATAAGGAACATGTGAACATTGTTGATAAGTTGTTCATCAGCTTCCAACTGTCAGATGTGAATTTATTACCACCATAATAATAATAAGTGTTTAACAAAGTTTTCAATGACAACAACTTTAACAAAATCACAGTCTTATTTTCTGTCCATATCAGAGTTTGGAGGGCGACCGTGTCCATTTTTCCACCAGTGAATCTTTGGCAGCTTGGAGCGAGGCTGAGACCAGAGCTCCTTCATGTCTCTGTCTGTTTACAGGGCAAGCAAATCAAAGATGCGTCTCATTTCAGAGGCTGTAAAAGTGCGCCTGGGGATGGATCAGGTGTCTCTGATGCATTCAATCCTCCCCGAGCAGCCTCTACTTACAGGCTACCAATCCATGTATCCTCCAAATGAACACTGCAAACAAGAAGTATAATTAAGTGTACTCAGGAATGAAGAGTGTTATCTTTTCAAGTTATCTTTAAAATGGCTCCAGTCATCATGAGTGGGTGGCCTGCTTGTTGGAAGAATTTCACATTCCTGTTTTGCTAAAAACTCCCTATTTTAATATCCTAACCAACAACCCCTGAATATTGCAAAATGATAATTGACTGAACCTGGAACATTTCCGGGTTTACCAGCTATGACATTTTAATCTTTCCACTGTAACAGTAACACAAACAGGGCATATCAGTTTATCATATGCTGCTCTATTAGCCCTTTTAGTGCAGCAAAGCTATGGGCTTTTACCCCTCATTCTATAAGGGAAAAAAAAGGAAAATCAATTGAGGTTTTCTGTCGAGTTTCCCCTTTCAATATTTTGTTTCTTGTGGTGTATTTCTTTCCTGAGTGGTCACGAATAAAGCCCATCTAATCGAAACATCAATTTATTATCTGAAAGTGCTTGTACGGAAAAAAATGGTTACATTTTTTACTGGAAATTTCACAGCCTCACATCCGCTGCGGCGTTGCTCCAACAAGCTGCCTGAAATGAAATATGACTTAATGTTTTCAATGCACTTTCGGTCATCAAAGTTCTCGGGGATTTCATTTCTGTGGCACAAGTGAACGAGCTGTTAGCTTGTCTGTAGTTGAGTGATTTAAAGTCGTGGAGTGGACGTGTCGGCTGACTGGATGAGACAGTTGCAGCCTGAGCGAGGCGTCTGGGGCATACATCTCCTGACATTTATCCCTGCTTGTTTTGTGTTTCCAGCCTCCCCCCACCCTCCCAAAGATAGCAGGGTGGGAGAAGCAGCATGGACAGGCCCATTACGGACAGCCAACGGCCTCCATTTACAAATATTTTTTTGTAAATACTATATCATGTTCTTAACACAGCAGGTCCCCCGGGCCGTGCAAAGAGCCCTGTGAGAGTATGGGTGGATGTCAGTATTGGGGCCTGTATCGAACTGCAAGCATCTGGAGGTTGGAGGTGTGTGTCCCATGTTCATGAGGGCAGGGAGCCTCCATGGAGAACGTCCTGGGGGATCCTGCCTTCTGCTGCTTCAAGAGCTGCAAGCATGGCCATTTCTCCCCCAACACACACAGACAGACACACACACACACACACACACACACGCACACACACACACAGACACAGACACAGACACACACCTGCTACCACAGGGTCTCCAGCACACACACACACACATATATTATACACACAACACGTGGCGGCTCTCTTTCTCACCACCCTTTCCTCCCCCTTTTCAATACATACTTGGACACACATGGTCTCACACATGCGCAGCCCCACACACCCCCCGCCCCCGCTCCTGATTAGCTCATAATGGACGACTGATGTCCCCGAGACCCTTAGGTCCTCCCCAGGGAGCCCTCCAACTCTGACCCCTATCTCCACCATGCACTCCACGTTCTTAAAACACACTAAATAATCTTTCATTTGACAGCAGCTTGAATGAAATTCAGCTTAGGGACGCATCATTTGCCCTGGACCATAGAATATTGACAGATGAATCATTGTCGGGCTTGATTTCTTTTTTCCTTTCTTTTTTTTAAAGGTGAAAAAGAAGAATATGCAGGTTGTTTTGTGCAGCTCATATAATCTTTTTGCAGTTGTTTTTTGTCCCTCTGGTCTGCTGCCTCGTGCGTCCACTGAGAATTCAAGCAACTTTTATCTTCATTCGTGGTTGTACTGTATGACGCACATTAGTCAACACCATATTTAGGTAAAAGACTCGAGTATCAGTTAAAATTGTGGTCTAAACGTTACATTTCCATGCACAAGTCCACAAAGGCAGATAAACATATTCATAAACCTTGTGCAATTTGGCCTATGCCGCCATGGAGACAATATCCGGCAGATTCATCAGAGAAGGCAATTAATCACCTCGCTCTAAAATAAACAAAACAGGGATCCTAAACATGTGCCTATTAAATCAGCAATCGGGGCTGGATGGCTGCTTTTAGATGCAACGTTTACGTGTAATTATCTTCTTATATAATTAAGTGCAATCAGTTAACAAGCATCTTGCTAACGGGCCACATTGCTTACCCAAACAAGCGGCGGGCAGCCCAGAACGCTGAGTGAGTGAGTAATTAGAGCTCAGCATGCCGGTGTTAATGGAAGTGAAATCATCACCAGTGAGATAGAGGGAGGAAGGGAGGGAGGGAAGGAGGGAGTGAAGGAGGGAAGGAAAGGAAAGGAGGAACAGATCAGGATAGGTAAGCCAAAAAAAAAAAATAAACTGCAAAATTTAGGTTATTAATGGAAAGTTGAAGTATGAAATAACTAAGTGGGTGTAGTTGTTGAATTTTGATGACCCCAAATTTCAACACCACGGAAATTAATATCACTCAACATGAAGCTACATTTTTGCAATTAAGTTGTAATACACTGCACCTACTACTTCAGAATAAGCAAACATGCTGAACCTGAACACTTCATCTGAAATTGCTGCACAAATAAATAGACTTGGAGCACTGATGTCTTTAGTTATATTAGCTGTTCGAGTGCTAAGTGTGGATCTAGGATAAAAAATTAGACAGGATATAAGAAGACATCACTCAAATACTTGCATCTGTCTGCTCCTTAAACAATTTGTCCGCATTTTAGAAAATACCTGTATTTGCTTTCTTGCCTTAAACTTTGCCTCTTAAAATTTAGGTCTAACATTTTTGTGTTATTTTAACTGGGTGTAGTTCAGCTGGCAGTATTTTTTTTTTCAAAAGATATTTAATATTGCAGAATTGTTGCATTTTTGAGACAGGGTTGCGTTGAGAAACAACATCTTGTGGGTTTTGCGTTGTTTTTCAGTACAGATTAAATAAAAGATAGAGATGAGACATAATATATTTTTTAACCTTTGGACAGACGGTTGCTTAAGGTAGCTAAGGTCTCCTTACTTCACCTTTTTTATATTTCATGCACAGATCTAAAATTGGTATCAATGTTCCAATCAAACCATCTACAACTAAAACTAAAATGCAGATTTTCTTAAAACATTGACCTATTCCTCTAAGAATCAGAAGGACAGAGATTTTCGAATAAAAAACAAAAACAATGCTATTTTAGCTACTACAGAGAATTCATGCCGTGTGTGCAGCAAGGTAAGTTTTACCTGACCTGTTAAAGTGATGCAGCCATTCATAAAACAGTGATGAGGGACAAGTGTGTGTGATTTACTGATGTGATCATTTCAGCCAAACACCTTTCTTGACTGAACAGCCATGAGCTCATCCAGCCCGGGGCAACGAGGGGCAGGGGGGCAGGGAGCGAACTTTGTCACTCTACTCTGTAATATCACTTACTTCTCTGTCTGTGAGACAAATTATGGATCCGTTTGATTTCAGGTGTGTTCCTGGTCAAAACCCTCACAATACAAAGACATGTAGAGCTGAAGAACTTTATCTTTGGGAGATTATGCAGGAAAATAAAAGTTATTCATTTTTGTGGTATTTCTGTTTTAGATAATGAAAATTGCAAATTAGTGCTTTCTGAGTAAATAGACAACAGCAACCTTCATATGAGAGTAATTTGATGAACTTCAACTATTTTCTAATGCCCTTGTCTAAAATAAAATGCTTGGTGAAATGCTTAAAATACAATTTTATACTCCAGCAGCAGAAAATCATAAATGTGCTCAATATTTCAGGTATTAAATCTATAACCTGAAGAACATTTTTGGCTCTGAGATCCAAGCGTTCTCTCTCCAGTTCTTCGCCTGCAGCTCCACAGCACAACAATGGACAACAGCCTTCATATGTCGTGTCAAACCACAGCCTTTTCAGGGCTAACCTCACTCTGTCAACCCTGCAGCATAACCTCCTAATTCCACCCATGAAATCCCAAATACCCTCAAAGTCAATGCCATTGTTTGGGTTAATGCTGGTCTTCAAGGTGGAATCCAAAATACAACCAGACTCAGCTAAGATTAGAAAAAAACCACAACGAATGTCTGCCAAATTCCTCGCACAGTGCTGACTGCGACAGCTTACAGTGAAATTATGATACAAACTATACAGCAAGTGAGTAAGGAATATCAGGTCCCTTTGTCCCAGCGCTTTCTATCGAGTTCAATAAACACTTACGCACTCTAAAGGACTCAAGCTGAAGAAGGGACAATGGCTCCCTTCAGAACTCGACACCAGACCTTTAACAATACAAAAATACTCTATCCTCCAAAGACTAATTGATGTTATTCGCCTTTTGATAAGTCAGAGGTAGGCAGACGTAATAGTAAAGAATATACGCAGTGCTTTTGATGGCCCGTAACCTGAGCAACTGGAGTACAAAGGTGGAGAGACAACAAAAATGCTCAGTTTTTGGTTGCTTATCGCTAAAGCTGTGATCATGTGTGTTTTCAGGGCAACAAGAGTGTAATTTGAATAGGCACAGACTTTAAAGGGGGATCGCCGCTGTGCGCTTAGAGGACTTGGAACTGACGGTCGCTGGCCTGTGAGCATATTGGTTATTGATATTCTCTCTATGTGTCACACACACTGCATCTGGCCTCTCAGCACAACGGCTGAAAAAGCCCTCAGAGCCAGGGTGAAACAAATACATTTGCACTTTTTTCTTTGGCAGCTGGACCTGGCAGGTGAAATTGGTGACTGTGTAGCCTGACAACTTGGCTGCAGTGCCATCTACTGGTGACAAACAACAGGGGTGAGAGGACCTCACTCGGGAGGCTGGAGGTGGATAGCAACAACAGCAGAAACAGCAAAAGGGTTCTTGCTTAATGCAAGCTGAAGAGGCCTCCAGTTTTATAATGTCATATCTGAATCTGGCTTTTCTGTCTCATGATAAACCTGCATAAAAGGTTCTACCCATTAAAGAACAAAAAGCACAACTAAGGTTCATATGCTGAAATGATGCATACGCCATCAGGAACTGAAACAGGAGGTGCTGCAGCAGAAGGCAGGAGAACGACAAAAGCATGCTAGCTAACTCTGGAGGGAACCACGAAGTTTAAACTTCACTAAACCACAAGACTTGAGTAACTTCAACACAAAAGCACCATTTAAAACAGTCTTTCAATGCAGATGACAAGTCTAATTGAGGCTGCTGATGCACCTGAAGGTCAAAAGTAGCCCTTTAGTCATTTGACAAACCAGCATGCGCAATTAATGCTCCGTGCATATGCAACACAACATGAATCATTCAAAAATCAGATGTGGATGTGGATAAAAACATGCACATTTTTTTGTCTTCATGTGGCTGATGACATATTGTGCAAAACAAACTTGAATCCTCATGGAAAAAGGTGCAGTGATTTTGTGTTTTATCAATTTGCACGCTATTCCTCTCTTTTCTTTTCCTTTTGACCTCAGCGTTGCTTCAGTATCTTTATCATCCTTCTGTCAGAAAGGCTCAAGTTTTCTACACAGCGAGCGCAGATCTGCAATATATCACAGACCGCCACAATAAAATGGGACGTTAAGGCAGCGATGACATCATGCAGCAAGCCCCGAGGACAAATATAGATCATGTTTATCTTTAACAGATGATTCATTTGTGACATTGAAAAGAGATCTCCGCTGACTGCTAAGGAAATGTCCAGCTGATCGTTTTAGCTAGCAGCCATTTGATGCTCACTTCCATCCCTGCTGTGGGTGAGTTCAAAAAAAAAAAAAAAAGGTACAAAAATTCAGCATTAAATGTTACTTTTTTCTAAAGATGGAATATTTTAAATAGATGTTTGTACATGTTCTGTCCTGGGTTGTTGGCGAGCCAAAATTGCACATTGATTAACAATTAAACAACCGAGCTGAGAAAAGAGATTATTATGAAACTTAAACTACAAAAATAGATGAGGGACGAAAACAAAAGGCATAACGCAATCTTTCTTACAGATCAGTTTTTTTTCACATCTTTCCTCGCTTCTCATCCCCCAAACCCTTGGGAAGCAGCACTCCAAGGTCTTTCATTTGAGCCTGTATTATGCCCCCGTATCTCTGCTCATTTTTCATCCGCATTGCATTAAGTATTGATATTGATTTCTTGTAAATGGTGGCGAAATGGATGGCTCGCACTTTTTTGTGTTATTGTTCTGCAGCACTTGTAGGTAATTTATTATGGCTGAGGGTCCGGTGAGGCCTCCCAGTTCTGTGTATCTCCTCCTGATGGAGTGTGCCAACCTGACTAACAAAACACACCATGCACTGAAAGGCCACTCACAAGGAGAATGAAGCATGAAGAGTGTGTGTATGCACACTAGCACCAGCGTGCACATGCATGCACATTGTGTCCCATCTCACTTTCACCCTCAACATCGCTCACATTCATGGTCCACCATAAACCCGCACACATAAGAGGGTCCCTCCGAAAACACGTAGCAATAAACTGAAAAGTGCTAACTTTACAGGCATTTCTCAGTCTTAACATGAGAGTTATGCAGTGGGCAACTATTTTATTTCTCCTTTCCTTCTATTTTTGAATATTATTCTTTTTAGGGCTGTAGCAGCACTTGTGCTGAAATCCATTCCCAGTTTTGTGACAAAGCGTGGCCTTCTTGACAAACTGGAGTGGTTTACTTGCATTGTCATCCTGGCCAATTTCTTTTCCCTGCTGCCGCGGCCCCAGCAGTCTATTTGCATTTCAATAGCCTCTCTGTCTGCCTCTATATTGCCTGATATTATGTCTGCCTTGTATGAATTCGAATTCAATGTCTGCATCTGCTGTTCCACTCCTAAGCAGTCCTCGTAAAAGGTGAAACATGAAATAAGGCTTGCAAGCAAAAGACATTGATTGTGTGTGATGATGTAAACCAAGACAAACTCAATCTGGGGGCCTGTGTGCGGATTTCCTTTAATAAAAAATTTGTTTACATGCATGTTCCGTTTTTACATACAACTGCATTGGAACAACCTTACAGCCTTAAAGTGATTGCATACTTTTCATTATAGATCGTGTGATTTCCTTAATGGAACTATTACCTACAGGCCTACCAATAAGTTTTCACTCCTCCATGTTCTTTCATAGCTGTAGCTGCAGTGAAATGCACCTACAGTTTTGATTTGTTTTGAGGTAAGTGAAGGCACTGTGGTAAAACCGATACGTCCTGTTTACGGTCTCTGTCACCACAACACCAGCACTCGGCCACAAAGCTTGGCTGGTGCCACAGTGTCGGACACAACGGGTCACATGACCAACACCAGAGTCTCACAAGTGTCCCTCAGGTATCCCAGAATGCTCTATTTACTGGCCAACTCTCTCTTTCTCTCTCTCTTGTTCTCTCATTCAGGATGGGATATATGGGATGTCAAAAGGCCACAAGAAGCTGTTAAAGCCTGAAGGATTTACTGGAATTTCTGTTTTAAAACAATATAAAGCACCAATGACTGATTAATCCTCGTTCATAGAATATTGAAGAGAAGATGTAAAGATGAATATCTGTTAAACTACACAACCTGTGCTCCCTCTAACAATTTGCCTTTTGGATTTTACCTTGCACTGTGCTGAATCAAATCCTTATTTCAGATCTTCATGATTATTATTTTTTGTTTGTTTTTTATAATTAAACAAATGCGTAAAATAGAAAAAAGACTGACATACAGGCATTTTTCCACCCCTCCTCTTAATTTTAACCTCTGCCAAATGTAGCTTCTGTTCAGAAACAATTAATGCCAACCAGTGTTGGGGTGCGCAGGCAGGCTAACAGCTGTGTTTGGGCCACTTGTTGTGCCTCCAGCACAGATAATTACAGCAATCCAAAAGCAGAGCGGCCGCTCGGGGAGTTTAATAATGTACAAGTAGTCACTATCTCTTTATAGATCATGTTACTGCAGCACTCACTGACGTGTAATTTAGATCAATCAAAAAATATGGCAGGGCTATGAAACCAGTGCCTTTGATAATAGTTGGCAGGTAGTAGTCACCCCCTGTTGTCGAAGCATCTGATATAAAAGGCTTCATTCCGCCCTCCATCAAGGGGCCTGGTGTGCTAGGATGTGTAACCCAGGCAACAGATACATAAAGCATTATGGGACTTGATTTAATTTGTCTAAATGGGAGCTGGAGTATCTTGGTTCTCAGTTCGAATGTCCCTGTTAACCACCACTACAATGTAATGGGCTCCTCAACTTGGAGCTGCTGATTGTGCCCTGCTGGTATAGGAGGTTTTCCACTATATGCTGTTTTCTGACTGTGTGCATACATGTGCAAGCATGCTAAGTGGATGCATCTGTGTTTGTTGGTTTGTGCGCATGCAGTTTTTGCGATGAAACAATTTATATTTCAACAAACGTCTCAGTCAGATGTTTTACTGGGCGACAAATATGCAGCCATGAGAAAAGAGTCGTTCCATAAACATGCCATAAATGATCCTGGCATGGCTTTGTTTCCTTTAAGTTCCCACCACCTACTTTTAAAATATTTTGGGGTCAGTAATTTTACTGGAGGGCCAAATGCTTTATTCAGCATTATTTAACTTTCTGTGTATATAAAAGCCATGAAAGTCATCACAGGTCAGGCTTTGTTGTGAGGCATGAATTCCTTTGCTCGATTTGGTTCATTGTGTACTTTCAAACCTATGAGCTCCCTGTTTCAGCCCATTTCAAGAACTATTTGAACCAAGACAATTTAGCTGATAATACCTGGGTATCATTTTCTGCCTTTGCATGGGACTCTCCTTGCCTCTGGCTTGTTTAAGGCTATTGGTACAATTCAAGTAGCTTCCTCTCCTTGTCCTACTTCTAACTTCCCTTCTTCTCCCTCCTCCCTTGCTTTCAACCCATGGGTCTTTGTTTTAAATGGCAATTCATCCCATTCGTCCGCTCAGCCACATTAAACATCAATTTCCTCACCGAGCACACATTACGACCCAATAGAAGAAATAAAATCTCAGCCATTTATTGTGCAACTCCCCTCCTCCCTTTTTTTTGGCACTGCTATCCACCACTGGCACCCTCATCAAAGCAGCCCACATCCAACAACAAGAGAGCAGCTACACAACAATGCCAGTGCCATTCGACTTCCTCTTAAGTTGTTTTATACTTACTGCAAAACAGTAACGATTTCAAGGGCCTTTGAATTCCTCCAAGAGCCACCAGCTTTATAAAACATGCATGAGGTGTTCAGTAAACAATGCCCAATGGTCTTATTCCTTTTAAATAAAACTATTTCCATGAGATGTAAGAGAGACTTTAATATTGCCTTAAATATTAAAAGAGAGAACTGAGCCTCATCAATTTTTCATTTATTGGGCCCGCGTGTAAGAAGTCATCAATCTCAAAAGAAATTACTGACATTTTCATTTCAAATAAAAAAGGGTACACTTTATCCAGCGGTAATAGGGATTGCCACTCTTACACAGGGAGCATTAAATGGCTTCTGGAGTGCTGAAAATGAGAAAATTTTCTTTTTTTGTCTCAGAACAGATTGTGGTTTTTAACCTTGTGAAGCAAACATGCATGAAATTGCTAAATAAAATGCAACATATTACCCCTGCTAACATTCTCTAGCTTTTAAGGGGGAATGAAGTTCATTGCAAATCAATAATGGTCCGCCTTAACAAGTGCATATTCCTGTTTCCAACAAGCCCTGACTCACTGTGAAGTAATAACCACCTGGTTGTTTTGCCGCTCGTTGATATTGATATCCTGTGACATAAATTCATTGTTTGATTCCATTACTGTTATGATAGATTATTATAAATGTCTCCATCATTACGGCACCTCTCTGCCTGTTTGCCTCAAGGCTTGAAGGTTTGTAATTACTGCACAATAAACAAATGGTTTGGGTAATGGGGGAAAAAGGTCTGGGGCCTACAGGCACCGGGAGAGGATTACAGTGAAAGGAGCCCACTTTTCACTCCCCAAAACCCCTCAACCCCTCACTACAAGGCCTGTCCCACGTTTCGCCACAACTCCCCCTGTGGAATCACCCCTCGCTGAATTATTAATCACCGAGCGGTGTTGATATATCATCAACTGTGTACATACATCACAGAGGGGGGAAATAAGGGTTACAGTAGGCCAGGATTTATAACAAAAACTCGACATATGCTGCTAATTCACCTTGACAACACTGTCACTTCCTGTTCAGTGAATGATTGTCCAAGAGAAGAAGAGTTTGTATGCAACCTCACTGCCAGGCACTTCCCGACGCACAATACTGCACCCATAATGGATGAATATTTGTTTATAATTTCTGTACACAAGTCTGGCTGTCAGTCCCCTGCTCACCCCGCGTGCCGCTGTCTCATTTGCATAGGTAGATTGAGACGCCGCAAGCATAACGAGGTCGGCCTGCGTGTAGGTGATGGAGAACGCTGATGAATAGAGCTCTCTCGCCATCATGGCACCTTTGTAAATGTTTGATTAGTTTTGAATGGATTACTGTTAGATTATCGGGTTTGGGGCCCAAACCAAGACGTGGCTCTGTTACTCTGAGACAGTCCCTTACGGGTGTCCCGTGACAGAACAGTGGCTGCGTGTTGACAAAGAGCAGGAAAGGAGGAGGCCGTGCTTGTTTATGCACAGTTGTCAAAATGTTTGATAATGCTGCTGCTCGCCTTTTTTAAAAACTTCAATTTCTGGAATACCTTGGATTTGGGAGGAAAAGATTGAAGCATCATAAGGTTGGAGATATCCATTTAGAGCAGACCCAGAAAGACAGAAATTAAAAAGAAAGACATACAGAACGGCTCTAAATTTTTCAATCTGCAGATTTTTATTGACTTTTATTCTATATTTCTGGAACCATGCTTGTTCCATTGCTCCCATATCGGCTCAGCATTTAACGGGTTGGTGGGAATCTCATAGGCAGACAGCTATAAATTTCCCGGGGCTGCTGTTAGACACTCTTATATTGCTTGTGTGGCAATCAGACTGGTGATTATATGGGTAATGAAACATGTGCCTCCTCCCGGTGTCTGCCCCTTCCATTGCCTGTCTCTTTCCATCTCTTTCTCTAACTTTTCTTTCTCTCTCTGGTTAAAGCCTGTGATGGATGGGGCGTAACTATTAGAGGGAGCAGTAACCCATCAGTTCCTAGGGCTATTATGCACAGTTGGATGCTGGGTAAAGGGGGTACGAGCCGTGGAACAGTGACACCGTACCGGGCTGCCTCGTGGGTTAACACTAGCCCCGCCGCCCACCCCTGACGCCCCCCACTCCAATCCATTTGCTCGGAAAAACCTGTCTTGCATCTTGACAGCGCCGCCGCCATTGTGCTCCTTCTCTCTCAATCTGTTTAGCTTCCTGTTGTGACCTTTCATACAGTCAAATATATTAGCGAGTGGTGCACTCTCATTAAAACAGTGCATTAACCAAAAGACTCTTTGGAGTCTAAATGACAGCCGAAGGAACTGAAAGCTAATAGCCGTGGGCAGTTGGGGAAACTTAACTCATGAATCAGTCCGCTAATGCCGGAGCAGCAAGCCTGGAGCGCTGTAAGCGTATGGCACAATCTCCATTGCTCGCCCCCCTTCAATCTCCCTCTTTCTTCCTCCTGCTTTCTTGATCTCCTTCCCTTTTCGTTAGTGACTCCCTTTTTTTTCACCCGCTCTCCCCTTTTCGCTCTCTAACTGCTACTTATCTCTCATATTCACCATCACCACTATGTTCACATTCCACTTCTCTTTGACACATTTATTCTCTTCTCTCACTCTTTTACTCGATCATCCTTCCCCTGTCCTGCTATCTTATTTGTTCATTTCATTCTTTGTTCATTTCACTCTGTGATCCTCTATTGTATTGCACTCGTTGGTGCCATCATTTCTATTTTCTGCCTCCCTGCTCCTACAGTTCTTTCCCTGAGCTCCCCCTAGCTCTTTATCCCCTCTTATTGTTTTCAAAGAGGGGAAAGAGAAAAGAAAAGAAAAAAACTGTGCAGAAAAAAGAAAGTGCTAAAGAGAGATGAAGATAGAGGAAAGAAAAAAGAGCCAGTATACGAGAGAGGAGAGGGAGACGAGTAAAAGAGGAGAGACTAAAAGCTCATTACTTTCCCCCTGATGGGAGAAAATGAGTGAGGGGGCAATAATAAAGCTTGAATTTTTCAATACTGTTAAAAATGGGGCTCTGACAGCTCACCGCCAGTGCAAGGGACAGGCGCCGACAACGCATGGTGAGCCACCGAATTAGCAATACCATACATCATAAAATCTAATTAAATCAAGGAGCAGAATCAAATTAGTTTTCTGTGACTCAAACCGCCCGCCAAAAGGGCTCTATTAAATGAACTGTAGAGAGCAAATTAAATAATTCACAGTGAGGGATTTTGCATTTATACAAAAATTGTGCACTTAATTGTCCGTGCTATATTACAGATTTGGCCTTATGTTAACAATGAGCCTAAAGCACACTTACTCGTGTGCACTGGGCACACATTAGGGCCTACATGGTCGACAAGGCTTCAAACTGAGGGGATGTTAGAGCAACCATTGGCTCGATGCCACCAGTATAGTAGAGCATAGGGGTGTGGAGCAGGCAATGGGTGTACTGATTATACTCTAATGAGCTATTATATGTGGAATGACAGGCAGAGGTGTTGGGTTAAACAGAGATTTAGATGAGAATGTTAGGGAAGATATTACACTTGCAGAAGTTGTGTTTGGATCAACAGTATGATGTAGGCTCGGACTTATTGAGAAACCCACAGGTAGACCATCAAACTAAACATGTCAGATGAAGTTCTGTCACGAAAATGGAGCACTTTTGTTACAGCGCTGTGGGAGCGTTCAACCATCCCGGCTTTTCTCTTCGTCTCTCACCACCATACACCCTTTCTTTCAATCTCTCCGTCTCCCGCGCTTCCCTCCCCGGCATCAAAACAGCACAACTTTATTATAGTCGCTGTCAATACCCTAATAATAAAAGAACGCGGAGGGGAGAGACTACCATATTACACTTTTAACGAGAATATAGCAGATGCACATTGAGTGAATATTGAGTTTTAAAACTTGTCGGCATGTGATTTGTGGCCTTGTCAGTACAAATATTTTTCAATGTCACAGCAGCAAGCCGAGCCTGTCACTTCAGCGGTCAGCTGGGATGGGGGGAGGCAAAACACAATGATCTGGCCCTTAATGGAGAACCGCTGGGACTGGCATGGAGGTGATGAAGCACTGTTTAGTTTGCGGCTGCCATATTTCTGCTTGGGGACGCTATTATAAAACACAGTGTTATTTTGTCAGATTTCAATCATGAGCCAGGTTATTTGTCACCTGCTGTTACATTGTTGGGGCAAGTCAGGCTGACGTTGAAATATGACCTGTCCCAGCCAAACCCCCCCCCCCCGCTCTGGAGTTTTCTTTAGACAAGAGGTAAAAGTAACACAACTGTATGGATCTGTTGTTCCACTTTTTTGTCTCATTGTATCAGTAGACAGGCAAGAAAATAATGTTAAAATTAGTATTTACTTATTGGAGAAACTGGAAATTTTGTCCTGTTTTTAGATTTTCTTCTTCACTATTTTTATTATTTTCTAATCATTATTATCTTATACTGTTATCATTTTTCATCCCTCCTTCCTTATTATTTCTCTTCATTTTTCAGTTCAGTCCTATTGTCACAGGGATCACGGTTGCCAATTAGACTTTGGCAGTGTCAAGTATCCTCATGGAAGAAGCCCCATGGAGCCAAGGTACAATTTCCTAAAATAAAAAAAAGCTATTTAGGCGTTTTTTCCTCACATATGACCTCATTTTGCCTCTGTATAGACTCTAGATACCTTCTATATGTGAGGATAATAATATTGTTCACCCTTTTGTTAAGACCTTGTGTTAATCTTAAAAGTAGCAAATGGCCACCTGGACCCAAGAACATCCAGGTGGGGTCAAATTCAAAGGCCTCTTTGCTCTTCAAGATGCCCTTATCTTTCAATCTCAAGTCCTAAAAGCATCATTTGGTTAATCCTTTCGTTGCATTATGAGATTTAACAACACCTTGCTTTAAACCGAGTGTATTCATTTTCATTTGAGTAGCCTATGGATTAAGTGTTTTAAGTTCAAGCATGCAGTTCAGTGACATATGATGAACAATACGCCCCTGCACACTTATCCCTGACAGATTCCATGTGGAATGCTATTCCATTTGCTATTTAATTTTCCTTCTCAGCGGCTACATCTCCTGTGTCTGAAATGTAGAGGAAAACAAGAGCCTGGTTCCTCGATTTGCTTATTGACATTGAAATCTGCTTTTCAGTTCACTGTACATGTCAGCCACTGAGACACCCCTCAGTAATTTAATTTCCAAATTATATCAGTTTTATTTCCTTGTCGCCCTTGTGTTTGAGCGTCATGGCCTCTACACAAACATAGAAAAAGTAGAATCCCACTCTTTAAATTTAGACATTTCCTTGTATATATGCCAAATGAAGTGTCCCCATGCATCATTGCTTTAGACTGTTTGTAGATACTGTTGACACCAAACTATTTGCCAATATAAAAATATGCAAATAGAATTTGACAGTTAACACTACCGTCTCTTAGTTGAGAGACAGAGGTGACATTGTGTACCTTTTTACTCATCCCAGTCACCGCTGTGTTATTGCCTCTGAATACGTTACCTCTGCATGTTTTATCCACATTATCGCAAAGTTCAACAAACAGCTTTTATAAATCAACCAAAATTTGTAAAGTGAGACAAACTTTTTTCTTGTTGCGTTCTTTTCTCTCCTTTCTGGATTTTAATTATTTAAAACATCCATGGATGAATCTTGCTATTACATGCACATACATATACAAAACTGTATGAAATGTATACACAAGCAGCACAGCGCACACACATGCAAGCACACACAACAACCATTAGCTTTGGCTGACATGATAGCCATTAGCACACTGTCTCTAGTTGTGTGCGTTTCATTCCAAGAGAGGGATCATTTACATAATGTGTGTTTTTCCAAAACGGTGTGAACAACCGGCACTCTGTGTAGGTTTCCTGCTGGCAAATGTTTCAAACTGACCTTGGGAAACGGTCCATCCGCAAACGCGTCGCAGTCACATCCATAATAGGCCTTTTACTTGTTTTCATGTATATGTGTGTGTTTCTGCAAGCATGCAGATGTGCATTTGAGAGAGAGTGTGTGTATCTGCATGTGCACACTAATGCATACCTGTGTGCTTCTATGTGTGTCTACAGCAGATGACTCTGTGCCAGCCGGACGGCTTTTATACGTATTAATATTAATATGTGCCTGAGCTGCAGCCCATCCCATCCCTGCCCCTTGGTGCAGAGTGTCCGAGGGCGGCCATTATCATCCTGTTCTGACTGCGAGTGAACCTGGAGGAAAGTAAGATAGGCACGTTGACTACCATGCCGGGGTCAAACAGTCAGGCTAATACAGCTCAAACCACCAGTAGTTTGAAGGAAACTGTTAAAATGGATGCTGTGCATCTATTTGTACGACAACCCCATGTACTATGCATCCCCTCATGGATATGTGATAGGAACGCATTCATGACACGTGCATGTTCAGAAATATGCACACTTGCCCTCATATACACACACTAACATAAAAACGGATACTATGTATGTTCTGCAAGAGAAAAATCCCTTCTTACTGATGTTTATCCGGCATCTTACCAAATATAACCTATGATAAGCACTGTTCTTTCCTCACTAAGTTGGTGTCGTGGTCCAGAGGGCAGTATTGATGATAATGTTAACCATGTCCCATAAAATCAATCAATCAATGGAATATTAAATGTATATGTCTGGGAGGTTGTCAGTTGAGCGCTCAGGGGTGAATCTCCAATAGCCTGTCAAGGTTTATTGCCTTTTATGGGGGATTCACCAATGCACTGTTTCCACGAAAATACACCTGTACAGTATATCAAAGAGGCTGTGACATTAGAGCTACAGACAGAAAGTGAAGACAACCAAACACTCTCTGTCTCTTTCTCTTTCCCCCGTCTCTTTTATGCATACAGACAGAAATGCACACCACCACGGCACACCAAAATAGATGAATTTTGCTTCAACAAAGGCAGTATGGTAATTAAATGTAAGATAAGGCCATTCAGAATGCCCAAGACTGTGCCAGGCAAATATCCTGATCAGCTTAAAATCAACCAAGTGGGACTGAATAACAAAAATCCAAATTGGTTGGTCTAGATCAGCTTGATAGGGCTTTCAATATAATACACAACAATGGCCAGAATGAATAGGAATCAAATTACGAGAGCTGTGATATGGCATGAAACTGCATGGGGGAATTCAAGCACAATCACTTTTCAATGTGGCTTCCAATATTGCAGCCAATCCTCGCACGATTCATATCCGATCACAAATAATGTTTATCACCCTCATATCTCTCTCCCTAATGGAAAAGGCCTAGTGTTGGGGTTTAAGGAGTGCATTCATTTTTAATGAGGTCTGGGCATTGGCCAGAATGAAATGAACAGCCAGAGAGTTTTGGGCCACAGTATAGCAACGACTGGTAGTAAAAGGTCGATCCATTCTTTCTAATTTGACCCGGTTATGTGTGGCTATAAGTTGCTAAGTTGTTTATTACATCCGAGCAGCATTTTCCCTATAATGTTACAGAACTGTTCAGAAAATGTGTAAAGCTCCGTTGCTCTTGCAGGAGAAATTTTTTTCCCCTGGTAGTAACTTTCAAAGGGTTGCACAACATTAAAAAGATGGAATGCTACAACAAAAAGCACCATGGTGTTTTGGAGTGGTTTCAAATCCATAATATTGAGGTCAACACTTTCTGAATAACCCTAGTGGTTGCCGTGCGTTCTCCATTTGTAAAACTCTCAAGTGTCATATAATCTGAGCTTGTCTGAATTATATATTCTATATATTCACCTGAATTTCAACCAACAAAACCATACATTTGCAGTGCTGAAAGAGGATGCTATGTCACTTCAACCGAGCAATTCTCTGCTGTGTTTATGAGTTCAGAAGGACCATCAAATTTCATGTAAAATAAGCTCTCAAGCAGGAGAAGACCATCATATTTTATGTCTAATTCTGGAGGAGAAGATGTATTTCCTGCTTCCCCAGGAAGCATGATTGGTGTGTGACTGCGTGTCGTGACGAGATCACTTGGCGGGGCTGAGGATAAAATGTCGCTTAGGATAATGTGATTGCCCTTAAGGTACAAGGAGGTGAATTATATTCCCTGATTTATAATCTGAAAATTAAAGACTCACTCATTTTCTAATTTAATTCCACCTTCAATGGAACAATGTTCACTCTGAGCCAAATTGGCGAATAATGTTACTAATTCAGATGCAGATGTAATTTCTATTCGGGGGGCTGCGGCGCATGGTGATGAACGAGTCCCGGATGGATCGTTGCCACTCCTATCTCCCCGTCTCGACAATTCCCCAGCAGTTGTGATAATAACCTGAGCAATAAAGGGAGAGAGGCAGTGCTACCCTGTTCCACTCCTCATACCCCAAGTCATCTGATCATCTAATAGTATTTCTGTCCTTTCCTGTGTCACTCTGTCTTGAGGCAGCTGACACTGCGCTCCTCCATACAGGAAAACAGAGTATGCTGAATATTATCGATGTAAAACTGCATTAACATGAAGACTCTTAATAACCTGCATAATTACTGCTGCCTTCTGCAATACAAAAAAGTCATTGCAATAAATCTGCTGTTAAAAACTTGATTGAATGCAGGGTAAATGTCAAGGTAATTATGAGGCGGTGAGGGTTAAAAGCAACGTTAAATCCTCCCGCAGAGTGGTGACATTCAAGAGAAGGAGGACAAGATAGTGAAGGAGGAAGGAGGAGAGCGACAGAAAGAGGGCCCAGTTTGTAAATGTATCAGCCAATACGAATCCAACTGTTCCTCACTTGTCACTGCCCTTTTATTTATGACTGCGAACCAGTTGAGATATGACCTCTGTATGATTGGTTTCTTCCTACGCGCTAATGGATCCATTAAGGATAAAAAATTCGTCATGTAAAATATCATAATGACGCAAACACTTTAATTGTGCACATGTGAGAGTTGAATTACGGATTGAGCTATTTTCATATTGGCTCACTTGACCTGGCTAGGGAACGCTGACCTTCGACACACAATTCTCTCCAACCACAAAGTGTGGAGGGGTCACCAAGCGGAGATAAAAAGGGGGGCAAAAGGAAATTTGTGCACCCACTTCTTCACCATTTTGCACCCTATCATGGGGATTAGAGAGGAAGTCTGCTGCATCCCTTCATCCATCTCAGCTGCGATAGAAGTATGTACAGACGCTGGCAGAGGTCAGGTCATTTACTCGCTGTTCAGTCTTAGTGAGAGGTGGAAGGGTTTACTGGGGCAGGGGGGGTTGTGGGTGCTGCGTCGTGTGCCTCCTCTTCAGAGCCTAATGATCCGCTGAGCATAATGACCCCAAGACGACGGGGCCTCTACAAGCCTTGACTAGGCCTCCTCCAGCTTCTGCTCGCACTCACTTCACTTCAGGAATAATGTGAAAGAAAAGATTTTTTTTTTTCCTTGCCGTTTTGTTCTCCCTCGATCTCTCCCCCTCCGCTATCCACCCACAGCCACTGTACAAGCCAAGGCTCCATGACAAAAAGCCAATAGAGTTAGCTGCCAAGGCTTGGAGCTCTGAGAGGGATAACTGGCGCAGAAGGTTAAAGCAACAATGTGCTCAGCCCCATTGAGCTGCTCCTTCTGTGTTGAGGGTGAATGTGTAGGCCCGTGTGTGTCCGTGTGTCTGTGTGTAGCTGAGTGTGTCTAGCTCAAAATCAGTGTGTGTATATAAGGTGTCAAGGGTTGTTAAAATGTATATGCTCTGATATAGGCAAAGGAACACCTGTTCACTTGTGCATTCTACAGCTTCCTTAATAAGAAGGGCCTCATTTGATTTCAATCAAACCTCAGTTATGAGTTTAAGAGTTTAGCAGAAACTCAATGCGTTCATTGTGCAGAATGAGAGAGCGTGAAGAGTAAAGCACACGTAGGCTTCGTAATTGCCTCAGTAGAAATGTTAATTATTTTCCTTTTTTTTCATTTTTTAAATGCCGACCTAAATGCAGTTATTTTACAGACTCTGGAGTGAAAAGCAAATGTCTGGATTTTCAGATCGCAAACGGCTTTCTCTCGCAGGTAACAATTTCAAGGCTGATGCTTTTCCACAGAAGGGACACAGCTACAGTGAAAGGTGTGATATCCCCTCTCTGCAAACCATAATGGTGCCTTGTTTGAAAATGACAGGTGTACGAATGAGGCCCTCTCTTTTCCTAAGTACGGCAAACCGTGGTCATTCACTCTGCTTTGTTTTTAGCGTAATAGCCCCATTTACAAAATGTCGGTGAAATTAATGTGGGACAAACGCGGCGGTAACCGAGCCAACTAATTTTTGCTCATTCAACTTGAATTATTAATAGGTGAGAAATATACCATATGCTTTCAGTGGAACGGCATACATTCATTTTATACAGAATTGCTGCTGTTTTGTGAAAAGTATAAGTAGCTTAACTGCTCTTTTCAAAAGGGGTGACTTATATGGAGGCCTTAATGATGTATAAATCAGCCCATGTAATTACGCTTCCAGCTGCTGCCTTGGGCCGGACTGCAACTATAGGCCCTCAGCACCAAGACTGGAGCCTTCATCACCTGAATCCCCTTTAATCAACCAGCTCTAGTTTTCTCTCCTTACATCACATTATTATGAGTTATTGAGAGAGGGAGGGGTGGGTTGGGAGGGGAAGGAAGAGTGTTCAGAGCTGTATGCACTTACATGTGTATGTGCATCAGTGTGTGCGTTTGGGAAAAGAAATATTAATGTGTGTGTGCATGTGATGTGTGCACATGTTCTTATGCAGCAGTTTATTAAATACTGTTTTCTTATTCGTATAATTTCAAATGATCTATTGCACATTTTTAGCTGGTTTAAGAAATACAGAAAAACATAGAGTTTTACATCATAGACATGATCTGTTTGAGTGAGTGATATTTTTTTTTATTTCACTCCTGACTGAAGCTTCATCTCTCTGCTCAAATGCATAGCACAGTTGTTAAAGGTTTAGTCAAGTCAAGTCAATATTATGTTAAGTGTATAGACCAAAATCACAGTTTGCCTCAAGGGGGCTTCACAACATGCACAGTATACAACACACTCAGTCCTTAGATCCTTGATTCAGATGGGGGAAAATACTCCTGGAAAACTTTTTTATCTTTTAAAATAAATAAACCTCAAGAAGACAAACAGGGGAGGGAACCCATAGATTTTACCCACAGATGTCATGTGAACACACTATATTCACAACATGAGATCACAGTAAATGATGACAAAACGTATATTGTAAAACAAAAGTGAAGAGGATGGATTTAGGAAGACAAGGAGTTAGTTTATGGTTAAGCTGAAAAAGTACCACCCTGTGGTTTTGTCTTGGTGAAGAGATGGGGCACCACCTAGTGTACAGTTAGTGCAACAGCTTCAAGACATCATCCTTTCCATTGAAAGCCTTGTCAGTGATTAAACTAAACACCATACATTCAACATATATGTGGCTACCTGCAAGAACTTCAGCTGTCATGTTTAACATCTAAAAAATGTCGCCTGCTTTTTTGTGAGCAGGTTCCTGTCTGCTGATGAAAGCTGAAACATGCACAGGTCTGCTGCATCCGTGCTATAGATGATGGAGTGGGTGTTAAACATATGCGTTAAGCAGGAAATCTTCTGAATTGAGCTACTTTCCCATCTCATCCTCACATCCACGAGTGGTAAAAATACTTTAATGAACCTCATCTTGGCGGAAAAATGGCAGAGATTTTCATCCATCCGTCAAACTCTGTTCAAGAATCCGAATAGAAAACATTGCACTAGCCGTGGTGATGTTGAGGAACATGTTCGATGTGTTTGCTTGTGTGAAGTCCTGTCTTTGAAATCCACATGCTTTGCATTTACATTTGTTTGGGAGAGGTAAGAAGGATGCAAAGTACCGTGGTCACACTGACCTGAAATAGTGGCGTTGAAAGAGAACAAAGGCCACCCAATGACTCACTGATAAATGTACAACAATGTGACTTGTAATGACTCCCTTCCTCAGAAAAGGTTAGGTAAATAATAGTTAAATATAAATGTACACACTGGATGTGTGTTAGTATCCTTTTGTTGTGTCACCGACCGCATCAGTTATCATTTACATATGCCTCTCATTCTGGAGTTACAAATTCATATTTTTCATGCAAATGAGTTACGTCTACCCGTGAATCATATCTACAGTTGTTGTTTGAGCATTTGAAAACAATGCTTATGTGTGTCAGTAAATATAAAAGACTTAGGAACTTCATGAGCTTACAAATGTCTATCTATACAAAAGCCAACAGGTCTATTTACATATTAAGGCAGGGCGGATGTTCAATAAAAACACTTTTTGTCTAATTTTAAGGCATAAAAAATAAATTAAGATAAGTATTTTGAATATTCATAAACAAAAAATTCTACCACAAGACAAGTCAATGGAAAATTGTATGAATTTGTCTCTTACTCAAAACATACTCTACCCTTGATCTTTCAAACAAAGATGGACATCTCAATAGTGAGCAGAGTGAAACCATATTGGAATTAATGACCAAGCGCCTCCCTGTTAATTGTCACATCAAACAAACAGGTCCTAATTGGCAAAGGTTCCAGCTTGGTGCTAAGTGGACACAGAGTGGGCGCTGCCTCTAGATCGCTGCCTTTGTCTGCTTTCATTAGTTGGTCAAGACCCTACATTAAGAAGCCCACACTGGAGTCCTGTTTTCTTTGGTGGGTAATGAAACACACACCTGCTACTCTCAGGCAATGAATAGAAACTTGAATCTAATATCACCGTCATGTGGCTCCTATTAGTGTTTACAATGCCTATGTTTTGTGTTGATTTTACATTTGTCTGTGTTGCAGTGTGCATGCTTGTTCCTCTACTTGTGTTGCGGTTTCAAAAGACAGAAGAAAGAGACAGAAAAGAGAGATATATAGCGAGGGAGTTGAGGGAGAAAGGGAAAGGAGAATGATGAAGCGAACAAACTCACATTCAAGCAGAGAGGTCAGTCCAGAGTTCGACTTCTTACACAGCCTGCAATGCATCCCCTCTGGTCTGCAGCTGGCTGAGAAAAGATAACATCTACTGAGACTCAAGCTTTACAGATTTAATTTAAAATTTTATTTCACACACATTCTTACATTTTATTGTTAATTGCGGTACATAACAGCAAAAGTATGTCCAAATCAGAGAAAAAATAAGAAAAAAGCTCATGTAAACTTGTTTTCTGATACTTTGAAATTGAGTGACTGGTGATGAAGATCAAAATTAGATTGCTTAAATTTTCTTGTCAGATTTATACACATGCGCATACTCAAACACACACACACACAAACATGCTGCTCCATCTTAAAATGCTAATTTATGATTAGCATCATTATGCAGCAGTGTAATTTCACAAAAGCCTTCCCACAGTGGTGCACAAAAGACTCATTCACCGCCAGAGCTGCTCTGTGTGGGGAAGAATTATGGCACGCAGATGAATTCATTCATGTGGGAAAGGATTTATTCGATAATTATAGACCTTCACAGTTTTAATGCCACTTAATGAGGAGCTTGCATAGTGTGATTCCTACTTGGGCTGACGAATGGATGTTGGTTTTTATTCTGGTGTTTTTTTTTGTTTTGCTGCATACAACATCTGTTAGCCCTTCTATGCTAAGATCTGGCTTAGGCAGTACTTGTGGGTCCTGATTTTTTCCTCTTTGTTTATCCTATTTTAAGTCACATTGAGTGGGCAAGTAATTGATAGGCTGGTGGTCAGATATGATTAACAAATCTGGAATAACAATTCCCATAGAAATACAAATACCACTCCTATTCTGTCTCTACAGCTGTAACGTATAATTACAAGTATACATTTATAATATTAGTCTCTATAATAAATGTTTTAAAGTAATGATGTAATGTTTTACCCAATTATGAACTAACATGACTTTATTACTTTTTGCCTGACATTATATGCTTTGTTTATCTCTGCTAGCAGCTGGCAAATAACAAAGATTCATACATCATTCAGTTCAAGGCCGTCATTCTCTGACAACAATGTTTACCATAATGCCAGTCATAACGCCTCACAGCCATGTTGTTGTGGAGAGGTAATTGAGTTGCCAAAGTTTAATTGCTCAATCATAAGCAGTTAACAAAGAGGCATCAGTGGCCCCCCTATACTTTCAACATACTATATTTATAATAGCCAACAATTACAGCAAGGGCCCTTTAGCTGGGATAGCACTAGTAAAAGCTGCCGGCACTAATGAAAAGCTATAATCACTCCACCCACAGCAGTTATTAGTAGCAAATTATGGGTCAGTTGAAGGGCTAGCAGTTATATGCATTAAGATAAATAACAGCGCTGCTTGTAGCAAGTACAGCAAATGAATGAGTAGCATATGTAGCTCTACTTCTACCCATAATGCATATAATGACTTTAATTCATGGGGTTGTAAAATAGTGTCACATTCTGATAGTATTACTTTTGTAATGCACTGATATATGATGTATGCCAAGGGTTTTTTGCATGAAAAAAAGATAACCAATTAAAGTTACTATAAAAAACTGTAAAAAGAAAAACTAGAAACATTACTCAACTTTTGATTCTGACAGAAATTTATATCTGTATTTCTTTCCATTATATTTAGCATCACAAACCAGTACCTTTTGTTCAGTACTTTCCAAATTTGATGGCCAGACTTCCAGATCAATGCATTCTCATTTGCCAACAGAACTATGCCTTGCAAACTCTCTAATTGCAGCATCACTATGCAGAGTGGCATATAACCCCTTTCTTCTCATCATTTCCTCTCTCCATCTCTTTCTTTCTCTGCTTGTCTTTCTTTCAGCTCTTCTCTCTGCCCTGCTCCCTCATCCAGTTTGGTTGCTCGGCCATCACCCAGTGGAATGCTACATCTCTTTGATCAAGTCTTCATTATCTGTGACTCCATGACTCTCGGGCTGACTGAAGCTAAAGAAGCTAGCTGACGGAGAAGCGTGGCCTCCACGTACAAGGGGCCTCTCCACACAAGGCTGAGCAGTCGCCAGGCATCCCGCCTCCGTTAATGAGAAGCATCCCCATCCACCGCAGTCCCCAGGCAGCCTCCACCAGGTGGAATGCTTGGCCCCTGTCACTCATAGCTTTGCTGAGGGCTATTAGCAATTCATTAAGTGAGTGACTGACTGCCTAGCTGTATCAATTAGGGGATAGTTGATATGTCTGTTATTGTCAGACTCTGTTTGAAATTGCACTGCTTTTCATTCAGTGTCTGCCTTTGGCTTTGTGCTAAGGCAGAGCTCTTGTATTTGGAGTTTTGTGTATGTGTGTGTGTGGCCTCGGCATTGCAGCATTGCAATGGTGGACAATAACCCCTAGATGATAAAGATTTGACCAGTGAAAGGATAAATATTGATTAGCAGATTTAGCTCTTTGCAGCATAGATATAATATATAAATTAAAAAACAATGAAAGAGTGTGTATTTTGTTCTCCTCTCAAAAACAGGGAAAGGGAAAATTGTTGCCATCTGGAGGTAAAATGAAGTATTGTCAGAACTTCTACTAAAATAAGTGTTCAGTATGATGGCAAATCTAAGGCCTCTGTTGATACAGATACGCTATTGTTGCAGTTGTTTTAAAGTCAGACTGTGTTTGTTTCATTAATATGTAATCCTCTCCCTGTAACAGTCTGTTTCAACTGTCATTTGTGGTAAACAGGTAAATTGGGCTTTCCACGGTTCCAACTGACACTTTTCTGCCAGTAAATCAGTTATATCAGGCATTCATGAATTAACAGGAACAAGAAATAAACAGCAAGTATGCCAAAATAGAGCAATTACTGTTAATATTTTAACAAAGTGTAATACAGTATATATAAAATTTGCTTAACAGCCAACATCCTTGTGGCCTCGCATGGCTAACATTTAAGATATCCCGAAAGAGTTGACGGTTGTTTGGAGCCAGCTAGGCAAATCTCAGGCAAATTCCCCTTGTTGTTCACAAGCATGATTCGTCATTTCACTTTAGGTAGTGATATTTATTTTTTAAGGGCATACTTCTTTGCATGCATATCTGATTTTTTCATAGGTAGATGCAACCTCTGATGACCTCTATCACGATGGAAGTACAGAGGCACTCGAAGAAAAAAAACAATATCAAAAGGCTGTATAAAAAAGTAGACGTGCAAATGTCTATTTAACCACCTTGCCCTTATTTGCATTAAAAACTGCAGAGAGGGGGTGTTATTTTCGGCTTGGTGGCCTTAGCTTGTGTACAATCTGACTCTATTTCCAGTAATATATGTCACTGTGAGCTCTGACACCTGGTTTTAATTTACCATGTAAGTGTGCAATACACACCTGTAACAGTAAAGGTGACATTTAAAACTTTTATTTGCCTTTGCAGTCGGTGATACGGTTACTGGAGTGACAATGTGAGATATTGTCAATGCATGTAATGCAGTCAATGTAAATAAAGCCAATAAAAGCTGTCTTGTGAGCTCCATACATTGGACTAAAACAGATGAATGAGGTATAGATTGTTATGCAATCTTTGGCATGCTAATAAAGTATGCAGAAAAAGCATTCTTTTTGCTCAGTCTGCAGAGTAAAAACACTTAGGTAGGTGACAGCCAAACACAATCAAAAACTGTCAGATGTCGACTGCATTCTGATCACAACGATACATGAAAAAGCAACAAAAAACATGCTGATGATAATAATGCCAATTATCACATTTTGCTCAGGGGTCAGAGGCAGCAGCATTAAACCAAGTCACCATTACCTGATAAATGGCTGAATGAAATTCTTTTCTTTCCTGTGAAATTGTTTGGCAGCCATTAGCGATGCAGTGTAATGCCAATGATTGACGCTGCTGTCCACTTAGCAGTGACAAGGGACGTGTGTGTGTATGGGGAGGGGTCAGTAGGCTGGTGGAGGGGGGCAGTGCAGGGGATTGATCGGGGTCTGTGTTGTTGCCAAACGGGGGGTGAGGGTGTATTGGCGCGTAGACAATGAGCCCCGGCCAGCGCTGAAAGGCCCATTCTGCGGATCCCTGTTAGCTGTCTATTATCCGCTGTCTCCAGGGGGCTGCTAAATAGAGGGCATGTGTTAGGCAGACATTTATCATGTAATTACAGCACTAGGATCCGTTTCTGATGGTGTGTGATGATTACTAATAATTACTGTGCATTTCACGCCTCCAAAGGGCCCAGATGGGGTCCCAGGGCGTCAATACAAAGGACGGGAGGGGGGCAGGAAAAAAAGAAGGGGATGAAGGAGGAAAATGTGAAGAAATGAAAAGACAGATGAAGAGAAACTGAGGAGGGATAGCGTCTCGCCTTAACAATTTAGAGGTGCTCGTTAGCTAAATGAATTGAACCATATGTGTCCAATTCCTAATTAACTGAAGGAAAGGAAAGGAAAGGAAAGGAAAGGAAAGGAAAGGAAAGGAAAGACACTGAGCACAATTTATACATCTGTGATTGCTCTACACAACAATATCAAAATGACACAACACTGAAACCACAGTCTTAGTCATTTTGATCTGTCAAAGCACTTGCACAAGTTATATTTATTTCATGCGTAACAACTGTGCAAAGTGTACAAATATACAAGTAATCCAATCAAAAAGAAAAACTCATCAAAAATATTGAGTAAATAACACTGTTTGATATGTAATTTCCTGCAGGCATCCACCTATAACCATGTTCAGAAGCAGTATACACATTTACACTGCACAAAAATAATAGGAAGGTTCCCTGGGCTTGATTTGTGGCATCATGACTGATCTACAATTGTACTCAAAAGGTTTCATATCTGTAGCAGGGACTAAACAAATGGGTTGAGAGTGGGGTTTAAATAAAAAAGAGAAACACCCTCTTATGAAAGCAGCCATCTTGCCTCTCTCAGAGTCGGGGAATGGGTCTCTGTGGTATTCAAGCCAGTGTGGGTGAAATACAGTGGCTCACAGTTGTATTTCTGCCCTCTACAGGAAGCCAGATAAATCAAAGAGGTCAAGTTGCCACTGTATGATGTAGTAAGGAGGCAAAGGGATGGGTTATGCCATGAAGTGTGTGTGTGTGTGTGTGTGTGTGTGTGTGTGTGTGTGTGTGTGTGTGTGTGTGTGTATGTGTGTGCACACAAGGGTTGAATTGCCATGCGTCACTGAGACCTGCAGCCATGAACTGGAAAGGGCAGATCAACAGCAGTACAACATTCCCCTGAATGCTTCAGTCAAGTTCCCGTTCACCTTTAGTCTTCATTGTACCTGAAGTCCCGTGTGCCCCCCCATACGTGCACAACTAAATGAGGGGGTCCTCTTTTGCTCTTTCAGGGGGGCCCCCTAGTAAAGACAACAAGGGCTCCACCTGGTCAAGGTGAGCTCAAATGAAACCTACTGACAGGCAGGGTTTTACCTGCAGCACAAAAGCCGCTCTAATCAATATGGATGGGGAGGGAAGAGGGGGTGGGGGGGTCGGTCGGGGAAGATGAGGACCGTCCTGTTTAATAGAAACAAATTGCTCTCCACTTCCCAGTGACACAGATAGCGGACCATTTGTGCCTGCTGGCCTTTGTTGGGAACAACAGAAAGGAAATGTACTCATCCTGGCAAGGGATAAAGTTCGGGGCTTTTTGTTACACGCCAGTTACCTTAGCCTCCGTGCCCACCCCCTCGAACAAGCACAGCGGTTAAGTAGTTCAGGTGCCTGCTACATTCTGTTAGATTAAAGGTCCCTGCTTCTGGTCCGAGTTGAATTGCCTCAGCTGGAGTTGAAGGGAGAAGGCGGAGGGGGGTGAGGCGGAGGGGGGGGGGGGCTTTGAGGGAGCGGTGAAGTTGTAGGACCATGGAGCATGAATAGACATCTTGTGCGTGCTCACAGAGGCGAAACGCGGTGGGACAGCCGGCCAGCCTCTCTCTACACCAAAAACCTGAAAGAAAGTCTGTAGGGTGGATTGGTGAGCTGTGGTGGGGGGGTGTCGGGGGAGGGGGGTGGGGGTAGCCCAACGCCTACTCGCCCTCACTCCCTTGCGCACTCTTTATGTTCACCCACTTTTTCCCTAGGTTAGTGGAAAGCTGTACATTTGTCTGCAACAAGGAACAGGGCAGGTGGGTTCTAGATCTCAAAGGCCTTTTTGAAAGCTTGAAACACATATACTATTGGAACATGGACCTAAAGTAAATGGACACAATGCACACAGGAGGTGAGGGAGGGGTGTACCTCTGCGGCAGTGTGCACCTGTGCTATCCATTCACTTACACAGAGAGGCAGTATAACTATAGTGGCAGTGTTAGAGTGTGTTCAATCTCTGAAGACATAAAGAAAAGGTGACTCACATCTAACACATAACAACTTTAACTTAAACACAGATATTTTTTTATTGGCAGTTGTGAGTTTGATTCCCAGTGGTATTTAATGATTCACTTTTAAGAACAGAATAAAATCTTCTGTTGAGGTTTGAGTGCATCATGCATCCTGTAAAAGTGGTGAGTTATTTAATTCCCTTTGTAACACATGCTCCTCTGCTCCTGGGGGGGGGGGGGGGGGGGGGGGGGGGGGGGGGGGGGGGGGGGGGGGGGGGGGGGGGGGGGGGGGGGGGGGG
>JAQMCX010000003.1:16723631-16783123 GCA_029814765.1 Acanthurus leucopareius | reverse complement strand
CATACCCGTTTTGTCGGTGTTTCTGGTGTTTATCCGTGTTTTATTCCTTTTTTTTTTTTTTATTCCCTTTTTTAAAAATGCTACTATTTTCCTTTCCCCCCCCCCCCCCCCCCCCCAAACCCCTCCACCCCACCCAGATCAACCTGAGATTGGTGGAGTGGAGATGTATAACAGAATCTGAGCATGTCTGACTTCCTCTAAGTCATTCCCAAGGTACGGGGTCAAGTACAAGAGTCAAGGGTGAAGTCTGTCCCACATGATTAGATTCCAGTCTGTAGGTGTACACTAAAAAAAAAAAAAAAGTGAATTTGCATGAACAGGCTTAGTGTTCTGATGAACCTATGATGAACCTGCATGTGAGCTTTAATGGACTAAAACACAATGTTTTAATTTAAATAAACCATAACAGTCATTTAAAGTTTAAATGCATTTATTCTGTTTTCTCAGTTGTTGGATTTTGATCTGTTTAGTCAGTCATAGAGAGGTTCATCTCCATCGGCTTTTTTCCAAATCCAGCAACAACCAAATAAACAGAAATAACAACTGCATCCCTTTGGATAATTATATCACGTGACCACATTGCAAAAAGGTCAGGGTGCTGTATCACTTTATAGAATGAACCACATGCCTCCATCTGTGTGACATGAAGTAAATGTTCAGTAATCCACATCTTAATCTTGTGCCGCGCTCAGTGCAGCTTAAAGAAACTGATACTCCTGTGACTACTTTAGCGGCTGATTGTGTTACCTTTACAATTCGGCTTCCCCTCCTTCCTGTTTTGTACCCTTGGAATGCCCGATAAAAGTATCCCCACTGTGGCTTTCCACCTGCACAGGAGAGGATATAGCAGTGGTCTGGGGTCAGAATTAATATGCAGCCCCATGGGGAATCTAAATAATATTAGCCTCTAACAAAGAATGTAATACTGGAATTTAAGAAAAGATTTTGTAAACTTGGACAATAATGCATACAAGTATGATCAGTATCTTTTCATTAGTTACAGATGGCATGAGTACTTGCATGTGGAAGGGACTGCTAGTGGTGACAAATCCACATTGAGTTCCTCTCATCTCTAAAATGCTGTAGCAACTTTCAGTTGTTGTTTTCAGTCCTTCAATTCTCTGTTTTGGTTCATTACCATTATCTAGCTTAAGAGCTAGATATCTTCTTCAGGAGTTGAAAGGATAATGAATATTAAACAATGCTTGCCAGGTGAAAGTAACTTGACCTTAAACGACTGCTATTGTTGCACAATATCTGTTAGATTTGTAACCGAGTAACTGTTTGCTAAGGTGTTCCCCAGTTCAATCAAGCCCTGCAGATTAGTGTTTAGATAGTTCAGGTAGCCACCTGCACCCTGGTATGATGAAGAAGAATGAAATTTCATTCACAGCAATATGACAATTTGTATTCAGTATGTTAATTCTAGTCTGATGGTATGATCTCTGGCTCTCATCATCTGATTGGTCGCAGGCACACATGCATTAACACAATTCACAGCTAATGTGTGCAGTGTGCATGCTGAGCAGTGGGAGAAAAAAATGGACATTGCAGGTGAGCTGAGAGGGAGCTCACGGTAAGAAGAAAAGCACTGTGGAAAAGTGCAGGTCAGTGCTGCAGAATTACAGATATGTTCCAAGGGCCAAGGGATGTATTTCTATAAAGCATGCTAACAGAACCTATCTCAGTAATTATATCACAGTACCCTCTTACAGAGTTAAATCTATGTTTTAAAACTGATAAATGGCATCCACACATGGCTACAGGATGGCAGGAAATGTATCATATTCACAAGAAAGATCTGTGTATACTTTTCTGTCAGAGGGAAGAGCTGCCAAAGTTTTAAGATTATCAGCAGATCTTACAGATCTACAACTGACTAAGTCCTGACAGGAGGAAACTTAACACATTTGCAACTATTTTAGAGGTTTTTGTGGTAGTTTTGTATAATATTTCTCACACATTCAGTAAAAAGAAACAAATATTTCTGCAAAACAGTTACCAAATATACATTTGTATTTCTACACCTAATGTATTATCCCAGTCCAGCCATCCACACTGATTCAATGGGTCATTACTGGTATGCTAATAAACTAAAGGATTGCATCAAAATAAATGAATAAAACAAAAGTGTGTAAACATCTGTGAACACTTCTTTACACAAAGGTAGAGACCAAAAAAAAAACAATTTACATTTTATGCTGCGATGTCTATTACATGTTCTGTGTTACATTTTATACAATAACAGGTATTCATATGCAAAGACTGTGGTTGTGGTTGTCAGCAGACAGTAACATATTTCTTTTCCTCCTCTAAAGTCAGTTTCACTCCGTGCAGGGGGGCGAGGCAATTTATCTGTCATGGCTCCCAAAAGAGGCAGCTCACTTTGCCCCCCTCATCCCATTATACTGACAGCAGCCTTATTAGCCCCAAGGGAAACCGGCCGCCACATGAATTTGGCCACTGTTCACCTCTGGGGCCAGGGCAAGCCTCTTTTTACAATAGCGCCAATGACGCTGAGATTTTCTTTTCAGTTATTAATTTGATAAATATATTAATTATGACCTGGGGATGACAGTCCAATCAGATTGTCAGGCGCCCAGTCGTGGGCCCCCACCACCCACTTTGGTGATAAGTTTTCTCAGGTTTCTAGAGCTGTCATCCAGTGGGCTTGGACTTCTTATCAGCACTGGGCCAATCCGAGGGATAATTTCCTGTGTGTTGTAATTAAATGGTGACTCTCTGATGGAAGGCAACTCCCGTTTTAAAGCAGGAACCTCTTAACTTTTGTTCCTGTGGGGATGAGTTAGGGTGGGGCGAAACCTTGAGGGAGGGTCAACACAAAAGTTTCTATACAAAAAATAAACAAAATACAGTTGAGAAAGAGTCTATAATATCAATGCTTTTGTTATTTGTTTAGGCTGGTTGGTATTAATATTAAAACAGCTGTCGTGCACTTTATTTATTTTCACCAAACCAGTTGGGTTTTTTGGTAGCTCTCCTAATAAAGATATAAGGAGAGGATATTTGTTTCAGAAGACCTATTAAGACAAATGGAGTAAAAGCCGGAGGTTTTTAGTTGCAATCTGATGATGCATTTCTACACTGCATGACTTATGAGCAACATCAGCACTGGCCTCATAATTATTGTCACTCACAGCATGTCCTAACAAAGTCAGTACGTATCCACATCCCACTGGCGAACACACACAACAATATGAAAGCACATGAGAGTTCTGGCACATTCAGGATATTGAAAAATATCTGTGTATCTACTAACTGCACAGTTTAACACCTTTAAAGGCTGGAGAGTTTAGAAAAGGCATGACAATCATGGTCATGTTGCATTATTGTAGTTTGCTTGCTTCGGTAGCCACATCTACATGCTTCTGTATCCTCATTAACCTTCTCATGTAATTACATATAATATTGTTTTCAACCTGCCTGCATCTTTTTTCTAAATGGAAATACACAGAGAGCTCCACATCAAAGGTGGCTGCCTTTGAAGAAGCACTCTGCCTTGCAATTTTGTTGGCGCATAAAAGCCCTTTCAAATGTTGAATGCTGGTTAGTTTCATGCCACCAAACTGCCTTTTAAAAAGGAACCAAGGTGTAGAAACTAATGGACAGTCCAGACACAGCAATTCTGTATCTCCTGGGTCAGACTAGCAATTGTGGAAAGCCCCACAGACAGGAGTGCCACTCTGTATGATGGACCTGAGAGCTGCCAACTGGTGGAGGAAAACCAAACCCATTAAAAACCCAAGGAAGTATGATGGAAATATGGTGCAGTGAATGTAGACAATAGGGCCCTTTACACTGAAAAAGCAAGATGGACAACTTATACTGTGGAAAAGGAGAGAACAAGCAGAAACATCAACAGTGAGATGTTGGAAAAGGAGCTGCAGACAACCTGCACCTCTACAAATGGCTCACCTCCAACAGGTACACAACTTCTTTTACCTGCCATGCTGTGTGATGGAAAAACACTAGCTGCAAAAAATATGATCAACTCAAGATAAGTGCATAATCGGTTAGACACACCTCAATGCATGTAATCCTGCTTTATTAAAAATGCAAATCTCTGCTATGCTAGGCTGACATGCCAAGTCAAACCAAGCTAGGCCACCAAATGTGGCCTATTAGATTCAATTAATGTACCATTTCAATGCAAATTTCAGGCCTTGTTGAGTTTACTTTGGACTGATTTTAGTATAACCACACCAGTAACCAGCAACAAGAGGCAATATTCAATCTGAGACAAGCAGGCTGGTTAGAATATTAGGTAATCACTGGTGTCAAGTTCACACTACAGGATTATACTCCTGATGTTCAACTTGCCAGCAGTTTTTGGGATTAGGGACAAACTGACTCTCACTCCAGTGAGCTTATTTTCTCGCTCATATTCTCAGCTTTTTTCCTTGTTCTTCTTTACAAAAAATAGCACTTACTGTAGTGTGAAAACCACAATTTTAAAGATTCCTAACCACAAGAAAGAAACGTGTGTAGTGTGAACAAAGCTACAGGAGAGCGACAAGCCACAAAATATATTTGTGGTCTAGAAATTTATGCCTCAAAACAAAGTTTAATGTAAACATCAGCTCTTAAAGATTTGCTCATACATGTTTAAAAGCTGTTATGAGATGCAGTGCAGTGCAAGCGGTAAAGGAGATGGGAAACAGAGTTTTCTGACTAAAGTAACCTGCCGCTGGAACCATCAAATCTTCCCCGTGCCACTAGGCCTTGTCGGACAGCCGTCTGGACTTTAAAAAGGGGTGATAACTTAATTTCTACTCATGTCAACACTTCTGCAGGGGCCAAGAGGAAACTGTGGGCCTATTGTGTGTCTGTCATATCATCCTGCATTTTGTGGCCCCAAGAATGAAAAATATTTAAGTGGCTTTGATGTCCTGGATCTTGTTGAACTGCTCTGATGGTCTGAAAGCATTTGCGTGCTGCTTTCCTTGATGTACATCTCGCTTTTGTCTTTATCCTTTTATCCTTAGAGTGTAAATTATGGAGAACTGTTTGTGTGTGTGCATGCACCCTTGTTTGTCGTGTGTGCAGGTTTAGCTGTGACTGGCTGCTTACACACAGCCAGTAAAAGTGCCACGTACCCTGGCTAGAGCAAACACAAGTGCAGAGCTTATACTGGAACAACCCTGAGCTTGAGGGCGTTGACAGCAGCTTCTATCTGCCAATCTCCCTGTGGATATTGTTGCAGTACTGGCAGACAGACAGCCAGGGCTTGTGGGGTGACGGATCCCTTCTGTCAGCAGGTTATCATTTCCAATTAAACCCTTTCATCTAAACGTACAGTCAACTCCTTGGCAAGCCAAAAAATGATCCGAATAAGACGTTATTAGTCTATTTCAACAGGTCCCCATTTTTTCAACCTCTGCCCTGTTGCTGAAGGGGTTGGGCAATCTTTTAAAGCATTACGGTTCTAGATTCTTCAGCTATCTTGATCCAAATAGCTCAGAACTCCGGCCGTCTGCGGTGGTCACGTTCTGTTTAGAGATAAACTTTCAAAATTGCACTGGATTGACACGCCGGCATGTCCTCTCTAACATGTGTACCAGCACAAGGGCCTTTTTGTCTAGCTGTGTTCGGCCGGGACCCACTGTGGACGGGGCCGTTCCCATCCACTATGCAGGAGACATGAAGGAATGCATGCAGAGCTCAGTAACTGTCTGTTGAAAAAGGCCTCACAACGTCTCATTTCCTTTAATAAGATGGCCTCTAAGGCATCCGGATGGACCAACTAAATACAGATTAACCCTCCGCATCAGCAGCAGCCACTCAATCAACATGACTGACTCACTCATGCATGTGTGTATCTCCAAGTGTACTTAAAGACACAATGTGCACTTCATGAGACTATAGCTAAGAAGATAAATACAAATGTTGAGAAAAAATATATTTTTTTGTTTTTTTGTTTTTGTTTAGTAAAAGAAATCATATGTTTTTACATTTTCAAAGCATCTAAGGGCACCCGCATGGACAAATTAATTTAAGGGCTCAGCAGTCAGCAGTCAACTGGAAGTTTTCTAAAAACACTTTTTAGTATTCAGTATTTTGAGAACGCTTTATCCCTCATTTGAAGAGTTACCTTCAAAATTAAATATAGACTAGATTTCAGTTACTTTCACATGTAAATAGGCAGAGCGACAGGCGGAAGGCAAGATAGGAAGACAAAAAATGTAAGAAACTGTCCGGTGTAAAAGAATGTAAATTACTCAAAAACTTACCATAAATATACAGAGCCTATAAATCTACCACCAAATTTAACCTCTGCTTACAGCAGTGCCCTGACATTGCCAGATGTGAGATGCAAAAGAACCATAACACTTCAATAAGGTGACTTAGAGACGATCATCAGTGTTGGTCAATTCTGTGAAACCCTACATTACATTCATGGAAAAGGCTTCCTACAATATTTGTGCACAGTGATTACAGTTTAGATAAGAAAAGTCCATGGTCATGGTTGAGAAACATAAGTTTATTGCAGGACTACAACAGGTTGCAAGCCCTCACATCCTGAACCAAACCCTCATACTTTCACTTTCTGTTTCAATTTTAAAGGACAGCGATGGTGAATGCAGGTATTTTATGTAAACCCTAAGATGCAAATTAGCGTGATATTGACATTATTCCTAAAGCAATCATACAGCTGCGTACCTACAAAGTCCCCCACACACATTATCTTTCCAATTAAAGTCTGTCTGCACAAAATAATCTAATTTGCAAGAATATGACCTTGATCAAATCTTATGACCAGATCAGTTGCTTTTTACCTCAAGAGAACAGACCCCAATTGGTCGTGTGCTGGTAAAAGTGAGTGAAAGGGAGTGAAAGCATGCTCCCACAGCTTCAGGCAAAGAAAGCTGCAGTGCAGCTTGGCTATAACCTACACACCTACCTGCAGGTCCTGGCCAACTTTTGCTTTGCGCTCCGTATAGTTTTACAAAGAGGGGTTTTAAGTGCAATTCAATTCACAATTTCCTCTTTTAGCTCTACAGTAGGATACACTCTCTGAAATGTAGCCCCTCTAACCCACACCAACTTCCTGCTCAAAGACACAAAAGTGCACACTATGAAAGCACCAAAGAATTCAGATAAGTGCAGAGTTAAACACAAATTCAGATTGACTCCCTTTCCATCTGCTTAATCTGCTTTAATCTGTTAATAATACTTTATTTATTCAGAGTGTGGGGTAGAATAGTTCATTGGTGAAACGGGGAGGTGGTAGCTTTAAGAACCTAGATGATGCATGAAGTAATTCTTGGAGAGAAAGGAAAGTTAAGAGAGGGGAAAAGAAAGTGAAAACAGAAGAGAGACTGATACTGGTGAAAAGACTTAGAAATGAATGAGGAAGCAGGAGAGAGGGGGGGGGGAGTAAAAGGGGGATAGTGTTATCAGGGCACCTGTTCCTGAGGTAAAGAAACACTGTCAGAAATACTAGGATAATCCTCTTGCTTTTAATGGTTTTGAAATGCTATGAAAGATTAGGTAAACAGCGCATTTGATTAATGGGAAAAGAAGTCAATTGGCCATGGAGCGTGAAGCAGCACACAATGCTCCTTTCATTTCCCCCGGAGCTGCTGAGAGCAGAGATGGTCAAAGGGATGTCTTGGCACAGACATGATTTTGTACATACCTCCCCTGGAGAGGGTTCAGTCTCACACTTCGAGATTTGGAAACTTGAGTGAGCATGAGGAAGTATTGATGTGTGACACGCACACACACTCAGATAAGTTAAAAGTGAATAAGGAAACAGACAGAGAGCGCTTAGGGATGATACCGTTAATGTTTTGATGAAAGGATTTCAGGAGATTGTTAAATGCTTCACTTACTCATCCTTGAAATTCTAAAACCAACTCTGGATGAACTGGATCTCTGCTGCCTCTCGGTTTCCTCTCTCCAGGTAAAGGTCAGCTAGCCCAGGTGCTTGCCCTCCACTTGACTCCTTTCCAGCAGACTGTGGCTAAAGCAGATTCTGCACTGACCCATTTTAACTCAGAGTCATCTGTGCATGATCAAATCCCCCCAAAACAGCTTAGCTGGACTGAGCCCAGGCCTCGGGTCTAAGGCTTTAGTCATAGTGTTTTTTATCTGTGAGGTCTTGAAAAACACAAGGTTCATTTAATAATATTTTATTTAAATACATTTGTTTTTTACCTATCAAGAATGTTAATATTAGACAATCTTGCAAACAATTATTGCTATGCTTTTTATGTTTAATGCAATTGTTCAGTGCAGTAACTTTGCGTGGAAACTGTGGCCTAAAGGTTAAAGACTCACTGTGGTTTTGAGACATAAAATGTGTTTATGAAACAGTAAAGGTTATGCAATAGAACGAAAACAACACACACCTTGTCAAGATAAAGAAAGGATCATTGTTACTGTTCTGTGTAATTACTTTGCACTTCGCTCAACAAAGGGTTACTTCCTGTATTTGTGTTGAATGTTTTCATTCATTGGATGCAATAAGATGCAAAAATTTACAACCTGGATCCTTTCTTGGTGATAATGAGCTGGAAAATCAACCAATCAGATAATAGAAAAATAGTATTTATACAAATTAAGTTTAATTATAAGACATTTGTTGAAAAAATTATGTAAATAAGTTAGTTCTACCAATAATTCATTATCCTCGAGACCTTGCAAATCAGTTTGATGTGCAGTGAAAGAGGAGCTATGTGATTATTTTTTGCCTCAACAAAAACTCATTTACTTGTCTCTTCTTCCACCTTTTTTTAATCTTTGTTTTACTTCATCTTGTTATCCTGCTTCATAATGTCTACAGCATAGTTTAAACTTAATTACCCTCCTTACAGCTTCAGTTTAAAGATCAAAATGCCTGTTTAAGGAGGTATTTGAATAGAGAGCATGTTGTTCACTGCAAAAAACAGCAAACAAGATGATCTGTTTGTTTTGGTTTTTTTGGGACTCTTGACCTCGACCCAGAGCACATTCTTTACTAGCTGACTACATGAGTTTAGAAGGTTAAGTTAAGTACAGGAAGGCTTTTGTTGCATTAACCACTTTTTGACACTGATAACCAATTTCCCTAACTGTGCTGGTTTAATATATAAGATAAATATATCCAGCCAAACAATGTCTTCATGGTTCATATGTAGAAACCAGTTTTATGTCTCAAAATAGATTCTGATATGCAAAGATCGGACAGATACGACTCAACATGCTTCAGGATACCAGAGAATCCACAATGGCTGCTAATCCCCTATCCATACCCAGAGGCAGCACAAGGCAGCATAAGCTCTCCTGTCTTCCCTGCTATCACCTGCCTATTTACTGCCATGCCATCCCTACGGCACTTTCAGCCACTCTCCTTCTCTTTCTCCTTTCCTCTCTCTCTCCATCCGCTAATCCTCTTTAAGGACATTACCTGCTAATATATCCAGTCAGGAGGTATAAAAGCCTAGCTATCTCTTTACTGCCATCGGCAGTACGCTAAATAGGCCATTAATGGAGGAAAGCAAATGGGGGAGATTCTGGTTTTGACCCCAAATACCATTCAGATCCTGGTCTATCTGAGTGGCTGTCTGAGGCGTAGCATGTGTTGGGTCACAAGGAGCGGAGGGAGAGGAAGGGGTGGTGGTAAAAGAGCTAAAGCGTAGTTGAAGTTCAGGGCTTGAGACATTTCGAAAAGATCAAATGTTTTCTGTGTCAAACAGGGTTTGTTAAAGAGTTTGTTAAAAGCACATATAACGCCAGGTTTCAAACTCAGGAAATTATTACGTTACATTTTTACTTAAAATAACATCCTGAATGTCAAAGGCAAAAAGGGGCGACTTCACACTCTGGTGCCCTCAAATGGCAGAGAGTGGTAACTGAGCAATTTTAAATTCATTGTCCAGATTTCAGATTAAGCTGTATATGGCGCCTATGGCTCATCTGTGGTTTATTTATGGGAAAATAGAGAAGAAAATGAAGTAAAATATTAGTGAAACCATCCCCCTAGACTAAAGATTTATGCTGCTTTTGAGAAGTTTGCTTTTATCTTACACTGGACTCACTTTCCTACAGAATGTCCACATCCTATACCTTATATTACACATAAAGTTATTACATTTTATCAAGTATATAAAACCCACTGTATCATAATCAAAGAGATGGGATGATCCTCTTAACAGGGATATTTTTCATGTATCTTGCCTAAGTTTTACATGCTGTCTCATGTAAGAGTACAATAAATACTATAAAATCAAACTTTATTTTTTCAGTAAAATGACTTAAAGCTCAGGTTACGTACTTTCTGGCTTAACAAACTGAAAGATTTGACCTAGAGCAGTTCTGCAGACCGTTTGAGAAAAACAAAACACATATGAGTTTGTTCTCTGTTCCTGCTGATAGCAGGTTAACCTGCAGACCTCGACGACCAACAAAGTTCAGACACTGACGTGGCCTCGAGGCAGGGCAGCTGTTCATTTTACTGCTAATGGAGTGCAACTGACATCACTTTAATGAGACGGCACTAATGAGTGCTGACAGCTCAGACAGCACACCACTGCATCAGCTCACCTCCACCAGGTTCGGCAGGCAGAGTGAACAGAGAGTGCCCTCCTTTGGTCAAAACGGGAAATGACCACAACAAGGCCCAGAGGTGCTCTAGCAAAAAGAGTCCTCCTGTCACTTCCTGTCTCTGTTACCTGTAGCATGTTAAGAACCACACATGGAAGTCAGTCAAATTTATAACCATAACAACAATTAATGAAGCATTGCTATAAACTGAAAAAGTCAATAAAATAGATTATTTACATTCAATTTAAAATTTCAATAATCTTAATTATTTTACTTGTAGTTATAATAATAATACATCATATCATACGATTGCAATTTAAAAGCCATCAGTCATCGTTCCTTTCATGTGTTTTTTTCTGTCCACTAGAGGGAAGCACTGTATCAAAAGTGTTATGCTATGAAATGATGTTCTATGCAATACTTCATGAAGGTGAGACAGACACGAGTGCATTTTCTTTTTTAAAGCAAATGCTTCACAGTCTAACAAAATAAATGACTCATTTAAGAGTATTTTTCACAGAATTAGGAACTTTGAACTGTTGCTTGCAGAAATTTTTTGGAAGCTGTCAAAATCATTTAAAGCTCTTCTCCCCTATCATCAGTGTGTGCTCAAGCAACTGTATGTGAGTGTAATGAAGTGTAGCAGGGGACAGACAGATCAGCACATCCATCCACCCACAGCTCAGACAGGGTGGGTGTGACGATTGGTGCCACTGCTGCGTGACAACAGTGGCTTCTTATCACAGAGCGTAGACAAAGAAAGAGGACAGATTCCTCACTCCCCACAGAGAGGCGCACTAACTTCTTCCACACATCAAACTGAGGCCTTTAACAAAGCTTTTCACTGAGCTGAGATGAGTCAGAGAATCAGCAGCATTCAACCATTCAGACATGTTTTGTTCCTTACTTCCTTCACTTCTCTTTGGTAAAGCTTTTATGGTTTGGAGGTAAAGAAGACACTCGGTTATAATGCATTCTATTGAGCGTTTGAATGAATTGTAACATATTCAAGGTTTTAAGTTCTCAGTTCTTTTGATATGTTTTTTTCTGCACCTTTTGCTTTTCTGAATGGATGTGTCGCATCAGATTTCAGGAAATAATGAGTCCTCTTTCCCACTTAAACTTATTATTTCTAATGCTGTGTGCACTTGAAACCATCGTCCCACATCCTAACTGAAGAGCACCAATGAATCTCTCTCTTAAAAATGCACAATCAAATCAAAACAAAGCTGTAAAAGAGAATATCTGTCCTTTTTTTAACTTTTTGTTTCTTAGCTGAAATGAGGAGAAAATGTGAGGGCCTTGGAAAGTTTGCTCTCCATCTGTTTCTTTTACAAATCAAGACAAGTCAAGGTTTTACTTAGCAACCCATTGTGTTTTATGTTTTATTAAATTATTATTATGTAATGTGAGTGCTGAATATCAACCATGACACCTTGTAATCAGAGATCTCAGCTCCTGTGAGGTACGGACCAAGCTCAAGATAAGGTTGCATTCATGCACTTCAGAGGTGTTTCATTTATGTAAGAAGTGTGAAATTAACAATAACATTAGAACACTGAGGAGAATAAGAGAGAGAATTGATTAAATACGTAAATTAGGTTCAGACAAGCTAATCAACCCTAAGATTCTAATCTTTTTACAAAAATATTTCTCTGCAAAATCAAGAAGACACCACATTTTTTTAATCCTTATGATGATATTATGATGCTAAATTAAGCCCGTCAGTTTTTACACAAGCACTAGCCAAATGAAATAAATTCAATTGGTTTTGATACAAATATTCTATGTGCTGCTAGTAGTATTTGACCTTCATGGGCTGTGCATTAACCAACAAAAAAAATCCCCTCAGGAGAATAATATGCAGAAACATACTTGTATGCATATGATTTGGCTGTTGCTCCTCTGAGTCACCAAACAAATGTATGAAAGGCTGAATCATGACACAGACAGGCAGCCTGGCCTCTATATAGACATGAATCTTACTCAGAAGTGAGACGGCTGTCCAAGCACAAACAAACAGAGGAATAATACGAAAAGACAGCCTCTGAAATTGTGCACAAGCCAGTTGAGGCTGCAGCCAGGCGTGTGTTTATTCAGCCACAGGCACCAGTCATCTATTGCTAGCACTGCTCTGTGCCATGCACACTCTATAGTATTTGCTTTACTGTGCTTATGAACATGTTTCAATAACCAGCTTTTTTTTTTTTTTTAAAAAAAAAAAAAAAAAGGCAAGAGTTGACAGATATCTTCCATGGAGAAAATTCTTCAAATTTCAGTTCTTTTTAAATAAAAATTTGGGGCACGCACAGATTAAAAAAGCAGGATAATGGTGGAATAAAGCCAGTAAGATTCACAAACGCACATGAAAAGACAAACCACATATGCCCAGTTAGTAAAGATCCTGACATGCACAACCACAGCCTCTCATTAGGACTCATACTTCTCACTTTATTCAGAAAACTACTGGGAGCTGCTTACTGTCATGCTCATGTACAGCGATGTCACACTCATTAGCAGAGAAAGGACATCAAAGCAGATGGGCGAGCATGATTAACTGAGCCTGGAATGGCTGCAAGAATTTATGTACAGCCAAGTAACAACCAGCCATTTGAGGTTCAGCCAACAGAAAGAAATGCAGACTTTGGATCTACAGTAAATTCAAGATGAAAGTGGTGGTGTACATTAAATGAGAAGAACAGAGTGAGTATACACAGTAAGCTTTGCTGTCTCTGTATATATTATGATACTGCCAGAGGGAGAAAAATGCAGATAAAAGATGCAAGAATGCAAAACTTTCAGTTGTCTTGGACAAACTTGAGTCAAGATATCTCTCAAGTGACAAACCAAACCAAATGTCTCACTGACTTTCCTGGTTGGGAAAGCAAGAAGGAAGAAGTGAAGGTTGATGAAGCAGAGACTTTACAATTAGATTCAAAATATGTCCAGCAGAGGACAACTCAATATATTATCCATTTTAATTAGCTTATTCACACAACTATTAATTTGTTTTTAGAGCATGTGACTGACTGCATCATTATCTTATGAACAGATTCGAATTGTCGGGTCTGTAAAAGCCTCTAAAACATTCTGCTGGTTGGCATTATGTTTGCTGTTGCTGTCCGACAGAAAACTTAAACCTCCAAAATGTCACTGCTTCAGGGATGAAGAAACACAGTCCTATTTTTCCTGACCACCATGCATCTTCACTTTAAATAAAGGATCTAAATAAGGCAAGGTAAGGTAGTTTTCTTAAGCCACACATGAAAACAAGTAATCAAATTATTGTTAAAGCTGCTTTCTGTAATGTAAAGATATCTTTCGTAGTGACTATCAAGAATGTTCTCTCTCTGCCGCTGTTTTGGTTTCACTCTTTTTTACTCACCTCTCACTTCTACCACAATTTCAGTGACAACAGGCAGCTGCTGTCAGCAAAAACATTTTTAAACCTAAAAAACACTTCCTGGACAGCAATGAACTAAACAAACACAAACAAAGTTTCTCATTGCAGATGCTAAAGTGGCAACTCTTATGCTCACACACTGCTACAACACATTATATTGTTTTGGTGTTAACAGCTCGTTCTGCTGCCTTCAAGCAATTAAATAAGGCTTCTTCAGTCAGAGTCACTTAAGTAAAAGGGATTGACCCTTTCAGATCCATCATCCTCAATCTATGCATTAAAGGGATATTGGTGTATTAGGCTTATTGTTACATCTTTTGTTGTGCAGATGACTTACATTTACCAAAGGTTTTGTAATTGCTGGGTATAATCACCACTGCAGCCATGCCGTGACTCCCCTGAGGTGTCTACTGGCTAAATGTTGATTTTGGTGTACGACAGACTCCTCATTTGATTCTGTGTCTGGCTTAATCTCTCCAATCTCTAACTGTTAGCCATCTTGATGCACGCTGCTTTTTCCCCAGTTAACTTTGGCTGAGCAGCAGTGGTGAGTCTGGCATGAGGCCTGTGATCCAGAATTTCTGATAAAAGATGAAAGGTACACATGCTTCCAACCCCTAGAGTTTTTGTATTTCACTCTCTTTGCATGAAAACTATCTAAAAATCAGTATTAATTACAGCAGAATATCTTGACATACTTTAAATTGCAAGAAAAACTTTGAATTTTAAACCTGCCATATAGAAAAGTAAGGAAAAAATACCCACCAAGTTGGATAAAAACATACTGTTTTTGACTAAATCACAATAACTTCTGGATTTTACTAGGATGAAAATATTTCTGCAGAAAATATGAATAATGAAAAAACTCACAGGTGTCTGCAGAGACTTTCATAGGATTATATATGACTTAATGTAGCTGTAACCTTTCACCTCATTAATTCAAAGTCTGTAAGCAAATGAGGTTGAGTTTGATCCTATTTTGGGAAGCAGTGCAGAGACTTTGGCGCTGTTTAAAAAAAAATCCAATATAGTTTAACCACCTGTTCATTCACTATGAGAAAAGATCAGAAGTGAAAAAAAAAACTTCTCTCTCTGTAGAATTAATTAAAAAATCTGTGCAGCCACTATTGTCAATTTGTCATTACTGATAATTTATAGGAAGTCTAGACAGCTGCATATGTGACCAGTGTTATAACAAATAGACTGGTATCTCTTATCCTTGTAGCCGGACGGTGGAGAAATCTTTTTCAATTAAACACTCCAGATCACATCCATGCTTTTTAATTTTTCTCCTGGAAGTAATCTGAGGAAAATCATTTTTTTGCAAATGAGTAATTTTAACTTTCATCCTTGGTGGGGGGTCTCATTGAGCATGTTAATTTAAATTTTCAACGAGCTCTGAACTATAATGGTCGGTGACAGTGGTTAATGAGTCTCTTCTGTATTCAAAGAACAGGTGAATGTAGACACTGCTATAAGACTGATATGATATATTGGTCATATATCACAGTCCTCACATGAAAAGGCCCCTTTTGGAAGTTCATTCGGGAAGTTCTGGTTTGTTTACACCGTAGATCCCACTGGCACTGCACATTACAGGCACTGCAGGATGAATCCGTGATCCGTCTCCCACCAGCAGACTTGTTTTCCTGAATCTCTGCCATGGCTATGAAATCAGACCAGTATCAACAAATAGTTTGTTCTGATCTGCTGGAGCCTTTTAAACAGTGGAGTTCACTGCATGTAGACAATTAAAACTGGGGTAAATCACAGAAAAATAATCTACATTACGCACTGCTTATTTGACTGTACATGAACTGTTTTTTTTGGGGAAAAATTGGAAAATATGCTGCTTCTTGTCGTCCGTTCAATAAAAATCAATAAGAGTACAGTGCAGATTTAAAGCTACTGCCTAACACAAGACGCAGAAAATTTTAATTGCTTAGCAACATCTGTAGAATCACTATATTTATACAGAACTGCACAGACAATTACAGCCTGAACTGTTTGTGATTTGAGTTGATGCGACACACGGTTTAAATTGTTTCTTCGAAGCTTCTCTGGAGTCTTACTTGCTTTTGCGCACAGATAGTGTAATTCAAACGTGGGATTTGTGTTGTCTTTAAAAAGGTAAGTTATATGAAGCACATCACACTCTTCATCTTATTTATCAGCAAAGTTCCTTTAACGGGTGTGTGGGTACTGAACATAGACTGTATATTAAATACTCGTAAACAGAGACATCACCTCGTGGTTTGTGATTTAACTACCAACAATATATAAAGCAGTGCAAAAAGCTCTACACACATCAGCTACAACATTAAAATACTACTCAAATACTAATACAGCCATAAAATATGTAATATTTTATAGTATAACACACAAAGGCACATTTTCTGCATAAGCACTTTTACTTCTTGAAACTTTTGACACTTTTTGCTCATAAAACACACATTCTTTCCATAAACTGGTCATATATTTATGTTTCGAGCCCTGGGCTTTAGCCTTGTGTACACTCCTGCAGAAATGATAACACATGACTTATTTCATTTGCACTCACATACACACACACACCTCTGGCAAACTGTGCATGCACACAAGCATCAGCATGCTTTCAGGCTGTGTCCCACTGCACTATTGACCCGGGCAAGTTGGCTTTACTGAAAATTATGAGGCAAATGATTGCAAAATTCATTTTTAGTAACTGGTAATGTAGAAAATAAACACTTTCAGTTAAAATACTAAAAGCCAAAATAATTATAGGCTACTTAAATAATTTGCTGAAAGTTTTGCCTGAATATTGCAACTCACCATTTTATGTTACAAAGGTTTATTTTTTCAGTTGGTGCATTCTTTATTGTTTATTTAAATTAAATACTTTAAATTAAAAAAATCTTAAAGTTCACCCCTGAACACTATTATGTTGTCTGATTGGCCAAAGCTTGTGATTAATCCTAAATCTAAGGTTAACAAGCTCAAAACCCTGTGACTCCCATTCATTTTGCATTAGATCACACAGTGTGCCCTGGCCTCCCCTCATGCCTACAATACTCCTTACCAAAAAGGTGTGTGTGTGTCAACTTACCATCTTATCCAGGTCACTGTTTTTAGGAGCAGCTCTCTGCAGGTGAGCTCTGTCAGCTTCCCTCTGGAGCCCCATTCATCTGTGTAAAGGGTGATGCTGATGCTGTCCTTTAGTTTGAAAGGATGAACATGATCAGTCTTTGCTGGTGAGTGACACAAAACTCCATTTATCAGTCTCCATAGGTATCCTGTCAGTGCCTCCACGTGCGTTTTCAGGCTTGTTTCTAACTCGAACCCGGATGTTCTTCTTCTTCTTCCTCTCTGCTGCAGGTGAACTCACTTCGCTGTCCACGTGAATAAGAACCACAACATCTCCTCTTGAGAAATATCAGTACTACCCTGCTTCTCTCAGCCTGACAATCACCGCTATGTGCACAGGAGATACTTTTTATAACAACGCGCAACCCAGAGTATTTACAATGATATTTTAAAGGACATACACGCATTGCGAGTTGCATATTAAAAAAACAGATATTCCATTTCTATCTCTCACCTTTTTGTTAGATTGGGGCAACATGACGTTTAGAGGATGACTTTATATATAAAAATTGACTGTCTTTCGGCCTACTTAAACCCATGTTCAGCGCCACTTGTTAAATAAAGTAAAATGTTTTGAATGCACTTTGGATACTACAGTTGCAATTCATTTGGCCCATCCCATCATGGTTTCCCAGATTCATCCGTAATGTTACTGCCCTCCAAGATGTTTCTTGATACGGATGGGTTCAAGTGAGGAGGAGGCAGGTTTTGGGACACATTATTCTAAATAAATCAACTCTCCTGGAGCGTCTTCATAATCAATATCCACAGTGTAAGTAACAAGAAAGCAAGGACATGATATTACCAGTAACGTAACTGACAACTATGGTTGGAAAATACAGTAAAATAAAGTTTGTCAAGAATAAATTCAAACATCATTTTCAGTTAATCTAAAACAACTGGTTAATTAGACCTTAATTTAGAAATGTCATATGAGAAACTAAAGGGAGGAAATGGCGTAGTTAGACTCTTAGTGGCTTGACTAATACTGACCACTTCATGGTCATTAGAAATAAGTTAAAAATAGAAAATGCAGATAACCCTCCACTGCAGATAGTTCATTCTGTCCGGCTTCTCTGCTCACAAGGCTCCTTTAAGTGCAAAACGGACCGACAATACGATGTGAAGTAATGCGAAGCAGAAACAAATTCAGGGGTAAAGTGTGAAAAAATAGTATGCTCTTCTGCCAGGCTGGAGGCTGCGCGCGCACACACACACACACGGCACACACTCACGCACACGCACGCACACACAGGCACAGGAGGCTACTGCTGTATGCCAGAGGAGGTGGTGCTGCTGTATGTGGGCTCATAATCTGGATGCAGTAGTCCAGCTACACTTCCTCTGTTTAAGAGCCATATAAGGCTTTGAACGCCGCACTGACGAGGCTCGTCTGGGTCTCCTTCTGTGATGTTTGAGCTGCGGATTAAACTGTGAAAAAAAATTAAAAATTAAAAATTTTAATAGGCTTAAGTGACGATGTTGGTGTGATTCAGTGTAGTCAGAAACTGATTGCTGAAATAATCACTAATTAACAAATTACTCTGTACGATGTTGCTGTTTGCGAACTTGTTAGATCTACGTGGACCTATTAGTTACAAAAAAACATCTGAGTGCCAAAACGGCTGCATTCAACGTGATGCTCATGACATCAGCCTTACCACCAGCCACGCAATCGTGCGTCGTGCTTCTATTTTTACTCTAAAAAGCTATTTTTGAACAGGGGCGCACCGACGTGCTATAATCTGGCACACAATATAAGTAGCGGGAGCGACCGACAGCTTGAAGTACTTTTATGTCATTTTCAAAGCTGCCATCATGTCAATGCGCAATTGCGCAGCCAAGAAACCCTGAGCTGCCAGACCAGTGGCATGACATGGGTGCTCGAAAACTACCGCAGCGCCTCACGAGCTCAAGCCTCCTGCTGTGACCCCATTCCCATGAAAAGGACTTTCAGATTTCCCCATAATAATCAGGTGAGACTTTTCCCCCTTTGAAATCCCTGCAACCTCACCGTGGACGACGTTGAAGAGACTTCGTTTATTGAAGACATCTGGAGCTTGGGAAGGGTGATCATGACAGAATATTGGATATGTTGTTACTGCAACTCACGATGACAGTTTGCATCAGGACTGTGGATGCACCCATCAGAAGTCTGGATATTTGAGAGGGAAGCACCATGGACGCAGCGGACGTAGTTGCTTCCGTGTTGATTTTGGGGATTATTATCGTGTCGCTGCTGTCCAACGTTGTGGTGCTGATCTGCTTTCTGTACAACCCGGAGATCCGCAAACAGGTACCAGGTCTTTTTATTCTCAACTTGACGTTTTGCAACCTGTTGCTAAGCGTGTCCAACATGCCACTAACTCTGATCGGGCTCATCACCACGGGCCACCCCGGGGGCAGCAGCTTCTGTCAAATTGTGGGTTTTCTTGACACTTTTCTCACCACAAACTCCATGCTCAGCATGGCAGCGCTCAGCATCGATAGGTGGGTGGCGGTGGTGTTCCCACTGAGCTACCACTCAAGAATACGGCACCGGGACGCAGTGATGGCGCTGGGATACACGTGGATACACTCGCTTTGCTTCTCCACAGTGGCCACCTGCCGCTCCTGGGTCGGGTACCACCACCTTTACGCATCGTGTACTCTCTGCAATGTACGAGCGAAGGGAGCCGGGACGCAGTTTATCATTTTCACCGTGGCTCTGCACTCTCTGACTTTCCTCCTCACGCTGATCGTGTTGTGTGTAACGTATCTGAAAGTGCTGAAAGTTGCGAGGTTTCACTGTAAACGCATCGACGTGATCACTATGCAGACGTTGGTGCTGCTTGTGGATATTCACCCCAGGTAAACAATCACCAGAGCCGCATCCAGTCTGATCCATCTGTCTTTTTAATGCATTCGTCCTTCACTGAAATCTGTGTGCTCCTTTTCATTCTGTCCAATATGTGAAGCATGTTGATCCTGTGACAAACCCAGAACATGCTTCAGTCAAGGTTAAGACACCAAAAGGTTATGACAGAAAACATGTCACTCACTGCAGTGTGTTCAGATAGACCACTAGCGGGAGATGATGATGCTGGATTTTTCTCCTGTACCTTACAAAAGATGATGAATTGATTAGGTAATGTATAGAAAAATGATACAGTTTTTGCAAAAAACTGATATGTCAAAATCCACTTTTTTTGTGGCTCAAATTTGAGTACTTTTTTATGTTTTATATCTCTGTAAAATGAAGTTTTCAGTATTTGGACAGTTGGTGAAGCCATTTGAGAATATCACATTGATAATAACCACATGACCTTTCTTTGGAAAAGATTTGTAATGTTGATCGATAAATTAAGGAGTAACATTAGATATTTGCATCCCTGCTCTGTCAAAAGTAGAGTTTGAACTCATTTTAAAAAATAAAGTATATGAACAAAACTTTCTGGGGCTTCCTGCAAACTGATCACATATGTAAAAATTCTAAGTGCTTCATTGATGATGACTCAAACAGTGTTTACATTCATGTCCCATGAAGGTCAGCAAATCCTTTCTCATGTTGTGAGTTTCTATCATTTCCTATCATTTTCTATCAGTTCCTATCCATCCTGATTTAGTCAAATACTTTTAACTTTGAATTGATCCCCATTTACATAATTGATATCTGTGCAGTGTGAAATTCCTCCATTGTGATCTTCAGAGATAACAGTGCTCACTTCACTGCTCTCCCCACATCCATCCCACATTTTCTTCATGGACTGCTTCATTATGTCAGCATGCTCTGATCATGCCTCCTGGGTAGATAACTGTATACCTGTGTGCTTTGGCAGCGTGCGTCAGAAATGCTTGGATGAGCAGAGGCGAAGAAGGCTGAGGGCCACCAAGAAGATCAGTACATTCATCGGCACATTTGTGGTGTGCTTCACCCCGTATGTCATTACAAGGTGAGCAGACTATTGTAATCATGTGTATGAGGGGTTTTTTGTGTGTGTGTGAGACATTTATTACAGAGTATCATCTAAGCATGTGAAGACCTTTTAATCACAAGACTGAAAGGAAAGAAACAACATCAAGGAGAAAAAATAACACTGAACTGTGGTTGAATTCTACACATTTTGTCTTTGCTCAGTAATCCAAAAAAGATGCAAATAATGTTCCTTGTTCAGCTTGAGAAGTGGAGCAACTCTCCCAAGACGTAGTCTATTTGACTGAAGGATTGTGGGTTTTCTCGTACCTTGTTGCTCTGACGTGGTTAGATTTGGCTTATCGCCTGAATGCAGATGGTGATAATTATTTTCAAAGCTGTTTTGTTATCTGGTACCATTTGAAGCGGTTTTAACTGCTCCCTTCTCTTAAAGTCATATTTCATGGTGCTATTGGTTCTAATCTGTGTCCCTGAGCCTCCATTACTTGGGAGATGAGAGTGAGAGTAACAGAGAAAGAGAGAAATAACAAATGAGTCCATGATCGTATCACTGGCTCTCATTAGTATTAGCCCAGTATTAATGGTGGCAACCTGTCAGAGGCTGTTAGAACTGTGGTATGGAAACAGAGAGGAAGCACATTAGGGGCAAAACACGTTAGAAGATCTTACTAATTAAGAAGACCGATTAACAACAAAACAAAACAACCTATTTGTTCTTACTTTGTCTTGGCTTTAATTTAATTTATTAGGATAAAAAACTGCAAAAAGACTGGATTTGTGGTAAAAAAAAAAAAAAAATGCTCAAACCAGCAAGATGTCCCGAAGCAGTAATAACGACACCCATCAGTTCACATTCCCCAACACAGTGATGACATTTCAGTGAAGTGAAATGATGACATTTTCACAATATTACAGCACCGGGGGATGATCGCTTTAGATGTCTTCCACTCCAATTACACTGATCTAAGAATTGGCTCATCTGCTGCATTTTGCTCATGGATGGTGTGTGACTTTTCTCTCTTTTTGCTTGATTTGAGGCAGAATTGTAGAGCTCTTCTCCTCAGGGCCCATAAGCCCTCACTGGGGTGTGCTGTCCAAATGTTTGGCCTACAGCAAGGCAGCAAGCGACCCGTTCGTCTACTCACTGCTGCGTCACCAGTACAGGAAGACCTGCAGCCTCCTGGCGAACAAAGTCCTCAAGAGGAGTCCACTCAACTCCTCCTCACATAGGATGGAGAACAACACAAGGGGGAGCAACACCAACTCCAACACCACCAACAACATCCAACCACCTGCCGACAAGCTGCTGTGAAGGCCAGTGAAGGTCATCACTTTCAAAGACTAGTAGGGAATTTTACCGCCACAGAGTGCGACAGCAGGTCAACCACTGTGTGATGGTTTAACATCATTGTGAACAAGCTCACTTAATTACTTGTTGAAGGACAAGGTAGGACATGTCCTCTCTCTTTCTTATTGTCAGGAAATTCCAAAAGACCAAAAGACCAAAACAAGGCATGAGTCCTTCTCTGTCCTTCCCAGCCAGATTGTGGCACTCAGTCCCACAATCCTTCAGTCCTACTGAGGAAGTAAGTTTTAAAAATAGTTCACTTATAAACATTTTAATTTAATAACGACTGAATATTTTCCTCTTGCAGCAGGGAATGACAAAGTCTTACAAATGTTGCTCAAACAAGTGTAAAATGTGCATTTTAAGGAGACTACTGACAGCAACTGATTTAATACACTAGTGAATATTTACAGCTGCAGGACTGCAAACGTAAGATTGGATCAAAATAAAGAAAAATGGAGTCCATATATTAATGTTAATGAAGGAGCATGTCACCCAGTGCACCTGTGTGACTCATGGATGTTATTTTGGTTGATAATTAAGGCCTACAGCACAGAGGAAAAAGCTATATTAAACTTTGACTTCAGCCTTATCATTTAAAGATTAGACCGACCACTTCTGTAGGTTGTGTGTGTAGATTGTTATAGTATTTGAATGCAAAGTGTAAAACAGTCTTTTTCTGCAAAGAGGGACCCTTTCCAATGTAACAATTTTGTAGCAAAAAGGTACATTTACGTGAAATAGCTTCTATAACATGGATCAAAATTTTGGTGACTAATTTATTACTAAAATATTTTTTAAAACAAGTGTGTGGCCCCACCTCCTAAAGTCAGAACACAGGAGCCTGCTATCATGTCCATATATATGTAGTATCAAAAGAACTAAATCTATGTACTAAGTATGAGGTCAGAGATGTATTTGCTTTCCAACCATGCATTCACATAAACAATGTGTATTATTTACGTGCTCGCTTGTAAAGTGTTACCAAAAAATACCACTAGTGAGCGCAGTAAAAGTTGTAAATCTTGAACCTCAGTCTTAGCAGATGGAACATAAGCTAAATGCTAAATTATAATGCCACTAAATTAACTAAGTTGTGGTGATGGTAAATGTGTTTTTCTCACTCTGTAAATGCGAGAAACAAGAGATGAGAAACATGACCATTATTTTCAAATGTCACAGCCACTTGCTTTCAACCTCAGCTCTCATACTGCCCCTGCTGCTCATGCACAAACTGCAGTGTCTGCCGCATCATGTCATCATGTGCACATGAATGCATGGTTAAAAGCAAGTATATCTCCTGCCTCAAAGCACACAGCACATGTATCATCTGATGCTGTTAAAGGTTTGGTCAAATCAGTGATGTATTATCACAGAGTAAAACCAAGAGTATTTTCATTTTCTCACATTATTAAAGTTATAAACCATGTGATTTTATAACTAGAACTGAACAGATGAATTTCCTGATTCAATTTCAGGCCTAACCTCGGATCTCAATGATTATTCCAATAAAGTCAAATTTGTGTTCAGGGAGATAATGAAAAAAAAGATGATGATGATTTTGACAGTGCAGTGGTGTTGAAATTACTGTATGTTGTAGCTGTGAGGCCTCAGTGCTAAAGTGCCTTTTGGACTATAAGCTCTCTGATTTAATCAAATCTCAACAAAGGAAACCTTTTTTCCTTTCAGTCATTTGCTTGGTAGTCTGTGTTGTGTTCAAGTGTGATGGTAGAGCCTGTTACACAGTTTGGTCAAATTCTAAGAAAGTTTTAGGTAACGTTTATTTTGTAATTCCACCACATTGTCTTCTAACGGGCAAAACAGGGTGAAATATTATTTGAATGTGGTAGCAAATATTCAGTGATGTGCAATTAACATTCTGTATGAGCGGCTGTGTGACGTCTGGGTCGTATAAATGAGTCATTTTGACAACACTGGCATCAGGATGTTGTGTTTTTACTTTACTGTGACAGTACAGAGCCTTTAAAAGGCATAAAATCTATTTATTTTTGTCAAAACTGTGTCGGATTTTTGCTAAGTACAATTGTGATTACATTGCAATAAATGCTGTGCATTTTGGCATATTAAGACCTCAGTGAGTTTCTTCTTGCACATCCCTTAGTATCTGAGTTCATTGGTATATGATTTAAAATGATGCATAGACAGTTCAGCATTTTTTTTACCTCAACAATGCTTTTCCAAAGGACATGTCTGCCAGATCTTAACACCTCTATTCTCCCACGCCGATTAAGTCAAGGAGAAGGAATAATTAATTTGAAAAATCATTTAAAGATGTGTTCCACCCACCTCTGCTGCTGTTGATGTGGCAGCTGAACAAAGACTTTTAACAAAAGCACCAGGGCTGAAGAGTTAAAGGCTTCCTTAATTGCAGAGCTCCTAGAAGGAGTGGGAAAAGAAGAAAAGGAGGCAAAAAAAACCCATTGGAAAGTAGGCAATACCTCACCAAGTTCAGGCAGCTGTGACAGTACCAAAAGACTGTGGGAATCTGCATCACCCATCCTCATCACTTTTATCAGAAACCAACTTCTATCATCTATTATTCACTCAAGTTAGTCTCTGATTTTTTCCTTTACTTACTTTGGTAACAAGTGCCTGAAACAATATCTCCTCTGTCCCTGTCAAATGCATGAAACACTCATGATTTGATGCCCATCTAAGCTGCCTTCATTGGTTTTTATTATTCTGAAAAGCTCCATCTACTCTCAGTGCACTCACAGAGCACACCAAACCAACCAAGGACAATTAGTGGAAAGTATTTAGAAAGTTTGGAAGGATCCCCAGTCTGGAGGTGTGTGTGTGTGTGTGTAATCTCCCTGGGAGACTCAGTGAGTGGGTGAGAGGCAGACACAAACCTGCCATACATGAAACACTGTGTACAGACCTTGTGATTAAGCCACAGTGTGTAGGAAGTACAAGAAAGCAGAGGAGGAAGGCAGGGAAGACGAATGCACCGGCTGACTTCGCTCAGGCGCAGTGTCACAGCAAGACTGGTTCTCAAGGCAAAAGCTTCCCCCATTTAACATCATCAAATCATGCAAGTAAAAGCTCCTAATTGGATGATGAGGTAGACTACTGGACACTTATGTCTCATTAACACATGTGATGCTGCCACAGTCATCTTGCAGTGACTGTCCGTACAGTGGAACCTGACTTAATTGTGAGAACCATTAAAATTTCTCATTTCAAATAGGACTTTTAGGTTAAATGGAGAAATGAATAAAATATTGTATGAAAAGCAGCTGGATGAAGCTCAGATACACAGTTGGAATTAATTAAAGAAAACAGAAAAAAAAACATGCTTAATAACTTCAATTTAACAAGAGAGGAAGCAAAGAGCCACTGGAAAGCTGTTTGTCTGTAATATATGTATTTTTAACTGGCTGTGCAGCGAAAGAAGGAGGCTGTTAAATTGTGCAAAACATCCAGAGTAACTGCAGTCACCCATGCACAGCAGCTTCTTTTAATCAGCAGCGGCAACACTGGACTGAATAAGTAATGAACATGCCTCCGCCACACACTGAGAAAACTTAACTGGTCGATCTTTTTAATCTCTTTATGCCAACAAAAAAGCAAACAATGTCTGACTGTACATTCCCTCAGGGTTGCTTATTGATCATGAATACAAAGCAGGTGTTTCACATGAGTCTGTGGACAAACTTCACAAATCACTTGATCACAGCAACCAAAACATGACGTGATAATGAATATTTCAGACGTACTTTTCCATTATGTCTCATTGTCTCACTTACTCTCAGTCTCTGAGCTTTGAACAGCAGCCTAACAGGCTTGTTCAGATTTCTGCCAGTAGAAATATGAGACTGCCTACTGGCATATAGCCTAATGGGAGTCATGGGAATGTTGGATCCAGATGTCATGGTATTCCCTAATTCCCTCAAGAAAAACAGCCTGCATTGCTCACAGGACAAATAAAAAAAGAGCATCTATTTCTGTCCAGGAATGCTGTATTTGTTTTCGCTGTGGGCAATAAAGTGATTTTTTCTTTGGCCTCAAATGCATTTGCAGCAGTGTTTAAAGAGTATCATTGCCTGGAAGTGAAAATCTCCAGCCGCAAATATTCAGTTTCAAGGACCCTTAAGCGCTTCTCACAAACAGCTCTGGTTATTAATCTTTTGATTTTATCCAAAATGTTTGGAAAAGGTTATTTAAGCATAATTGTGTCCATTCAAAGAAGAGGTAATGCAGTTCGACTAGAGTGAAGATCAACAAAACCAAACAAAACATCAATAAGTATTAATAGTGGGAGCCATTTGTTTTGGTACTGTTTGAAATCTATCACAAGGACATAGTCTGCTCACATACCCATGTCTACAGCAAAAAATGTCAATCTAATATCATGGTAAGACCCTTTAAAGTGCATTATGTCGCAGCCATCTCTCTGTCTCTGTATGTTTGACTAATTTCTGTGTATTGACGCAGACCCGTTTAGTCCAAAATGAGACAAAATGTAACAATCACACAGTGAACAAGCTCTACTGCCACAAAATCAGCTCTATGAGGCAACAATGCTTGTTTGACCGGGTGACCATGCAAGATGAACAGTCAAGGGATCCCAAAAGATGACGAAAACCATCTCTGTCTGGGTCAAATTGCACTTCCAAGTAACCAATGTTTATTGGGACTTTTTATCCTGAATCACATGTCTGACTCTTGATGATTTTATATAGAAAAGTCAGGGTATCACTTCAGTCAGTAGGCTGTATCCTCTGTTTACTTTGAATGACCATGAAAATTTTTCATTGCAGAACATCCAACAGTGTACTGCAATGATATTTCAGTGTGAGCCAGAGTGGTGGACCCTCCCCAGATCCAGCACAGATAAAGATTTAAATCATTGATGTGAGTTTAAAAAATACACTGGCATGAAAACCCTTTGCCATATTTTATTGCTTCTCATGCACCTGTATTACTGTAAGGTGCTTTAGATAAAAACATTTGCGAAATGAAAGTGATTGTAAATAATACTCCAATAATTTAAAGTGTTTGTGATTCAGTGACAGAAATGTAAAAACTGGCTGACACTCATGCACTTAACAGTGCATTAACGATCTAAGTTTTCCCATGCTTTACACAAGCACTAATCAAGATGTGCCAGGTTCCTCTTCTGCAGTAATTGCCTGGCAGCACTCTGCATAACTAAAGCACCATTGTTCCAGTTTCATGGCAATAAAGGCAATTAAAAACTTAATCCAATGTGACCTTTGCATGAACAGATGACACCTATGTACAGCAATGAGACCTGTAAGATCCACCTTTTCAAGAAATGCCTCAGAATAATCAGCAAGGGGTTCAAGTATGCATCATATGTCAGGTAGTAAAATTATATGTGTGTTCTGTCCTAATGACATCATATCTTCATCTCAGGTTGTGTGTGTGTGTGTGTGCCAGAGATTTATGGGTTTTTTTTTTTCAAGTTTAGTCACTCTTATAACTGAATTGCCTGTGAATTTCTGAATTTTGATGCAAGAGTGAGATAAAAAAGGAAAGAAGGAATAGAAAGACTCACAGACAAGTATATAGTAAATAAGAAGACGAGGCCCTGCAAAGGAATTTTACTCATAAATAACATAAACATAACATCTTCTTCTCCTGCTGCAGCTGCATCAAATCTTTGAGCTGAAACAGAGAGACTGGCTGCTCCTACAAGTGTAGCTTCACATCTGAGTCACATCCACAGCTGAGTAATGCTGCCCTGAATGAAACAACAGCAAAACTCCAAGGGAGGGAATTCTGCTACTCTTTGTGCTTAAAAATAGATCAGAGGGTAAAAAATGCTCCACTTTCTTTTTTTTTCATTCCTAATCAAAATTCAAGACATGACAGCAGACACATTAAGGTGTAACCAAAGCTTTTACTTGCATATAAATACCAAGTGAAGCAATTTGCATTCAAATGCTTGCAAAAGGTATCATGAGTGCTTTTTAAAGAATACTCAAGAGTACTCAGTGATACCTTGCATGGCTACGTTTACTAGGCCCGCCGTGGATGTGGAAACGACTCGGTGACTCTTACAGTGCCTGATAATGAGAGCTGGATGTGTCCAGCTTCAGTCTTCAGAGTGAATCATTTCCAACCATCTGTTAAATGATCACAGGATACAATAATTGGAGAAAGTTTGGTGAATAAGTGATTTTGATGTACAACAGATGGTTCCCAGGGAAACTTTTGATTGGTATCAGATAATTAAAGCTCCGTGATTCAACGTCATGAAGGAATTCATAATTTATCGAAGTGATTCCTCTTTTGACCATGTAAGTTGGGAGGAGTAGTTGCACGTAATACAAACTGACAATAAATAAGTAAATGTGGCTTACTTTGCATTATTCATGTGGAATGACCCCCTGTTGAAATATATGCTTCATGTAGGAAAAAATGTTTTACTGATTCTATTATCTAAGTCTGTGTTTGCAAGGCTTGTGTGGGTGGCAGAAAGATAAATATTCTGCTGTGAGGGATGAATAAATGAACTATAAATTAGAATTTGGTGTGGCAAAACGCAAGACGAGTCTCCTCTGTAAAACAAAAGCTGTTTTGTCTCGAGTGATTTCATATGAAGTGGGTTCAGGAAGCTCGATACATCAGCTATATCACAGCTGCATCATTTAAAAAAAAAACTTGGTAACAAGCTAAGTGTACCAAACGCTCTCTGGTCTTTCCTGAGACCTTCATGTCTCCAGTTAGCATGCTGCCCATGTTTACCAGTGCTGCCCAGTACACAAGGCACATATTCAGACAGCCGCCTCCTACTTCATTGATGGAGCGCTGCACGCAGACTCCCAACTTGCTAAAATCCATTAACAAGGCCTGACAGTGAAACGAAATGACAGTAAATCAATTACTTTCGCCCATCCATGCGACATTTTTAAGTCCATGGCTTTATTTGTCACAGGCAATAACTGCAGTAATCAGTGCCACAGTGGGACAATAATAATGTAATTATTATATGGAAATTGTTGTTTTCTGTCTTATACTTTTTTACAGCCCCTATCACTTATCAAATAAACACACCGTTGTACCTTTCCCTTGTGTCATTTTGCTATAAACCAACAAATAAAGGCTAAAGCCAAGAGCTGTTGCTATGAAATGCATCTGACAGGTGATTCCACCTTTTTCATTACCTCGCTGTCAGCAGCAGTGAAGGTTGTTTGTGACAAAAATGTGCCAAAAAGACCCAGTCTGACAAGAGGTACCATTAGAAATCCCATCGGATAGTAATTGAGACCAAAGAAGGGCACATCTAAAGTGACACAGGGAGGATCTGTCCCTTTTTAAAGGTGCATCAGAGGGTCAAAGGTAAAATAAAAGAGAGGAAGACACTATTCAGGGTTGTGCTATATTTGATGGATAGCATTCATTGTTTTCATGCCCTGGGAGAAAAGAGGAATATATACGTACATGACTGCTGGGTGTCACAAAGTGGTGACAAGAGTGTGACGTTCAAATGCAACAGGATGTGACTTCAACTCAATGGCCATGTACGTTTTTTGTTTTTTTTTAAGCTCTGTTCCATTTGGTCAATACTTCTCCACCACAGAGGAAGTATAGAGGAGAAATGTAAGGAGATTGCCTTTACAAGAGACAGGGAAACCCAATAGGATGGTTTGGGAATCAAAGGATGGAGAACAAAACTGATCCCCATAATCATTGTTTCATTCAGCTAAGAGACCACAGCTTTGAGAAAATCCATCAAGTCCTTTCATTAGGAGAGACCTCAGCGGTGAAAAGATCTGGAGACAATGGAGCCACTTTCTGGCGGTGGCTACACATGAACAAGCCACGCTCACCGAGGTCAAATGAAACAAACTCCTGTGAAAAAGAGAATCACTATCAAGTAAAAACACTTGATAACAAAAAACAAAGAACTGGAAAGGCAGACAGCTTGCTTGGAATTTTTCTGACATAGAAGCAAAAACAGGCTCATAATGTCTAAACTATCTGATGAAAAGGGAAGGTGCTGTTATGCTGCAATGCTGGCAAGGTTTGTCATAACTTTTAAAAGTAAGACTAGCAAGCCAGTAACACAGTGCCTCTTCCTGCATGTTGCATTATCATATTATTATGTTGCTATCATGAAGGCAGAATTTTACATTTTTTTCAATAACAGTTTGACTCCAAACCCCCCCCCCCCCTCGACATTTATATAAACCTCATTGTACTTTATGTTTTGGGCCGATCATCAAATGTGGTCATGCTAACAGGCTAACACAGAAAGTGGTAAACTTTGTATGTGCTGCAAATGTCATACAGTGGAAATCTGAGAGTGGAGCAAACTGACAGCAGTGGACATTCATTAGCATGAAGGTATGAATGTGTGTGTCGATGCGTAGAGAGTGAACCAAAGAAGAAGAGGAATAATGGGACTGACGTGACATTAAACCTGACAGAGGGAAAACATCATCACCTGCTGTGAACCACAAAGTCTCCTTTTCTGTTTCTACTGGTCCAGTGGCCACATCTCGCAGTAATAAAGAGAGAATGGAGTGAAGATATGTATGACAGTGTGTGTATGGGAAAGATCAAACCCGTTCTGATGTATTGATTAACTGTAAGCCAAGAAAAAGGCAATGCATCGCATGTAGATGTGTGTTTTTGTTTTGGGGCTTTTTTAAGCCACAGGATCTTAATAGATGTTGTAAACTACAAAAACTTCTTCTGTAAGATTTTATATTTTCAATTTATTATCGCAGAAATAAAATGTGATAGATTCGCATTTAACATTATGAAATTTTAAAATTTAAATACAAATTGTCTCAATAAAAACAACAACAACAGAAGAGATTAATATTTCATACAAATCTGAGTCACAATTTGTCATAATATTCCTACACTATAAATGTGAGGATTAGTGAATTTAAAATTAGTCATGCTTATTATTTGGAACAAATTATACGGATAAATTAGAAGTAAAGTACAGCAGCTCAAATGACAGATGAACATTTATATTTAGGAATATTGCATTGTCCTACACACACACATGCACACACTAAGTCAACAGACAACCTGCTCACCTCACACAAATATCCAGGATGAATGGAGAAAAAAAGGCTGGTTGGACCCTCTCAGTTGACCCTGGAGAGCCTTTAAAGAGGCTGCTCACCTGAAAGCCCCGCCCTGCAGGAAAGCAACTTCCGTTTACAGAGGCTGCATTTTCAGGTGTCAGACAGTGTTGATTTGCAATTTTATATTACCTGAAACAGAAATATACCAAAAACTATTAACTTCAAACTTTCTGCATAATCACTAAATCAGTTGAACTGCACATGCATGTAACTTAACAAGCAGATAACTGAGCTCTTTCTGTTTAAGGCCACCAATGTATCAGTCACCCCTTTTATGCTCAGTATCACAACATTGTTACTTATCAGTATCTTGTTTGTAAGACTGCCGTGGAAAAATAAAATTTGCCCAAAATACATTTTAGATGCAATTTGACTTTACTAACATTGTTTTGTCAAGAAATAAAACTTTAACATTAGTGAAAAAAAGGACTCAAAAAATAAACACTGATTTCATAATCACCTCTTGTAAACAAAATATTGATCACTTAATATTCATTCCAGCACTCTGCATCCTTGTAAAATATGTGGAAACATGAGACGTTTTGCACATTGTCATTCACATAGCATGTGTGCACTTCCTGTAACAATGACATGAAAGCAAGGAGTCCCAGCACAGGTCCTCTCTATTGTGCTATCAAATGAGACAGCAGGATGAGTTTCCTCTCAGTGAAATTGAAGTCATTGCACAGTTCAACCATGACTGATGGCCTCTGCTCGGGCTCAGCAGAGGTACACAGAGATTTGTCTCTATCATGCTTATACTCTGTGTGTCCCTGCAAGCATAAAACAACACATGCTGCCTTTTGATATCACTGACAGTTGTTTCTGCTGATGGCTGGTCACGTAGAAACACATGTAATTCACATAAAGTCAGGACATAAATCTGCAACACACAGCTGGTTTAGCATAGGATCAGATGTTTATGTTTCGTTGATATAAGTGTGAAAATATCAGAAAATATATAAGTGTGAAAATATCAGAAAATAGAAAATCAAAACCAGAAAATATCATTCAATATTTAAAAAAACAGTGAACAAGCAAGAAAGATTAGAGTGATGGTGTCTTTAGTAAGAAATCCCTCCTGGATACTATGGAAACACCAGTGGTTATTTTCCCATTAAGCCTTACACTTGTAACATTTATCAAAGGAGGAATAAAACGTTAAAATTGTTATCTAATCTGACATCTCAAACATATTCTGTATCAGTTTGTTGCAGATTTACACTGAGGGTAATTTTTAAGTCCATGATTAATACTTAAAGCCTGCACTGTTCCTTCAGTCAAACATTCGTTTAAACTAACAATCATAGATCTTTTGAAGAAATTATCATTTGAATCTCAAAGTGTTTCAATTAAAAGAATGATCCAAAACCAGGTCAGATTCTGTCTGATCAGAGTAGAACTGAACCATCATATAATTGGATTAATTGGGCTGAATCACAGTGCCAGATGTCTGCAATTTGCTGTTCTCCATTCAGACTCAAAATACCTTTTTCACACACTGTTAACATGGCTATATATTTTTTACTCACCTCCTATTTTTATATTAACGTCAGCTCGACGTCATTGTTGTCCTGCTGACGAGGACCATTTTAATGAGGTTTCAGTTTTAGAGTTTTAATTATTTTCCAGCAGATTGCAACTATTTGCAGTGGACTCCTCAAATTACGCTTAAAACTTTTGGAGATGGATAAACATTTCAGCAGAGTTTAGCCAAGAACATGATGAAAAATAACAGAAAATGAAGGTGCAAAAGCTCAACAGACTGCAGCATGGGTTGGTTCTACACAAGGTCAGGTCCTGCACAAAACTTTTTTTTTTTGTCAGTCCAGTAAGGACTTCTGTGTTTAAAGTGGAAAATGTGTTGATAAGTGGGGTGTTTTTCACTAAGTCCTCATGCACCTCCAGCATTATCATTGTTGTCTACAAGTTGTGTACAATAACAACCCAATTATAACACTTTGGCAATGATTTTTTTTTTCTTTCTTATTAAAGTTTGCTCCGTTGAAATCCAAAGGCCAGCATGTTTTGATAAATTACTTTTTTTCCTCAGTGAAATATTGAAAAACATGTGATGCCACAAAAACAGGTCAAAGTGATTTTGTTGCCTGAATGTAGCCACAGGTGGGACTCAGTACACAAACTCTGGTGACAAAGTCCTTTACTTTCTGCGCCTGCTGTGCACCCAGAGACAAGGACTTTGGTAGACTTCATTATTAAAATTAAAACTATCGACATTAAAGGAATAGTTTTGGTAGGAAATATTCTTATTTTCCTTTGTTGCCAAGACTTACAAGAGAGGATTGATGCCAGTATCACCTGTGTAAAATATCATAATCCCAGTTAGCCTGGCTCTGTGCTAAAATAATAAACCCCCACCCCAACCCACCCATGTAAAGCTAACCAGTTTTGGTTGATTTGTAATGAAACCAGTTCTTCAATCTTCCTAGAGTCTTCATTTTTTCTTCACAGTGATGACAAGAATCCAAACCAGCTGTTTCTCCTGCTCTCAGTCTTTGTGTTTTTTCTTATTTTGCCACCCACCAGGAAGGTTGTGGCAATAAGCCCCCTTACTGACTGTCTATTCCAGATAGAACCCCCTCTCTCCTCCTCACCTTCAGTTACCTGAGTGTTATCGTTTTTTTCAAAGTCCTTGCTGCTTCATGAAACAGCAACAACACCCCTGCAAGCAAACTACACCCTTAAAATGTTTTAATAAAGAATTAGATTGCACATTAAAGCTGCTGTTGTTTCATTTTTGCTGTTGTTTTTGGTCTTTTTTGCAGTGAGTTGGTATTTTAAATGCCAGGACTCGCCTCCCCAGGTACACCAAAACAAGTTTCGCCCAACGTTACATGATGCATAATTGTGATTGGTTTAAAAATATACAAACAAGCCAGAGCATTTTTCCCCCCTGCCAGACTGATAATGGGTTGCACTGGTACAGCAGTAAAATTGAGAGAGAGGTCTGGCAAGCTAACCAGCTGCTGGTCTAATCGTTAATGGACAAATATGACAGTGGTTTTGTCTTCCTATTTGAATCACTAAAAAAACGTATTACCTTTTTCTGACGTAACTCTGAAGAGCACCATTAACAAACTTAGTCTGAGTACAGGTGGCACTCGTACACATATTGTTTTTTAATGCTTTAAATAGCTAATTTTCATCAAGATATAACAATCAACACAGTGGTCAGAGCTAATAAAACAAATTTGTGCAACAAAGCATTTAAAGAAGTCTTAATTTGTTGTGTTTGTTTGTTAAACATTAATTAGCGATTGATTCGAGTAACGGATTGAAAGGTTGATAAAAGCCTTGAGCCCTGCATAAAGAACAGTATTTTATCAGTACAAATGAATATGATTTAAATAAAAACAGCATTGGTTCAGTGTTGAACAGGTAACATGAGCCGTTAGTATTCTAATAATAACCTTTAGGATGTTTCTTTCCTGTTTCCCCTCGTTTTCCACTTTCCTTTATCTCCTTCAGTAGCTTTGAGCTCCTGATGCTTTAGGTCTAAGCTAATGATTTTTATTCATTGTGTTCTCCATTGATTCACTAATCAATGCGTTGAGGATGCTGCAAAGCTTCAGTTGCCTTTTTCCTCCTCAACATGAGTAATTTACCTCAGGTCATTATGGATGAGCCGTACAGAGATGCCAAACAAAAGGAGTGGGAAGATTTTTTTTTTTTTTCAGCAAAGGATTAGATGTGTGATTCAACATAGAATGCAAAAAATAAATAAATGAATATCAATAATGTGAACTTTATCTTTGCAAACAGTTTTTTTTAACTGTTTTTGATAACAGTGTGAATAGCACAAGTAACACTGACTCTTATGACTGACTCTAATGCTTTCCAATCAGATCAGGGCCACTCTCATATTTGGTTTTAAATTAGATTCAGATCAGATTTTTCACAACTAAAAAGTCTGAAAAGCCACAAAAAGTCATCACTAAAATGTATCTCTGCTCTATTTATCTTTGTCCGTATTATCCTCTGCTAATATATTCCATTTTCATTATACATCAGTTTATAAATGGAGGTGGACTTCAGTGGCCTTCATGTTTACATCAGCCAAACAAGAAAATCAGATCTGAACAGAAAATCTGAATGAAGCACTGAGGCTTTATGAACATGCACGATACAAGAACCCTGAAACTGAAAGAGCCATAAATGAAAGTCAGCCCTCATTTACTCATTTGTGTTTTTACTACAGTGACAAGCCAAAATTTCCTCAATGAAAAAGACTGATGTGTACTGTATTCTGTGGCTTGTTTTAGAGATTATATGCTGTAACATTTTTGTTTCTCTACTGTGGACCCTGCATTTGTCCAACTAAAGCTTTCAGTGTGCAGTCGCAGATTTCCATTTAGAAGTGATGAGAAACACAAACCTCACTCTGAGTGACCAACGTCCATGAGAATGTCCTCAAGCAAGGCTTTGGGCACTTGATTGCAGCAGTGAAGCAGCTCAGTGGACAGTGGATGATGATGATGATGACGATGATGATGATAATGATGGTGGTGGTTTTTCTCATCAGCTCTCAGGTGTGAATGAATTAAAACTGTGAAACAGGGTGTGAAGAGGAATGATGCAAGGAAGAGGGATGAGTGCTCAGTTGACTCACATCATTCTAGCTGCTAAAATAAGTCCACGCACACTCACACTCACACACATGTGCACAATACGACGTCTTACGTCCTTGACAAAATGAAGGAAAGTCACAAGACTCCTTATTGGTTTCTTCCTCCTTTGAAAATCCTGGATACCATCAATATCGCATGAAGAAGGCAATCAGCTAAGCCTGACCACCCCTCTCTCTTCAGCCCTGCGGCTCCCGAAGCTCTGTCATCATCAATGAGACCAATCACATTGTAAATGCACATAATCAAAGCGCTTAACAAGGGGGCTCTCTGCCACAGACCCTCCTCAATCCCTGATATTTTGATTTTCCTCAGGAAGTGCATGTTGACAATGACAGAGAGAAAGTGTCACGTGTAATCTGAATGGCGTTAAATACAATGGGCAGTCAGCCCGTCACGTCAGGCAGAGTGGAGGGTTGTAATCTTCTCCGTTGACAGTAAATAATGACATGACTGGAGAAAAGCGTTTGCATGAGTAACTCATCCATAAAAAGTATCAGTTTAGGGAAGCAAAGCTTTGATGGGTTTTTTTTCCCATATGTTCAGTGCAACAAAATGAGACAGCAGTTCTGTTTAAACTGAAGGCAAATTAGTATTTAAAATAAGAAAAGTGAAAGCAGTTCATTTTATAAGACGTAATGTTGTTTTTCTTTGACAGAGAATAAAGAGTGTCAGGAAACAGAGACAAGAGAAGGAAGCTTCATTTTCTCTGTTTTTATCACAGCACTAATTTGCAAACCTCAACTCTTTTGCCTAAATATAATCAGTCACTGACACCACCTGCCCACTCTGCTGATACCTGAATGTGCCTATGGAGTCTTCAAAGTGCTTGAGGAACCTGATTGCAGACGTCAAACTAAATCTGGAGCATCTGAGTCCAGATATCCTACAAGACGTAAGTAGCCTAGTATTCAGAATAACTCCTCTCCCCTGCCTGCACCTGCATCCTTTGCGTTTGTGTGGTTTTTAGTTTGGGTTTTCACACTTTACACTACATTACTCATCCACACTTACACTACTGATGCCAACAAGGAACATGGCACACATCCAGAATTTACTTCTTAGTTTATTTATTGCATTAAATAATTTAAATTTGGATGTTCCCTTCCCCTTTTTGCCATGTTCCAATGGCTCATTAATGTAAATAACTAGGACAGGTCTAAAATTTAATTTTTGTATCATTACACAGTATAGCATATATCAACACCCATATCACACAAAATATGATAAAGTCCTGAATTGTATAGCAAATAGTTTCTTGATTTAAGTATAGAAATGGGGTTTTTTTGCTCTCAGTGGGAATGAATGAAATTATAACTTTTTGCTCATATGATATTTCATTTTAAAAAAAAGTGTTATAATTTATTTGATTTGGTAAATGTAACATACTTAGTAATTATGTCTCATTATTGCGATGATCAAGCAGCCTTAAGACGAAAATGATCATGATGACAATAATTTGTCCCCATAAGCACGTAATCATGACTATAAAAATTTCTCATAATTCTGTTTTAGGAGGCTTAAACAACCATGACTGCACTGACCTCTATGATATCCTGCATTAAAACTGTGAAACAGCACAATAATAGCTGCTCTGTGACATTAACTGTTTGTATTTTTTCTAGAATGATGATCTGTGTTTTAGCGCCCTCTTGTGATTAATCTCTGAAATTTTGACTCTAACGTCTCTGTTGACTTACCCAGCTTCACCTTGTGCACGAACTGGTCCTGTAAATATTAGAATATGTTTTCCTTTCAAGTGTAGACAGACAATTTATGTCGCAATTCATAATTATTTTTGTGAGAAATGGGATATTTCTTAATATAAAAACCTTTTTTTCATCACAGTACTGCACCACGTTTCTAACACAGCCTTTTGAGCCATAAATGAGGTAAAATTTTATTCACTGATTTAATGGAGACTGTAACAGTGCATTTGTGGGCTCTTATTCAGAAGAAAAATGGCTTTTCAATGCTGTAAAAAGCATCAAATTAAAACACAAATTAAGTTTATTTCACTATTATTATCCTCTTGATTTGTTGAGTCACTTACATTCTTTCAAAAGCAAATAAATATCACAAAACAAACAAAACAAACCCTCAATCAGAGCTTCATATAATCCAATATACAACTATACACCCGTGTTTGAGTTCTAGTCTGGTAAATTATCTTCCAACAATAAGCAGTCCCACTTTAGCTTCTTCCTCTGGTGGTTCACACACATCAGTCTGTGCTGCTGCCCCTTCAGCTGTAATTCCAGAGGAAAGCCTTGTTGTCCAAAACATTGGCCAGTTTAAGGTTGAGGGGCTGGTGAAATTCCCTGAGGAGGTCTCTGGTGGCTGGAAGCATGGGACCCAGGTTCCTGTCTGCCGCCCGCCGAGTGTTAGACATGGGCCGTTTGGTCAGTGCTGCCTCCACCTGCTTGGACAGAGGACCTGCAGGGAGGATGGGAGGTTCATGTCAGAGTCCTTATCAATACACAAGTGAAGGCCCAAGACAGAAAAAAACAGATGCAGGTATTTTAAAACATGGGCTCTGTTTGTACATGTTTTGATGTGCAAATGAAAGATTTTGTAATTTGTTCCAGCAGATCGCCCCAGAGAGTAGCTGCAATGGCTGCAATGTAATCCTTTTAAGCAACTTTTCTATGTCAACTAAAACTGTTATAGGCTGCAGCTGTTTTCCTAAGTGTCTAACAACATTACCAAAAAGATTAGTGCAGTGATTGAACTTTTTGTTGGAGTAAAATCATTTTTGTTTTACTGTAAATCTAATGGGACTTACCTGAAGTCTTGTTAAATATGTAAAAATTCAAATGAACATGCAAAAAACAAGGCCCAGGTTAAAAATAATACTCAAATTTCCTTTAAATTAAAAATCAAAGAGCATGTTACTGTGGCTTTTTGAATACATACCTACACTCAGAAAATCAAAAACTTTCTTGATTGTCACTTTCAGGTTGGCTGCATAGTCCTCCAGTCGAAGAACTAGGATCTGCTCCCTCTGGAAAACCGTCAGCCAGTCCAATAAGAAAATGATGTACATCCCTAAATTGAGCCTCACCTGTGGGAGAAAATCAGGTCGAGTCAACATCATAAGCATCTTGGGGTGAAATTATTTTGTCAGCCGCTGTTTCCAAGATCAATACTTTCTATCTCAACTGTTAATTAAACATGAAAGAGAAGTCCTTAAAATGTCCTGTGGTGAGAATATTTTATCAAAGTCAACAGCAGACAAAAAGATGGCGGACAAAGTAACATAAAAAGGTCATTGAAAAGTAAACTTTAAGGGATAAATTGGCTGAACTTTTTAAAATAAACTGAAAAGAAAGCAATAGTCTGATCATAAGAGAAAGGATTATTTGTGATATAGTTTGCATCTCTATGTAACTGAGCTCCATCATTGTCAAACAAATACTGAAATCCTTCAATATAAACATGGACACTGTAGTTTGCTTTGAGTCAACACACACACACACTGTCCTGCTGCTGTAAGTACTTGCAAATATTTGCCGACAAATGCACATTTACTTCCAGTCTGAGTGATGCTTGCTAAAGGATAAGGAGGTTGGCTAATTTAGAAAAAATGAAACAAAGTATTTCAGAAATTTTTAGTGAGTTTTTTCAGAGCCCTAAACAGGGAAACTGAAAAATATTCAGGCATAAAAAGGCACCCCTGTTGGTTTTCTTCTGCTGACAATAAGAGACAGACATTTAATTCACATGCACTGTCACTATGGGTCCTCAGGAGGGCGCCATAGTACAACACTAGCTGCTGAAACTCAGATACGACTCCAAAGAGAGAGACAAAAGATTTAACAGATTTGTTTCGTTGGACTCAGAATTGATTCTTTTTCTGATCTGATGGTTTAAGGTCGAGCTGAGTTTTGCTTTTTACTGAAATAAATGTCCCAGGATAACAACGCTGTCACCTACATGTTGTGATTAAGGCTGACAGCCGACAGAGCTCATAACTCAGCTCACTCCTGTGGGAGCGCTGCCTGAAAGGATATACGCTGAAGGGTCTGAAGTAACTCTAGCCAGCTAGCTGGTCTTTTTTTTAATTATTATTATTCCCTGCAAGGAATTAAGACACACTTCAGAGCAGCAACAGGTAGAAAATCTAAAAGAAGAAACTAAATGTTTTTTTTTAGCACAATTAAATGTAGAAAAGCTTTTTTATTCCTTTAAAAACATTTCTTTTCGAAGTGATCGTCATCATTTCAGCTAACCGGCATTGTGTTGGAGAGGCTGGTGCTGTAGACGCAGGAACGAAGTGACCTCTCAGACAGGCAGGACTGAAACAACTGTACAGACTCTATGACCTTCTGATGAAAGTCCTCAGCTGACTTGTTGGCCATCTTAAAGTACAGGTAGTCAGAATAAAGCCTGGAGACAGAGACAGAGGTGTGAGCCAGTTGGAGCTATGAAAGGACATTTTACTGGATGAACAAAAAGAGTTATGATGTTGCAACAATGGCTCACTACCTCTCCACTGGATCTCTAAGCATGATGATTATTTTGGCACCAGGCTGGACTGTGTGGATGAAATCCTGGGCCAGGAACGGGGGATCTGTCTCGTCCTTGTCCCCTTGCAGATAACTCCAGGCCTGGTTGTCCCACATAGTCGATGCACTGGCTTCACCTGTCAGGGCATTGGCAGTCTTAGCATCACCTTGGGCAAAAACACTTGTTTTTTAAAAAAATTCAGCAAGTAGTGCACACAGTCAGGCATAATAATGTACAGTAGCAGGCACAAGGTTGAGCTGTGCTTTTCTGCCAAATTATGCAAGAGATGTTGCAAATACCTTCCTTATCTTGGAATATTATGCTCTCTTTAACTACACTTGGACAGATTTGTGACAGCACAGCATGCAAAATCCAAATAAGGAGTTTGTTTCACTTGGCCAACCAAAGCTAAGTGAGCTAAACCTTATTAACAGCAGATTTTGTGGAAGAAAATCTATAAGACCGAGTTAATATTAAGGATTGCCTTCAAAAGATCAATGCTACTTCACATCAAAAATGTAATTTCTTTAATTCCAAGCTGGTTGATAAATATTCTCTACTGTCTTTCAGAGCTTGGAGAGCAAAGTTTAAAGGAACCTGATTTATATTCACAGATGCATGGCTCCCTGATGCGTTTGAGGTTTTGTGTACACTTCTAAAAACACCATGCTGTTCTGTTACACCACAGAATATCTTGAATAACGGGAGCAGCCCTTTAGTTATCCTGAGGCCAGAGCCCCTTGTGGAAAATTGTCTGAAAATGAGCGAGGCCCAGATTAAAGGAAAGGGGGACAAAAGAGAGCTGCAATGTGAAAAAAGGTCTGGATTGAATTGTTTTGCTGATCAAAGGTCCTTAGAAAGGGACAAAGGAAAACTTTAAAGGCAAGAGATCCTTCCATCTGAGACACAATGGGCACTAACAATATGAAATCATACCCACCCACAGACAAACACTTTCACATGTGTTCACCTGTTATGAACTGCAGTGCTCGGTGACTTCCAGATGAATTTCCACTGATTTCTCTTTGGATGTTGTGGGCTGCCAAGTCAAACAGATCCAGGTAATCTTCCACAGGAAAACTTTCCTGGAAGCCATCTTTGAAACGGATGTAACCTGCACCGTGAGGCAAACCAAAATAACACTCATTATGTACTCTTTGATACACCTATACACCATAACATTCATTTAATGGATTGTACAAGCTTTGAAACAGGTTTTAGAAGATTTGAAGCTGCAGTGTTTTGCTTTAAGTACCTGCACATAAAAAGAGCTCGACTCCGGTTTGCAAAGCACTTAAGAACAGAGACAAACAGGCAGACAACAGACACACAGTGCAACAGTAATACAAGATATTATTTTTTCTCTTTTTTTGCAGTTTACATAAGCTGTTGAAACACAGCACTTCCTGCAGGCAGCTCACAGTAAGAATGAAGAGAATCAGAGAATTTTATTATGAAGCAGCTGCAGAGGGTCTGCAGTTAAAGTCAGACGTAATAGGTTTGTTTTCTCGCTTGCAAACTAATGATTTATTTCCAAATGTTGACATTTTGGCATTGATACATTAGAATTTAATTTTACAAAATATGTGCTTGTTAAATTTGTTTTCGATCATGAATATAATTGATATCCATGTTGGACATTAAAATGTGTTTTAAAAAATGGTTTGGACGATCTCACAGCACTGAAAGGAGTCATTTTTAAAAACAATATGCTAGAAGCATTTACTGTCGAGTCTCATGGAGCTTAAAAAGTCAACCTAGAAGTAACATATTCACAAACTAATGACTCGATTCTTTTTTGTTTGCTATTCACAATAATTTTAAATAATCCTTCTTATCTAGATCCTTTTAGTTAATCTCTTTTCCAGAGGAGCCCAGGTCAAGAGAAGGATAAATGTTCACATAAAAGTTTCACATAAAACACAAACCGCACAACACAGATACTCAGATAAAAGACTGCGATGAATATTTTCATTATCAATGAATCTGCCTTATTTCTTTGTAGCTTGTTCCAAAATACATCAGACAACAGTAAAAATAAAAGCCCAACAATGTTCCAGATCAGACATCTGTTTTATTGTCCTACAGTCCTAAAACTAATGAAGCTTCACTGGAAGGCCAAGGAAAGCCTAAAATATATATAATATATAATATATAAAACCAAGAACTAACAATGTTTGTCATTTTTTCCACAATAATCAATTAACTGATCATTTCATGTGTAGCTTTCTTTAAATGAATGTAATCCCTAGTTTTAACTTCCCTACAGTCCATCAGAGTCCAAAAACCTTTGACAAAATCACCAAATTATTTGCAAACACTGTCCGTCTCCTGCAGACTTACCAAAGCGTTTCCTCGTCCACCAGTGTGGCTCCTTCATCGTGTTGAACTTGACCTCTGGGTGAAGCAGCAGCCTGTGGAACAAGTCGGTCGTGCCACACTTTGGCTGGCCGATGATGTAGAAGAACGGCAGACAGCGCAGACGAAGCAGTTTGCCGTCTCTGTGATGTAAGTGCTGGTGAAAGTTGGTCTTCAGGCGGTCGCACACAGTCTTGAAGCTCTTTGAACGCACAGTGAAGAGGTTCCTCCCGTATGGATCAGTGCTGAGCTCACCGAAGAACTCCTCATACCAGCAGGGACTCTTGATGCCGGGCAGGAAATGACGAGGAATTACAGAGAACAACTACAGAGAGGAAAGATGGTAAACAACACAGAGGATGGACAAAATAACAGAAACTCTGTGTAATGCTGCATAGCCCCTTCAGTTTATCAAGATTTGAAGATATTATGTTCCATTTTTGTTTGACAGGGTATTTCTTCAATATCTTAAAGGTCTTTTTCACAAAACACAGCATCTCAGTTTTCTTAATATATGTTATTTAGACTGTAAGCAAGTTGTTTTAAGTTTTTGTGATTTAAAAAGTAAAAAAAAACATCTCTAATTTAAGGTCGCATGACAGGATTTTACAGCTTTGCCACTGATTCATCATCGTATTCAGTACTAAGGCAATCTGTATGGCTGTTAGTTGCATTATGTTGCTTTAAAAACTCAGTTACATCTTCACATGTCACACACTGACACATACCACTAAATGGCACTCAACTCACTGACTCACTGCTGCTGTAATTGTGATTTCCCATGTTACTGCCAGACTCGCTGATGCTTTGGCCATAAACACTACAAAATTATGTAGGATAACATGGAAAAGCATGATAACAACATCCACCAAACACATAAGAAGGATGCAACGCTAACACATAGCAGTCAGTGAGACCTTAACAGCACTTAGTGATGCATGAAACCCGATATTTACTTAACAGCCCGACAACCATTGAGTTGAATCAACAACTCCATGAGTCCTAACAAGGACTGATTATTATGGGCTTCACCAAACAGGCATTTACTGCAGTGCGGACTGTAAGGTGTTGTTATTAGTCATTTTCCTACTGAATTATCATGTGACAGCATATGTATGTCATTATTGGTCTACTGATGTACAGCAAAAATAAAAAATACTGTTCTTCCAAAAACTTACATGGGATTCTGTTTCAATGATTTCCTTTTCACCCGGCACCTTCCTGGGTGTGTATTCCAGTTTGGAGGTGATGATCTTTACCAGCAGTTTCATGTCTATTAAATTCTTTTCAGATGGAGCTTCAGCTGCAGCCGCGCTGGTCAGGACAACAACAGGTCTGAATTGATCGGGGGAGGGGGTGAACAAAAGTCCTTTCCTGTCCCACGTCAGGACGTACGAAGCCATGATGACAAACATGAGTGTCAAGCCCATCAGGAAGCTAACCACTTTGACTTTTGAGATGCTCCGCAGGTTTGTGAGCGACAACTTCTGAACCCACTTGAGATCCAAATTTTCAGACATATTTGGTTGCCCAAAGTCAAAGCCTGTCCTGACAGGCCTTTTCCCATAATCCTCAGCCATTGGCAGGCTGTGGAGGCTGTAACTGTGGTCAGTTGGGTTCTTGCTCCCATATTTGCAGTCTGATAGTGGCATAATGACATGAAGGAAAAAGGAGCGAGGAGATTATTCTTTGAAAGCTTCACCTACAGTGTCCCGATGTGTCCATTCATCATAATTTATAATCTGCAGGTCATCATTCGTCTTCATTTCCTACATGCTCCCCCATCTTCAGCAGGGCCTCCTGTAAATCAGAAACAGTTGTTCAAACATGGCACATGACTTTTTTTTTTTTAGACGACTTCTGTTTTCTTTACACTAAAACTGCAGCAGCAGACTTTGAAGTATTTCAGTCATCCCTTAGAAAGGTGGTATGAACAGTTTTAATATTAGGGAACCTCCTCGGGAATCAGTATGTGTATGTTTAACTATACACCCTCTATAGCACAAGTCACCTCTTAAATGTTTGAGGTCATATGTCGAGTGTGTGTGGTCTTCTGGATGGAGATCCTTCACTTTAGGATGAGGGTTGTATAGCACATGCAAAGAAAAGCTGGACTAAAAGACTTTCAAGGTCAGAATAATAGTTACTCTGTAATTTAAAACTAAAAATGCACGATTATTCTCTGTGAGCTAAAAGCCCGCTGAGAGCTCTGTTTTGTTAACCTGGAAATATTATTTTAAGATCAAGGTTTTTCACTGAGAGAACCAAGTCAGCTATTGATACAGGTGGACATTCAGTGTGGCAAGTGCGTGCATTTTATTTTTTTTTCCTTCCACATGATTACTAAGAAAGAAGGCATTATTTTTATAAGTTCCAGACATCAGAGTGTAAAGTACTTTTAAAACACTTTTCTGACATTTCCTCACACGGTAATGTATTTGTTAGATTCAACAATCCCACCGGGCCAGTGAATAAAACCTGAAGTGGTTCTACTAAACTGGAGCTTTTTCTAATGTTAAAGTGCTGCTGGAAAAACATGCTCATACTTAAAAAGGTTCAATTCAGAGCACAATGATAGACCGTTCAAACTCAGTCACCTCAGGCTTCATCACTAGCTTTTGTTCCATGTTAGTAAATCTACGAATCCCAGCTGTAGCATTTGATTAGGCACATTATTCAAACATTTCAAAACTATTTAGTACTTGCACAGAAAGTGCAGCTACTATAACTGCTATCAAAACATTCAGTCTAATGTACTTTGGTTGTCAGTACAATACAAAGCCATGTTAAAACAAGAAAGAGACAGCATTTGAAATTTTGCTGTCGGTCTTGTGTTTATTAGCAAAATAGTAGCAACATTTATAGATTAAATCTTATCAAAGGGCTCCTCTTCTGATTTCACAGCCAAGTTCAGTTTACTGATAATGGGAAAGACTACTCAGCCTGTAAATCCATAAAAATCTGTTTTCTTTTCAGACATTTTCAAAAATCATGACAATTTCATTATAGGACAGTGAAATAACACACAGCTTGGTGGTGACCTATGCACACATTTGTTTGCTCTTTCCAGCTGCTATCAAATCTTGGTTTTGTTAGTGCTTACAGCCTTTTTTATATCACAACATTGCAACATCGCTATAAATTGTGGGTTACTCAAACAAAGTCTGCATTACTGAATTTGTGCAAAAAAGCCCTCGAACACTTGTAGATTTCCTAATGGGACAGCTCTGAGTCTTTGCAGACCTATCAGGAATGCACAGCAGTATCTGCAGACCTACGTGGGTAGACGCTGGCGTTGGGCAAGAACTTATTTTTTATCCCTCTGAGGGATTATTTTTCCTCATATAATGAAATATCTTTAGAGAGATGGGCTCTTTAATATACCAATGACACCACTTGCTAAATGTTACTCTGACAGTAGTTATTAGTTTAGGTTTATAGGGAGTGGAGCTGCTGCTGATAATGGCCCTTATTCCTCCCTTAACTTGATATGTTTTATTTGTCAGTGTTTTGATTTTTGAATGCCTTTTAATGATGTGTAAAGCCATACTTAACTGCGTTTTGATAAGCACATCAATCAATTCTACAGTTCTCTGGCGATGTCTTTGTAAGTTTTTTATTCCTTCAAATACATGGTTTTTTACCTTCTCCGTTCTCTGTAACTATGACTCTATTGTTCTCATCAATGATTAATGCATAGTTTCGAGGAAAATTTCAAAGTGTGAGAGAAGAGAGAGATTTGGAAATGTGACGGAGCATAAAGAGGACAGTGAGAGTCAAGGGTAAAGCACAAAGTAGAGAAGTGAAGCAGTAGAGATGAAAAAAAACTGTGAGAAAGAGGGAAAAAGACAGCCTTTAGACTTCTTTTGGTGTAAGAATCAATATGTGGCAGGAATCAAACAGCAGGTGGGACTGACTGAGGTGAAACTCCATCAACAAAATCCTGCTGATTTAAAATAAAAACCTGCATTCGTCATTGCATTAGATCCCTTTGATGTCCTAAAAGCACAAAATGTCAAGACTATTACTCACACTGGTGCAGTGTGTTGGGTTGCTTAGACTGAATTTTGTGCGATTATCTAAGGTTTTGCAGACTCAAGGCTACGCAGCTACAAGCTAAATACCATCCACAGTAGCTTAGTTTGTTGTGCTTCTTTGTTCCCCTGTGCAGTTTCTGTATTGGCAATATCTTTCTCCTTTGTATCTTCCATATTTTGATTTACTCTCTATTTAAGATTACAATACCAAGGTTAAGAGCTGGCACATTTCAATACTCAAAGAAACTGTTCAGAATCACACATGTAACATATGGGATTTGCATATATTTACGTGGGTTTCAGCGGACAAGTTTTGTCAACATATTGTTAACATATCACAACATCTGTTCGCAGGATTTTTCATGACTTGAATACTAACAGTCTCCAGATGATTATCCTAATCTGTTTGGTGAACCCCTGACCTTTCTCTTGGGGCCACTATCAGGTCAAAAAATATCCCATTTGTAGAAATGAAATTTCAAAATTAAACGGGCAGATTGCCATGGAGTATGGAGAGCACAGAAATCCTCCCACAGGACCAACTTTTTACTTTCTGGACTCTGTGTATCTCTCTTTCCACATTCACAGGTCAAAATATCAACTTTTGCATAAGAAATTCCATGAGATAATATGAATACTGTCATCAGATTTGTCAAATTTATTCAGGCAACACCTTTTGTTTGCTCAACCCATAGTTTCTTCATTTCTAATGCAAACTATAATGCCAAGACTGCAAGTTAAGTTATAGGTTCATGAACTCTACTGGCAATAGTTTTTGAAAGTATTTGAAAATGTACCTTTTGACCTGAAAATGTCATTAGATGAAAGGTAAATCGAAGGTGAAAGCATTCGAAGTGTAATTTTATCATCTGAGGCCCATGAATGTGTATGTGTACATATTACAGTGACCCATCCAACAGCTGTTGAGATACATCCAGTAAAAACAAAACGCTGGTCCTCTGCTGCTGCTGCTACAGGAAAAGTCAGTGGATCTCCAAAGTCATTTGAGTACATCATCTGGAAACCATGAATATATATATTCAAGTGTTAATCCATGTAGATGATATTGAGATGATTTACTGAAGTGGCAACTTTATCTTGTTGTTAACACTAGTGGACAAGTTCAAGGGATCACACAAGTCATGAGAAATGTTCCTCTAAGAGGAAAGTGTGGAAAGTGTTATTACAAACCATCCAAAAGTTGTTAGGGTATTTCATGTTAAGCCACAGCTGTCAACCCCCTGTGGTTTTAAAAAAATGATGCGGTCAGCAGCTTGTCTCTTGGGTCACATTGCGTCACATGATTTTACCATATTTTTAGCAACACTAGAGCAAACTCAAAGTCATGAGAGTTTCAAGGTCTTGTTCTGTAATCAGTGCTAATATGTTGCATATGACACCTTTAATCCTTTAATGATCATGTCTTTAGCACACATGCAGAATCGGACACATTCAGTTACTTTAAATGAGATGACACCTCTTAACTCTCCATCTCAGGGCTATTGAAAGTGCAATACATTTGAACAACTTTTTTTTATACCCTGATCTCTCACAGAAGTCACGTATAAAAAAGGAAAAATAAATATCAAACAAAATTACAGCAGACATCCATCTCATCTCACCACAATCCTAACATCTCAGTAAATAAAAAGATGAAACAAATAAATGTGGCTATAATTATACATCAGTTTAAGACCATTAGGTAATTTTCACCAGATTGGATAGAACTGCTTACTAAATATGTTCAGCCTTGTAAAAGGATGGTCCATCATAACAGCAGCTTCTGGCTGTTACATGGTCAAACCATGAAGCTCATTATTTTTAATTAGCCCCAGCTGCACATGTTCCACAGCTGTGTGTTAAATTTAGATTCTAACCTCCAACCTGCTGATAAATATTAACCATTACTACTGTCAAACTCCTGGTCAGTGTCTTGTACCTTCTCCTCTTGCAGATAGAGGACAAGGTGGCAGTATATTAAAACTTTATTGCATTTACTGCTATAAAATTTTCTCTCTTATGCATCTCCACTTGTTTCCTGAAATTCTATTTGGGTTGTTGAAGACATGCATTTCCCACAATGTCTTCCTGTCTTGCATAAACGCTGCCAATCAACCACAATTCATCCGTGCTGCAGATACCGACATACCAACTAAACAGCAAGTGAAAATCAGCATCCCTGCAGAGCTTTTCCAGAGACATACTGCTGCGCGCTGTATGCAGATGTACAGCTCTTTTAAGCATCAACATTATGGAAGAAAGATGGTCCACTAAGATCACAAAGAGAGCAGACAATCTCATCTGAGAACCAGCACTTAGTACACTCGCATATTCTCGCCTCTCCTGAAACATGTTTTAATCATGTCTTCATGTTTATAACTGTGTAAACACACCCTGACCTTATACAGTACACTGTGTGACTGGGACTTGGCTGAATCCCAGAGCTTGGGAAAAGGGAGGCACCAATGCCACAAAAGGGAATAAAACAGTCTCAACGTTGATGATGGAGTCAAACAAAGACGGATGTGATGCAAAACAGCAGTAATAATACAACTTTTAAAAGATAAAGTAATTTGAAGGACAGGAAACAACAATTACTCCCCTCTGGAAGGTACTCAAAGATCTTTTTTTTTTAAGTTTCTCTGGCCCTTTTCATAATCAGATTATGGATGAAGTCTTGGCAGGAAATCTCACAGCTCCCCGAGAGCTCAAATGTCTCAGGAAGTGAACTTCATTTGTCTCATGATGGACTTGCCTTGTCCTCCCTTTCCCTTTTACTTCCCCCTTTAAGAAATGATGAGAGAATTTATTATTTTTGACAAAAGAATGATGTTCACCCTCACAGGAATCTGATCCCTTAATCGGTTACAAGGCGGCTGGTGAAACAACAGTACAGACTAAACTAAACAGAAGAAATATTGGAGCTCATGTTTAACAGCAGTGTCTGTCTTGATCAGCTAGGTCACCACAGTCCACCTTGACATCTGGAGTGCAGATGTGGCCCTCAGCTCAACTGTGTATTTGTGCATGTGTGTGAGTGTATACAGTATCTCTGCATGTATATGTTTTTTTTTATAGTAACAGTTTGTTTGCCTTAGCAGCGCTTTAAAACCAATGTGACATTAATAACAAGCGGGGGACATCTGAAACGTTTGTCCTACTGTTTAATGAGCGCAGGGAAGGAATGATTTGCAAGACAAAAGGTGATCTGAGGTCAGTGAAGCTTTTGTCTTTTAAAGGGTATTTACAGTCAGGCATAATTTGGGTCTTATTTTAACAGTTCTAGACGTTGTTTCTATCATTCATTGTGCTCACTAAAGTGACTGCTGTGATCTGCGACATAACATCAAAGTCAGACTGTCAGACAGATTTTTCCATCTTAACTAAACTTTTTGTTGAAGTGCGAGAACCCAGAAGGCTGGTAATGATCTCTACCCTGCACAGGAAGACTGCATGGATTTATTAGGAGAACTGAATTTGCATGTTCTCACTTCCATGTTTGCACACATGGAAATCTTGATCAGGACCCCTTGGTGTCACTTTTTTAACAAACAGGGTACCTCTGCTATGTCTGTGTTTGATGCACTGGCTAAAAAATGCCTTAGGGGTAGTGGGTCCTGGTCACACACAGGACTTTAGCCAGGAGACCAGGATTTTAGCTCCAGTTAAAGCAAAAGTCAGCAGTCTTTTCCTAAACCTTATCAGGTGTTTTTGTTGCCTAATTTTAACCAAACTGTGACTGTTTCATAACCTTTAATACGTGCTTCAAAACAGCAACTGCCATACATGGTTAGCCACCTGTTAAAAAGGCCTTCTGATAGGAAGTCTTTGCATGTCGCACACAGACACTAAAGATGTTTCACTGTGCATAAAAAACATGACGCCAAGAGGCTTCTGTCAAAGTTTCTGTATGTTTGAGCAGGAATTTGTTGATTGGAAGAGGTGTAACACATTTCAGGATGGCGTCTACATCGCAATGAAAGCTGCTAAAAGGAAAAATGTTTTTCACACTTCTGCATTTTTCAGTACATAAAGTGTAATTAACAGAGTTCTTCCTCATCATGACTCTCTGCTGATTCTCCAAAAACATTCATCACATCTCGTCAATACAGAATTTAATTTTATGGCTATTTACTTTGTAATTTCAATTGGGTTACTTCACAGTGTGTAATATTCAGGAAAAGTAGGTGGAAAAGTCTTTTTCTAGCCAGCAGGTGTCATGTGGTCTGTAGTTCAAACTGTGGCCACCAAAACAAAATCACCTCACATTGCAGGACTGCTTTTTTTTAGGTCGTAATGGCATGTTTTCCCTTTAAAAAATGTAAGATTTCTTTTGGGTTTGTTAAAAAACTTGTTTCTCTTGCTTCATCTGTTTTTCCCAGATCTCAACAGCTAACTTGGTGAGTAACTGTTTGGGATAGACCCCATATGAAAGTTGTCATGAGCCAGAACGTCTCCTGATACGCCCCGTCTTCCTCAGATTTCATAATTCTCAATGTTAGTAAAAATATTTAATTTATCCTTCTTCTTTTGGCAGCTCCATTTTATGGGAATCCCATCCAAACCAGCATGGAAATCTGATTTGGCATCGGCTTTCTACCTCAAATCCCTTGCCTGATGCAACCTCATCCTAATATATTTGGGCTTGAACCAGCAATAAAAAATGCAATGGCTTGTACTTCCCATTGGCTGAGGAGCAACAAAAATATTTCATTCAATTTTGTTATTTTGCCATGATTACAAAATGATGGTGAAGGTAATTAATGTGATGACAGTGGACTTGCATCTGCCAGGGTTAAGGTTATGAAAAGCTATTCTGAATACAGATAACTGAAAGCCTGATTCAGCTTTTTTGATTTTTGTTAATGACGCTAAGATTCAAATCTAAAATGGCAAAAAATTCCTGTGCTTTTGTCTTATCTTCTCTCAAGGACGATGAACCAGAGTAAAAGCAGCAGATTACAACCATCTGTGACACCAGGTAGTTTCACAAATACACCCCAGATGTTTTGACAGTGAATATGACTACAACAATTTAAAAAGTGTAGAAATCTGATCAAGAAAAATAGCCGCCTCTCTTTCTCTCTCTCTCTCGGATCAAGAAGGAATCAGTGCTTATAAAATATCAATCAGGATTTTATGACTGTATTGTCTTTATCTTGTCTAAAATGTCTTCAGACACATATTTTAGAATATTGTTTAGATGTAATACAAACTTTTGTGAACAGATACTAATAACAATCTGTGATTCCTCCAAAAGAGAAGTACGGGTAAGAATTATCCTCTATTGTAACTTTGCAGTGCTGGTTTAGATTACATGTTGATTTTTAATAAGAGGTACATTCCTTTTCATCGTGATTGTACATGTCTTTGTTTAAATAACAGCCCATGCTCACCTGATCAAACAGCATACTTGTATGAGGCGCAGACACACCACCTGATGATAGACAGGTGAACAGTTTACACTGGATGCGGTGCACTGAATGAACTGTACCTGAAAAGGGTGTGTGTGTGTGTGTGTGAGTGAGTGAGTGAGTGAGTGAGTGAAAGACAGCCCTTTTACAATTTCAGTAACCTAATCTCAGCATTACTACACTGAACTGGTTTTTTTTTGGTAAGTTTTCATTTATTTCAGCTACAAAGTATTTTGTTTAATACTAAAACTTAATGTTGACAGCTTGTAAAATTTTTAACATGACAATTCATGATTAATTAGGAAGGTAAACAACATTTTTTAAGGTGCATATTACAAGTGTTTTAATGATTAAGACATATGTGGTTGAATGTGAATAAGGTGTCAGTCTGCATGAACAAAGCATGCAAACTGTTTGTTTATTCCTTCACTCCCGGAGGTCCAGGCTAAGCCCCGAACGTCTTTAAATCCTAGAACCGCTCCAGGACACATCTAAGCAGAGTAACTCCTCTGCCTGATCATGTTTTTCACAAAAGTGGCAAAACCTCTGTCGGGGTTTAAGCTGGCAACCACAGCTCGATGTTCTCCAAAAAACCCGACACATGTATCTTCTTGATTAGCAAGCAGGGGTGCAGTTGGCCGCCGATTATGTTGATGAAAAACGCTCGAGGACAGAACCTGTCAGTGCTGTTCAACTGCCGCTTTTTTTTTTTTTTTTTTTGATTGTGTGTGACGACCTACTACTGTAAATCCCGTTAGCACACACAAAACATTTCCACATGTCGTGTAGCAGCTTGATCCTACTTGTTTGATTTCTTCATTAACTCTTGTGAGTCAAAAGCTGCTCAAACACTCAATCAGCTTCACGTAAGGGCAAAAAGGTTCAGACTTATGAAATTCTATTTTTTTTTTCCTTTTTTTAAAAGGACCTTAATTACTAAGTGTCATGAACAAAATAATTAAATCTTATGAATCACTCATTTTTTACCTTGAGTGCTGCCTGATCCTATGTTGTAATGCTTTTGTACTTTTGAGAAAATATTTTTCTTGGCTGGTGACTCAGACGAACTCTCATTCAGGGAAACAGCACGTATGCAGCTAATTAAACACATTTTGATTGGCTGCATGTCTTCGACTTAAACTGTTTGTTTTTTAAGCAATTTGAAGGTAAAGCTGTGTTCTGAATAAAGACTGCATGCAGCATTTAAATAGTGATGGTAGAATAGTGAGTAAGGTTTTATGATTTTGTTTGCACTTTAGAATAACCTTGGGTTATAAAACAATATGAGTCATAATGGCTTAAGTAGTCACGCTACAGTGAAATGCAATATATTATCTGCTGTCTATGTTCAAACATGTTCATTTATTTCATCAGAATTGAGTCAGTTCATCATATTATAGATTCAGCTTCTTCTCTTGTTATACATGCAAATTTAAGCAAACAACTTAATATTAGAGTGAGTAAATATGACAGGATACATTTTAAAGGCAAGCGCAGTAAAGGAGAAACCTTTCCAGAGGACACAATGCTCAAACAACACATCATCAGACTGAAAAGAAAAACAAACAAAGAAAAATTCCCCGGAAAAGCATCATCCATCATGAAAATTACTTAACGGCAAGGCAGCTCGAGCAGAACAAGCGGGGAGTGACGGATGCAGATAAAAGTTTGACCGCACCGAAGCTTCGTCTCTGAAACAGCTTTCATGATGAAAATAATGCAGAACCAATCGTGCATTACTGAGGGTCACTGTCATCTGAAGTTTTGAACTACCAACTCTTGAAATAGAAAGTGAGCCGTTGCCAGAACACTTAAGTGTCCTGCAATCCTCCCACATTCCTAATGTGAGCTGTTACAGAAAACTTTTCTTCCATTTGTGGTGGACCCCCGGAGTCCAGTCTAAACAATCTGATATGGTACAACTCGCTCACTCTCCCCTCTCATACTTTCAGCATTACCTAAGCCGTTTCGAACAGCAGCCCTTGCCAAAAGAAGCATGGCTTTGACATCTCAGCAGCTCCAGACGTTTTTTCTGCAAACTCAGGGGGCAACCTAAAACCTTCCTGCCCAGTCGACCAGGCAGGCTGCAGGGCTGCACTGAGGTTTGGCCTTGGTGCGTGCAGAGTTATGGGGCGTGGAGAGGTACTACAAACTGGCACTTTTGTCCTTCCTCTTCCACACTCCCACTTTTTCAGCCACCAATTAACAATAAAATACAACTTTAGTCAGTTAGAAACTTTGCTGGGTGTCCGCAGAGGCCAGTTTGTCTAAAGGTCATCTGCCTACCTGTCAGGACTTCTGCTCTGCACTCTGAGCAGAGCCGCAGCCTCTTTAATAGACAACAATGTGGGAGACAGGGGGGGGGGGGGGTAATTGCCCTAAATGTCAAACAGTGAGTGGACAAACAGCTAACACATCACCAGGTTACGCCCTAGACTTCCAAACCAAACCTGAATAATAAACTGAAAAAAGAATACACGAGTCAATTCATGGCTTGTTTGCTGGCACGCATGACAGAAACATAAAGGAAGAAATCAGCCAAGAGGAAAGACGTAGTCCGAGAATTCTGCAGTTCGTTATGTTACAATACACAAAATAATTATTGCAAGACAAGTGCAAGACACTGGGAGCATGTGTACAAATATTTACAGCAGTTTATCTTTGCTTCATAACACAGTTCTGTTTGTCACTGAGTCTCTGGAGGACCAAGAGTCTTTTACCCCCAAAGACATGACACAGAGACATCCTGCAGCTGTTCAGTGAGGGAGGAGATTTAACCAGGAGAATGTTAGTTTGACGCATTACAGAGTCCTAAACACATAGTTTTGCTTTTGTGGGACTTTATTGCTCATTTCTGTCACTTGGGCTCTTTGTACACGCACTGTTTGGACTATTGCCCTTGTCCTTCTCTGTGTTGCCACATGTGCATGTTGTCTATTCATAAACACAGCTATCCTACCCTAATGTCAGACCGACAAGATTTTATCACATTTCCTGACAGACTCATTAACTGATAAGTAGGTGAATATATTTCACACGCGAACGCAACAATTTTTAGATCAGAATAATGAACATTTACCAGTTGAATAAAAACGTCTTTTTTACTGAGGAAGAACATCGATTTACATATTACATTAAATTAAATTGAATTTATTTTATTTTATCGTAATCTATTTCTAAAGCTGATTAACAAAAATACTTACACTGGAGTTGGGTCCGCGCGACTCTTGTTTGCCCTCTCACGAGCCATGATGACCACCAATCAAGGCAATTAAAACAACCTGGCAGGTGTCTGTAAGAAAGACGGGACATAAACGTGGACGTATCCTCCGCATGAACGGTGTCATGTTGCTGAACGCCGCGGACATGCAGGACTTTCCGGAGTCTCCATCCGACTGAGCTCCCCCGCGCGCGCAACAGAGGAGTGAAGAGGAGGGAGGGGAGATGCGCGTGTCGAGCAGCGCAGGAAACACCGGCAGCACGAGCAATCTTATCTACGTTTCAGCCTCGAAATGCTTTTATTGATTAGGTTTGTGGTCTCGTATTGTATGGAGGGTTACTCGTGAAATGGAAAATAGTTCAAACCTAACTTCATTAAAAGTTTTTTTTTTTTCCAACTAGGGAAATGCTCAAGTACGCTTGATGGGATTCTATCTGGATTATTTCACATATTGATTTATTTTTAGAAACTCCCCTGAAGCTACTGTATTATCTCTGTTTAAGATTAAACTTTAATGCGCAACGGCCCAGTATCCTCATGATGCTCCTCACAAATAACAGTAACAGTGAATAAAATGCGAACCATTTCCTGTAAATGATCCGTTTCATTTGATTTGCCTGAATCACAGTCGTTTTATTTTCAAGAACAAAACAGACTCTGTGAATACATAAGAACACTCCAGCCTTGAACTAGGCTAATCTCCACATTATAATTAATCTCTGTTTGCATGTTTACCCCTTGTGCATTTTGAAACGATGAAAAGGTATTGAGGCATAACAAAGGTTACGTAACTGTAACCCCAGTTCTATAAGCACAGGCTTTGAAAATAGACTTTCTAAAGGGAACCTGTGAGGTACATCTTGAACATGGCTTTACACCATTGAGAAAGCACATGAACAGCAGTTAAAGATAAAGAGGTTAAAGACCAGATAAGAAAACATACCAATGCAAATAAAGAGAATAACAGGTCTGGTAAGGCCTCCCTGACACTCAGTTGGGTACCAGTATGGTAACAGTATCACTAATAACCTAAGAGCTCATGAGCCATGATCTTGGGAACAGAGGAGGGCTTCAGTCTGAATGTGATGCTGCTGTATAGTCCCCACAAGGCAGCATGCAGCTTGAGTGCACCTTCAGGACACATAGCTTAAATGCTGCTGTTCTTCAGACCAGGCCGGTGCTCTGAGTCATGGACACCATGGATGTCATTTTTTAAAAAAAGGGCCATCTAATTTCCCAAAGACCGAGGAGATGTTGTTGTTGATGATGCTGAAGAGTTAATGCGGACCAGTGCGGCAATGGGAGTGGGTCATGATGGGAAGACTCGCCTCTCAAAGTAACGACTCTATCCTCCAAAAAAAGGATAAAAAGTATTAATGTTTCTTGAAGGGAGAGACACCACGAAGATACTTTTAGAGTCCAGTCTAGGACAGAGTCTGTGTGAAGTAAAACAGAGTATTGCTTAAGCAGCTTGTAGAATAGGGATTGTGCGTATTCAGCAGCTTTCAATATGATTTTTAAGCAAATTGTGCAATCAGGGACGTTTACTGGTAGCATCTACAGCATGTCTTGTTATTACCTGAGAAGTTGACACATGCACAGCACAGGTGGTAACCATTGCTTTTTAGATGATGTCATAGTGTTTTTGAACTCATCGAGATTCTTTTCTGTAAAAGTTTTCATGACTCACCGTGTGAGTGGGAGTAAGTGTGGATGTTTCACAATTGCTCGACAGGCCTAATGATAAAACCACAAGCTCTGTTAAAACGAAACTGAACTGCAGGTCCACTTAAACATGGCAACATGGTATTCATTACTTTGTTTGAAAATAGGCTACAGGGCACATTCAAATCCAATTTATGCACAGGAAACTGTAAACTTGTTCTTTCGCTCATGCTTTGTGATCTCACAATTCTCCAGAAAAAAATCATCCTATTACAAGTACTGGATAACTAACTTACTGGATTTTTAATGAATCATTTTGGTGCAATAATTATTCCACAGCCTGCCATATCTGTCTCTGTCTCTGTGAATGCAGTTAATCTTCTTGAGACAAGGCTTAAAATTTGTCATCAGTTTAAGTTAAATGCATAGCATGAAATGACATCATACAGGCAAACCAGCCACATTTTTAACACTTGTGTGTATGTATAATTACCACTGTATCCTTTACTAAAAACACAACATAATTTATTTATTCTGATTTACTAATGCTATTGTTATAAGAGGAATTTATGTCATCCACACTGATATTAAGTTGATTTCTTTTCTACAATCCATAACCTTGTTTTTCACCGCTGTAATATTATTGCCAGTATACATTATTCTTTGCTTCAAAATGGCCAACCTTTATCTTTTGTTAAATACCTTAAAATGTATTTACAATCTGCTATGAAATTCCATTGCAACAACACTGTGAATTTTAAGCATATCATTACACTGTAAACATTGTAATTAAATCTGAAAAAGACATCACCAAACAACAGTGTGTCCAAAAATGAGAAGTGTGTTGCCAGTTATGATGTTTTTTTCTGCATGGATGGGTTTAACCCAGTGAAAAGACCTATCAGGATGAAATGAAATCCTTTCACTCCACTCGTCATCTTACGAGATAGAGTATTCTCTATAAGCCCTGCCATTGACACGTTCCTTCCTCCTTACAGGAAGGATATTAATTCTGTTGTCGAGAGCCAGCTCCCTCGCAATTCGTCATGACATCTGTTCCTTGCAGGGAATAAACAGAAAAAAATAAGAGAAATGAAATGAAGTGTAGAGGGTTGCTATGATGTTCATCTTTGGAGCTCCCACCGGTTGCTACTTTAAAGAGGTGAGATGGTTCATTTCTGACAAGTGAAAGAGCCTGCCCCGGGAAACTGACGCTGCTCTATGAAGATAAAGTCTCATTTGAATAAACTGCCTCCCCTTTAAAGCATATCCATATGCATGAGACTCCCAGTCTAATTGCTGTTAATTCCTGTTAAATTGATTGTGATTTATTCACATCTCATAGAGATGCACAAGCTGTGGGTATGAATGGAGTCTCACAGATAGGTTATCCCACAGAGTCACCTGAATCACTTTTGATCTGTTTGAATGGAAGAGGTGTGGTTTATATTAATAAATATGCTAATTAAAACAGACATTTTAATTATGTCATCGCTGTAAAGAAAGAAATGTTGGTCCAGACTGGGATCTCAGTATTTGTGGTTGAAATTTTTGGGTTTTAATGTTAACAAATAATGAATGAATTTCCACATGGAATGATTATATTCCCAACAAGATGTATTATAACAATTGTGTAGCAATTAGTCATCTAGCACCATCTACAGGTAAAAAAAATCACTTGTCTAATACTTTTGTTTTTTGCAAAATACCCCCATAACTAATAATTACATTTTCATCAATACCACTTTGTGTTTAGTGCTGACTACGTAATGTTAGCATGTTAACAAACAAAATTTAGTTGGTGAAATCAATAAACTTCATATCTGCAACACACTCATGTATTTGTTTTGTCTTGGTAAACATGTTAGCACGCCTTCATTTAAACTGAATGGCTTCTGAACATGTTAATTAATAGCTGTTTGCTGGTTCTCTATGAGAACTCAAAAGGTGATGCTATGTCAAAGCTGTTCCCACAGCTTATTTTTACTGCCCCCAAGAGGCCAAACGAATGGTCAATGCAGGCTCCTACAGGCACCCTTCAAACGAGGAGTTCATTAAATTAATTTTAATAATTTTACATTATCTCACAACGGCTGCTGTGTGAACTAATGTCAGTCTAATAAACTCCGTTGGTGCTTTCAGAGAGGAGTTGCAACAGTCTGTGTGTCAATCACCTCTCATGCACTGATCCTGCAAAGCACAATTTCTCA
>JAQMCX010000003.1:16660670-16723531 GCA_029814765.1 Acanthurus leucopareius | reverse complement strand
GCCCCCAAGATGCCAAACGAATGGTCAATGCAGGCTCCTACAAGCACCCTTCAAACGAGGAGTTTATTAAATTAATTTTAATAATTTTACATTATCTCACAACGGCTGCTGTGTGAACTAATGCCAGTCTAATAAACTCCGTTGCTGCTTTCAGAGAGGAGTTGCAACAGTCTGTGTGTCAATAACCTCTCATGCACTGATCCTGCAAAGCACAATTTCTCAATCAGTTAAGAAACCTAAAGTTTTAGTGTTTTTCCTTCAGCTTTTATTTCTTTTCAATTTCTACCTAAGTTATTTGTTGTTATTTTAAAAAATTGCATTACTTCGCTTCGCAAAGGTTGCATAACAAATTCCACTTTCTTACTTTCTTTTCCTTTTCTGCTCCCCTCTTGTAAAAAAAAAGCCCCTCAGCTGTATATGAAGTACATGTATGACATGCATTCTTATACAATATGAAAGTTACCATAAACACACAACAAAGGCTTGCACGCTTCCGCTATCATCTCTGAAAAGTTGACATTTTCTTCAAAGGCCTGCAGAAGTATTCCACTAGGTAAAAAAAGGTTTTTTTATACTGTTTTTTGAGGTTCTTGAAGGAAGGCCAGGCTCATTAAAAAAATCTGAATTTTTCCCTCTCTGCTCGCTGCAGCCATCTCTACCATTCTGAGTCAAATATATGGATGTCAGCTCACCTTGAAGTGTTTGCTATCCAGCATGGAGACATCAGGATTTGAACACTAAGCAGAGGATTAGGTTTCTTAACTGATTGAGAAATTGTGCTTTGCAGGATCAGTGCATGAGAGGTGATTGACACACAGACTGTTGCAACTCCTCTCTGAAAGCAGCAACGGAGTTTATTAGACTGACATTAGTTCACACAGCAGCCGTTGTGAGATAATGTCCTCTAATGAGCATGTTGGAGCTGTGTATGTGTATGTGTGTGTGTGTGTGTGTGTGTGTGTGTGCAAGAGAGGACGAGTTCCCTTGCAGCACAGCGCTCTTTGACTTTGAGACAGACTGTAATTAACAGCGCTCTGTCCTCTTCTGTTATTAGCACAGCTGACCTTTGAATGCATCAGATCAGTGAAACAACACATCTGGTAAAGCTGCAGTGTTTGGGGAGAGGAGAGGTGGAGAGAATATTAAACAGGGATTATTATTGAGAGAAAGTTTCATTAATTTTTGCAGGAATCATAATGATTGTTGCATTTTTTTGCTACCAGAGGGTTTATCAGTGCCCACATTCAACTTGAGGATCCTTTTTTTTTTTTTTTTTTTTTAAGATTTTCAATATTATTCACTGAAAACCATCAAATAAGACTTCATACAATTCATCACAGAACTACAACTTGCTGTGGATTCAACAGGGGATTTAACTAATGATGTTTCTGTCATAGCTGATCAGATTGTTAAAAAATGCTTTTAAACTAACGGGGCTTTGAAAGAAAAGCCTTCACCACAGAGTGACGATGAAAAACATGCTCCTGTCTGCTCTGCTTGAGTTCAGCCCAGAGTTAAAGTTTATTCAAGGATATGGAATCCCCCCTCATTTTGCTCCCGATTAAACCACATTACACTAATTCCCAAAGCCATTTCCCAAAGCTTTTTCCTTGGAAAATCTGTTTTCATCCAAGGTTCGACTCCTGTGCCAGAGATCTTGCAATCGCATCAGTGTGTCCACGTTGGCCCATGTTCACAGATTAGAAACACGTTCTCTGAAGATTTGTGAAGCAGGAGAAAGGATGAACCAGACAAGTTTAATCGGCTGTGCCTTCCAGAGAATTATCTAAGACATCACTCATATGCTGGTCAGCCATTTCCGGCCTTTCTTGAGCAAAACCCTAACTGGGAAGTCATCCAAATATTTCCCCTGAAGTCAGATTAGGTCTGAAGTCTCACTCTAAATCATAATTGCTCTCGCTGTGGCTCAATTTGGCAGCTTTAATTGTTTTGCCACTTTTCTGCCTCTTACAGGCAACTTTTTTTTTTCTCATTTAGAAGTCACTTTTCAGAGAAATTGCTTTATCAAAACCCCATTGTTCATCACAGAAGAAACAATCGATGAGACAGCAGACTGAATGAGAGAAAATATTGAGTTGTTCTAAAAATCTGAACACACTGCACTCCATCAGGCAAATCCAAAGACAAAACACAAAATAGAATCACTTACAAGAAAACCATGTCATTGTTAAACTGATTAAATATGAATATATGGGTAAGAGGATATTTTACTAACACTTGGAGATCTCATTTCATTACATTAGTTCATAATCACAGGTAACAGCTGGAGAAGACAGCTAAACTAATGACAAGCTGCAGGCAAACAGAAGGAAGTCAGCATTTGGCATTTTCTTCCCTCTCAAGCACAGAAGCTGTCTGACATCTTGGGTAATCTGTGTTTTGGCTTTAAGGATTTAGAAAGAAATTTAGCCCCAGGAAACATCTGGTCTAACAATCCTAATATTTAAATCACAATATTCTGCATGCAGGGGAAAAAAAAATAATTGTGCAGGGACGTTCAACAAGTCTTTCTTTCATAATGGTGCTATTTAAGGTTTTATGATTTCTTAAGGTTTGTCATTGAAGTGACCCAGAGAAAAGGTGTTACAGTACAGCTCACGTCTGAACAGGCAAGCCCCAAACCTCAGAGGACCCCCCCCCACCCCCCACCATCATTTAAACTTCAACTTGACTTTCACTTTCTATGGCTTATTAAAAGACCATTACAAGTTGGCTCCTTCTGCAGGCTGACTGCCGCTTGGTACTGAAGAAATCAGTTTTATCTCCTCCTGCCTTGGCCGCGGTCCCTGCCGTGCTGCAGGATGCAGCTGAAATACAAAGCATCTATGAGACGTTTCAAGCAAAAACGGGAACAACTGAAGCAAAAGCAGGATGTCTGCAAACTTTCTAGGACCAGCTTTTGCATTCCTGTCATTCTCTTTTTTTGTGGCCTCTGTATTATTCACAGCAAGGCAGTGAAATTGTTAGCAGATTAACAGATGTTCATTCACTATGTACCTTATTCCATTGTATTACATCGCTTGGTTCATAGCGCTGGTAAAGTTAGGATGACAGAATGAAATAACAGTTGTTAAACTTCATCAAATCTTGTGTTGTTCATAGCTGATTTATCCTGCAGCACATATAAGAATGATATATATGATTTCTTAAAGGACAAAGCTCACAAAAACTCTACAGTCAATATAATTTACCCCATGTAATAAAAGTGTAGGATGTTCAGATAAAAAAAAGCAGAATTTTTCATAGAAAGCAGTAGCATGGTGTGTGTAGGTGCAAATATCTGAACTGTTGCCATTGTGGTTTATAAATAAACCGACTTGGTGGATCCTCACTACCACTTCAAAAGCTGCTCTGGAAATACTGTGCACAGATAAATCTTTAAAAATGTTGTGTTGCTTCATTAATTCAGCGTAATTGCAACTGCAGTGCTCGTTATGCAATGATCATAGGTTTATATACACTTCTTTTGTGTTTTGATTTGCTTTGAATTTCTTTGATTGCAGGGTAGAAATCCTGCTCTGAGTTTTAAACATGAACAGAGAAGAATATCAAAGAGTTTTGACACAAAAAATAGCAACAACAACAATTGTCAACTCAAGGTCCACCTTCCTCATCTTTCAGTCTTCCTCAGTTTGCTCAGTTGTCACTGAAAAGGGTGATGACAAATGAGCTGTTTCCATGACAACCAGTCCATATCCATCTGCTGAGGAAGAGTGTGAGTTGTGGTTAAAAGCCCCTCACAAAAGCTAGTAAGTGAACATGGTGGGGTTTGTTTGTTTGTTTGTTTGTTTGTTGGCAAATTTTGGGTCAAGGGTAAAATTTCAAACCTTTCAACATAAATGTAGGTTTTTTTTCTCCATTCAAATTTTTGTTTCTATTTTTCACTGAGACTAAAATAGAGCCTAAGAACAAGTAACGACATGATGATCTACATCACTAAACACAACCTGGGAAGTGGGAGGCAGAAGAAACCATTACTGTACTGTATTTAATATCCTTTTTTTCCCTCTTTTCTGCAGTCAAAGTTTAGGTCCAAAGGAAATTCCAAACATAATCCAGTGCATAACAGACATGTTCTGATCGTAACCACTTTCAATGGACAAGGCATCTATGACAAGGTCCCATAGATTATTCAGTCCTCTATCAAAGTCAAAAGCAAATTTTGGTGCTCTTGATAAATTTAGAAGGTCCATAATTTTTTTCAACCAGAAGTCCCTGAAGAAATGTGGTTTTTCTTTCCTTCTAATTCATTCGGATTAGCCTTTTGACTGACTGGCAGCCCAGGCTTCACAGTCAGTTGATAGTAGCTCCCAACTGCTCTGGCTTCAGGCCCAGTGCATGTTATCAGACAAGAGGGAAATTAACTTTAAAAAAACTCTGACGTCATCGAGTGTTGTTTGATATACTGTTCCCTAATTGTTCCTCAGCTCTACTGAGCATTTTTTGAAATTTTAAGCTCACTGTTTGGATTTAACAACTTGAAACAAACATGAAATATTCTGCTTCAGTCTTGCTGCTTTGACCAACATAATTTTCAGCAAAACAGCTGTTTACATCAATAAACCTCTGATTAACCTACTGTGCACTATCTGCCCGGGACCAAACAACGGACACATTTATGCAGTATGAGTTTAGCAGCACATTAAGCAACTAAAGAGCCAGATTTTTCCTTAGGGGAAAGTGGAGACTCAAAACAGAAATAAAATGAAATTGAATATTGGATATATATTCATCAGGTGGACACAAATATGTGCAAGTTTTGCTTTGTATTTGCTCCATGTTTAAACTGTTTCCCTACAAATTCAGTGTATCAACTTCATAAGCTGTCATGTGTCAATGTTAATGCAAGTTGTCAGCGTTTTAAATGTAAATTCAAATAAGCAATCAATAGGCACTTGAACTTTGCAGGATCAAATCAGCATGAAAGCTTGTTTTCATGTGGCTGAGTCAAGGACTAAGTACTAATTATTGTCTAATATGAATGAATAATCACAAATGACAGATCAAGATAGATAAAAATGTTTCAGAAATTATTAGAGGGAAACAGAAACTGGCTGTTTTCAGCGCCTACGCATGATCGTATTCTTATAAAGCACAGTGTTGGTTGTATCCATATAAAACCTTCCCACAGAGTTCTACCTGGAAACCTCTTTCTATATCTCTTATTCACCTCCCCCACCACTCTCTCTTCCCCTCTGACCTATGAACCTCAGTGGAAACGATGCCGGTCCCTGTGGACCACCATGGCTGAAGATAGCTCACACACACACACACACACACAAACACACATACACACACACACACACACACACACACACAAACATACCAGGAAATCCTCGGCTCACATTTTATTTATTCAAGCCCTCCTACTCGTTTCTCTGGAGAAGAGAAGTACAGCAAACTGGGGCTGCAGATGGAATTTTCTGTGCACACATACACTCACACACACACAAACACACACACTCACACATACACACACACACACACACACACAGACAGGACACACAGACATGAAAGCACTGTTACTATTAACATCTGACCTTGTCCCAGAGCATTCTCCAACATGAATTTTAAACAAGCGCCCTCAACGCCCAGACTTAAATGACCCCCCTCAGATACCTCGCAAAACTATTCATCACATTGTCATATAATAGTTGCCTCAAGTCAAAATATGGAATAGGTTCCTTGTGCTGGATTTTCTAAAGGATTGATCAAAAATGTCATATTCTTCGGCTGCATGCCAGGGCTTGTTGAATTAAAAGAAAAGTATCATAAAACCAAAGGGCAGATGGAGCATTCATATACAGCAGTCAGAAAAAACATGTCTAGCTTGGGATGATGATTTTTTTTTTTTAATGATTGTTATGCATGTATGTAAGCATGTGCAAATGTATGCATTCGAGGGACAAAACAAGACAGAAAAAGCTAAAAAAACTGCAGCTCCACTAACACCAGACCTTCAGCGACAGGTTGACATTGGCTGGGTTTTGACAGCAGTGAGAAAATTTCATCTAATTGAAGGATGCTTGTCAGCCCACTAACCGTCAAGCTGATGCCAGGAGAAAATTGCCTGCGAGCCGTTCTAAGTCAGCTCTCCTCCTGTCTCGTCCCCCCAGCGGTACACTCACTGTCTGCAGATATGGACAGAGGCAGCTCATTCAACCCATGTACGGTGATCAAAGGAAAAACACAACACACACTTGAATCATGTCAACTAATGACACTGGCTTGACAGTGGGTTTAAAGCCCCCCCAGTCCTGGCCCCCCTGCTATGGGACTGCACAGATAATCATGGCTACCTATAACTGTTGTAGCTAGTCTATCTTTTGTCTGTGCTGTTCTGCTGGCTTGCTTCTGTTTGCCCAGTGGGTGAAGCAGTAAATCAGTCATGCACATCTGCTATGCATGGAGGCAGAAATGAATGTAAATTCCAAAAAAAAAAAAAAAAAGAGTAACAGAAGTGTGCATTCCCCAGAATCAGACACCAATTATACCAATGGTGCTCTGAATTAGCAGGAGGTCTGCAATTACTGCTGGTTTCACAGCTCTTTTTCTCCAATTTGTCTTTCTGTATATCTCTCAATATCTATGCATATGTGCCCTACTGAAAAAAACTTCTCTGCATATTTGCAACTTCTCCCTCATCCACAGTTTTTCATTCACATACTGTTACCAAAGTATTAAATGTCTGCATATATTACTTTTCTTGGCATTATAAGGGCTTACAGTCATTTATAGTCATTTATATTCAGTCTGTTATAATCAGAGCAATTTAGGTTAATAAAACATGAATCAATATAATCGAGAAAGACTTCTAAATTAACATTTACATATATAAAACAATAACCATATAAAAACAGACTAAAGATTAAAATTCCTAAAAAATTAAATGAGCAAAATTGGCAAATAAATCCTAAAGTTAGTGACACTGATGATCTAAATACCAATAAAAAGAGTCACTTAGTGTGTAATTATCTTTACTATCTTTTATTCCAATAGTGTCTGCAGATAAACTTAGAAACTGTTGAGTGACAGAAAGGAAATGGTGACACTGTGTGGTTGTATAAAGGAAGTGAAGGTAACAGACTCAAAATAACCTCTGGTAAAAAAAAAAAAGTATTTAGAAACTAAAGCATTTAAGTAAAAGTTCTGCAGTCCAAAATTTAATTAGGTAAAAGTATTTTTGTATCAGCAGCAAATATATAATTCAGTTTTTTAAAGTTGCTACAGAGCTCTGCTCAGCTTTACAAAGCTTCAAAATGAGTTTCAGCTTATATCCTCCGCGTAAATTCACTTTTATGACACAGTCTCATCTCCTCATTAGGTCATTTTAGAATTTTTTTTCAGCAAAGTCTCTGAAAACCGTACCTGCTAAACAGAACAAAACAGACAGACAGAGTTCGCAATTAGCGTGAGAACTAGTGGAGCATATAGCAGCCAAAGCTTGGAATGTCGTTCACTACTTTCCAGCGGTGTAAAGATTGAATTATACAGTCAAAAATGCAGATAAATAAATCTAAAAGAACTTTAATGTCTGTCATGGTTTCATTGTTAGTCTTGCTCTCATAAAAGCTTCAGGTTCCAGTCAAACAAACGTATTTTTTGTGGAAGCTCCTCCTCGTTGTCCAGGAGAGGGCAGCATATAAGCAATTTCCACTGCCCTTTAACAAGGATATAATCCACCACTATTACAAACCTATTACTGATGCAACCTATTAGTAAACCAATGTTAAGAGGATTGTGAAATGCTCTGCAATTGATTCTCATTTTGAAGTTTTTTTCTTTTGCAATACAAGAGTCACACACAGATGTTTTATGTTGTTTTTTTTAATTAACTTACACTGATAATGTTGTATTAATGACAACAGAGGCTGTGCAAGCCTGTGAGATGTAGAAACACAGCCTGGTGTTGGATGGTTGCAATATGCCACAGTTTGGGATGTGAGACAACACAGAGATGCAGAAAAAATACACTATAAGAGCTGTCAAACAGACAGTGTGAGCAGGTGTGTCTGAAAACACAGACTGACAGTCAGTGCATAGTGGTGCAGTTCTTTGACAGAGGTATAAAGATACACTTATATTTAAATTGTTTTCAGACTCAGTCACAAATTACTTATTTGGCCTTGATGATGATGTTCAAGTTTTTAGAAAAAGGCCTATGACAAAGGATAGACAGTCAACAAAATATAATGTGACAGGATTCATCAGTTAACGGCATTGATGCAACAGTCACAATGATTCTGGGCAGTAAAGTTGAGCTTTAAATAGTTATTTTGTTCCCATAAAGACTGCCCAAAAATATCACCAGCTGCGATATGTCAGTTTTGGCTTCCTTCATAAATGTGGATTGAAATAAGTGGGCTGGATGAATCCACCGGGCATGAAGGGATGCAGGAGCCCTCCAGTGGATGAAAGTGGAATACCAGCTGCCGTGTGGAAGACCACATTCCCAGAGTTGAAGCTGGGGAAAGTTTGGTGGAAGCTGGCGGGGCTTGACCCACACTTAGGAGGATTTGGACTGACGCTGACCAGTGGATTAGAGCCGGGCTGCAGAGTGCTGTCCGCCCCGGGGTTCTGCTTTTTCCACTTGGTCCTCCTGTTTTGGAACCAAATTTTCACCTGCGTCTCTGTCAGACTCAAAGACAAGGCCAGGTTTAGTCTCTCGCACACGGACAGGTACCGAGTTGTGCGGAACTTGTTTTCCAGAGCCACCAGTTGCTCGTAAGTAAACGCTGTTCTGGCTCGCCGGGGTTTGGCGCAGGCCTGCTCCGGTCGCCGCCGCTTGTGCGGTGAGGGTTCCTGCGTGGTGACCGACGACTCTGCATCGTCCTGCTCCACGGTGAGACAAGGCTCTGTTTCAGCCGGTGAGGAGAGCAGGAGGGGGTCGGCATCAACAGCATGATGGCTGGAGGCTGCGCAGTGATCATCTCCTGTGTCTTCTCCTGTAAATTAGAAGAAGAATTGGCTCCTTAACGAACAGTTAAAGACATTTTTAAATTTTATTTATTTCAATATATCACTTTCCAGTCAAAAATGAGTTGTTATTAGAAGCTTTTCAGGCCCTGTCATCCTCATCCAGATGACAAAAAAGTACTGGACATCAAGGCTGAGCTTCCCTCATGGTTCTTTTTTTTTTTTTTTTAGAAAAAAACTGATAAACAGCCTGAATTTTCAAGGTGATTTACAAGATTATACCATATCTTTGAAGATGTAGTAATACTTGATTGAACCTTTTGATGTGTCTGTGTGTTGAGTAATAGGCCAAAAGGCCCGGAAGCTGACTAAATTGGCTAAATTGGCCGTGGTGCTGAAAGGACAGCTCCGGACAAGACACAAGTCATGTGTCAAATCTCGAAGCCGGAGGCCCAAACCTGCCCACGAGATTTTATCCTCATTGTGCCACGATGCTGTGTTTTTGTCCTGTTTGAGCTGCGGTTTAAATACCAAACACCGAAGGCCTGAAGTTGACATCTGTAAAGTGTTTGATTAGGATCCTGAGGTCGCTCGTGCTGAACGGAGCGTAGATTCGGGGGAGGGGAAGACTTGGTCACTAATCCTTAAATAATTTATAAACCACACAGCGCCTCAAATGTCATGTTGCGGAAAGAAATCCCGTCTAAATCCAGCCCCGCCACCTCAGCCATGACGTGCTAATGGAGTTTCATATTTGCGGGTGGGTCGATAAATGTCATCTATTTAAAGGGAAGTTTTAATCGAACGATATTTAGGATCAGACATGGATGGGGTGTGAAGTTTGTACCTGCAAGGTGCTAGAGGGAGATATGCAGGATGCAGTAATGGGATATCGATCAAAGCGCGCAGAGGCATCCTCAATGGGACGATTTAAACAATTATCTAGCCTGCCTGTCCCAGTGCCAATCACACGCTGGGGCTCTGGGAGCAAGCCTTTGTGGCTTCCTTGAAAGGAAACGCAGCCTTGGAAATTAAGGGAAGGTCATACAGAGATGACGGTAAATCTGATGGAAAAATAGTGTCTCACTTGCTAATGTTTGGTCAAAACCAAAAAGTTTTTATTTTTAAGGTTTCATCATAAATATTTATTTTTATCATACCCCCTTATTTGTTTATAATGTCTGCATATGTTTAAGTGTGGATACGTGTTTGTTTGAAATATTTTTTATAAGCAGTAAAAAAATAAATTTTAAAAATGCACCACAACATCTTACGTGTAAAACGTTTTTTTTTCTTTAAGCTGAAGACTTTTGCAAAATTGTCTCTTTTCTTTACCTGCTTCCGTGCGCTCAACTCTGAAGTCCCCGCTTGCAGTGCTGTCCGACTCCAGACTTGTTCCCTCTGCATTTGGCACAGGAAACTTCTCCGTGACGATGGAAAGTTCATTCACTCTTTTGCTGTTAAATTTCTTCGGGTCCAATATATCAATAATAGAGAAAGAAATCTTGTGACTGGACGTCATTGTTACTCCACAGTCCTTTGGGTCTAGCATCCTTTACAGAGAAAACCCCTCAATAGGAAAAAAAAAAAGAGGAAGACTGATGTGCGTAATTACGCGTGTGAAGTGTAACTTCTCATAGTCTTCTTCTTGTCTTCAAGCTTCATCAAACCGGATTAGTGGCTGTGATCCTTCGGACTGTGGACTTGGCTCCTCTGCTTTCTGTCTGTCAGTCTGGCAGCGTGAATGAGATGACCGGCGCGCGGTCTTTAAAGCGTCTGTCCCCCAGTCTCTCAACCAGACACGTGACACAAACACTATTAGTGTTTCACACGACCACCTAATGGGCTCAAAGCATTCGTCGATAATCACCCATATCATTAAATTCAATAATACACGACCTTAGAGTAAATTGGGCACAGATGGCACTTGATCCATATCAGGGATGGTCCTGTCTGTCTAAATTGGACTCTTTTACTGACAGGAGGAGGATTTTTATGTCCCTTGAACTACAGAAAAAAAACTTTCTCTTTAACAAAACCAAACGATTTCTGCCTCTAAAGTGTCTATTCATTGGAATGTGGTAGCATCGGTATTCATATTAGCACAAACAATAATTTCTTTCATTAAAATGCAAAAAAAGCAATAACATGTCACTTTTTCTTCTGTTTTCTTCTGCTGTATCAAAACTGGATGCATCAGTGATAATTAAGCATAGATGTTAGTAGATATAAAATAAGATAAATTTATATCTTATTCAGGTGATATTTCACTGTTGATAGAATATTGAGGAGTACACAGATAAGGGTTATTTCCAGATATCATGAAGAATTTTTAAATATCAGCACTTTAGATGTCTAAAATGGTCTTACATTAAGAAAAAAGCTGGCAGTAAATACAATTCAGAGGGTAACTAATGCTTTAAGCCCATGTGGTAAACCTTGAAGGTGTCTTCTTCTCATATTTTATTCTTGTTGTCAGAGATTTGTTTTGTTTATTAATGAAACTAATGAAAATAGTATTCTCAGTATTGAGTTCATTTTGAGCTGCATCACACTGCACAGCAGAGTCTTGTGTACTAAGACTTTAAGTAAAGATTGGAATGACATATTAGACTGATTTTTCCTTTTAGAAAATGGTTTATACCCCATCTTCTTGCGCATGTACAGAGAAAACTAAATAAAGATGTGTGCACAGCCTAAAAGATCTGTGATAAATCTCTATTCCAGATGCCTCTTTAAACATTCAGATTTAAATAGCAGGCATACAATGAACACGGCTGATTGTTTTCTCACCTGAGGTGATAGATTTATATTCACAATCAGTCAGCTCCCAAGTCTTCACTATCAGTATTCAATATAAAGCGACACAGGGATGTTTAAAGCTTGATATCTGGTGATGGCTAAAATGGTGAAACCAGCACACGATCAATATTCTCAGCAGGTGTCCAATACAGATAAAAGCTGATGGCTACAGACAGTCATTTTGGATACTGGAAGGCCAAACCAGTAACTGCAACAGCAGAGGAGGGTTTGTTTGACACTTCCTTTAACTTCTCAGTCCTTGAATGTCCTGACCTATTTGCATTTTTGGTTGCTTCTTTTCTTATAATTTCTTTAAATAAATATCTTGTTGTTTTGTAGATTTAGATTGGATTCAAATTGGTGGTAAGATGTCATTTTAATATGATTTTAGCTTTGGTTTGGTGAGTCTTTTTTGCTACAAATTTTTTATACATTAACATATTTTACCATCTAAGCCTGTGAGGTCCACCCTGTGTGCAGATGAGATGGACAGAAGGCATGTGTGTCTCTTCCCTGTAGCTCTGTCTGGTGTTTGTGACATGGGGGATCCTACAATGTTTACACACTGTTAAAGAATTCCCTACACAATTTCCTGTGTCACTCCAGTTTAGGGTGATTACTCTGCTTCATGGAGATTTCATTGCTACCCAGTGATAGTCTGGTGGACAGGCATAGTCTGCAGCAGTTACATAGTCAAACATTTGTTAAAGCCGCCCCTACAGGGTGTCTACGTGTTGGCATTTGCATGTGTATGGCACTTGCACGGCCATTACTGTAGTCCCTCCATATGAATAGAGCCCACTGCACACTGGAGGTTTACAACTTCCTATGAGAAAGCCCAGTGGCTGGACATCTGTTTGTGTGTGTCGGCGGGACAAAGGGGCCAGCCCCGAGGACAAAGAGGCCCTCAGGTAGACTACAGAGAGCGGGAACGGCAGCTGGCCAAGCTCCGAGTCTGTATACGGGTCCGAGGAAAACTTCAGAGAGGAGGAGGCTTCCCTGTCAGACACCGCAGGGAGCCAAAGGGACACACTTCCATCCAAGACCCCCCTCCAGGGTCAATAAAGTCATCACTTCACAGGGAGGCTGCCCCCAGTCTGCTAAACGTCAGATAATTTGTCTAATGGCAGGAGAAGCATTATGAGCTGCAGTTCTACTCAAAGACTGTAGTGTCTATTGTTTTCTCTGAAGGGCTCCACTGTCTGCCCAACTTTCCTGTAAAGTGGGACTCAAACAAAGGATCAGCAAGGGTTTGGTGAACCATTAAGAGGGGCTGTTAGATCCTCTGTGTCAGATTCCTAAACTTTGCAGTTGTAATGCAATAAGAAAATACTAGTCGGTCTGCACATTTAGGCCCGTTACTGTGCTCTTTCCATACGTGCATACCAAGCTAAAGTGAGTTTCTTCCTTCCTGTCTGTCTCAATTCATGCCAGTACAGTATGAACATCAACTTGTTGAAACTACAGAATATGTAACATCACAATGCATGTTAAGACATCTGAATTTTTATCAATTATTTAGGCTATTTTATGCTTTTCTCAAATCACCAAGTTGATATCTTCCTTCTTACTGCATCTGGGTCTGCTTACTATTTACAATCTGGGTATGTTTAGTTTTTGGCAGCTCATTTGCAAATGAAAAGCGCACTTGCAGCTAATCAATGTTCCCTCTGATGAAAAAACTAGTATTACTACTGAATGATAACTGTGCTGACATGAAAACAAAATAATAACCCATGATTTTATGTGTACAACTGACAGCAGTGATATACTGTACATGCAGCTTGTGTTTAATGGGCTACAACAACATAATCTCCACTCTGGTCGTTTGAACGCTGTGTCTGACATGTGACACAACTGTCGTGTCACTGCCTGGTTTTCTACTCAATCTGCACTCAGAGGCAGTTGGTATGAATGTGTGCCACTGTAGCTGCAGATCAATACAGTACAATCTTCCTTAACGGGCACAGAGCTTTGCTCATTTTGCCAAGTCTCCTCTCTGCACTGCATGCCTGCGGTGTTTTGCTGCCAGGCCTCCTTTCAGTTAGACCTCTGTGTTTGTTTGACTCTCTCTGACAACAAGGTCAGTGGCATTGCCCAGTAATTGTCCTAACGGCCTGTATACCTGTTGGGTGGAGGCGAGTAATGAGAGTTTTTCATTACGGGCGGGACGGGTGAGTGCGCCTGGCAGATGCTGACAGGCAGCAGATGTGTAAAGTTGGGGGTGATTTGTAAAGGGGTCAACTGCATCACAGAGGAGATGGAGGGCGATGTGTGGTGGGGGTAAATTATACTGAGGGACATTGTCAGTCATACTGCGCCCCTGTCACAACAAGGTAAAGGTCAGTTCAGACGTTGATGTTGTCATCTGACAGCCTGCACAGTGTGGTCATGTCAGCGAAGAGCACAAACTTTCCACCACAAACTGACCAGAGATGTTCAGTTTAAAGTTTGTTGCATTTCTTTGAGCCTTGTTCCAGTTTTGTTTTCTTCCTTCCCTCCTTGTAGCATGTTCCAAGAAATCTGATCAATATCATTATCTTACTGCTCCTTGAAAACATGTAATTCAGTCTTGTCTTAATGCAAAGTTAAGGAAAATGGAAAGCTTTCGACCTTTTCTGTTTCCAAATTATTTTTGTGTGCGAAGTCCATGCAAAGGGAAAAAGTGATTTGATCTGAGTCTTGTCTTATTAAAGACACACACTACATGCATTTGTTTCCTCAGGCACTAACAGGACTTTGCAGCCATACATGGATCCAGAAATCAATGAAAATCCTGATCCTCGGTTTGAAAAAGATGTGGGTGATGAACCAAGGACTAGAGCATTTGGTTCCATCTCTCTCTTTTAACATCTGATTTTTCTTAAATTTTGAACATAAAAGGCAATTGTGTGTTACAAGTTATAATCATCAGGGCTCTTAAATAACAGGAATAAAGTTGGTGTTTGTAAAAGAGAGCAAAACAATTCAAATACATGGCAGCATTTTGTATTTCAAGATCTCAAACACTGGGTGAAAAGCTAAATCCTCTTGGTCTGATTCCCTGGCTGGACTCTGTGATTGTTCTGTCTGTAAGTTGTGTTACACTGATATTTTGGCTGGTCTGTCCTCCCCCACACAAAAATAGCAATAGCAGCCGCAGGGAGGTGAGAAGAGGAGAGTGTTCATTTTGTCAGAGACCAAGAGAAAACTGCTGCAGCTTCCTGTTTTCCACAGAGCCGAGGCCCCACCAGTAATGGCTCTGTGGTCCCTGGCATCTGCAGAGAGCGCACTGTCACTCAACGTGAGCATTGATTAGCCATTGTTCTGAGAAGGTCACATCATAATTCATTGACAATAATTAGTCCCGCAGTGCCACCTGCACTCCTTCTCTCGATTGCCCTGTTAAATTACGAGCAACCATCACGGTTCACGCGTGGAACAATGAAGATGTATCCGCAACGTAAAGGCAAGAGCTATTAGTTACATTATTTAAATGGACCAGTTTAAACCTGGGGAGCTGTCTTTATGAAGGGCAATTAGGCACTAACCGTAATTGATAATTCGTGCTAATTACAATTAGGAAATATAAATAGTGGGTGCAGGATTAATCATCATTGCGGTTAAGTGGGGAGCAGCCATGGTGCAGGCTGGGTAGGTGTGATGGAAGGCAATGGATTATGCTCCATTCATCTCCATCTAGTGCAGAAACAGATTGTGTTTGTCCCTTTATATTTCTCCATTGACCATTATCTCTTTTTTGTTTCTGTGCCCTTGCCAGAGAGTCCACAAGGTAGTGAAAGTGTGAGGCCGTAGTTAGTGAGCTGCAGAATGAGAGAGCACAGCGGCTCTGTTATGGTAGATGTTACTGGGAGAACTGGTGTTTTTTTAATCACCCCAAATGATTTATTAAATGTTGGCAAACCTGAACTGTTTTGGTCTCAGTTTTCTTTGGAAAAGGTCCGGATAGGTTTAGCTACATTAAAAAATTTTATTAATATATTCTTGATCTGCAAATACCAGTATTTTAGACTTCTTATCATCCATCCCCAGCTTGAAATGATAACTTAAAAACCCATGAGGTGCTACTCTACACAGGAAGCAACATTTCTTGTTAGTCTTTTTTTTTTTGTTCGTTTTTAGTTCAGAATTGGTAAAGTTATTTTATGTGAATTTTGGTATATGTAGTTTTAAATCTGATATGCAGTTGATGCATATATTATTGCTAATTTAATAAAACAAAAGACATTTTTCTGAAAATATATTAATTTAACATAAAAACAGTTGTATTTGTATCATTACAATGGATATTTTACAAGTTAAATCTTTAACTAAGGCAGTTTTCTTGTGCTTTACACATAATAATCAAAATTAGGATTTTTTTTTCTTTTAGATATTTAAAATTGGCAGTTGTATGTTTTTCCCTTTTGATGGCAGTAGTGCTCAAAACTAATTGTGTTTTAATTTACTGGAGAGTTTGTTTTTGGTGAAAAAAAAGAAAAAGAAGCCAGAAATTACCTGCAAAAACAAACAAATAAATGACTTAGAACTATTTAACATATTTTATTTTAAGTTTTTGTATCTTATATTGCTCACCCTCACCGCATACTTTGTGTTTTTATGTATTCAAATTTATATTTAAAAAAAAATTATAAGTTCACATTTGTTTTTAGGTCTGTCTAATTTTAACTCACACATAATGTTTGCAGAGCACCAGGTCACATTTCAGATTAAATCTTGACCCTTGACCTTCATTAGATTGAGGTTCCCCAAGGTCACCTCACCTGACCTTTGAACTTGGTTCCTCAGCCACAGAGACGATGTGCATGTTTTGATCCTGCACACTCACTTTCTTTTCAGTGCATGACAATCTCAAGTGACACAATGAGATGCAGCCAATTCCCTCTTTAAAAAAGAGATTCAGACCACATCTTGACTCGTTGGTATGCAGTGGTTACACTTTACTACATAAAATTCATCACCACACACCATGTAAAGCCACCCAAGCACACAAGTCTGTGCAATCCTAACAACTGCTTTAATAAGTCAACTTACACATCAATTGCTTAACAGCATCTTTGGTCTAAACAGAGACGACGGTCTGATTTAAATACAAATACCGAGCTGTCTTAGCTGAGCAAACAAACGAACCATCAGCCTGGCCTCTGCGGTAGGTATGTGGGCATGTTGACTCAGATGTGGCCCCATTAGACTTTATTGCTTTATTCACCAGGGATTTGAATTAATCATTGGTGTTTGCGTGTGAGTGTGTGTGTGTTTGTGTGTAAGAGACAGACAACAAAAGGAAGATGTCTCTTTACTCTGTAGCATCACTTGCAGATCACAGCCTGCACTGCTGACTGTGACTGTATGATGCAAGAACAAGAGGTTTGGTAAATGTGGTGAGACAAGAAAAACTGAAAAACAATGATTTACAAAAAAAAAGGAGCAGATCCTACACAGTAAAATTACACCACCCTTCTTCCAGAAATTAACCTTCACCCTGAGCCCATTTTGTCTCCACTGTGTAAATCTGTATTATACTCAAAGGTATTAAATAAAACAAAATTCATTTAAAAAAAAAAAAAATACAGTCTTCTGTCTCACTATAAAAAATTGACAGAGAATTTGGCCTTTTTGCTTGTTGTTCTGTCAAATAATGTGCATCCAGTCTTTCAGGTGGGGGTCTTTAAATAGGGCCCAGCACCGTGAGGCCCCCACTGGCTGCTAGTAATTGCTACAGTGAGATCTGGACCAGTGGAGCTGCTCTAATCAATGCAGTCTTCATCAGCCCTTTCCCCTGATGATTCTCACTCATTTCTCCCTTAATTGTTCTTTTTCATCAAACAAGGTCTGTGCCGTGAGCATGTGTGGGTGGTTTTGTATGTTTGTGTGCTCCCAGGAGCTCGAGCTTCAGACCTCCCTCTCAATAGACTACGGCTAACAGATTGCTAATGGAAGTTAGGCTGAAAACAGCGGAGGGAACCTTTGCCACCTCTAACGAGACTGTGACCTCCACAGGAGGAGGATTATTGTTGATCCAGGCTCAAGCTCCCCCAGAGCAGCCTCTGAGACACTGAGCGTGACCACTGACTCAAATAAAGACCTGAATGAGCTCAGGCAGCAGCTCAGTTGTGTTGTACTTTAACCTTCTGCAATTAAAAAAACATACATGATATTTATAAACTTTAGGAGATTGAATTCTAGCATTTTTAAACCTGGGTCCTTTTTGACATGCTTTGGTGTGCAAATGAATGTTATTTTTTAAAATGTTTTTAGTAATTTGCCTTGGGGGGGGGGGGAACTGCAATATGGCTGCAATGATTGTAAATGATCCTTTGGGAAAAATACAACTGTCTTTACTGTTTCCACCATGGACCCTGAGGCAATCTAATAGAGCAATTACCAAACTTTTAGAAAGGACCAGCCCTTTTTACACCAAAACATGTAAAAAAAAAATTTAAAAAAAAAGGCCCAAATTTAAAAAAATACAAGAATTGTCCTCTTTGTATTGTAGTATTTATTTAAAAAATGTAAATGGAATAGTGTTAAAAGAGAATCCAGATTAACTTCCAAAATTTTATTTTCTTTTACATTTTTTTTTTTATTTTCAAAGTGTCAGTTTACTTTAATCATCAAAAAAAAAAATTAAAAATAAACAAAACAGAAAAATTTGACAATAATCCATATTGGAATGTTTTGGTATCAATTGGTGTGATTTGGGTGAGACAAGCCTTTTAAGAAAGCTGTTTTATCTCAGGTGAGATACCGAACAAAACCTTCAAAAAGTCAAAATTTTTATGTATCACAAATTTCAGCTTTCATAAAACAAAAATAATTTTATTTTTCTAAAAAGAAAATAATGTTTTTTTATTGTTATAGAAGATCATTTCTAAATACCAGGTATCACAGAAGCATCACTTTCTTTAATGTTTAAGTCTACAAGTTTAATTTTTTAGTAAAACACTTAATTAACACTTTGGTCAGTCTGAAAAGTTGCTCTCTGCCGCCCTGTAACCTTCATCCTCAGACTGTTTTGGCCCATGACTGCCAAAGAATCGGAAATGATTGGGGTATAATTGTTCTCCTTTAGCACTTATTGCCCTTCTGTGCCAGTAAAACGGTGTGGGTCCTCTCCATCCCCCAGAGGGAGGAGCCGCTGGCTTTCACAAGGCGTCCGTCCTGCCTGTCTGGCTCTGCAGGCATCACTGCTCATGTGGAGCATCCAGCCGTTCAAGGACCGACTCTGGTGTGGAAGAGGAAAAAAAGGAGGGGGAGGGGCATTTTCTGAGTTAAAATGACACTTTTGTGTCTTTCAGGTAAACACGGTTAATGGCAGGGACACTGAATTGAAGTTTTTAAAACTATTTCACTTATTTTCAGCTTTTCTGGCTGTTGTGATTTGTATGTTTTAATATGTAATTTAAAGAGTTGCTGCACATAACTGAAGTAAAAATAAATCTACAAATACTGAAATTAAAATTGCTATCAGGCCATTGAAAGAGGTAGAATAGTTTACAGATTTCAGAAGTCAATGCACATTAAGAATTCCTCACTTAATACTGGGAACTGCCTCTTGTGAATCACCAATAATTCTGGCAATTTGAACTGGGGATCATCTGCCGGGGGAGCTGTGGGTCATTAACTGCTCTTAATACGATATGACTAGACGTTCCCTGAAATTAAAACAAGCCTCCATCACATTAACCTTATTGATCCTACAATTGCAGTACAGAGATAGAAATAAAACACCAAGAAAAAGTCACTGCTGAAACATTAGTTTTCATAGACTCTCATATTATACTGACTGAATGCAGAGGAGCCAACAAAAGGGAGGAGAGGTGTTATTATAACTGTGATATAATTATTATTTTTAATTTTATGAAAATATGTTCCCTGTACCACTGAAATATATTCTGTAACTAAAGACTCTTAATTAAAAATGTACTCAAAATACAAGAAAAAATTTATACCATCTTATAATATTCATATAGGGCAGAAATTACAATATAAATAACAAATGCCGTCATTTAAACTTGAGATTTTCTTCTATTCATCATAGTTTCATTGAGTTATAATTTCCTGTGAGACTGTTTTGGTATGAAAACTGAAGTACTGAGCAACTCCAGAGGCAGATTAACTTCATATGTGTGTAAGATCATAAAAGAAATGAGGAAAAGGGCTAATTTTGCCATTAGAGCACACATAGTGACAGGATTAATGCAGCAGTGGCCCTCTGCCATAACAATAAATACAGCCATGATGAATGTGTCCTACATCATGATTTATGGAGCCTTTAGGGTTGTTGACTTACAGAGCTTTATAGAGAAAATTAGATTTGAGTTGTCTAACAGCCGGGCCACTCATCTCCTCAGTAAACTGCTGTAGATTGTGCCGCTGTGGGTTTTATCGACATATCCCATTACTGAAGTCTTCACTTTTTATGACCATTTCCATAAATTCTGTCAGGGACAATCTCCATTCTCTGTGGGGCTGATGGAAAGATCATCTCGGGGCTGTCGTTTGACGCTTCAGCACCCTCTCGCATACACTTTCATACACACACACACACACACACAAATAAATACACACACACACTGGTCATATACTACAAGCTGTGTGGCTCACTCTCTTCTCTCTCTCCACCTCATGATCGGAGATGCCCCCCCCCCCGCTCAGTGATGGAAATGATTCAGACTCTCTAAGACATCAAGGGAGAGGACGCAAGAGTGTTGAATGAGTTTACAGATGATGAGAGTCTTAGTTCAGGTCAATCTGTATTTACAGCTCAATCACTTAACAGAGCGAGGCCTCTCCATTAGACCTCTATCTATCTGGCTGGGTGACAGTCAGCAGCAAATAGGGCAGTAAAAGGGACAAGGAGGGCAACCGATAAGACCTCTGGGATGCAGAGAGCAATCTCAGGGGGGTAAGCTCCATTTTCCTCCCATCCCCACTCCACTATTAATCCATTTATGGCAAACATTAAGTTATTGATCAATTACGGGCCGATCCCTTAATTAAAACGGATGGGTTGGTGTGGCTGAATTGACAGTCACGAGTTCCCACCGATTGTGTCTCATGAAACATGAAAGAAAACTGCAAAATTTGATCCCTGCTCAATCCAGTTTGTCCCAGTTAATGCAGCATAACAGACTGCTGAATCACACTTGTGAACACATATGGTACGATGCTTTGTGAATTCAATCCAAACCCCATAAAAATCTGTGCAGCACAAAAAAGGGAATTTAAAACATTTATAAATATAAACATGAGGACAGCAAATACAATCCAGTCCAGATACTTTAAAGGGTTGATTCATCCACATTACCAAAAAAAAAGTATGTTCTCCTTTGCTTTTAATGGTATTTATGCAAATAGTTTTGGTTTTATGTGGTCAGATATTAAAATATCTCACTCAGTACAATGGAGGGGTTGAATTTAGTTGGTACTACTCAAAGCAAAGAAAAATATGTTTAAAAAATCAGTAAATCAAGCTGGAGGCAAATTCCATGATTTATGTCTTTAAATCTGAGAAAATAAAACCCAAACCATCTGTGTTACTGGAGAGTTAAGTGAGAAAATGTATCAGTCACCAGGCCGTCTTTCTTTGAGATGATTATGATTTGCAGCCTGCACTTCTGCTGACTGTCATATTATCCAAATCTAAATCCATGCATCTTATTATTTTAATATATTTCTTTAAAATAGGTAAGCCCTCGATGTCATGTTGTGTTACACACAGCAGACTAAGCTTTGACTTGTGATATTTTCTGTGTCAGAAGGGGGAGCAGTGACATCAGAAATCTCAGCCTGAGCATTTCACCAGAGGAGCTTCTCTGGAGGTCTGCATGTGTTCTGCTATCAATTGATAACAGCATTATTTAACAGATAAATAATATAATTATTTATTGGGTTATTTCATTTAATTTTACCAATAAAGTGAACAATATATGTGAACGAAAAACTAAAAACCCCATAATAACCTCTTATTTCAAGAACAAAAAACTTCTTAATCATTCAAAAACTGCAGAGACAAAGTCAGAAAATAAAGTCTTAGTCACTGTGCAGCACATTTCAAATCTGTCCCTGCAGTTTTGGCTGTTAATGAGTATTTAAATAAGATGTATCACCTAAACTAATGAAACTCATAACCTCTGCACATATAAAAGTAAAATGGTGCCATCTGCTGGCTTTACACTGTAATGAGGTGCCACAGATTGTGTTGGCAGGAGTTTTTTTTCCCACAAATTACATGATTTTATATGATGGGCTTTATTATTTTGGTCAGTGAATTTAGCTTTTACATGCTCAGTATTACTCACAGCCATAAAACTCTCCAAGCTCAAATATTGCTTAAACATGTGGTGACTTGAATACTTGTGTGAGTGTGTGTGTGTGTTTGAGTGTGTGTGTGAGTGGCACTGGGAGGCTTCTCGATGCCTTTATTAAGTATGAGCATCACTGGCAGCACAGTGTGTTCCTTGGAGCCAATGAAAGGTGTTGTGCAACAGTCTGTGAAATGATTAGTGGCCCTGACAAGAACTGTTCGAAGATGAGCCCCTGATGGAAAAGGTCAGGATGGGGTTATTAAACGTGCACACAAATGAACACCCTGTCACCGCTGTTTGTAGAACATTAGCACTGTTATTCTGGGTCATTTCAGCCAGATGAAGGACAGTTAACCATACTCATGTCTAAGATCTGTGCTCAGGGACAAAGCTGCCATACTGAGAACAGAGTCATGAAGATATCCATCCTCCCTCATCTATCTGCTCCGATGAAGGCTCTGCTCAGGTTCAAAGCCACAGGAAGCGTTTAACTGCACGTCCCTGGCAGCTGCCACTAAGGTCCAGGGTGTTGAATAATCATCACTGGGCTTATTGGTTTGGTTATAGCTTCTCAAATTTCCTGTCCTTCTGCAAGATAGGCATCTTCATGGCTTTTTACTTTAGCACGGTGTAACAGAACGATATTTCTCGAAGGAGGTATAACATTAACTGTAAACAGATTGTGTTTCTGTGCACATTAACGTTGCACTTGAATGCAATCTGTGATGTGTTTTTTTGTTTGTTCAAGGCCAGATCCAAAGGCTTTGGTTCCCCTGCATGAATAGTTACGTGCTGCCTTACCCAAACCTGTTTATGCTCTGCTCTCTCAATAACCTTTGGTGTGTATACAAGCCCTGCAGGGGTGGAGCATTTGGTGAAATGAGATTATTTCACAAAGTCATTAATTGAAAAGCAACTTTCCTTTTCTGTTTTATTCTCCTTACATGCAGAAATTATTAGCTTGTATTAGTGTAATTACAAAAATAGATGCTGTAATCACTTTACTCATTGAAAGTAAATCCTAGGGGATAATTTGGGGAGTTCTTAAAGTAGAGAAATCTGCTGCTCCTTCTCTGTGCAGATTACCTGATGCTCAGAGGGCTTTGAGATGGATTGACCTCTGAATTAAAGCCATTGTTCATGTGTGAGTTTGTGGAGAACAGTTCAGTTAGGGTGGGTCTTGTTGCTCCAGCACTGTTTGTGTACATGATGTAAACAGACAGAGAGACCCTGAAGGAACATGTGGGCGCTGATGACTCTTTCTCTCTCTCCATATTTTCTCTCTTTTCCACTCACACTTCTGCATGCAGGACCATCAGCTGTCTGAACCCTTGAGATTTGTCAAACTGAGCTATGCTTAAAATAAAATGGACTTGATGGACTGGACAGGTATCTATCTGTACACAGAGCTCAGGTCCAAAAATGTAAAAAGATTAAAATCTCACAAGATTTCACATTTATCATGATCGTGTCTTGAAAAGTAAACTGTTTTTTTCCCATCAGCATTTCTGCATTTCATTGTTCAGAGTGAATTCAAGAGAGTCCATCTGCCTGCAGATGTTTCCCACACTCGTCTGCAAAAAGTTGCACAAGAAAAAGCAATTCAACAGGTTTTCTTATCAGAGGAGCTCACAGAGAGTTAAGATTTATGAAGTTTGTCTGAGAGGGGAGACTTGAACAAGACAGACAGCTTCAGGCTGTGTCTTTCACCTCAATTTTAGAGGTGAAAATGTGGGGCAACATCACACAAACAGAAAGCCTGGTTAGAATTAATCTTATAAAATCTGGTTACTGCCTTAGTTGCATGCAGAACAAACCATAGTCTTCAGCAACAATTGCTTAATTCTTACTTAATTATTTCTCAACATCACCTGTGGTAAACAACAGAAAGGAGTTACACTAATATTAACAAACCCGCAGAGCTGCTTTCATACTTCTACAGAGTGTTGAACTCTTGACCAAGAGCCATATCAGCTCTGCCAGAGAGCAAACAATCAAGTTTCAGAGAACCAAATAAAACATAACTGAAACTCATTAACAGTAGAAAATGCCTTATGTGGCTTACGGAGTTAATTTAAAACAATACAGATGTATTTGATGTAAATTCACACAAACAGATTTCACTGTTACGTAGAAATAAATGACTTTTGAGTGTTTTTTGTTGCAGGAAAAGGGGAATTGTATCAAAAACAAAACAAATCATATTGAGAATGCAGTCAACAGCCAACATTAGATTCAGCTGTACTCAGAATGATACACATCAGCACAGCCCCATGCATGTCATCACCAGGAAAATACACAAATCAGTAAACCGACAGTCAGTGTAAACTCCAAACATCCTCTGGACCTTACACTCTCACCCTGCCGCCTCAGTTGCTCTCGGTTTCCCACATGTTTGTCGTCTCCTGCACAAAGATTGTTTTCATTCCTTTTGACTTGTAACTGAACAAAGATGACCTTAATTCAAATACATTTTAATGAGAAACCCTGCACAGTTCTTGACTTGTCTGCCGTGTCCTCCTCCCCATCCCTTGCAGATAAATGTTGGCTTCCTGGATTGTTGTGCCAGCCTTTTAGGCAAGCAGCCACAAGGTCCCAGACCACTCTGCCAATTAGACTGCACACACGCAACCACATGGACAGAGAAAGGGAGAGTGAGGAATGCTAACAAAGAGCCAGAAAGTGAAAACATGAATGTTGGGGTTTTTTTCTCTTTTTCTGCCACCACCATCCTCTTCACAAAAGATTTTTCTACATTTGTTTGCCATGTTGTATTTGAATACATGCAGTCTCTTAACAAAAGGCATGAAAATAATCTCATATAGAAACTCAGCAGGTAGGTTGGTCTCTCTTCCCTGAGTGAATAGGTCATTTTGTGCCCATTCATCTGGGACATCTGTGCCTAACTACAACCTTTATTATGTCTGCATTGTTTTGCATTCGAGTCTAGTTCCACTCCTTATGCAGCTATCAGATCAAAATCTTTATGTCAATAAAAAGAAAAAGTAGCATATAAAAGCATCCTGTCATCAGCTGTTTATTATCTTGGTGATAATGACAGCCTTTTGGCTGCAGTGAGCACAGACAGCCAGGCAGACAGCAGCAGAACTTGATTCTGTGGCAGCGTTTCTTATTGGCAGTTATATGAGCCTGCCAAGAGTGGAGCATGCACACACACACACAGCTAGACAAACACTCACATTGTCAGGCAATCACACACATATTATCCGATAACAGGATCTTAAATTTGTGTGATATCACATTACATATTAAATCCACATGGTAAACATTTATGAAAGCAAGGTCATGATCTCTCTCATGCACATACGCACACAAACTGCAATACTGTGTACAAATACAAGCAGTGAACATGATGTTGCCACAAGGATTACCATGTCATGTGTATCTCTGTCACATTTTATTTGATGTACTAGCAGAGGCCAAGATGTCCCTTCAGGGAATTTGTCGGGGTTTGAGTTCAGTGTGAGTGACTGCTGCTGTCAACGCATAAAAAACTTTTAACTTAAACAACCTCCGCTTCCATCATCATTTTACGTCACTTTTAGACATCACATCAGTGCCAAGCTTGACTGTCTTCATTCCTTAAAACTCTCTTATCTTTGGCAGGGTTACACTGAGGTGGCATCTTTTCGTCTTGTTCTCGTAACATAACTCACTGCCCTGACCCCATGAGCTCTCCTCTATAAACACCCATTTTCCTCTCCCTTCACCCCTCCTCCATAAGCAGACCTTGACTCATGCACCCCAGGGGCCACCCAATGTCAAAAGGCAGACACCCAACCCCCACATCTGCTCGCCCATGACCCCTTAAGACCACAACAGGAACCACATTCTTTCCTTTGTTGCTGGTCTTTCATCCTTCTTCACCGCCGGGGCACCAGAAATAACCTGCAAGGAGTATTGTGAGGCAAAAACAGAGCCTTTTGTTCAGGCTATGCCATGACGTGCTGATAAAGTAAACACACCGTGCTCAGTCTTTCTCACTTTCTTTCTGGGTCTCAAAATGCTTTGGCGTGTTTATTTTGATGCCCTGCATTGCATATGTGCGGGAGCGACAGGTGAAACTGACACTTGTGCTTAGGAAAGTGTATGTGTTAGTGCATCGGTAAGCACAAACTGTTCCCTTGAAACTCAGGTAAATGTGTGCATGGAACACACCTAGTTTCATGTGTTGTCTCAGCAGTTTGCACATGGATACAGCAAGGGGAGTGCTGCAACAGATTTGATGCTTTAAGGACAATAAAAGCTAAGCCTGATTTTAAGTGTCAGGTACATGCAGCTCCCACTCCTGTTGACCCAGAGGCAGCAGCACAGTCAGGCAGAGTGAGACAGGATCCGACAGGACAAGACAGTACGAGGTGTGGTGTGTTTATCTTTTAGTTAGGCTTCCTTCATTACACACGCACTTCCTGCATTACAGATAACCCCCAGGAATTGTGGTAAACATTACCCTATTTTTGCATCGTGCATTCATGTGCATAAGTAAGGATTTAACATTTACATAAATGTAAAGGGAAAGTTTGGCATTTTCTGAACTGACGTTTATTTACTTTGAAGCAGAGAGTCGGATGAAAGGATTTATGCTAGTTTGTCTGTTAAGTATGGACCTACAGTCAGCGGTTGGTTAGCTTAGTTAATCTTAAAAATTGAAAACGGGGGCAAACGGCCAGGCTACTTCAGTTTGGTGATTACAAAATCCACAAGGTACCTTTTATCATCTGTATGCGACGCAACAGGCTTTTAACAAACTCCAGTGTAAACCTTCTTACGTCATTAATAGATGATCACAAAACTGCTCCACATTGGGTGGAGCAGTATGAGAAGTAAAAGGGCATGACAATATTTAAACGATACTCAATGAGAGAAGGTATGTGACATGTGACATTTTGCCCATTTGTAACAGCTTCTTGGCTGCAAGTGGTTACTTTACTAATATTTGTTCTTCTGTAGTGATTGAACAACCCATATATAACATACTAATTAGTAAGCATCAGATGGTAAGCAGACTTTGTTACTGTTGGATAGAGCTGCTCTAGTTGTTGCCCCCTTTTCTAGTCTTTGTGCTAAGCTAAGCTAAGCTAACATGCTACCGGCTATACCTGAATATTTAAGGTGCAAATAGTAAATGAAGACAGATGGCAACTTTATGAAATTGAAAATACAGCTTTAGTTTGTCTGTCTTGTAACCAACTCATGAAAGAGGCCAATGGTGATCTAATACTCAATCATTATATGAGAAAGTAAACACATAAACTGACCTAAATACTGTGTTACAAGATAAAAAAAAGCCGGCAGGGGAAAAAAAATTTAAGAATCATTGACTTCATGTCAGGATTAAGACAGTGATGACGTCATGTATTCATAAGGGCTAATACACTTTCTCAGAAATCATTAGAGAAAGTCAGACATCTTAACAGGGTTTCTCATGATCAAGGATTAGCTTAACTTAGTTATTCTAACAGAATTATGTTTGCATGTGTCAAACCAGGTTATTTGAGTGCATGACAGACTTCTCTGTGCTTGGAGATTTTTACTGAAAACAACCATTAGGAGAAAATAGACAGGAAGGTGGGGGAAGCATGTAGCTGGACAGATGGAGGGTAGAAACTTTACACCAGTCTGAATCAGATGAGGAGGGCAGGACCTCTCTGATATGTTTAAAGCAGAAAGAACTGGACTGATCAATAGTTTCTAAACCTGTTTACTTTCACTCCCTCATCCTCAGAATTGAGTTAATTTATCAGAAAAAAGACTAATTGATAAGATTTTTTAATTACCAATGACAGTTTGTGGTTAGCACTATGCAGGCAAACCTCTCTTCAGGGTTTTACAAAAGAAGGAAGAGTGATGTTTGTTTTGAATCTCAGATCACTCCCTCTTTCATAAACCCACAGTTTCCATGTCAGCACTGAGTGCCTTTCCCTGTCTGACACACTCTGTTGGACAAACACCTTCAGTAATCCAACAGGCTTTATGCCAGTAACTAGATGGTGTTCAGGTAAATCCAAGCAAAACATACAGTGCAGTGTGAGCAGCAGGCCTACAAAGAAACTAACAGTCATCTAGAAAAACAAAGAGGTGTCTTAGGCTTGGAGTCCCTCCAGTCAAGTAATCACAGATAGAGACTTACAAAGAAAAACACAGGAATGGTTTTTGAACTGAGAACAAATATTTATAAATCCATCATCACTATCAATTATCATCATTATTATCTTTTTGTCTTTTTTGTGTATGTGTCTGCGTTTTCACAATATGAGGGACAGCATACCGAAAAAGAATTTTCTGCAATCAGCAAGGCTAAAAACACAGCTTAACTAGTTTAACACAGGCAGTAATTTTTGCTTTTGTCATGGCTTAAAAATTGATATGCATTGAAAGTTTAATCTCAACTTGTGCTGGTGCATCTGCAGAATTTTTCCATACCTAATATGTTATGATCCATGATGACGGCATTATTGCCACCATCTTGACTGTGAGCCTGATAGACGTCTGCAATCTTCTGGTTCACCTGTTGATTTTCTATAGTAACTTTGGTAACACTTTATAATACAGTCTGCAACATGAAGTAGAACTTGTTGATACTTAATGTGTAATTTCTCTAAACCTAATTTTTATTTTTTATTGTATGAATCAGTATAGTAAAGCATGGAGCATTTTAGCAGTGGCTGATACCATTTTACTGAGACATCCATCCCTGCATCCTGAGCTTAGTGCGGCCCATAATGAATATGGTTTAAAGGAATACAAACACACTATTTCCCCCCTGTTACAGAATGAAAATGGGTTTGGTCAGATCCTTTTCCAGCGCGAACACACTGCTGTGCTGTGGAAACAGGTCTAGTTACATGTAACTAGTAAGTAAGCAACTATTTGCTAACATTTTTCCACAGCAAGGTAAAAAGGTAACAATGAATCACATGTTTACAGCTTGTTTTGATGCCTCCATTTGGGGTAAAAGGGTAATTTACACAGGTTTAAAAAACTGCTTTCATTTGCTCATTAAACTAGATAGAGCATAATCAAAGAGTTAAGACAACATCATTACCAATCAGTGCTGCAGTTATTTTTGCTGCTTGTATCTTTTTGCCAACCTATAGGCAGGGCTGACAGCTCACACCCTTACAGAATCACCTGCCACAACAATGATTTCAATGAATGGCAACCCTCCAAAATGTGATGCACGGGAGGAATTTTTGGCCTCATGTCCTGAACACGAAAGCTTCTCAATAGGAGGAAAAGAGGAAAGTAAATATTTAGACACAGCTTAATTACAGATATGTTAAATTGAGAAAGCAGATCAACTGTGTTTATGCATTGATCCACCTTAACAACAAAGTGAATGCTGTTTGAACATCCGGTGCCTTCTGCCTTCATGTTGCTGCAGCCCCACTTTTTTAAGTGGTGAGGCCATGGGGAGAAAAAAAGTGGAGACACAGGCCAGATGACACAGATTTGAAAGCACTTTGTGGCTGGCTTTGGCAGCTGGAAAGGCTACTATAGTTTCCATGGTATGCACCAGGGAAAGATAAAATGGAGTGAAGAAAATGAAAGAAAAGAAGGAAATTGCTTTAAATGAAACCTCTCTTTTCTTCTGTAGGGAGGCTTTCTGAGTCTTTGTGTCTACTCAGAGCTGTAGGCTCCATATTGGCTCAGATTTGTGAATATATATATACTGTATGTGTAGAACAGGAAAAAACAACATCTGAAAATATCACCATGCAGAGGTCAAGGACATCTGGAATCAGAATGAAAATGTGAAAAACAAAAATAAAGCACATTTAAGGTTAAAAGTGGAGCCTTTTTTAAGAACTACAAGTCCCATGTGGTGCTGAAAAAAGTTTTGAGTCCGTACAGATACTTTACACATGAGGTATTTGACTCAATCAACACTGATAACTTTGCTTTTATCTGAAGTCTTATGGTGAAAGAATGAAGCAGAAACAGAAAAAGGTGGTGACTAATGCTGAAAAAAGAAACTGGAGCCTATGCACATAAAGCTCCTTCCTACTACACTCCTGACACCCAATCAATCTGTCCCCTGACATCCTGTTCTCTGCACAGATCCACCCATGAACGCAGGCCGCTTCACATGGTACCGTTTTGTTCTGCACGTTATGTAACATTCTGCTGTAACACAGCACCTCCATGTCATAAGCTGTCATTACCTGACAAGAACTTTTATTGTTAACAGACTCAAAAAACTGACGCCAGTGTGACTTTACGTCAGTGTGCATAAACCAGAATAGAAGTTCCCATCAGATACCCATGTATGGCTAACATAATTTAGATCTTAAGACTCTTACAAAATGTAATTACAAGTGTTCATAAGGTCAAAATCCATAAAGTCATTGCTTTAAAACATTCATGCTTTCATTTGTTCATTACTAATGTGCATACTTAATATTACCACTATTTTCCACAGTGTACCACAAGTTTGCAGATTGATTTTCTACCTTCCAGGCAAATGTTATTAGTGCCAGCGCTGTATGAAAATCCATTCACACACATTAAACTTTGCTTGAGGTTTGTAAACCATCGCAAAAATGTTGTTTTCTTTATGTTTGCTGCCATGTGTTTTCATCACCAGGCAGTAAAAATACAAGCGGGGAACATTTTAAAATCTCTCTCTTCTTAATGTATTCAAGAGTTACTAGTGGCTGTAATTCTTCTTTCCCTTCATGTTTGCCACAAAGTGATCGTTTCTTAAAGTAATTGCAATGTGTTACACGAATGGAGTGTGTATCCTCCCAAGTTACAGTATTGTTATTGCCAAAGTCCTGCTTTGTGTTATAAGCTCTTCATCACGACTCAGAGGGACTTTAATCGACCAATGCAGCGACCAGAAAGATTTTCAGGGTACATATGGCCATTTCAGTGACTATCTAAGATTGACTTGGAAAAATGTGATGTCCTCCCTTAATGGCTTCCATGCGGGACGTTTCAAAGTCTGGATAATCGTGTGCAGGAAACGTAACAACATCTCAAGGCATGGGAAGTCTAAAATCCAGGTAAAAATCAGTTTAAACTTGTATATTCTGTGTTTTGATAATGATGCCAATCTTTTTAAAGTATATATTTAAGCATAAAATGCAGAAGCTCCTGATTGAAGTTCCTAATATCAGTGGTTCCTTAGTTTTTCATCACGCATTCCCTTAAAACAAAGCTTTGTCTATTAACAACACCTCATCACAGGTTGCATATGCTGGCTACAAAATGAGAGTGTATTGATGTAAAAATACCGTGTTTTACTAGTGAAAAGCAGGAACTACAGAGGAGGGTTTTTTGACTCTCTAGGGGGGCTCAGAAGGATTTCTGTCACAAATCAGAATTCTATGTCCTGCAGCTGTTGAACAGCAAATTTAAACGAAGATGTGTCAGCAGTTTGTCACAGGCTTCACAAACAGGCCCCCATGTGTGTCTGGAAGCCAGTTTCTGTTGCCTGCATGTGTTTTTTGTCTGTGTGTCTGGCAGTGGTACCAGTAAATGAGCTGGTGACTTGTATCTCACGCCTCGTGCCAAGATATGTTTTGCCTGCTGACTGTTTCCTCCCTCCTCCTCCTCCACCTCCTCTAATTTTTTTTTCCTCCACTCTGCCCATGTTTTCTTCTTTCATGTCTTTGTTTGTTTACATTCAATGTGGATGGAAATCACAGACTCAGGAAGATGCCGCCAGGAACAAGGCTGTTCTCTCCCTTTCTTCGTCCTTTCCTTCCCCTTTTTTCCTTGCTGAAATGCAGGCGGTCGAGCATGCTTGGGGTTTCCAAACTAGCGTCTGTGTTGGGGGTCCCTGGAGAGCAAACCCCGCCATAATAGCCGGGTGGAGTGGGCTGGTGAGTGCAGGGGAGGGAAAATGAATAGCATGCTATGGGGCTTTCCAAACCCTAACTCCTTACAAGGTCTTTGTAGACTACATTGTGCTGAATTTACCCGTATTTACCCCAGCTGACAAACCATTCAGCATGTGATGAAGGACAAAGGTTCAAAAAGCTTTTGTGGCTTTCTCACACTCATGCTTGGTGAAAAATACTGCGGTCGGGCCTGTAACACAGTAAATTTGCAGAAGAGAAGTTGTATAAATCTCTTGCTGTTTGTGTTGCAGTGCTGCATTCTTGGTTTGAGTCTTGATTCAACTCTTCTTTGCATTTCACAACTTATCCTCTCCTCTTTCTGTTTCCTCTTTTATCACAGGCAGAGTCGTGTGCACATGCACATACACATGTATGCCGACATGATGGAGTGCAGATGGTGTGCGTGCATGTCACTGGCCATTCATGTGTGCACATACATCTGTGTGTGTGTGTGTGTGTGTGTGTGTGTGTGAGAGAGAGAGAGAGAGTGTGTGTGTGCCTCACTCTTCACAGCAGCCTGTGGATTGTCATGCAGAGGAGTAGACCGTGATGGGGCCGTAAATCTTTAAGGGAAGCTGATAAATTGGAGCACCAGTGACAGTTTGACTTCCTCCCCTCAGAACGGACTTTGCTCCCTAACCTTGGGAAAGAGCCGCCACGTGCTCTGGAGAGGAGGGATAAGATTGTTGAAAAAAAGAAAAAAAAAAAAGAAGGGTAGACCCCCCATCCCTGCTCCGTCCTCTGACACTCCTCCCATCCCTTCATCTCAATGATTATGAGTGTATGTCAAAGGAAGGGAGGAGGTGATAAAAAAAAAAGAGCCAGAACAGGAGGAAACATCCAAATCTCAGACAGGCGTGAAGTACATCCACTGACTCACTCAGCACAAGACGCAGACGCTGACTGACTCCTACACTGGCAAACCGCATTGTTTGGTGGCTGAAAGACATACGCAGACATGTACACAAACAGCACAGAAGCAGGGCAGCACACTTGGAAAGCACACACTGTGCAAACATGGGAAGAGGCCTTTCTCTTTTGTCACGGACATGCAAACCTACGGGGAGGCAGAAATAACAGACACCGGCCCCGTCTTTGCTTTTTGGAGCTCTATTGTCCTCTCTGTCTTTCCCATTGACTTATGCTTCTATGATGGCACAATGTACATTTTAAAACACCACACATGCTTTGGAAATGATCACAAAGTAAAGCTTTTGCACAATGGTTGACTTAGTTTGTGTTTTTGTGTGCAACATTGAGAAGGGAAGTGAAAAAATGAGAAGACAGACAACAATTGAGACTCTACAAAGACAATTTAAGCCTTCAGACTGCAGACGGATGAACTTATACAGACTGTAAGTCTCCCCACTGTATCCCACTCCGTCTGTTCCAGATGTAACCCTCTCTCTCTCTGAAGACAAGATGCAAGAAAAACTATTCATTTTAGCCTTGAAGGCTTTGCTTGGCTGAGAAAAGTAAAACGAGTGTGACACACGATGTACCACTTTTACAGAGATAATGGCGAGCTGCTGATACTTTACCAAGGATTTTCAGAGAACTCTAATTTTCTCTCTTCCCAGCTAGATCAAACGGGACTATCTGTGTCTATCCTTGACATGGACCCACACCAAAGCAACAACACTGGCTCTCACATATTAGTAATCTGTCGGTACTTGGTGGGAACCTGAAACAGCGAAACCAGCCGCGTCGAGAATATCCTCTCCCACAGGATTTGGTAGCATTCCAAGATCCTGTTTGTTCCTCCTCCCTTCAAATTTTGGGAGAGAAAATGAAAACATTTATCAAAGTGAATCTATTCATCATGTAGCTACATTTGCTTAATGAGCACTTCTACATATATATAAGTCGTCATGACTGTCTTGAAAGAGAGAGGTGGTTCAAATCAAAGGGTAATGCCAAATATCTGATGAGCTGTAGGAAGAAGCACAAATCAGTTCCGCAAAATATATTTCATCAGTTTGTGAGCCTTGAAATATTTTTAAAAATTGTCTTCCTCTTGCTTGGTCAAAATGTGGAACCAGAAATTTCACCCTCAGCTAACCAACATCATTATATTCTATAATTAGTGTCGGGCCGCCAGTTTCTGCAAGTTTTGAGTTTCTCTCTTTGCCAAAGTTGAACCTCTGTGTCTGTATTATTTCTGCTTGGTGCAGTCTATTTTTAACACTAAGTATCCACTAAAACCATCCCCCCACCAGGCACTTAAAGGCTTTGAAGCTCACCACTTACAGGTAACATTTGTATGAAAAAATTGCAAGAACTTTTTAAAGAAGCACAGATTATTCATGGACTTCTTTTAAGATAATTCCACAAGGATTCTACAATACAAGAACTTAGTTTTTAAAGTAAAAAGTGGTGACTCTAAGGTTTTGTCAATGATTCAAAATGTACTAATAACTCTAAAATAACATTATTTAAATCCAGTTCCTGGTTGACAATCTGCAATGTGTGTTTGTTTGTCAAGATGTTAGACTTTTGACGGATTCACTTCTCTTTTTGAAACATTTTCAGAGTGTCTTTGTGCTCTGTTTGCAGATCAGTCAAAAAAATCTACAAACCAGTTTATCCAGGGTCTTAATTTAAACATAATTAGTATTTTCATATTCATTTGTCTTCTGCCCTGCAGCTAATGTCTGTAACGATAACATCAGTGACTGCTGCCTACTCATCTGCTCATGTTTAAAGATGTGTGACCGTGGCAGGCGCCTTTCCTGTGCGCACCATGGATGGATGTCGGACTTGGATTCTCATCTGTGTAATCTACACATCTCTGTTGAGCTGTGGTCCATTAGTTAGTTCCTAAAAAGTTTATTTCAGGTCAAGTAAACAGAAGCTCTGCGTGTGTGTCTCTTATAAACATACACTGTAAAGAGATTATAATGTTTGTCTATAATGTAAATATGTTTGCAAGTCACATTTTGACTGTTTTACGGGAACAGCCGTTGACAGCTGTTTCCTCCAATTAGCAAATAATCCATCAGTTAGAGCTTTGCAGATTGAGAATATTGCTTTCAAAAAATAAGTAGATGATTCTTGTTGGCTTTTTTACAAATACTGTTTTTAGCAGGTCTACACAAGCACATACTGCCACTTGGAAATAACTTTGCCCTTGTACTCTAAAGTTTGAGAACAAAAATGACAAAGCTTATGTTGCTTTAAGCAATGCAGGTGTTGACTGACTGACTGACATGTTTTCTAGTCTGAGTTTCCAATGAAGACAATTACAAATAACATCAGAAAAACTGAGAAAAGCGTGGATGACGCCCACACGGATGCACAGGTGTACAACCTGTGGGCATCGATATGTAACACTCTATGGTAGAGTCACCAAGATCTAGTATGGGTGCAATGGATGCCAAAAATGAGAGCTACATCTCTTTTCATTTTTTCGTTTACCTGATTTGTCTCATGAGTTTGTACCATAAACTCTGACTAAGAGATGACTGCCAAGAAGGTCATCTTTCCCATCTGAAGTCTTTCTGAAGATGGATTGTGAAATCAGGTCTTAGAGGAACAGCAGATTCACACTGGGCTTCAGGGCTGCATGGCAACACAAACTGTAGGAGTGAAGCATCAGTCAGCCCGTGTTTACAGACAGTATATAACCACTGGCACTGTGCAAGTGTAAAATGTAGAAATTTATACTTTGCATCATTAGATCTGTCATAATCACCATCCCATGCTGCAATCTTTTTTTTCAGCTTCAACTTGGAGTTCAAAGATCCTCAGGGAGCAGGTGCAGGTTGTAAAGGTCGAAGGTGAAATGTTTTAGTCAGGTCTTAAAATTTGATAATATCCTGGTGTTTGTCCTTCCCAGAGTGTTTAAATGGCAAAAAATGACTTTATATGATTGTATTTTTTTATTTTTCCTCTAAAAACTGTTGATTTATTATCATTGGAGACAACCCAATCATCACTAAAACTCTGCCAATATGCTTGAACTTGTTTTAATCCGTTGAAATATTACATTTCTTATGAATGTGTGTGAGCACTTTGTGTGAAACTGAATGATGTTGTCAAACAAGGGGCCCCTTCACATCCATTATCACCCCAGGTGGTTGTCCCACCAATTCAGCCTCCATTAGCCATGACCAGGCCAGACTCCTGAAATGATGACCCCCCTCCACGAACACCTTTAAACCCAAGGTCAAAGGTACGTATGCAGGCTGCAGCTGCGCAGGTTGTTTTCTCAGTCCTCGAGTTGTTTCCTCTGGGTGATCACTGATTTCAGTTTGATTACAGCTCAAGTGTCCTGACTCAATCTTTCGTGCTTCAGTCACTCTGATCTCAAGCTGCAGTTAGATAACAAACATAACTGATTTAAATTGACAGGCAGCAGATCTCAACTCAAGACTTTCATATAAAACAATAATAGAGATTTTTCCTTTTGTGGGATCCAAGTATTTAACAAACTGTAATATGTCTATTGCAATATTATGGAAAGGGATATTTGAGTTGCTACATACATATGAAGCTGCTGTGTATAAGTGAAATGAGGTACTTTTGTTGACAGACGGATGAATCTAATATTTGTCAAAAGGAGCTTTGTTCGTTTGTTCTGTGTGTTTTCCCTCAGGAGCTATTTGTTTTTTGTTACTTTAAGCTGATATTTATTGCCTTCACAGCTGATGTTTCATTTTGATTCACGAGAAGCAGCTAAAGTGGCTTTGGACCAGGAGGAAGGAGGTCCAGGCAGTACTAGCTGACCCAGATGTGACTGCTGTGATGGATGGATGTGGACCAGCCTCTGCAACAACATGTCTATTTCAGTCGCCCATTGTTTGGCACTCAGTGATCATTGTGTATGTAGCAAGTTAGCAGCCAGTCTCCCGTGTGCGCTGCCTATTTGCTCACAAAAGAAAAGGGATTCATAGAAAAAAAGGTGTGTGTGTGTGTGTGTGGGTTGGGGGGGGGCATGTGTTTCCTCTCTGTCAGCACGTGTCCTCCCACAGAGTAAAACTGCACTTCTCCCACTTTCCTCCCTCTCGTATTTAATAACGCACAAACTCAGCTGCAGCATACGCAGAATGGGAAATGTTTGGGTGGCATGGCAACACATTTCCAAAATGGAATAAATGCTTGGCAGCACATGTGTTGTCAAATAGTCTGTGGTCCGATGGCACTCCTTTCTCCTGTAATAGGAGAGGACTGGCAGCATCAGTCCTTTGAGAAAAGCTCGATTTGAATGAGTTGCCCTGAATGCCGCAAAGCAAATCAACACCTAACAATGTTGCCATCTGCTTCCCATAAATTAAGCCAGATTTACAAGCGAATTCTGGGTTTTCCAGGGTTTATCTCGGTCAGGTCAACAACAGTACTGTTCAGGTGGAGCCTATCAGCTGTCCATCACTTTTTACACTCTCTTCTTCCTCCAAGTGACAGCTGCAAGGAAAAGACTGCTCTCTCTGTAGGGACGTTTTGCCTAATAAGTAAGTAATTAATGACACTTATGGAAAATATCATCCAAATAACAACCCCCTGAAGCAAATGCTTTAGAGTGTTTATGGCTGATGTTGTTCTATTGGCTGCTTGAGAAAAAGCAGATGACTAATACTTATCTTTATTCAGGCTGTTAAATAAACTTATTAGCTTTAACTGTCTGTTGTTTTTGGATTGTTTTTTAAACTCGTGAAGAATACTGAAAGCTCCTAGTGAGATTTCAGCTCATTAAGGGATTTAATATCTGATTCCTGCAAAAACAACTCATAAATTCCACTGTGACACTTGTGTGCTTCAGATCGAAACTTGAAAACCAAAGAATAAAATTTAATGATTATGCTATGCTGCAGTCAGGAAGAAAACTTTTGCACTTAACAAGTGGTGCTTGGATCAGGAATGTAGTGCAGTGTGTGTTAAAAGGGAAAAAAAACATATCCCTTTGGTGGCTGGTGAATAACAAAACTGGTTATTACAACACATTATGAAGATGTAAATCACTCTGAGATGCAGAGGTGATGGGTAGGGCACAGCATTCATGGGAACCATGGTGACAAAGTGTTGGGTTGCACCCTGTCACCTTTGCAAGGAGCGTTAGTCAATCAGTGACATGTGACACTGCCAGCCACCTGTCCAACTACGATAGGTGTCTGCTAACACACATACAAGTACATATGTTGACTCAGATAAATGCAGCTGTTGTGGACAGAGAGATCGATCTGATCAACCTAAAGAACAAAAAGTACCTTCAGTGGCAGGTGTTTCTCTGCATTTTTGCCTCATAAATCCCGAAAAGAAGAAGAAACCTACTTCTGAGCAACGTTCACATACTTATCATCTTGTTTTTACAAGTGACTTGCTTTTTCTCTCATTTTATTGCTTGCTTTTATGCTTATGTGCACTTTTCTCTTGCTCTACTTTTACATTTATACTGTTTATTCATTAAACACAAACACATACTGAAATAATCCAAATCTGTTACCTCGGACCCCTTTTAAAACTTCTGTACAAACTCCATTTTAGGGATACAAAAGCTCTTTTACATTAAATTAGACCAGAACCAGGATATCAACAATATCAATATAGATACCAATAGTTTGTTATAAATGCAACTACTGTACATCCATATAGTGGAAAGCAATGTCATTTCAAAGGTACAGTGTGTAAAATAGTGGACAGAACATCATCAAAGTAACCTCTTCCTGCTGCTCAGTATCCTCTTTGCTGTAGTTTTCTTTGGCTGTAGCTTGTAGCTGCTGTTACCTTGTTAGCTCAATTGGCTTTGCAGCTCCTGGATCAGGAGCTTGGAGAGCTGGATCAGTGTTTATACCACAGCCAGCAGTCTCCCACCGGACAAAGCTGGACCGAGGCTGAACACAGCATCCAAGACAGAATGAAGCCAGTTCAGCAACAGGTATCACAATTTCAAAGTGATTTTCAGTGGCTCTGACCAGGAAGTAAGAAGATTCAGCAAGCAACAACAGGAGGTATAACAAGGAAGAGGAGTGAGAGGAAGGTCAGGCATCAAACCAACCCAGATGGTTTGTTTTTCTTATTCTGTCGGGCTGAAAGAAATGTCCTTGCCATAACATCGGAACTTTTCCACAATCTGCTGAAAAAATTGGTTTAGTTTTAAAACTTTTTATAGATAAATTCAGGCCATATCTTACACATTTCTCCCTTAAAAGGACACTTCTAAATATAGTCAGTGTTTCACATGAAGCATCTCTGATAAATACTCAATCAAATATAAATTAAAAAACAAGTCACTTCCAGTTAGTGCGTTTATGCATCCAACAGCCTTAGCAGGGAAGCAAACAGTGCAGCACTAAGTGTGTTCATGGTTCCTGTGGTGAATAATCTTATTGATGCTGATATTAATAACAAAAAGAAAATGTAGGGCACTTAACTAAACTCTATGGTAGTAATCATTTGTCAAATGTTTTTTCCTTTTTTGGCAGTTTTTTGCCCTTTTCCTCTTTTTCTTTTGCTCACTAACAGTATGCATGATGTGTTCATAGCCCACATATACACATCCAAGTTTAAACAGAGCAGACGAGGAGGCTCACAGGTTTTTGGATGCACCAGTAGTTCTGGTTCAGAAGAAGACAAAAGGAAAAATCCAATAGAAGATGCAAGCACACTTTTCACTCAGCTGGCTGGCTTAAAGGCCAGATAATGGCTGAAAAAACCTGGCAGAAAAGTGATGTCATTTTTCGTCTCCTCTGAAGTTCTGAAAGGATAGTGCAAGGGATTTTGATGACTGTGCGAAAAACGCAGCTTTCTTTGAAAATGCGGCCAATGTTTTTTCACATGTAATCGAGGCGGTGCAGTCCAGGGTGCTGTAAATGTGTGTAACGCAGCCTTTCCTGTCTCCCTCTCTCCAGTGTCTACGTTTGCCAGCCGCAACTACAATGCTCCCTATTTATAGCGCTTTTACCTCAGATATTAACTCTCTCCCTCGCCTAGCCTGCTACTTCCTGCCAGAGAGGAAATGTGTATGTTTGTGTGTGTGTGGTTTACTGACCTTTGGGAGCAGCGAGCAACCACAATACTGTTGATAGCAACGGGATTTTCTGTTTCCAGCCTTTTGTGTACGGTTAAAAAGAGGTGTGAACAGAGGTCTGAGCCTTTCACCACTTTATGTCCTGTTTCAATATGAATCATCCATCATTTTTTTCATCCTCCAGAGACAGATACAAATTTAAAGCCATATGGAATATAAAAGAAGAAAAAGAGATGGCAGTTGTAGTTTTCTGGGCCAAGTTTTCAAGCCCAGTATGTTCACTATCTATTTCAGTGCGCGTGTTGTACATGTTTGTGTGTAAGCCAACACCTCAGGGTTAAGATGTTGGACTTTACCTTCCTTCAAGGCCGTGATCGAAGGAAAAGCTGCGACTGGCTGGAACATCCTGTTTTGGACGTAAACACTGTTATGCAGGCAGGGTTTTCCTCCCCCTTGTTGGAAAAACAATCTGCCCTATCACTTTATTTCAGCAGTCAGCTTCCCTGGTGGCCACTAATAATGACGACACAGCCCTTTAATGTAGACCCCTGTAGTTGAAAGGCTTATTAAATGTGGCAGGTGCTTTCAGTTTGTTTCATGAACTTGGACAGACATAAGAGAGACATGGTAGGAAATCCCAGGGAGGAACAAACTCGCCCCGGCTGACGTGTCTGTCTGTATATCTGTCTGTTTGTCTGTCTGTCTGTCTGTCTAACTCGCAGGGCCTGGGACATTTTCTCCTGACATCACCTCCTCTGGTCACTGCTGGGTTACCGGTCTGGGATATTCCATGTCTAGACTTCCTGCCATTTTATTTGGAGCTGGTGGCAACATTAGAACATTACACAGATGTTTACCGAATTTGCTGTATTCATCAAGAGCTGTAAATAGCTTAAGCTGTCACTGAAAACAGGAAACAGCAGGTGAATTTGCTCCGTAAACAAAGAACCAAATCTAAAACGATACACATCAATAACAATGGTATTTAAATGAGTGAGCTGCAACAAGATGGCTCTTATATGTGATGCAGGAAGTGAGAGCGCGGTAAAAAGTACAGCTTTGAAGAGTTGCTGGAAACTTTGCAGCATATAGAAACCTTTGATCTGTCTCAGCAAAAGTCTCTCATAGTAACACTGAGCACTTATAAATGAGTTGATATTAAACCAGACATACGAGTGCAGGTTGTGACTTTATTTCATGTCCGTTCTGTTAGAACAAAGGCCTTGTGTTTTTTTTTTGCTCCTTCACAAACAGCTCATAAAAAAAAACGTTACTTAGAAAAATATACACTGATATTAGAACCGAAAGCTTGAGATTCAGTGTTGAATTCAAATATACAATTTGCATATTAAGAAACTACAAAAAGATCAGAAAAGGTGGCTTTGATTTAGGCTAGGTTCTTGAAGAGAACAGGGTGAGCAAGCATCCAAAAGAAGGCACTGTCATTTTCCGAACTCCTCATAAAGCTTATTGAGCCTACATTCAGAAAAACAACCAAAAAAAACCAAAAACAACGAAACAACAGATTTGTGCACAATAGATGAAGAGGAAGGTCATGGGTAAGTCTGTGAGAAGAGACTTCTTCCTTTTGTTTCACCTCGTCGATCCCCCACGTTCTCTGCAGGAAAAAACAAACACAAAAAACACTTGTGCTAAATACAGGAGAGCCCAGCTACTGCTACAGTACTATAAATCTATGGTTAGCTGACTTTGGAAAGGTCATCAGGTTGAACAGACAGTGGGGGCTTTTAAGACTAACCCTCACTTTCCTTCTCCTGAGTTAAGCTGAATACCCAAAAAAAAAAAAAAACAACTAAGGTCACTGTTTTTGACTCAAACAGTGAAGAATGTTTGAGGCAAATGTGTCAGTAAGAAGTCAGCCATTAACAACATACTTAATCCTTTATCACCAACATCACATTCCTCATCTTTCCCTTTCAGAGTTGACTGACACCTCCTCCTCTCTTTCTCACAGCCCTTCTTAACATCCATCTCTTGATACATCATCAATGTCCAATAACTTTCCACAAGAGTCCAGACACGGTCTTTGCAGACTTTCTATAAAATGTTCAGTTCCTCTCAATCTGGTCAAGATCCAGCTCGCCCCCCAGCTGGAAAATGTCCCTCTGTGTCCCGCAGTCACCCTTCCAGAGGGTGTGTTTGCCACCCACGACGCCTGCAGGAGAGCCAGGCCGCGAGTCCACGCTACAAGCCGAGTCGCTATCCAGCTCCTCGTAGGATGAATCCTCTTCCTCGTCTCCCACGACGTCATGCCGTGACTCCAGTCCAAGCTCAGGCAGGGCGGTGAAGTCGGAATCTAGTTGGCTGGAGGTCTCAGAGGTGGGAGGAGGCAGGCTTGACTGGCAGCCATCAGAGGCGGAGAACCCGGGGCAGCTAAAGCTCTGAAAGGTCTGAAGTTTCTGTAATAAAGAGGAGACAAATAGAAAAAAAAAATAGATGTTGGTTTTTTTCCACCAAAATTTACGTTCACATTTTGGCTAATGAGGCTATAAAAAGTAGATGAAGATGTTTGTCAGGGAAATTCAAGCTCAGGGTTTTCCAGAATGTCAGTATGGGATTAGGTTTCAGTTTGGTCAGACGAAAGCTGTCCTTCCCTCTCAAAGACGGCACGTGAACATGTAAACACGAGTGCACACACAAACCATCAAAGAATGTACACAAATTCTGGACCTTCTTGGGTTGTCTGTGAAAAACACTGAGTCAGTTGCAAACCACGAAAAGGTATCTGGTTTCAAACTGTGCCCCGAGCCTATTTATCACTGTAGAAGCCACATTGAAACCCATACTGCATGACTGGGAACTGGAACCTTTATAGTGGAGGGCATTTCTTGTTTAAGCCATTGTTATTCATAGTTTTTATGATGTTTTATAGCTCTGCAGGGAGAATCTGTGCGTGAGCAACTGCATGTGTTTTTGCTATTAACCCTTGACCCGAAAGAGATTTAATTCACTAAGAAGTTGTCTCTCTGGGTTGGTTTCATGCTCTCTTTCCTTTCTGAATTCCTCTCTGCAACAAAGAAAGGCAGCCGTGCAGCGCAGTGAAGGGGTTAATGATCTCTCGAGTGCCCCAGCAGCAGATGTTGGAGGCATGGAGGTGAATAGAGATGAGGTTTTCTCTATAGAGCCTCAGCTTACATGACAGACACCTCTAATGTTCCCCAGTGGGTTAGGACATTGCTTTTCCTGTTACAATGAACTGGGAGTCTCCCTTTCTTAAATCTCACTTTGGTAGGCTTACTTTTTTTTCCACAGTGCCCTTGATTTAGCACGGTCCAAAAGAAAACTATAAAGCAGGATTTCGTCTGTCTGAGTTAAAGGTTTGCTCACTTTTGCTGGATTAACTTTACATGTAAGCTGCTCGAGTTCAGGATACTTCATCTGCAAATGCTTGAGGTGATGGTGTGAGGAGAGGGAGGCCTTCGCTGTAGTTACCCCACTGGAGTGGAAAAGGGGATTTCTGAGGCCTAGCTCTCCCTGTTCAACTCCCCGGTATTACCCCACTACTAATTATCACAGCAGCCGAGGAGCTGAAAGGAAGAGAAAAAAGTGGGGGAGAAACAGCTCCTCCACAATATGCTTTCGATAAAATCTGCCGAGGTTGACTGGGATTTGGGTGGGTGTGGTGGCAGGTTGGGGGGGGCAGGGTCAGATTTACGCTGTGTACCCAGCTTTGCCTGTTTGTTTTCTTTTTCTTTAGCATGAGCATACCCCCAACCAGATGGAGTACATTCAACCAATATTCACTACGATTACTCACACACACACAGAGGCTGTCTTAGCTCATGTTGTAATCTTGCTACACCCACTTCTACAACAAGGAGGTAATCCAGTCATTTACTGACTTAACAATCAGCACTTTAAGCTTTAATCTTTAAATGGATAGTGCATTGATTTAGTAGTATGCATTTAAAAAGTAGAGGGACTCACAATAAATATTACAAAAAAGGTAAAATAAAAATTTGATCAACAGGGGCAAAGATATCTCAGTTTTTAGTCATAAGTATCTCATTAGTATCTTAGTGAAAAGTGTTTACCCTTTTTTTTCATCCCATGTTAGAAGAATTAATCTCAATTTTACTTTACTGCATTTAACCAGTCAAATTTTTAACAATTATTTCTGTGCTATTTCTGCTTTTATGGACAAAAATCATAGTAGAAAGGGACTGCAGCTTCTTCTGTGACTGATTGCATTGAATTGGCTCTTATGATACAGTACCATAATGAACCTAATACTGAATCATAATCATGATTGCAGATTTTGTGAAATCATCAGATATCACATTGTTGTCCAAAGAATCAACATAATATTGTACTGCGATTGGATCTCTTGAGTTACACTCCCATTGGTATCAAGCATCTAAAACATCTGAAACTTCTTTGAGTAAATACTCCTTTCCTTCTAACCACCTACTAGTTTCAAATCCCACACTTTGTGTTTGTAATGAAGGTTTATTAGTTCAATTTGATGGTAAACCTCCTCAAGCCTGAAACTGTTTCAATAAAGTCAATACTGTCCTCTAATATGGTGATACTTAACTCATGATTGTTTAAGATAAACAGTATTATAAAAACCTTTTTAGGATTATAAGAAACTTTACTCCATTCCCAAGAAATTCAAGATTACTCTATTGCTGCATACCCTTCCCCAATGATCAGTCATAATGATAATAACCAGAACTTCCACTTTCAAGACATTATCCACAACGTTTGGATTGAAAAGCAGCTGCTGTGGAGAGGTACGAGCACAAGCCAAGAGGTTAGGCAAATATCTTCCTGATAATTAGGGCAAACAACAAATAACACCCTGCCAAGTACTGTGGCAAATGTCCTGCTGTGAACTTACACATTCACACGAATAAGCAGAAGTGTACACTCACTCACTCACTCACACACACACACACACAAAATGCTCACACAAGGGTTCTTTACCATGCACCTTAAGGTATAGAATCAAAATATGAGTGTATTTCTTTGGATAAGCGCTTTGCTGAAATTAGGTTACATTAACACCATCCAGCGACACACTGCTCAGAGGAAGACAGGCAAACAGACCTCCAACAGCAAACAACTGTAAAACAAAAGTGAGGGCAGAGGTGCAAACAAAGACGGCAGAATTTAACTCATTCCTGACGGCCTCACTACATCCATGCACACCTTCACGTTAATTATCTGTGTTGCTGCTGTCTGTGTGTGAATGCTTTTGTCTGCGTATTTGTCTGGTATTCACTGTACCGCAAAGAGAATGCATGCCAGATACCAGCAAATGCCTTCAGGTGAGGTGAAAAAAAAAAAAAGATAAATATGTCAAGTTGGAGCAAAGGTTGAACAAGCAGAGGTATGACGTGTGACTGCACAGTGGTGTTCGGTGATGCTTTGCGGAGTACCTTTGGGACAAGACACAACATGTAGTTAGATGCACGGCGAGCACCACGCCTCAAGACGCCCACCTAGGTGTTCCCATAAGTCTACGGGGCTTAACGCTCAACTATGATCACCATGTCTGCCATCCCAGGAATGGAGAGAGATGGAGAGAGGAGGGGAAGAGCAGAGCGGGACGAACTCGGGCCAGTGAGAAGATATTAATAGAGAGGAGAGAGGAGTTCGTCTGCCAGCCTCCCTGCAGAAATAATTCCCCTTTCTTCACCCTGCCATCTCTCTCCTGAATGCACATGCACACACACATTCAAGCATTCGTTCAACACGCCCCCTTTTACCACCTCTACTGCTAACACAGCTAAGCCAAAGATAGCCTGTCGTTTGTCTTCCAATCGCTCAAAGGACCCAGCTGAAGTTGTCAACAGGGGCTGTAGAGATGATAGAGATGTACACAGTCCCAATGAAACTGGTCGAACAAAGACAATCTTTTAAAACGCCAAGTGTGAGTTGCGTCAACTATCGTTCAGCAAAGTGACCCAGAATTAAGAGATAACACTCCCTGTCTGACTGGTGAGGAAAAAAACAATGAAATGCCAAGGTGGAAGAGCAGCCAAGGGTAAAATGAGTCAGTGGACAGAGGAGAGACATGATATACAAGACTGACAGTGAGGATATTCAAGGAATTTTGAGGGTGGTCAGCCGTAACTCCCCGGGGTAGTCAAGTTATAGCCGATTAGCATGACATCCATCCAATGAATTCACACCCGCCTTCATTGACGTGGCTGAGGAATCTAGAGACCAAGTTACACCATGTTCCACTGACAAAACACACTGGGGACCTGTTACACATTGACCCTGGTGGTCCTTAACCCCCCGAACGTCTAGCAAACCTTTCTGCAGACGAGATGCATTGTCGGGTGACACAAATTGGCAAAGACTACCTTTGTTGTTCTTTACCTGGATTTAAGACAATAATACCACACCTATAAAATGGAGGAAGTACAGTGGCAACTGTGTGTTTGTAAGAAGTAGAAATAACTCTTAATTTACACCCTTAGGTAGATTTACGTGGGAAGCCTTTTCAGCTTGAGAGTGCTGTGATGACCCACCCTCTTCTTTGGAAGAATTCAGAGAAATTTTGTGTGTTTGGCAAGGAAAAATGGGAGTGAGAGCGTCACTGAAATTACACACATATTGTCGGCAGCCAGTTCACACATCGGGTTCGCCCAAAAACAGGTGAAGACAAAAAAATCAAATACCAGAAACAAGATGGGATTCTGACAGGTACGAATCCTGTCCACAAACTACGCAAGGAAATAAATTAAAGGTATTAAAATCTCATCTGTTCTCAACCTTGACGGTATTTCTCATGTTCTGTCTTTAATAAGACAGACGTAGGTTGTAACCAGCCCAGTGTTTCCACATCATCACTTCCTTTTCCAGACAGTTTGCCAGCTACTTGCTTTCTTTTGGCCCTAACTGAAAGAAATCATCTTGTTAACTTACGAAAACCATGTGTATCTTCAGTTTGTGCCCCTGGGAGTTAAGGGTTATTTCATTTAGCTTGAAATAGTACAACCCTGCTTCTCTAGACTAAATGCAGCCTTTGACTTGGCCTTCTCATTGACAAAAAACACCATGTTAAGTCTGAGTAGATAGGGGGAAAAATGATAGAGTAAATGTGTGCTAAATGATACTGTACGTACTGTGTTACTGTTTAATTTTCTCACTCCAGGCATGCAAGAGAGTGTGAAAGTAAACATAGACACAGTAGATCTGAAATGACCCATCTAACCTGTACAGCCTGACTCCTTTCAACATTGTTGAGTACATGCAATCATGCAAGTCAGTTCGAAACCCCAAAAAAAAGAAGTGGAAACAATGGCCCTGCCTGTTCACCGGTGAGAGCAGATACTTTCACTGCAAACATCTGCACAGGTCTGTTCCTGCATTCAAGTACTGCTGCAGCCAGGGGTAATGTAAAACTGACTCCATGTGTGTGTGTGTGTGTATGTGTGTTTATGTATATGTGCATATACGTGTGATCATTGTGCTTGATTTTCCCCTCTTAGCTGCTGGCATGACTAGAGGAAACACGCTCGCTAGGCTCCATTACCAAAGCCTTGTTTATCCAACCCTGGCTAGGTCCTGAGGGTGAAAGGCTGGGAACACAACTCTTTGGGAAAAGGAAGGGAGGGTGGAGGGATAAATGGATGGTACTTTCTAATAAGAGAACAGGAAAAAAAGACAGTATTTTCATGTTTCACAGGAGGCATGGTGAGGGAAGATTTGGGATTTGGAAAGTTTTGAGTCAGTTTTGAGTCATTCATCATGTTTGAGTGCAGGTTGGCTTTTGTGATCAATGGCCGCTGTTTGTGCTATTGCTTTTTTTGTTTGGAAGTTCAAGAGCATTCAAATGAACAATGAAGCAGGATGTGATGATGTGAGAAATCAAATCAAGATCTTTCTGGGCTCTGCAAAAACATCAGTGCCCTGCCAAACATCAAAACAGTACATGTCATTAAAATACTTCCACGGTTCTATTTTGGGTTTGGGTTTGACCAGGGGTCATTTATACTCTCCGGCTGTTCCACTTCTTCCTCTGACAGTACAAAAAAAAAAAAAATTCATAGGGAGAGCAATTCAGAGTTCTGTACGTCCAAATATCCCCACTATTAATCAACTCTGGTTGCTATAACTGCCTAATAGCAGGCAAAGAACAAGACAAAGCAGTACAGGAAATGATGGAAATACATGGTAGAAGTTGCAGAAAAGAAGGAAATGGTGAAATTATCCAACCTTTGGATGAGCTGTTTACCCAACAGAGTAAATGTATTGATAAACCAGAGCCAGGCTTGCTAGAGCATGGCAGCATGACCGAACATGAGGAATGCTTCTTCAGTAAGAGCACCACTCCCTAAACTACAAGGAGGGAGGCCAGAGATTGATTAGCCCCAAAGTCTCATATTGACAATCGAGAAAAACTTTACTGAGCCTGGTTAAATCCAGTCTCTAGCCAGACTGAGAGAGAGACAGGCCTAATTCTGCTTTGAGGATCTCTCTGACTTCCCACTGGTTCAGGAACAAGAACTTATTTGTTTGCATGGTAAGTGCATTTGGTCCAGGGTTTAGCAATATGCAATAGAGAGCATTTTGCAGGATTAAAGCGAGATTAGAAATAAGTGAATGCTGATTTATGTTTAATCGGTAAACTACAGGGCTACTATGTGCAATAAGTCAAATTTAAAAGCATGCATTCAAATGCAAGCGTGTGTGTGTGTGCTTGTCTGTGCGTGTTAGCATGCACTCGGTCTTTCCTGCTAACCTGAGTCATCTTTGCCAAGTCCAGGGAGGGACGCTGCTCCTGGGCTTCTTCTGGCCTCCTGCGCTTCATACCAATCTTTTTGTCGTTTAGCACGCAGGGCTGAGACCTGCTGCGAGACAGACACCTCGTGCCCGCCGCTCTCTGGCTGGCTCGCCTCCCTAGTTCAGGGGTGGAGTCTGGAGAGCTTGCCTCTGATGCTTCTTCCCTCTGGAGCTCTGGAAGGCTAATCTGCTCGAGGGAGAGAGGCCGGAGGAAGTGGTGATGGCGGGAGTGGTAATGATATGAGGAGGGAGAGGTAGGGGAGACTGGAGAGGCAGTGAATTTAGGGTGGAGAGGCAGTCGCTGGTTGAAGAACGGCAGGTCCGAGGCCCCGTCTGAAGGGATGCTTGAGCGCGAGGGCAGGCTGAAGCTGGAGCTGCGCTGCATGATGGGGAAATGACCGCTGGAGAAACTTCCCCCACCTCCTCGGACGCTTCCTCCACTGTAGCACCTTCGTTTCTCCACTGTTGTCCACACCCGAGAGCCTTGGGGCCTCCAAGATGAGCGAAAGCCACTGAATTCATCAGAGAAGGACAGGGAGCGACACTGACGTTTGCTCGGCGGTGCTGTGGGAGCTTGGCTGGTGGCTGTAGTGGTGTAGTGTGCAGTGGAGGACGCCGTGTGGGCCGTGCTGCCATCGCAGAGGCTGAGATCTCTTATCAGACTGGTAATTGCGGTGGCACTGCCTGGCTCCTTGGCCCAGTGCCAGCTCCCCGGCTCTGGCATCACATCCCACAGGCTCTCCAGACTGGAACCAGGCTGGCAGGGTGCTCTCTGCTGGATGGCACAGCTTTGTCCCAGGTCCAGCCACCTATCTGCCTCTGCAAAATTCAGAACAAACTCACTGTCACTGACCTCAACAGCAGTTCTCTTCATGGGTCTGTGAGACTAATAACAGTGCACAATACTCATATTATGTTAATTACAGCATGATTAATTCTAGCTTAGAGCAAAGAAGTAAAATCTGAAAAGAGCATTCAGTTCTTAACCACATGGACAAAATACACAAACAGAAAACTGCTTAAGGCAAGACGGAATAGTTGCTGTGAGGACAAGCTGTTAAGAAGAAACTAGAATTACTGCCTCAGAGTTTTATGCCCCCACCTACCATCTGAAGTGCACTTTACATGCATGTTTGTCCAAACTTATTCAATATATGTGGTGAAGAGGGAATTAAATAAAGGTTTTAAATACATTTTCACCAAAATGGAGGTCATCTCTACATTAACATGCAGGATTGTGGTGGATAATTTCCCGTGAAAAACATGCTTTCTTCACATAGAGACTATTTTCAGAGGAGCACAGAGGACCGATAGAGAGCTTCATCACATGGTGCAATAACACTCAGCTGAAGCTCAATATCAGCAAAAAAAAAAAAAGAGGTTGTGGTGGATTACAACGCTTTCCTCTTTTAAGCAGTTATAAACACTTCCAGTTTTAAAAGTTTCCAGTCTTGTGGAGTGAAGGTCATGTGGTTCAGGTCTGAGTAGTAACACCTCAAGCTGGTTATTGTCTTTCTGAATCTGTTCTTACATAAATGTTCAACCTATCTGCAATTTTGTAACTGTGAGTGCAAATTGTGTTGTTCGTCTTTTCTCTACATGTAACACTTCTTGCACATCTGTCCATACTAGAAGAGTGAAACCTCCTCTGTTGCTTTTTTATCTGAGGTTTCTTTCATTTTGCCCATTAATGGGATGAGTTCTTCGCCCGAGTCGGGGGTCTACAGATGTGATGCAATGAAATTCCCCTCCATGCGTTCCAGAGATACCGTGTTCATAAGAATAAGATGGATATGAGGTCAAAGTGGCCTTTGACCACTAAAATCTAATCAGTTTATCTTAAAGTCCAAGTAGACATTTGTGCCAAATTTGAAGAGAAACTGCCTCAGGGGAGATATTGCGTAAGAGTGGTACAAACAGACAGACAGATAACCCTCCAGCCACAACTTTGGTTAGCATGAAGGCATGAAAAGGCTGATCGTCATCTGGTAACTGTGGCAGGGAAGAAACTGAGCTGGCCCAGGGTCATTTATGCTGTTACAAATGGCTTAACATTTGAATAAATAAATTATGAGTTATGGTGCATTTAAAACAACAATAATAGTTAGTCAACAGTCATTTGTCTTAAGATGAATGGAAGGATTAAGCCTGGAAGAAATAACACTGCAGCTGCACAGTTCAAACCAGTGGTGCTCGTGTGTAACGAGGCTGAAAGCTGCAAAACAAAACATAACTGACGACAAGAGGCCATTTTCTGCAAGCAAAGTGTAATTTTGAAAACCGACATTCAATTCTCCAGGCATTTTAAGAAATAAGTGCTCTATATGTTTGAAGTTGGTTGTTTTTTTGTAAAGAATTCGGCAGTACTTGGTATGATATAATGTATTGTTTATTGGCTGATTATGTTTTACATAAACAGCTGAGGATGAGTGAACAAACCAGATGTTAAGTTGTGGGGAAAAAAAACAAACAAAAATATTTTGGGGTAGAAATTTTAGGTCTACAATAAAATATGATTCTGTCTGAGACATGTCAGTCAACCAAATGAAGGACCCCCACTCACATTCCTGACTATTTAAAACTTAGACCTGCTAGGATGCTCAACAACATGAGCTAAATATCACGATAAGAGTTAGCCAGTGCAACAGCTGGCAAGTCACTCACATCAGTCAAGCGGTTAGCAGGATATGCTTCAGAAAGCAGCAGGACTTACAACTGTCTCACCATTCACACAGTAGGTTCAGTACACGGTTGCGTGAGATAATACACCTACAAGTGAGTTTCATAGTGGCTTGCACTACCAGGCGAAGTTGTTAAGTTGTGAAACTATTGAAGCTTTTGGCAAAAAGGGCTGTTCGCAGATCCAAGTGCTGTCCTTTTGGATGCTTGTGTCTAATTCTGGCACGCTCTCTCCCGGCTTGGTGGACGGAAATCATTGTTTTGGGCGGACAAACAATGTACGGGGGCTACAGTGACGACCTGACAGGAATGTTAGGAAAACAACTTGACAAAGGGAGAAAGGGATGAACTTCAAAAGGCCACCCTTTGAAAGCAAGAGACAAAGTGCTGGTTGAACTAACAAGACATGCCAGACAATGTTAATGTCAACATTAACAGTGGAAGCGGTGAGCCACGCTCCTCCCTGTGACGTCACCGCATCATCGCCCCCGAAAAAGAAAAAGAGGAGAGGGAGTGATAGCAGGGGCTTGTGTTAACAGTAGAATGTCTTTTAACACAGGGGGTAATTACAGCAACACTAACAGAGCCGAAGGGAAATAGTTGACACTGGCGACAGCATATTTAATTACAGTGCACTCCCATGAGATCGGTGTTCAACGTTGTGTGGAGGCAGGTGCGCCCTGATCATGAGAGAGGGATGAGTGACTGACAGAGAAAGGGAGAAGTGAGAGACAGAGGGGATAAACAATGAGAAGTTTATGGTGGGGGTCGCCGACCTCGAGGGTTCAACTTATCAAGGGATTACAGGGGCAATCCTTTATGCTGACACATTTGTGAAATTATGTTACGGCGAAAGGGTCCAACCTCACCTACTGACACTGACCAGATCTTGGGTAAATTCATTTTTATTGCATGAAAGAGGAAGCAAAGATGGAACAGCAAACAGAAAGACATAAAAGGAGATAACGCAGATAACCCACCCACGGTTCCACAGGAGAAGAGGGTGGTCCCTCTGCTCATGGTGTGGAGGTCACGCTGTGGAGGATGAACAGAACCGACAGTCAGGGAGATAAAAAAAAAATATGCAAAAAAGTGGGGAAATAAAAATCCATGATGTTTTTGCATTCACACGAGAGTCAAATAAGAAGACTGAGATGAATTCCAGTGCTGCGTTTTTGGTACATAACAGATGGTACAAAGTGACTAGGTATATTTATGCCCAATTCTAAGGTACTTGCACTTTAGTTGGGTATTTCTACTATACACCACTTTATAAATCCCCTCTTCTGAAAGGGAAATGATGTACTTTTCCCTTCACTACATTTATTTGACAGCTAAAATTACAAGTTACTTTGTAGATATAATATAAAATATGATGCACTGTCATGCAGTTCAACCAACTCAATGCTGCATGAACACCATATAATTACTTTAAGCTTGTTTTTTTATAGACTTCAGTCACACAGTTCACTGAAAATTTCTATATAAACTTTTAAGAAGATGCTGCAACATAATTTTACCTTTTTCTACCATACTGTCAAACTTCACACAAATCTATTTTAGGTTTTTATGAGGAACAAAGGTTTAGGGAGTATAAAACAGTTCTGTCCACCCACGCCTATCTTTTTAGATACCTACTCTCTCACAGCTCACTTCTGACAACAGGGTGGTGGCTGTCTGCACAAAGGACAAAAGGAAAAAGCCATGATGCAAAGCTCTGACTCACCTTGAGCTTTTTACTGACAACAAAACAAGTTATTTAAGAGGAGAAGCACAGAATTTAAAATGAAGCCTATTGTGCTACAGAAGCCAATAAATCAAAAAGTTTGCATCCTGAAACCGCAGGACTTTGACGTGATTTTCTGATGAGTGAAAAGATAACATGGCCTAATTAGAAAGGTAGGCCTGACAAACAACTTCTAAAAAAAAATCCTTCATACTTATTTGCCGTCTTGATGAAGTAATGCAATCTTAATCTGCGTTAAAGAATTACTCGAAAATGACCTCACTTAAGAGATTAAAAGGAATTAAAAATTGACTCCACTTATCTGCTCATGTGTGCCATCAAAGTAGAGCAGTGAGGTAATAAAAAGTATGTAATCCTTATTTTATTTTCAGCTTACTCAGTGTTCAGTTGGAACCAAACCAAAGTGTAAGTAAAAAAAAAAGGAGATCTGCCTTTAAAATTTCAATCATCTGTAAGTCTGAAGCATGTTTTGCATCTGGTATTGAACCTTTCAGCTCTGTCAGAAATAAAGAAATGCTTTTCAAGTACTCTAAAACAGTCTAATTTATATGCTAATATACAACATTCACTATATTGTCATCACTACTAGCATTCTGAGGTGCTAAAGTTTCCTGCAGTGCACTCTGCTTTTACAAATCTTAATTATACAGTTTGTTAAAATGGTTTAGAGCTGTTAAAACATGTATTTTATTCATTTTAACTTTAGACTGGCTAAGCTACTTTTTTTCCCCTGCTTTAAATCTTTGTGTTAAGCTACGCAAAATACATCCTGGACCTCTTAACACTGAATATACAAAGATGAAATTGATATGGAAGTTCTCATGTGACTGTGGGTAAGACAGGCAATAAAGTGAAAAGGCTATTATGAACAGCTTGTGGTCTAGCATGGCTGCACACATTGTGCAAGTGAATGTGCTCATGTCATAAAATCGGACCTGTTAATTTTGATGACAACTGCCTGACATGTGTAAAACACTGCAGATCCTTAACTGCAACAAAAGCTAGCATTCAGTTTTTGTGTGTGTGTGTGTGTGTGGAGCTCAAAAAGCTTTCACTCACCAGCCGTCTCTCGATGTTTTTGGACCTTACATCATTGACACCCTTCTTCTTTTCCAGTGTTTTCAAGAAAATGATCACCATTGTAACACGCAGCTGTGCTCCAGTCCGTTCGGATGCAAAAGAAGGCCACGGGCAGCCATCTTAGACGAGGGTGGAGGGCAGATAGTGCATTTGGGCGAAACAGAAAATCAGTTGGTGACCTCCCATCTGCAGAGCAGACCCTTAAGTGCTGATAAAGGTGGTGGTGATGGTGGAGGTAGGAGGGTGTATCTCACACTTGAGCAATCCCTGTGTTGACAGAGACAGATGAGTAAGAGAAAAAATGTAATAGTCACTCCTAAGTTTTAACAAAGTATTTGAGCAAAGCCACAACCAAATTAAAGACATAAGCTGCTAGTTGGCCAAATGTAGCCCCTAACAAAAAACATCTACAGTTGTAATTTGACATATTGGTTTATTACTTTTGAAGGTTTTTCGGTGATCTGCTAGAGACCACAATCTACTGCATGGCTCATGTTAATCCCTTAATATTTATCATTCAATACTGCCCCTACATGCATAAAAACATGCAAACCACAGGTAATGTGCCTTGTTTCATGCTGTTTGAACAGTGCATTGTGCTGGAATTAAGTCTAATGAGACTAGATGAATAGCACCATTAATACTATAATCCATCTCATGTAAAGTCACCACGCACTCAAAGATGTGTTCTGCTTATTATGACTTCACTTATTTGTTTCAGCTTCTTTCACTGAGATATTTCAAGCAGATATTTTTTTATATCTTAAAAACTACACAACTGCCACATTGATTCAAACTGTTCAAATTTTGCAGCTTTAGCCCATTTCCCCTTAAAAATATTTGTTTCTTACAAACAGGTATATGTGGCAGTCAAGCAGTGGTGGCTTTTTTTAAAGCAATATAAAGTATGTTTATTCAACCATGAGAGAAACTGGCCAGGGTTTATCATGTGTGGATATAGTGCTAAAAAGAAACAAACATACACCTTTTGATTTAATTCTAAAAAAAAATATTATAAATCCTTTAAATTAATTAAAAATAAACAAACAAATGAAACACCCACACAAAACACATTACATATAAAGCTGTGCTTTTTAAGTGGCCCATAGTTGAACCTAATTACCGGCCTAAAGCAATAGTTCACAACTGAGGTTCACCCAAAAAATATATTTTGCCGGCAAAAATTAGATGAAAAGCATAATTTCACTGCTGATATACTTCAGGAAAAGGAGTGCTGCTTACTTATGGTTTTCGATTCAACTTTTACCACACAGACACTTATAGTAACTTAACCGCTCGGTTCTCCATATAGCTGCACGTCTATAAGGAGCCTTTGCAAGCGAAACATGCCGCCACATGCTGAATTGTCCCCTTATCTGTGTATAATGGAACATAGGGCATGCCAACATAATCAGCAGAACATATGGGAATCTAAACATGCTGTAAAGAAAGCAACGTTTAGCTGATCCAGGAAAAAGCCATTACTCACATCACATCGCTACAGATGTGGTCAAGAAACATGAATAGAAAAGGAGCATATATGGAGTTACGGCTGCCTCATTGGCTGCCTGCAGCCATAGATGGTAAAGCACAGACAGTAGCTGCTGCGGTAAACACAAACTCTACAAAACACTTGGAGGGAGTTGCTGCATATGTAAGGCAGATGATCCGTATGCTTTTTTTCAATGACAAACATGCCTGGTCATGTCTGCTCTACACAGTCTTTTTGGACACTACTTAATGCAATGGGATGGATCTCAGTAAAGGATGGGCAGGTTCAGCTGCACTTTCTCTATCCTTAGCATGGAAAAAGAGTGGGAAGAGCTGTGGTGACCTTCAGCCTGAGCCTCTCTCCTTCATTAGCCAACCACCAAACACACTGAGAGCATCCAATTAGAGAGGACCATCATGGTTCAGATCCCCCCCAATCAACTGTGGGATAATGATGGAGCAACACAAGTGGCTAATGGATCTTCCAGGGAGACTATGTTACATTGCTCCATGGTAACATGGGGTTTCATGGTAAGTAAGAGTTGTTGCACTTATATAACACGCTTCAGAGAAAAACATGTAAGTGTTCGCTGGGTATTAATTGGCTTCTGTGGGACGGTATCTTGTGCAGAGCTAAAGCGACACGTTATAAAAGAAAATATAGGCAAGCAGCTCACACAGGGGGTTTCATTGAGCACTTTTATACCAGTCCAGTCAAATCTTTTTGCTTCACTATATCATCTCTCTCCTTTCTCTCTTCTTCAGCCTCATGACTACATGAAAACTATAAATGTTTTAAGTAGGCCTGCCTCAAACCAACTGCTAGCATATGACTCCCATTATCTCCATTTATCCCACAGAGTCAGTGGAGCACAACTGGGCCTCCGCAGGCAAGAGGGTCTGTGCTGTTGGTGGGAGTCAGAGAAGAAGGGAATGTTCTTCTTGATCAGTTTTGCAGATTACTTTACTGATTAGGTCTGACACTGACTAATGGGTGCGGCAATGTAGCAGGGTTTGCATATATGCGTGTGTGTGTGTTAGAGTGGGAGGTGAGAGGCATGACAGTGGTGTAAAGGTTGTTACAGTCGCTGTTTGACAGATGCTGTAAGACAGTGTGAAGTGCTCCATCGGAGCTGAAACAGCTCCTCCAGTTATGTATGTGTCTGTACATGCATGTCTGTTGTATGTTGTGTGCCGTGACTGGCAAGTGGGGTCATGGGAGAGGGCAGACTGTGTGTGAATTCAAACCTGGAGCCATGCTTACTTAATGAAGCAAACTGCTCACAATGGGGAAACCAGAGCTTGGTGGGGAGAGAAATGTAGCTCAGCTTTTCAGTGCTTATACTGAGCCTTGGCTACATCTCAATGTTTTAGAAGCCTTTGTTTGACTTGCTGTCATACTAAAGAAAAACCAGGAAGAGATCAATTTGCATGTCACCTCTGGTACAAGTTTGATGGATTGTGCTCTTACACTAACCATTTCCATTGTGTGTTGTAGTGTGTTATAATACGGTCTCATAAAGCCAGCTGAAATCTTCCGTGCATATTTTTTTTACCGCTTACTGAGAATCATTCGATGTTGGTACCTTAAAACCAGACCAATCAGCATATAAGGGGGAGTGGCCATAAGCTGTGACTTGCCCACTCGATACTACCCAGTATTGCTGACAAAATATACAATCAAGGGATTGTAGATGTCAAGTGAGGCATGACCGTGTAACCTGATGCGCTAGCTCTCCTTTCAGATTAGTCTAATCATAAGAAATCTGACATTTTCATGACAGCTCCTGTGTTTTTCCAGTTTGACAAACAGCAGCTCAGCATGTCATGATCTGGAGTAAGTCATCCTCATGCAGTCAGTCATGCACTTATTAAACATCCTACTTTTTATAATGCTGATCTCACGCAAGTATCTCCTGTGTCTTGCCAGACAAAAGGGAACGATATCTGGCTTTTTGGAGCAAAAAATGGTGTCAAGTTTGGTTTCTTTACTTGTGCAGTTGTCAAAATGTATTTGATCAGAATTGAACTGAAATGAAGCTCCATCACTTAATGGAAACTATGACGAAACATTTTAGGGTCATTTAGCTAAATTTAACCTCAATTGTGGACTCAAATCTAATGGTAATTCCAGTCAGATTTGTGTATGCTGGGGTGCAGACAGCAGCTCTTGGCTCACAATAGCCAGTGACTCAGGAGGGCACTAGAAAGGGCAGCTAAGATAATGTGGCTCCTTGCCCAGGCTGTGATTTGTACAGGCAGATGAATAGAAGCCTATTTAGGGCCCCCTAAAGTTCTGTGACGGGGTGTTTGGTGTCCATCACCAATTGGCTCTGGTTACTGCATACTTGTCCGGAGCGCGTCTGGTGTCAAGACTTTGATCAGTGGCTGCAGCTGAAAGAAAACCAACTCATTTCATACTAATGAAATGGAGGAGGACCAAATAAACAAAACAGTGCATGTGTGACACAAGTGAGGAGCTATGTGCAAATCAGATTATTCATCTATAAAAGTTAAATGTCGGCCATAAATAAACAAATTTAGCCAAGTCTGCCCTCGCTAAAACAGAGTTTCTGGTGCAAGAAACTGCTGGATTTTGACATCTGTTTTACGCAGACCATAAGGCCATGAGAAACAAAATTGAAACATCAAAAAGAAAAGTATTGCACACTCAGGTTTTGTGTAGCTGGGGCTGAATCAAGTGGGAGCCACTCTTTTGTGAAAGTCTGCTGTGTGAATTGTTAATTCAGGGTGAACACACAGCCACCCCGCTCTCGTATAATGAGGCGGAGGTCGTAAAAATGGTCCTAGGGAGGTCAAGACATACCACTGAACACTCTGGCCATCACCCTAGTACCCACTGGCACAGGGACACTGACCGAAAACAACATGCATGACACCACTAGTTCTTTAGAAGTGCATTAACAATGCAGAGCTCATTTAATTTAACTTTATGCATGTCAGCAGTCCAGTTGTGGCTTCTCTTTGCAGATTCCCCTTATTGTTTTTCAACGACAGTCCATTAATTCCTGCATAAATACAGCCAACACTTAAAACCTCTATTTAATGTGAAGATTAAAAAGGACTATTTGCTTGATTATTCTCTCTTGAATAGAAGCATTTATCTATAAAAGAAAAAAACAACTCTGCAATGAAAATGTAAGCAGGAAACTTCACTGAATTTCTTGAGAATTGCCCTCTTTCAAGAGTCAACCTGCTAGTCTGGTTATTACTTGCTTTCTTTTTGATGCCAAGCTGGCACGAAGACACACAAGCGTAACACTCATAAGCGAAAACACTTCCCTTTGCAATATACGGGTTGTGCTTCCCTTGTGGTCACATGCCGCTGCTGAATTGGGTGTGGAACACTGACTTCATTACCAAATACATGAAGAGAGAAAACCCCAAGTGATCCACAAAGCAGCTTGACACGAGCAAACTTAAGACAAAAAAAAAAAAAACCTTTCTGAAGGCTTCTGCTTTCAAGAAGAACACAATAAGTTAATGCAACATTGCATCCCACCCTGATTTTACATTAGCATTTATATTAAGCTGCATCTTACAGTAAGTAGTGACTTGGCTCACCCCTGTTATGTTTACTTGTATGTTTTAGCTTAAAGATTAGACTAACTCAACATATCTACTATAGTTACATTAACTGCGAGAGAGCAGGTTGGCAATGCACAACATGTAATGTCATTTTATCTATACACATTACCGAGCTTCGAGGGAGTTTTATACAAGCACATTATTTTAGTACACTTTTATTGAACAGATGATTTTTAGGGACAGTTTCCCTCTGACTTACTTCATAAAACAGTTGCTATAAAGTACACTGTTAGGCAAGCTGATAAGTTTCCATAGCAACCAGACACACAAACAAAACAGTGACAACTGGTGATGTGAAAAAGGAGGACATCACTCATCCAGCAAAGAATAACATCTGAACAGCTCATCGCTGCTTTATCAGTGAGTGTGTTTGATATAGGAAAATGGACTATTGAACAAGGCCAGTTTACAAAGCCTCGGCACAGTGACGTGCAACCTGCAAACATAACACAGCGTCTCTTTTTTAGGAGGCCTGAAATTTTATTTGGGGTCGACCTCTGTGTCTCAGACCGCGACTTAGTTAACTGAAATCTTAAGAAGCTTGACAGGCACAGGATCAGGTGTTTCAGTTTGAGTAAAGGAGGCTATGGGGCCTCTTGCCCCCTGGAGTGACCCTCGCATGCCATGACTCTCTATACATCAGGTACCCCACTAATTACAACCCCCACCCCCCCACCCCCCCAATCCTTGCCTTTTCCGTCTGTGGTTTCTTCCATTATCCATGAGTGCCTGTTCTGTTCTGTGCACACTAACCAGAGCCCTAATCCATCAGGGATACATTACATGGGAACCTCCAGCGCTGCGAGCAATCTCTCTGCAATTGCTGTGCTCCATAAGGGGGGGGACTGCTCCTATGCAGTATAAGCAAGTGATGTTATACAGATTGTCATTACCAATCAACCAAAAAATGGCACTACTGCTGTTACATAATAGCATGCTCATGCTGTGGAGGTGTATTATGGGTAAGTTTAGAGTGTGTATGGGTGGGAGAATGTCCGAAAAAAAACCATGAGCAGCATTCCATCGCTCCATTCATTCATTCATTCATTCATGAGGGGGCTCAGCTCACCATATGGACCCTCTGACTGCTCAGCATAGTGTGCAGCAGGGGTGTAAAACAGATGCACTGCAATGGAACATTGGCCACTGTGCAGACTTCTTGACAATGTTGTCAAGAAGCAGTTTGAAGCATTAACACGGTTGATGACTGATGATTTTTGCTCTTTATTAAGTTTATAGAGCTGTCTTAATCTTGGGAATGATTTAATTAAATCATACATCAAATCAAATTGTGGGCTGGAAAGACTATATGCTGAAAGACTCTGAGGAAATCAAACTGTTAGGTCAGTTGTTAAAAAACACTACAGTGTTATGATGAGCTCCATATGCTCTTTTATTTTTAGCAGGCTTAAAGTTGGAATAGGAGTAAAAAGAAAAAAGCCACTCACCAGCACACAAACTAAAGATTCGCTTTAACATCTTTATCGTAAGATTTCTGTTAGATCTCCATCTGCATTATCCTACAATGTAACCCTACTTCCTGCAGTGAATTAGCTGGTTTGCTACTAATAAGCTGATGGTTTGCAAATCTCGCTCCTTGCTTGGGTTCAGTGTATTACTGCTGCATAGAATGACCCGCAGGTGTTTGTAAAACATGCCGACAGACTCGAACCCAACCACTGAGAAAGATTAGAATTCACTGTAAAGGCCTACAGCCTGGAGTTATGACACATGTCGCCATGATAATTGGCCTTCTTTGAGCAAGCAGGACTGTCAGGACACATTGGCTCCGTTCTCAAGCCTAGGCTTGCACAAAGAGTCACTTTTGAAGGATGTAACACATCAAGTGTCAGGTTTAAATGACAAAAAGCCAGTGCAGTTTAACTGTAAAAGTCCGCCTAACTGCATAATGAGTACTTATCTACTGCTAGATCACCCACCAAATCAGTGAAAAAGAGATGCAGTTTGAGGACGTTCTGATCTAGTGAGGGATCATGGGATTGTTTATTTTATTGTTTAATGGATTAAAACACATGTAACCGTAGAGCAGAAATGTTTACAGTCGAAGTTATGTGTTAATGTTTCATTCATGTTACATTGAGTCATGTTGAACAACTGCTTCCTCACTTTCTTACTGGTGTTATCCTGAGAGTTTGTGACAGAGGACGAAGGAAAGAAACTGTTACTTTGAATCAAATCACATTGTTCTGAATTTTGTATAATATAACTACACAACTCAGTAAAATTAACACAGAAGATAAAGTGGTTTTTAGACATTTTAAAATGGTTTAGAAACAGGTTCTAAAAATACATCAAATTAGGCTGTCTGTGCCAAGAACTGACAGAGGCTTTCATTTCTCTCTTCTCTTTTTTTTTTTCCTTTGGGGGGTTGGGGGTGGAAGGGGGGTGTGGTTTCACCAGACAGGATCAACAGAAAAAGCTATCTCCACTCCGCATGATTCAGACAGGAGCTATGTGATGGCTGACATTTTAAGGAGAAGCCAATTCAAAGTAGCTGAGGAAAATAAACATTACAATGCCAACTGCTGTCATGCATGCAAGAGTGTTGTGATGACACAAGGCAAGAAAAGACAAAAGCATGAGCTCATCTGGACTGTACGGTAGGGTTTCCAGGGGAAAACAGGTTATGCACACGCAAAAAAACACACACAACCCCCTTTTGCATGTGACGCTTTAATACCATCAGAGGCTGCGTATGCAAACTCCGATCTATGCCACAGGATCTATGCCACTGTGCTTTCTCTTTTTTTCTAATAATAGGGATAAAACTAAGGCCCTGAGGGTATAAAGTCACTTAAAAGTCACAAAGCAACAAGAGAGCCAATCTCTCTTTTTTTTTTAAAAAAAAAAAAACTTCAGATTTTTCCTCACTAGCGCCACATGGACACACCACAGTGGGATGTGTTGATTGGAGCATTCCTATTGCATCCCAGAATGCTTTTCATCTCTAAGTAGAGTCTGGTGCCTGTCTTGGGGGGTTGGGGAACTGCTTCTCTGGTGTATGTGAAAATGCCTCTTTTCTTTTCAGCTGCAGGTCTTTGGTGGCTCTGTGGGCGTCGAGACGCCAGACTTACAAATCTATCATGTTAATGAGGGAGGAATATACAAAATGAGGAATTAGAGCTTGGGCACACATATATATATTTATATACTGACAAAGTGAAATCACCAAAGTTTGTTTTAACTCCCTGAGACCAACTGGTATGAGTTTCAGTGTGTCTGAGGCTGCAGCAGTTATGACTGCTGATCACAGAGAAGAAAGGGAAGCTTCTGACAAGAATAGAGGGTAGCATGGAGGCACAGACAGGCATGGCTAACAACCCCTTTTTCTGGTAGCTTTGCATAATGCCTCAGGCCAGAGAACAAGGGAGAGAAAGACAGCCACAGTATTAGTGGAACAGAGAGACAGCGAAAGCGAAAAACAAGCAAAAAAAAAAAAAAAAAAGAAGTGCAGATGAAATAAACAGAAAGTCAAAAGAGAGAAAGTGGCAGAGGGTGAAAAGTGGCCAAATATGTGTGTGTGTGTGTGTGTGTGTGTGTGTGTGCGTGTGTGTGTGTGTGTGTGTGTGTGTGTGTGTGTGTGTGTGTGT
>JAQMCX010000003.1:16631073-16660570 GCA_029814765.1 Acanthurus leucopareius | reverse complement strand
TGTGTGTGTGTGTGTGTGTGTGTGTGTGTGTGTGTGTGTGTGTGTGTGTGTGTGTGTGTGTGTGTGTGTGTGGACTGAGGGAGAGTTGTACACACAGTCGAAGAATGGACCAGTGGCTTGATCAGCACACAGGCACACAGCTGCCCACTGACAGAATGGAGCTCTAATAGGGCCTTTTGCCTGCAACACAAAGACATTGCAAATGCGTGCGTCTTGAGCACACACTGGAGTGCAGAGTGATCCCCTCTTAAAAAACCCACCGGCCTTAATTGCTCCCATAAATTATGTCTATAGTATGTCCAAAACAAGTCTAAGGACTAACAATGCTGGAGCTGTTGTGGAGTACAATTGCAGTGCATCAAGTTGTGCTTCACTAAAAACAAATACTAAAGCAAAAAGGGAATATCTGCAACACCAATGAGAGTATATTACTTCCTTCCTCTTTAGTCAGATATTGTTCTGGGTAATGATTCTCTTATAAAAACCAAATGTTTCTGGAGTATATAATATAAAAATGGCTGTTTGATGGTTGAAGACATCTTTTTACATATCCAGTAATCAGATTTTTCCAGATTTGAACAATGCATCAAATTTTAGAGTGTACAGACCTAAAGTTCTTGTCATGCTGGTTTGCTTTATGACCATAGTAGACACTATATACTCGAATGTGTGATTCTCGAGTAGACTACAGAAAACTTTCTCCCCCTGCCCTTACAAGATGGAATCAACTGGTACACTAAACACTAAATTTGCAGATTTATATGATACATTGGAGAGATTTAAAAAAAAAATGCTTGTTCACCTCAAGCTGTAACATTCCAGTCATGGTTTATTTTGGAAATCAAAGCAAGGTGCAATCATCATAATCTTCCAAAACTGGAAAGACCGATCAGCAATACTCCAAACAGGCTTCCTCTATGCCTAACTGGTATTTGTGAGGCACCCTTATCAACAAACTCTTTGTAATAAGACACTAGAGCTGACATGTGATTAAATCTTTGCCCGGCTCTCTGTTCGCTCCACTTCCAACCTGAACTTCAGCTGCACTTTGCATTTGTGAGAGAATTTTTCTGGGGAAGACTCTTGAGACCACTGCAGACATTTCCTGCTAGGTTGACCAGACTAGCCAGCCGAGTCAAGGGCAACAACCACTGGTGGCACCAAAGAACATTTCCAGTTATTTCAAATTAGGGTACCCTGGTGCCAAACCAGTTCTCCGTGGTACTGTGTTTATGGTGTCCACAAAGATCAACCAACTGCCGTGCAATTTTAGAGAGGGCAAAACACAAGAACCAACAGTTACTTCCTAACCAACAAAGGAAAGGAAACAACAGTGACAAACAAGCAGTTCAGTGCTGTGCTGTCACTGTGATCCATATTATATAGTAGTTTCAAATCAAGTGTGAACCCTGTCCTGTGTTCAAGACACACTGCCACCGATACATCCTCATAAAAAAAAAAAAAGTATCATAAGCCAAATGATTTTATTGACTTTACAATTTAATATTTTTAGGCTTAAGGTGGGAGGCCATCTCTCAATGTTCTTATCAGTTTCTTATCAGTCCTAGACATGGGTAAGCACAGTTTCAATTTCATAAATGTGTAATAAAATAATTTTTATGTGCAGACTGTCACACCAGTGGACTTCAAAACTGTGTCTTTTATTGCACTCAGAAGAGGCAGCTTTATATCATTGCTTTAAAAACTGAAACAAAATTGAGGAAGAACAAAGTGACTCAGAGTTTCAGTCTCTTCGGCATAAAAAACACGCACAAATATCACCGCATCTAGAATAATAAAAAAAAAAAAAACTCGGAAAAACGAGCCAATTAAAAAATTTCAGATCACTATCTAGAGTGAGAGAAATGTTTTTGGATATTGATAAGAAATATGCAACCATGGCTCAAAGTACTTGCAGCTTCATTTGTGTTCCCACAAGCTGTGGTGGGGAAATGTGTGTCAAACGAGCTGCAGAGATCAACCACACTGCTTCTCCACCTACAAGTACAGTGATCGACAACAGCTTGAGCTCTATCAACGTGATTAATAGATATAAGGGGGTTTACTGACTCGAGGTGTTTGGTGGTTAAAGTGCGCACAGGCTTCCAAAATCAGATATGTTTAATGAAAGGACCACGTTAATCAAGCCAGGCGAGCAAACGTAGCATAGTTTCACATTCAGATGCTGCGACTCCCTTGTAACAACACAAGTGAATCGTGCTTTAAAAGTTTTAATAACTGTGCTTAAATCATTTTTTGACAGCAAAACAGAGCCAGAAACCAAAGCAGCACTTTTTAAGCTTACTCTGGTTTGAAGGCAGCCCAGACTGATTGACAAAAAGTTATTACAAAAAAAAATTGAACAGCCACAAAAGAAAGTTTTTTTTCTGATTTGTGCCCGACAGTAACCTATCAATGTTGGCATTTAACATTTCAGTGACAGAGGAAACCCAGCATGAGCAGACAAGCACAGCGCAGTGAGAGAAGAAACATGATGATGCATGCCTGAACACAGTTACAATGATCACGGATCCGAACAAAAAGCCCTACTACCTGGCCAGCAGAGGCTCTTTCGAAGTTAGGCCATCTTCACCAAAGAAAGGGAGAGCCGAAAAATGTTCACTAAAAAAAAAAAAAGTTTCTCGCAGTTGCAGCCGCCAGTTCAGCGTTACCAGCGCAGGACTGAGCAGGACTGCGAGCAGCTGAGGGTTCGCTGCTGCTTTCAGCTTTCTGCACTGGTTGTAACAATATCCGCGTTGGGAGGTACCATGTCGAGGGGGGGACGACTGGAAGAAGAGGGGTCGACTTAATAACTTGTTTCACAACAGAACTACCGAGTTGATGTACAGTTAAATTCTTAAGATTAAGTGCTGTTTGAAAAATAGTAAAAACTATATTAAATTTAATCACACACCACTTACTTTTATTTACAAGAAACACATCACGCCCCTTCCGGGTTAATATGTTACGCTGCGGTCCTCCCTCAGGCATTTACGATACTCATGTGCTGCTTTGTATTATTATGCTTTTCATTGATGTTAATGAAGCTAATATGTAATAACAACTCAGTACTCCGGGAAAAGTTACTTTTACTCTAATTGTCAGACAAAAAAAAAGTTTCTACCGTGACTTTTGGTGGTTCCCCTCGCTGTTGTACTCGGAATCAGCCGAAAGCAATAATAAAAGTTAATAATCGATTAAAATTAACTTTAATCCATTTTTATGCCGTGATGTAATGTAGCCATAGTCGTAATTGAAAAGGCAGAGCGTGAACAAGTCTGAAATGCTTTGAAAGAGGAAACATTTCCCACTTCCACATTGGCTCTCCTGCTTCGGAAAAACTTCACTTCTACATGGTGGAGTAATTCAATCAATCCACGAAAATCCTATTAGGAGACCTTCAAACGTGTTTCCAGGGAGATGGAGTGAAAAAACATAAATATTTGCAGTATCACCCTTGAGAAGTTAAAATGAAAGCATAGTATTCATGCTGTAGGGCAGCCAGTGGGCTATGGCATCGGGTCTTAAAGCTTATAGGTTAATATTATGAGTGGAATAAAAGCGTAGCTTCAAACCTGTGCCAACCCAAAAACCCATTAAAGTGCTAACGGTGGTAAATGTACTGTACAGCCCAGTTCAACCCAGCATGATCCACAGTTTTATATTTTACTTTACTTTATGATGAACTCTGATAAATTACCCCAAAAATTTTATAGAAAAAAATAGGTTTACAGCTCTTCTTTGATTAAACAAGAGAGCCAGTTTGACCTCCTAAATGAGTGTACAGTACACAGCGTAGATGTATTCACACTATAAAAATGACTAACACACACATGCAGCTGTAGACACTCCAGAGTACATTACTCAGACTGATTTTACATATGAATATATACAGGACTCCATGTACTGAATGACTTTTTAAGCCCTCATTGAATACTTTTTTAGCAACTTCTTTCTCTGAATAACTTAATTAGTGTAACTACAGGGTCCACAAGACTGAAACCTTAAAACTCATGACTGTACCAATAGTCATTTATTAGCAACAACACCTGTGTAAGTAAATACAGACGACTTCAGTGTACTAAAAGAGGTCACTTCAGCAAGTATTAAAATCAAATCCACTGTCACGTGAAAAACAAACAGATGACTAATATGATGTCTTAAAGTAAGCGATGGTGAATGCTGAAAAGTTAAAGGAGAGGATACTCAGTTGGGCTCAATGAAGGAGATTTAACTTCATGGGAAAATCTCTGCAAGAGTTGTAAGCGTGGGCATAATATGCACATCCAGACAGGATATCCAGAGCCTTGTAAAATTCCAGGCAGTAATTCTTGTAAAGCTTGCACGTGTTTACTCAACAGTGTGCCTCAACGTTGACGGCTCCCATTGGACCACTAGCCCGAACTTGCAATTAGGATCCAGGCACTGACAGTTATTAATGATGCCACTGAGAGAGGAAATGGCAGATAGCTTTTTCTTCCACAAATGGCACAGCCTCTTGTTTATTCATTATGTCAGACATTCTTAATCAAAGTCTTCAAGAACCCAAGCTCTGCTGGTTTCCAGTTTAGCCAATTAGCTGTGGGGTATTTTTTCATGGGATGAAAGACGGATATAATTAACTTTGTGAGAGAGACCAGTGTTTTTCAAACTGCGGGTCAAGACTCTCAACGTGGTCCTTGCAAAGTAATTTGAGGGGCTATGAGATGATTTATGGAACATGAAAACAAAAATGTTCATCAAAAATTATTATTTTTTTATCTTTTTCAGCTTGAAGCCTTTTTAAAAAGAATACAATATTGATTAAGATCTCTAAGCTTGTGATAACTAATCAAATCAAATGCAGAGAGGATCATTGGTTGTGGACAACGATTATACAACTAACTTCACAAAAGTAAACAGTTAAAAAAAAAAATAGTGGTGTGTTTATTTCAACAGACCTTTGCCACTCAGTTACACTGTACAAAAGGAATGCATATAATTACATCTGTACAGAAAAAGAAAAGTATCCTCTGAGTTCACTTGAATCATTGCACTCGCTTGAAGATAAGTGCTGCCACACTGTTGCCTGTCTTGCCTCCAAATTGGAAACTAGGTGTAGGCAACTCCTGCACAAATTCAAATCCTGTGAAGCAACACAGAGAAAATGTGGAGGTTAAGATGTGCATTTTGCAAACTACCAGAACATCAACATGCTGTCAAACACAGATGCCAAAAATCCTTTCCTGCTGACTATGGCTAAAATAGGGGTTAGGAGAAGGACTGCAAGTCAAAAACTATCCATCCACCATCTGTAGGGCTTCCTGGGGCCTAGTAAAGACAGGCTGTCAGTGTGACAGATGAGATCTCTAGGCCTTTTGGCCCCCTGCAGGCTCTCCGGAGTGACTACACTGAAACAATTGACAGCTACTGGAAACTTGCCGAAATTCTAACTTTACAAGCCTGTTGTTCCCTGCAGCTTAACAACCTGCCAGGTAACTGTCACAGCTGTGGAGCAGTCTCTGCCTTTTGACTGAGGGTCAGACAACAACACACCCAAATATAAAGATGTCACATGCCAGAGAGACACAACTGTAAATTATACTTCTGCAAATCTATCAGGAGCAACATGTTTTGCCAGTTTTGAATCCATTAACCACACCGCATACGTGTATTTAAAAAAGAGCCCCGGGGAGTTTTCTCATAAACAGGCAACAGTAACAAGATTGTTTACACTTATTGTTACTAACCAATCCCATTTTGTGTACCCTTGAGGTCTAACAAGCAAGTTTAATGCATTACCTTCCAGACATTAGCAAAGCCTATTTTTTTTTAAGTATTTTAAAACCAGCAATGTTTACATCTATCTGAACTAGTGAACGGTTTTCTTTGTCCCTGCCTCTTTTGGTAAATTGCAGCATTTATTGGAAAAATATTAACAAAATTTAGAGGAATTGGTCAATACAAAAATTACCATGCAGTACTTGATATAAGTGTTTCTTCTCACCTTCACTGAATCTGTCTAGCAGCTGCTCTTTTGTCCAATTACAGGAAGTGATAGAGAAGAATCCTTTGTCCTTCAGAGCATCTTTTACAGCTTGGACATAGAGTTTTATGCCCTCCTTGGTGTTGTCCGGGTTTAAGCTTATTGCATCAAATGTTCCTTTGTCCATGCAGACATCAAAACCCTTAAGCTCCCCTTGACAGTTCAAAAAGTTCATCTCCTAAAATACAGAAAATGTGAGAAATTAAGGAAAAGTTTGTAGATCAATCTTACAACATACACACTATACAGTGAAACACTTAATGCAATACTGTGACTCTTAAGATGTAGGGTAAACTATAGTCACCTGCAGAAGAAATCTTTCAGCATCAACCAAAATTAAGTGTCACACCTCACTGGTTGACTTAAAAACTAAACTCCCACTGATGATATGACGTTGATTCTTTAGAGGTTGCTGACCTACCATACCACCAGTGAAAGGAGCCCTTTATCTGGACAGAGGGCAGCACACCAGATCTCTGGGGAGGGCTCAAGAGCATACTTACAAAGCACAGGTCATAAAATGACTGATTTATAAAGGAGGATCAACAGTAATTCACTGGAGGTATAAGCATCTATATATTGTTGCGACTGACCTGAGTTCAACGTAAGTGGGGGTCTGTAAATTGGAAATCTGGAAAGATGTTGAAGGAGTTTATGAATGTGACTGTTTGAAGGTAATGTTCTAATATACATAAAGACAGTGCTTGACATAGATTTGAGCATAAAAATGACCTTTTCAGTAAGAAGCCTGATGAAGAAACTTTTTTAAAAGTCACAGGCTGAGACTTTTCACATTCCCTTCGACTCCATTCTGAGCTACACATGCACCCAAAAACGAGCACATTTACACAAAGTATTTTGGCATTCTGCAGTAGTGAAGAAATGAACAAGATGCCAGCATACTAGCTCTCTCTCTCTCTCTCTCTCTCTCTCTCTCTCTCTCTCTCAAAAACACACATACACACACTGTGCTCCCTCCATCCAGCAAAGGTCAATATTGACCTCGGTAGAAGGCTTTCTGCCCAGGTAAAGCACACATCATATATGCTACTGTATAATGTACACAGGAGAGGAACACTCTCTCATCCCATGCTTTATAGACTGGCCAGCATTTTCAACTTGTTTTACTTGCATATATATGCTGGCAGACATGATAAATGCTGCCAATTCAGTTGAATTCAAGGTGGTTTAATCTGAATGGTGGGAAGACTTCCATCACTTTCAGGGCTATCTTCCTATCCAACTCTCCCACATCGTAAACACAGGAGAGTTTCCTCTAGCATTCCCGGGCCCAGGCTGGCTAACAGTATCCTGAAAGCTGAATTGTATCATTGACATTTAGGAATGACGGGGAGCAATTAGAAAGTATGACTGGTACCACATTACATTAAAAACAGTAGGTCACTTCTTATCCCAGTAAACAGTAACAGAATGTAGCCCTCGGGGGCTGCTAAATGCACCGTGACGGTTTTGGTTAACTGTACAATAATTTTAATGACAAACATAAGTGAACTCACCTTTACAGTGACATCTGTCAAGTCCTCCGCCTGTAGAACGTTTTTGGCCAATTCTACAGACACTGGAGAATAATCTATACCAGTCAGATTCTTGTATCCATGATTAGCCTTAAAACAAACAACACAAATGCAAATGAAAAACACAACTCAACTGTTATGGGACTGTTATTTATTACACCGCCTGGCTGAAATTCACAAATTGTCTATTAAAAGGCTCAGATCACAAGCATATTTTCCACTTAACCCTTAGTGGTATTTAGTAATGTAGATAGTGTTTGGTGAGGTTGTGAGAATGCTGAGATTTCTGACATCATCCTGATGTAATGAGGTGAGAGGTACTTAGATCATGGCTATATAAGCTTGGAAAAAAACAAGTATTTCTACAAACAATATCCCTGCTGTGTTACAATTTTGGTGAGTTGAACCCTCAAACTTTAAATCAATTTTTTTTTACTCTTTTCTCACCAGTTCAACTAAAAAGGCCCCATTTCCAGTGCCAATGTCAAGAATGGCAGCATTTTCTGAAATCTCAGCTTTGGTCATCCATCGAAGCACACGACTCATGCTTTCCTCCCCAAACCTTAAAAAGAAGACAGAAATACACAGACTTTAGTAATGAGACAGGTGATTTTTAGAGACAAAAAGTGGACATGTTGGTTTAGTTCTGGCGATGGCAAGCATGTCATTGTTTTATACAATTACCAAATCTCACCGACATCCCCAATGTCCTTAAATGTCTCCAGCTCTTTCTGGTATACATCATCCCAACTGCAGTAAAGCACAGTCACTGACCATTAGTTCAACAAATATCGGTACCGTGAGCACAGATGACACGTTGCAGCATGAGAAAAGTGAAACAGTAAAGTAAAAACATATATAATCAGCAGCGTGTATAGCAAAACACAACAAACATCACCATAACACAGGGAGGATGAGACACACCTTTCTCCAAACGGTGAACTGTCAATTATCACTTACATTCTAGCTAATTTTATAAAACTAAACATATAACGTAAAACGCCACACGCAGAAAAAGTGACAGTTACAAAATGAAGTGCCTCGTGGTGACGCAGGTTTTTAGTAATAGCTCCTAATAATAAAGAATGACATTAATGTAACATATTTCAAAGGGTTAGCTTAAGTTAGCTCTGTTGTTGTCTCTAAGCACTGGAGCCTGACCACTAACCATCGTAAAATAGCTTTAGCAACGAAGTTTACAACTACACTTACTATTCTTTTGTTCCGAGTTTTGAAGGTCCAAAATCGGTGTCTGAGTCTCTGCCTTCGTCGGTGTCCAGCGTATTTTCACAACCATGTGGGCTCTCTGTGGTAGCTTCCATGCTGGAGAGGAGACTGTACAGCTGCTGCCTACAGCTGCTGCCTACAGCTCCCACAAGACGTTGCGTTTGAGGAACGTGCCTGCAACCGCACGGGGCATCGGGATTGATAGGGATGTTTCCATCATGGCGGCATCCATTTCAGGTTATACTTTTAGTTCTGTGTGTTATCACAGCACCAACAGCAACTCAGATCATGTAAGTATTCAAAATTATGTTGACACACTATTATGCGATGGTTGCTAAAGTATGCGTATCTCGGTTACGTGTTTGATCATTCATAAACGCCATTAGTTTGTGTTGTTTTTCAGTGTCATCATCCTGTTGCTGGCTAGCTAGTGTTGGTTCCGTCTATTTACCGGGAGGTTTGGTTAAATCACCCTGTGTAACTACAGCAACATGAAGACATTTTAGGATGATGTCATGTGTCACAGCTGCACAGTAATTAATACGCGGCCAAATAATTAGCTAAAAAAGTTGCAGACATTACCACTTGCCATATCGATATAGGAAATAATGTTGGGAAAGTTTGAGTTCCAGGAAATACTCAGTTGTTAGCTACTTATCATGCTAGCTAAGGTACTTAGTCAAGTGACTTCCGTGTGTCGGTCCTGCTAATATGCACAGTCACCTCGACTTGTGATTCAATAGAAATATAATGTGTCATAAAAAATGAGAAGCTAACGTTGTCAATTTCCTGAGTAAATAATATGAACACATTTTCATTTTCTCGTTTCCGCATAGCCAGATTAGCCTGTTAGCCATATAGCTAATGTTAGTTGCATCTATGTTGATACCGTCTGACAACATGACTGGCGAGCGTGAAAATATTTATCTTCTCTCGTGCTTTCGCTTGAACGTTGTAGAAACGCAATCGACGAGACATGCTTTGTGTTCGGCGCTTTAGAAAGAAACCTTTCTCAAAAGCTTAAACTATGTTATTGTTAGCGTGATATCTCCATGTCCTCTTCTCATGTCAAAAGTTCATAAGTCGGCCTGAGCAGGTGGATAGTTACCACTTACAAGTTCGCCTGCATTCCTGACATAAACACAAAGTTTAAGGCCTTACTGTTGTTTACCAATCGCTGTCACTTATCAGTTGGATTTTTTGAAGAAGTTAACAAATGTATTTATACAGATCTAAAAGTTTTTTTGTCGTTTGATGTCATTTCAGTGACTAATTTGATTATGATTTAGTGATTTGGATAACTTTGTTGTTGTTCTGTGTGCACTCAATCATGTTCTGACAGTATAATGAAAAGATTCATCTGGCTGGCTTATGTTCTGTATCAGTCCCATATTACAATGCTGTAGGGCTACAATTAGTTACTTTTTGGATTTTAAACCTGTCAAAATGACCAACATTTTTTCCCCCAACAACAGTGGAAAATTCCCCAGAACCAACATTGGTGTCTTTGAAATGTGTATTTTGTTCGAACCAGTTCAGTGGATTAATGAACATACTGTTTCCAGTCTACATTAATTCCCCAACCTTATTTTTTTATGTATTTGCACAGGAGGGCTTCCTGTTAGGAGAAGTAAGGCAAGAGGAGACTGTCAGCATCAGTGACACACAGATCAGCAGTGCTGAATTGCTCCAGGTAGTAGGTAAGCCCTGAAAACATACAATCAAAAACTTTGTCGCATCTTAAGTAGAAATGAGCATCCTGGTTTACTGTCAGATTGTATGGGGGCACAGAACAGAGCCATTATTAATATCATTGACGATACCTGTGTGTTTCTGTTGTGAGAAAAAAAAACAGTAGGCAGTGAAAAAGCCATGTTTAGTCATATTGCACCTGAAGAGAAATTTAAGCGGCTTATTAAAACAAGACGTAATACAAGTTCTGTTAAAGTAGCTGTATACCCACGATCCACCTACATAGGTATTTTCATTTATTTTGCCTGTTAAAAGCTCTTCCTGAAGAGACAGTGTAGGCGTGTACAGACTGAGGTTGTTGACATCTCCCTCACTGCCCTGTTTATTTTGTTGCATTTTTCTGGGACAAGTTTTCTTATTTTTTTTAAGCAGATATGGTTTGATAACATGTTGCATTTCCCTGTATGGCATTGCCAAGCCTTAAACGAGGAGAATTTTTAACAGGCAGAGGTTAAAACACCTGTGTGAGTGTGCACGGCCTATCTGTTTTACAGATTTTAAACTAAATACTCATTTTGACCAAGTTAACCTTTATTGTTCAAGATGCCTTGTCAAATAAACAGCAAAGTGACCTACTTTGTGCAGATACAACAAATTCAAGCAGACTGATGACAACAGGGGTCGTTTAAATTACTCTGCCAAGATAAACTCACTCTGACATTTCAGTTTAAAGCAGGTAATCATCTTATAGTATAACAACAGAAGAGCCACAAGACTCAAGAGTATTTTTATGGACGAAATCAGTACATTTTAATTTGTCAAAACACAGCATTTTATAAACATATGGGCAAAAGTTAATAGTAATCCTCAGTGGTGTGACTTGCTTGGTTTGACTGCCCCCTTAATCTCCTTTTTTACTTTCACTCTCATCGGGTAAAGAATGCTTTCATATATGTGAATGTGAATTATAACTGAGAAAGAAATGATGACAATAAGGAGCTTTTTGGCCGAGCACTCAGCTGTCTGCTTCAGTCCACTCAGTCACAGAAGTGATAATGACCTCTTTTAAAAGTGGCTGAAATGGGAGTCTGTCGGGTACACAATTTTAGATCGAAAACCAAGACAGCTGAGACTAAAAGCCAGTATGATATAATTTAACAGAAACAATTCAGTTTTTAAGCCATTCTGTCTTGCATTTAGATTCTACCTTCAAAGATTTGCATATTTAATGCTAAAGAACTGAAATATGTCACTTTTTGTTCCCAACAGAAATCCATAACCATGATCCTTGTGCACAATTGTTTAGGTAAGATAAAAGCTTTTTATTCTTAAACTGCTACTATTTTCATAAAATATTAATTAATGCACATGGTCTTATTTCAACTTATTTAAACTTTCACAATGTGCATGACTTAACTTAACGTAGACATCCGCTTTAGGGAGACAAAAATGTTTAGCAGCCATTTTTATCCATAGTTGTTTTATTTAAGAAACCTGATCAACCTTTGTTATAACATGCATAACAAGGTGAGGTACACGTGAAGTGGCATTTTACAAGAGCTATTGCTGCCTTGTTACTGGGTAAATAAATAATAAAATAAACCATGAAAAGTGCCTGCTTGCAGGACAGCTGGCGGTATCTTAGATTTGTCACTATCAATATATTGATCATTTCACTGGTTACACCAGTTTCTTTACATTAGTTTTTTGACCATACTGAACTAGTTTGTGGTTGGACAGTAGATGGCCCCATCTGACAGCTCTGGGCAAAGGAAGTATGCCAAGGCAGAGGAGGAACTTGATGAATCAGATTGAACTCACTTTTTTTCCCCTCTCATCAGCTTTTATGACTACGCAGGCAAAATCAATGAAGAAAATCTCAACAGCATTCTTAAAGACAGGCGGAAAGTGAGTGAATTTAAAAAAAAAAACAAAATTCCCATATGAATTACATTTTAACATACATTTTAACACTGTTCTGTAAAACAGCATGCCCTCTTTTTTTATCTGTAAACCAATTCTACATGTATTCAAATTCCAACAGATCAAAATATTTGTTTCTTTGATCCTGTAGAACGTCATCGGTTGGTACCGGTTCCGGAGAAACACGCAGCAACAGATGTCGTTCAGGGAACAGATCATCCATAAACAGTTGACTCAACTGCTTGGCGTGCCCGACCTCGTCTTCCTTCTTTTCAGTTTCATCTCCACAGCCAATAGCTCCACGCATGCACTGGAGTATGTACTCTTTAGACCCAACCGCAGGTAATAACTCCATGCTGAACAACATGGGCAAACACACACTAATGGTATTTTGTCAAACTCCTTTGATTTACATAGAGATTATCTTATCTACTTTTCTGTGCCTTTGCACCAGGATGCTCTAATCTGATCAGTATCTCTGCCAACTATAAACCTAATTAAGGACACTGGGTGAAAGTCATAAGTCCTTAGTCATCATGTATCTTCCATCACTTGCAGTCATTTGGTACCAAGTGCATGTTGCCTTACATAAAAGCGATCTTGAGTGTTGTGCAGTAAAAAACTGATTTAAACATTTGGAAGAAAGAGAGCACAGGTGCTTGATTAGAAGCTGGCGTCATAAGATAACCTGAGCTGAGGTTTGTTTTAGAAATAACTGTAATAAAATTAATTAAAGAAGCAGTTGACTTTAATATTTTTATTGCCACATATTTTATTACTGCCTCCATAAGACAACTAAACCAAAAAAATAAAATTACACCCAATCTTTATAGATATATCTGTCTCTCATTCTCCTTCCCGCAGTGACAAAAAATAAACGCTGTTATGACAGTGATCGTGTTTGCTTTAACAATATAAGCACACACTCTTAAAACATTTTACTGGGGTGTGTTATGTCTCCTTCCTCCCTTGCCATGATTTAACCAATCTATCTTCTCATCTCTCCTCAGTAGGTACAACCAGAGGATCACCCTCACAATCCCAAACCTTGGCAACACAAGCCAGCAGGAATACAAAGTCTCCTCAGTGCCCAACACCTCATTCAACTACACCCAGGTCATCAAAGAGCATGGGTAAGGTTTGGACTTCCAGCTATTTTTTTCTTTACACTACATTCATGTCACTCCTGTTTTGGGAGGCTTTAGACAGCCATAGGTCTCCTTTGATATGCGTGAATTGTTGTCACCTGACAGCACACTTCAACTTAACCTTGAGGGCATAACTTATAAAGCACCCTGCCTGTTCCCTCATCCTGGTTCCTCAACCACTCAGTGGGAGTTGCTTTCCTTTCACAAGCACTTTTCTGTTCTGCTGACAGGAATTTAACCTGAGTCTCTTTAGTGGTATGCGACCCTAGCCCCAAGGACATACAATCCATGTGTGCGTGCTGGTCCGAGTTAACACTTGATAAAATATGAAAATGATATTCGCATACATTTATAACCGATTGCAGTTTGAAACTGATATGTGACATGCTTCATGTGCCTCTGCTTGTAATAATCTGTTTTTTTTGGCTGTGCACACCTGTTATTAACATCCTGTTTGGAGTAATAAGTGAACTTGAGATTGCGGTGGGTGCGACCGGCGTGTCTAATCAGCTTCTATAATCTTTTGTGTGTTTTATCTTGCATTGATGGAAAACATATCTACATTCAACCGCTAGACGTTCACTGCTCTTATATGTTTGTTAGCGTACATCTTGATGAACAAACTGGGTAAGCTTGTCCTTTTTATGCTACTTGTGTCTTAATTGATGTGATTTAAATAAATATTTTTGGTAAATATCTTCCAGAGCTGAATTTTTTGACAAAGATGGTGTAATGAAGGATATTCGAACAATATTCCAAGTCTATAGTGCGCTACAAGATAAAGTGCAGGTGAGTAATAGATAAAAGGTGCATTTTGTTAAAGACACACAGTGAAATTGTTGGTGTACTTAATGTCTCAGAGACATTATCTCACCTGTTTGTCTTGTTTTTAGGCTGTGTGTGGGGAGGTAGAACAAAGTGAACGTGTGAAGGAGAAAATTCAAGAGGATGTGAACAAACTTAAAAAACAAATTGCTCTCAGGAAACGCAAGACGGCAGAAGAGGAGAGAAGTAAGTGTCTGGTTTTGAATCTAGAAACTAGAATTACGCTGTTCAATTTCAAATGTGTGCTGTTTTAAAACTTTGAAACATCAGCTTGTTTAAGATCAGCAGCAAACAGCAAAAGCAGTAAACATTGAGTCAAAGGTTGTGAGGCATTTCAATTCATCAGAGTCGACATTCCAACCCCCTTTTATCAGCCAACTTATCAGACTTGATTCCCCCTGATTTTATGTACTCCTTTTTTACCAGTAATGTCTCTTTGTCTGTAACAGGACTACGTGAAGCTCAGAATGCAGACTTCCATTCCACTCCAGAGGAGAACACAGAACCCTCTGAGGCATCCCCTCTGTCCAGGATAACTTTCCACACACCCTCTGCCCCGGAGCGGCCCAGTACCTCACCCAACCCTCCATCTTATGCTGACCTCTTGTCCCAGGATGACTCTCTGCTCTCCTCTTCTTCCCCACCCACCAGTGCTGCTCTACTGCCCCGGCCCCAAGCTGTGGGCTCTCCAGGACACCCTACCCCTGGCCCACTGGGTATGGGCCTGGGCCTGGGCCTGGGGCTGGGAGCCAGCTCTAATCCCGTCACCGCTCCCAGCACCCCATACCTTGGAAATGGTGACGGATCAAGCTCTGACTCATTAGACAGACAAGCTGCAGGGCAGGAAGATGATGAGGAGGATGACGACGATGATGATGACGAAGATGAGGACAGTAGCGAATATGAGAATTTAGTGAGTGAAGCCACTCATCTGCCAATGGTCACTCCCAGCGTTTTAGCGCAAGGCAGACCGGCTGCCCTTAGTCCTGATGGGGACGCTCGTGGCTCACAGACCACATAGAAACATGCAAGGTGTGTATCGGACACAAATAAGTGACACACCTTGAGAGGTGGGCATCTCAAGCAATCAAAGATATACAAATATAGACAAAAGAAGTGCCAGTCCTGAAAGTGAAAGGCATGCGCAGGTGGTGTCCCGCTGTGAGTATTTCTTCTTGTCTTAGTCTGATCTCCATTTTAAGGGGAAATGTGCTAGGCTTTGCAGGCTTAACAAGTGTGTGTGTCACTGGGGGAAAAAGTCGTCTGTTTTCATTCTTTTCTTTTAGGAATTCGGTCGGTCTGGGCACTCCGGTTTGGATGTGTCTCGTTTCAGAATCAGCAGTGGATATTATAACACAATTTATGCCAACTGGTTGGCAAGCCAGCTTCCAAAAGGACATGCCCTTTTCCACTCTTTCCTTTTCTTTTTGTTTTTATGTTTGCATCACCAACTCTAAGCACCCACTCCTGCATTACCTCTTGCACTTTTTTTTTTTAACCTTCTTTTAAACCAACAATCTATGAAAAGTATGGGTGAAAATATTGTGCGGCCTTCAAACAATGATTAAAATGAAATAGGCAAATGGTTGTTAACTTTTTATTTTTGAATCGAGGAGAAAGATATGTACAAACTAGGATTTGTTTAACGTGCACATTTCTGTCATTTCAGTTTCGATGTTTTCTTTCCTGTTCCTCACTGTCGTTAATTAATCATACAGTTGCCTATTTTAATGATGAAAGAGAGATTTCCAGCAAAATTTACTCTGCCACATCTATAATGGGTGCTTTATATAGACATTAATATCTGTATATACATATATATTTTGTCAGATTAACAGTTAATCTAATTTGATTGACAAGAATGTCAATATCTCTCTCCTCTTGGATAACACTGACATTGTATGCGCTTTGCTGCACTTAACAAAATTAAGATTTTCTTTAGAATTGTGCTATACCAATGCTGTCGTGTTGTGCCACTTGAGTAATCCTCTTTGACCACCCTGAGCCAAACTAAGCTCAGCTTCTATGCGTTGTATGGGGTTCACAGGGCAAACAAAATGTACTGTAGCTTTACTAACCAGATGCTTAAGGTTCCCTTTCTGCTGCTGCAACATAGAGAGCTACTGCTCAAAATCTGCATCTGTCTGTTCTTCTTCACATAAAAATAACCCGGCTGCTCTTCCACTTCACAGCATTTGTTGTCTCTAATACTACTGACCGTAATCATATAACCACTTCGAGCTCACCTCTCACTGGCTTGTCTATTAAAGGCTTAATGGACGGCTTACACCCCCTGTAGTGTGTGTATTGTAACCTTGGGAAAAGAGAGCAGCGATCACCTTCCTGCCCTGGCATAGTTGACCGCAGACCTCATGTATTCTGACCTGGTTAGGTCAAAGTTACGTGTACGGACCTAGAAAATGTGATGATGACATGACCTTGCTTCAGTATACAGTGCCTTCCACTCAGGGCAGTTTCTACCTGCACATGTCACACGGAACACATTCACAGATCTCTCGAGGGGTAAAGTTATAATGTATTGTGTTCGCAATAATCGACTTCAAGTTTGTTTGTTTTGTTTTGTTTTGTTTTTTTTAAGTCCTGCATCAATATGCCTATCTTTCCATGATGTTGTGTTTTCTCTACATGAAATGATCTTCACTGCTTCCTGAAGCCGTTTTTCCCTCATTTACTTTCACTGACAAGTTTAAAGTGGACCCTTGCTCATGGTTGCAGCTGTAACTTTGCTGGCTTTATTATGTGAAACTGGAATCATAATCATAAAGTCATGGGAAGTCTGCCTGCTGTAACTGACACTCCCTGCAAGGATAGTTTGTATGATGAGCAGGACTGACATACAGATGATGTTTTTTTGAGACGTCTGTCCCATTTGAAGACGACTGAGTTAGAGGTGGGGATTGATTGATATAAATCACCCTATTTGCATGAATTGGTTAATCCTAGACACTGTTTTATTCAGCATGGACAGACATTTGCACAGCACATGGAGGACAACTAACATAGTCACCTGAAGGTTGCACTCAGCTTTAAAATGAAAACAATTTGTGGTGGGAGAAGCTTTGCCTTGTGAACAAGCTCTGCTTTTTTTACACAGCCTGTTTGTATGTCATGTTTTTTGCCTTAGGGTCTTTTGATTTGCCCTGATGTGTAATGCCAATTTGTCACTTATCGGGAACTGGCACTCATAATGTTACTTAATAATCACCCAGAGTAACACAATCACACAATGTTAAAAGAAATGACAAAATCAATTCGTTAGGAATATGGTTTCCTTTGACTACTGGAATATAATATGAAAATATATAATGAATGTATAGTAGACAATGGAGGGGGGTAGCATTTAAACAGCACTTACTGTATAAGCTTGTCTCAGTTGAGTGTTGTGGTGGTATAGAGCAGCAGTTCTCAATATTGGTCCTCACTCTTAATCCTGCTCCTCAGTCCCTAGATGATTGCTTTTCGAGTCTTTCCTTCTGGCATCCCCAGGTGCAGCCCTGACTAATGCTCAGATTGAAAACCAGTAGGGCTCTGGTGCTGAGGACCACTGGCATAAAGCTTGAGAGGGCTAAAATTGTTTGGATCCTATACCTGTCAATTTCGAACATAATACAAATATACACTCATGTACTCTTGCTGTATGGAGTGACCCTTCCCTTCCTTCCACGAGTGGGTCATTGCAACATCAACACCTCCTTGAGAGCAAGTCCAGTGCACAGCTTAGACCGTCTTAGCTTTTATCTGGAAATGTGTACTTGACAACAGTCAACCAAGGATTTGCTTGTGCGAGCACAGAGAACATAGTTCTCAAACTGGGGAATAATAAATGAGACATGCATATGTGATTTGATGTGCCTTTGTTTTCTTATTACCATAAATGAAAAAAACAACTTAAATGTGGGAGTAATTTTTGAGTGCTTTTTATATGTTAAAAAACTGGTTTTGCATGGTAGAAAGCAAGCAGCCTGTAAAAACGACTATTCAGTTGCAAAAAAAAATTAGCTTCTTTCCAAGACTTGTGCTAAAACATATTTCGCACAGTATCCAAACATTATTCTTATGTGTATTTCTATGCTCCTAATGTACTGATGCTTGTGTCGATGACATCAGATTGGTATGGAACGGGATTTCCTGTAAACGAGTGGCATCCATGCATATATTTTTCAGAGGTAAACAAATGACTTGGGAATTTATAATCCAGTGTGTGTAGATGACGTCAACAATAGCGATTCAGCGCTTGGAAATGTTGCTCATTCTGGCATGCATTACTGCAGACGTTTTTTTAAAATTATTATTATCTTCAAACGCATCTTGTATATACAGAACAAGCATTACTGCAGACTGCTTGCTGCAGTATTTTTACGATGACATCATCCCTTATCCTTTTGAGGGGATACCACGTGGTTGCTTGTCACAGATTCAACAATTTACGATGCACGAATCAACAAAACAAAAGGAATCAAAACATAAATTTACTGAGAGCAACTGAGCCCATCGCCTTAAAGTAAAAAAATTGTCTACACAGAATTGTCAGTGTATTAATGTGTCATTTGAGCCTGTTTTACTTTCACGGAGCCTTTTAACAGTTGGAAGGAGAGACGTAGAATCTGATTGGTCAAGGGCAATGTATACACAAAACTCAACCAATCAGCTTGGTTGGCAGATTCAGGTGGTAAATCCTGATCCTGTCTCTAACTGTAACACGGCCCAGAGCTCTATGCTCTCCCTCGTAGCGTTAGCCCTGCCTCGGCTGCTTCCCTTCCCCTGTGCCGCCATTAAAGCCCGTCAGCTTGGTGTTTGGAAATCGGGAAAAGGAAGAAAATGATTTAGAGCGTCAAAGCAGACGGCCGAGGGACGGGATTAGGGGGGGGTTCTTTCTCAGCGGTATGTATGGACCATCAACTGCCAAGTAAACGGCGCACCAAAGAAGTAAATATGCGGTTAGTGTCGGCCAAGTGAGAGAAGCCTGAGTTCGGATTGGAGTGGGTTCCTCTGGTCTGGGGGGAAGCTCGGGGGAAGGTCCATTTGTTTTGGCTGCGGTGGGAAACTGAGGAGTGTAAACACAGCACGGCAAAGGTAAGGCTTTCAATATTAGCCGACCTTCGTGTGGAGTTCAGAAGGGCCTCACGAACGGTTACAGGCAGAGAGGGGTAAAACATAATCCCGTAATGTTAGCGAGCAGCCAGCTAGCTTGGCAGTAATTCCTGGCTGGCAACCGAACGAACGTAACCTAGTTGTCATGTTAAGATAAACAGCTAACGTTAGACTAGCTCGCTCCTTGCAGGTCTGTTAAGACGCGATACAGCGCCGATGGCAAATACTAGTTTGTTAGTTAACTAATGTTTGCTGTAAATGCACAAAACGACTATTCGACTCATCATTTAAGTTTGACTCAGTTTGTCTGTTCGGGATTCCCATATGTATGAATGTGAATGCACGAAATACTTTGTCAGTCATAAGTAAACAGTTGGAACTTGACGACCAATGCTAAGTTACTAAACATGGGCAGGGTACTTGGTAGCTTTGCCTGTAAAACCAGCAGCTCTGAGGAACCGTGTCTGGCGTTTGCGTTGAACATCTCTCGGTGTGTTGGTAAACTTGGAGAGGTGGTGTAAACATAGTAAAACCCAACTCTTCTCTTAGCTGTCCCAGCAAGGTACTGTTGACTTCAAACTAGCTTTAGTCACATAAAGTGTTCTGATTATAACAGGGCCACTTGTGTTTTACGTTACATTATTTCCTTTCATATAGGTTGTATGTTTTAAGGTGAATTCGGTTTAAGCGCATCGGTAACTGTCTTAACCAGTCACGCGCCTCCGTGCCGGGTGTCTTGTTTCATATGTCCTTGTCTCTTGTTACCCAGCTCGGTTGTAGGTCACATTTGCTTGGTGTATGTAACTACTGTATGTGTTTAAAAGCCAGTGTAAGGTTGTAGTAGAAACCGAGGTTCACTGTTGCACTCCAGGGTTAAAGTCCAGTCCTGGTACTTTGTTTTGTGGGTTTGCAACAATGCTTCCTCAGGATTTTGCTGCAAATTAGTATTTTATCCATTGCAGAAAGCACCGTAGATGTGTGTGTGTGTTTAGGTGCGTAATTGGAGAGATTTATCAATGCATAACAGGACGTTTTAGCACAGTGACCTGATGTGCTGTTTTTGCCTGAGTAAACTGTGGTATGTCAGTGTGGTATGTCTATATGCTTTCTTACATATCAACTCAAGTTTATATTTTGCATGAATGAAAAAATACAGTTTACATTAGTTTGGCTATAAATCAATGTATGTCGATGTAGCTTACTATAATGTCAGTAAGCCGTGCAGTCAATCCACAAGCAAACCTACCGTAATCAATAGACACATCTGCTTACAATGTGTTAGCACATTGTAGACTTATGTAATTATAACAATACAGTAAACATCAATAAAGAGAAAGAGAGAGTCATTGTGGCAGGAAATGTTGTGGGCAAATTATTCCTGATGCATATTTATAGAAAGAAACAAAGAATTACACCACACACTACCCATCTGCACACTTTCCCTGTTGCAAGAGTAGTTTTAAGCAAGGAAAACAGAAAACTCGCAATTCTGGCTGCAGGCACAAAGACAGTCCTTCTGTTGGCACAGGTCTGTTTGAAGACTTTGTGTAATCATTTTACCCCTCTGTTGGATATCCCTCCGGTCAGGGTCTGGTTGAAAATTTTTTAAGTAAGAAATATCCATGCAATAGATGTAAAAAAAAAAAAAAAAAAAAGTGTAAGCAGCCAGTGTTCTGACAATTAGTGCTGCCCTATTAAAAAAGGCTTCTATAAATTTTATTGACGCAACATTAACATTTAAATTACAGGATGATGTGCAGTGCTCATAGTACACAGCGAGAATCCTAATCTTGAGTGCCACATATTCCATCAGCATTTTAAATTATGATTTGGTTATTGGAGAATGTGAATTAAGTTTTTTTTTCTATTAGCTCTTATGTGTAATAATATAATTTATTATAATAAACTTCCCTATCGCAAATCCCTTTCAAGCACCATATTTTATCAATTTAACTGCGGAAACATTTCTCTCAAGTGTATTGGTAATGATTTTAACTTTCAGAAGTTTTTGCCTTATTTCAATTACATAGTGTAGACAAGTTCAATATGTTTATTTGGCATAACAACAAACTGTTTTGCTAAAATTCACTGTCTTTTTTTTATGTATTCTAGTGCACTGCTTGCTGTGTGATCTCCTTAAGAGTGGATCTGCCGAGCTGAGAACCCCTCTGAACGGCAGGAAGCCTTCCTTATTGGCGGTGCGACGATGACAGAGCTGGTTGCCAAGTGGGCCTGTGAATACTGCACATACGAGAACTGGCCGTCAGCCATCAAGTGTACCATGTGCCGCGCTCAGAGGCCCAGCGGGGGTGCCATCATTACTGAGGAGCCCTTCAAGAGCAGCCCTGCTCTGGATGCCAGCTTGCACCAGTGGGACCCTGCAGGCCTCAGCAACAACCCATCCCAGGGGGGCTCCAGCTTACTTATTTGCCCAGACTCCAGTGCCAGACCCCGTGTCCGCATTGCTGATGTACCTGAGACCAGTAGCAAGTGGTCGTGCCACATGTGCACCTACCTGAACTGGCCGCGAGCCATCCGTTGCACTCAGTGCCTGTGCCAGAGGCAACAGGCTCAACAACAACAGCACGGACAACATGCAACCCATCAAGGACATCACACTCAGCAACCACGCAGCCCCACAGAATCACCCCAGACCTCAGGCTCTGGATGCCGCCCTGCTACCCCGGCCACCACTACAGACCCCTGTGAGGAATATAATGACCGTAACAGGCTCAACACTCATGTACAGCACTGGACCTGCACTGCCTGCACGTATGAAAACTGGGCCAAGGCACTCAAGTGTGTTGTTTGCGACCACCCCAGGCCAAATAGCCTGTTAGCTGAACCCATCGAGCTTGCTTCAGAGCCTGAGAGCCAACAACCCTCCTCGAAACTTAACGAACAGGACAGGGACAACAGGAGGGGTGTTGTTGGGCATGTGGTTGGGCAAGGAGTAGGGAGTGTGGTTGGTGGACTTGGGGGTTCTAGCAGCAGCCAGAGGAGGTCACCACCGACCTCAAAACGGGAATCAGAGGTGAACATGGACTTTCAGAGGATTGAACTGGCATCAGGGGCTGGAATTGGAAGCAAAGAGGAGCTGGAAGTGGATTTCAAAAAACTGAAACAGATTAAGAACAGGATGAGAAGGACTGACTGGCTGTTCCTCAATGCCTGTGTTGGTGAGTTTCAGGAATATATACCTTTATTGAAGTATGTTTACTTTGTTCTACTTGTGTTTTGTTATGTCATGAGGTGAAAAATGAGTCACCTGAATGATGTAAGGCATGCTAACTGAGACATGAGTGACTTTGAAATGGGATTTACTAGAGTTTGTGTGAAAGATTAATATGGTTTTGCCATCTGCAAGGTAATTGGTTGTAATCCATGTTATACAGCCAAGCACGGCCTAGCCTGCATGCTTAGAAATCCCCCAAATTCAGCTAGTGTAAAACTTCCCTACACAAACAGCAAGTGGACGGCCACCCACACTGTAGACTGGTGAATTTGGAGTGGGAGGGAGGATGAACATTTTAGGATCGACCGGTGGTTGCTTTCTTTCCTATCCCACATCACTATCTCACTCCTCCTTTGCCGTGACTACATAGTTTGTTCTCTACACCCACTCAGCCTCCAGTCATTTTCCATGTCTGTTTTAATGCTGCTGCATTCCTCAAAACAAAGGAATCATCAGGTCTGAATGTCAGGGAAACATCTCAGTAGTCACTTTTGTTTTAGTCCTAAACCAGGTCTCTTACCACATGTGACATGTTGAATTCCCTCATCTCAGTGTGGTTTGTCCCCTTGGGACAAAGTCTTGTCTGGTCTGATGTGTGTGGGTGTGATTTCTTCTAGCATACATCAAGTGTTTAGTATCCTTATCTGATCATAAATGTACCTTGTTCATTGTCACTTCAAAGACATGAATATGAATGTGATATATCTCAGCATTTGCCACCAGATTCATTACATGTGCTTTTTTTAGGTCTGCCACCAGTGAGTATTCTGGTAATATCCCTCTTTTACACACAGACATGCAAGTTACACTAATGTCTCTCTACATCTGTCAGCTGTGATACAAGATGATAATGATTCACACGTACTTGATATCCCTATTTATTGCTCACTGTAGCAAAATACCTCGTATTAACTCCATGGGGAATAGTAAGCGAGGTATGACCCAGCCACAGTCTCAGAGGACATGGATGGAGTTCATACTCCAGTTGCGTTGAAAGAGGCAAGTGAGTTTGTCCCTTGTTGCTAGGGAAGTTTGCCTGCTGTTGACGTATAGGCGTCGTGTTGGTAAACAGTGACCTTAAAGTTCTGATGGATGTTGTACCTTCCACAGGGATCTGCTATAGCAAAAATAGCATGACCCATGCAGCAGAAGTCAGAAATAAATATGTCTTGGGCAACAGCAATGACCTTCGCCCTGCAGTGTGGATGACCCTAGACCAACTCCCTGAACTCAACTGACACTGTTACATGGGCAGGAAAAACTACTCATGCATTGATGTTGGCTCTGTAAGGTGTCTCAGCAAACACTTTGAGTGAGCCAACACACACACACACACACACACACACACAATCCCAAGGAACTTGCGTTTAAATGTAATGTTATAAATAATGCTTGTGCATTTCCTTGTGATAGATAGCAAGGAACCTGCCAAAATATTTAGTGTAAAAAACTATATATCTTATTTTATTAACCCTAACTCTGCCCTCCAATTGGTTGGGAAATGCCCTTGTTTGTCCTAAAATAGATATTTTATCAAATACAGATTAAATCCAGGCTCACTGCATATAACCTCCATTTCCACAACTAAATTTGTGTCAGAATCATCCCTTCAGCTCTTATTTTCTTAAGCAATTTTGCAAATGGGCAAAAACGCATGAGATAATTTTACTTGTTTTGAGTAAAGGTGAGTGATGAGTGTGCACAAATGAGGTGTAATCTTTGTCACAGCAGAAACAAACAAATTTGTATTCAAAATAGGGCTGCCGCAATATACCAGTATTGACAATAACCATGCTATTTAAAATTTTGGTTATTGTCTCTATCTCTCCACTGCCCAACTGTCATATTTAGAGTGTAAGTCATTTGCCCAAACACAGACAAAATATTTTTACAGTCAGTGCAAACTCTCAAGGCCACCATGGTCCTGTAGTAAAAATCTGATATCATGACAGCCTTAATTGGAAACTGGTGAAGTAGTTACAGCTTATTTGAACATTATTTTAAGAAAATGAAGGTCATATGACTTGGTAAAAAGCTGACTTGGAAAAATAAGGCAGAGGTAGGAGATTATGTGTAGAGAGAAACATATATTGAGCAGTGTGGGTTGCCTTGTTTCTGTTGGCCAAATTTAACTCCCTAACCGGTGGACTGATGGATCAACTGATGGATCGTGTTGTACTTTCCAGAATATGTCTGCCTTATTTACTTATCTAACCACATATTAAACTTAAACTAAAAGACAAAGAACCTGATATGGTGGTGTAGCTCCTAGAGGAGTAAACCACAAATAATACTGAATAACCAGCATTTTTCTGATGGCTGCTGTTCTTTTTTTTTTTTTTTATGACAGAAGTTACTACTAGCCACATTACTGAAAGAGAGGAAAGTGTGGAAGGAAAAAAAAAGACCAGCATCACTTAGCCTGATCCAGTCTGTCTTTAAGTGCACGTCTCTTTGCGTTTTTTGCGCCTTTTGTGTTTTCTAAAGGATCAGTGGGTACAGTACTGACTGCAGGGCTACTGGGCACGCCTACACTAATGGAGTGTTTTGTGGAAAGTGGTTGTGATCCCTCTCTATCACACTGCGCTCCTATTGTGTAGCTTCTCTCCTCATCTCTCACAGTGTTAGCCAGTTCCACATGGCACAGCCAGTCCTTCCACCCACTCCATGTCTCTCTCGCTCTCGGTCTCACTCACACACACAGATTATGCAGCTGAGCATTGTGTGTGGTCCTTTGACGTGAGAACAAAAGCTTAACAGTGTTTAATGCTGTCAAATGTACGAGAGAATACTACACGAGCATTTACTGTTCATGCTAGAAATGGAGAGAGAAATTTTGTGCAGCTGTATAGCCTTAAAAATTAAATTACTCTTTGAGGTTTGATCAATTGTGTTCTGTCATAATAACACACTTGTATAAATAGTTTATCCTCCTTCAACAACAAATACAATTATCTAACTATGTTGCTGGTTTGATCACGGCAAAAGTGGCTGGCCTTATAAAGACAAATTTTCTTGTGCTGAGCTTATCACACAAACATCCACAATTCATTCTTTGTTGACTTTTATCTGTGTGTGTTTTATTGCTTTGGTTTTGGAGTTGGACTAAAAATATCCCCCATCCTCTGGCCTCCCAAGACTGTTCACTATCGTACACGCACTGCACGCACATCACCTCACCTTCTTCACTCCTTCCTTCATTAAAATACAGAATAGAATGACGATGGTTCAGAGCTGAGCATCAGATGTGAATGAGTATTATGGACAAAAAAATCAGTTGAACATCTGGGCAGTCCATGTGTGTACAAGGGGAAGGTTTTAGTGATGGATCACTATAATAATAACCGACTTAGCCTAAAAACTTCAAAGAAGATTGCTGTAGCAGGTTTTCTGCTGCACACATTCAAGAATGTTTCTTTAGTGTGACTATGCGGGGAGAACTGGCAAATAGTTGAGTTTATTTGCTGATGCCTGACAAAAATAATTTCTTCCAGATAATATTTGCAATTTGTGCTAAAAAGTGAAGAAGAGATAAAAACCTGCATCTGCCTGATCAAACAAATACCTCTGCCCTCGTGCTGAGATCTAAGCCTGAAGATTAAGAAGGGGGGAAAAATAACTGATAGATTACAATGTGACCCCCTATCGTCTTTTCCCCTTGACCTCAAAGCCAATGAAGTCTCCAAGCTGTTACAGCTGCCACAGAGATAAAACACATTCTGATCTCTAATATTTTTATACTTTTCGTTAGAGCAGAGAATGTCCTCTGCACAAGGTTGTTCTGAAGATAAGTCATGTTTGTATCTTGTGAGCACAGTCATGATTGGATTTTTACCCCGGCGATCAACATATTTACCAGTTTCTGAAAACAAAAAAATGAATCCTTAAACTAAGTAAACAGCTGAAGGATTAGTATAAATAAAAGAAGTAAATTTCAGAGATCTCCATTTAAAGTTAAATACTTCAAAAATTAGATCTTGTGCTGAGATCTCATTGTGCACTGTAATTGCTACTACAGTAAATATCTTCAATGAAAAATGATCACAGAAATTTTGACTTTAAAACAGGGTCTACATGGACCATTTGTTCTTGTTATTTATCATCGTGACCTTTTCGCTCTGCCTCTTTGTCTGAAAGGTGTTGTGGAAGGCGACTTGGCAGCTGTGGAGGCTTACAAGTCATCCGGAGGTGACATCGCAAGACAACTAACATCGGACGAAGTGCGCCTATTAAATCGACCCTCAGCATTCGATGACGGCTTCACGCTGGTTCACCTCGCCATTCGCTTCCAGAGACAGGACATGCTGGCTGTGTTACTTACAGAGGTCAGTACAGACAACCAATAGGTTGTTAGATTACTCTTACAGGTACTGGCTGATGAAGATGTATCTCCTTGAACCCTGTCAACACTGCGACCACACTAAACCCTTTAAACACTTACCATGTGGGTAAATCGGATCAGTGTGGATCGCCGTTTGCAACAGATACACATTTTGACCTTTTCTCAGTCATTAGCCATGTTACATCACCTTAATTTGTTTCTTGTGCTCCCACTTCACCTGTATTGAAAATAAGGTTAAACAAAATTCAAAGGATGAATATAATAATTGTACACTTCACTGAAGGGCAAAGGTTTGATTAGGCTTAACATGCAGAGAACTTGAACATAATTCAGTCTCGTTTTAGAAATGCCACATGCCTGTATCTAGAAAAAAAATTCAAATCGGCTGATTATATCTTCTGGCAGCAAACTTCAGCCATTGTAATTTTTATTTAAGAATACTGTATAAGCATATCTCAGTTGCAGGGTGTAATTCATATGTAAATGTTAAAAAAATGAGGCGATCTGAAACTGAATAAAAAAAATTGGAGGGTCTCTGCTGGAAATTACAGCCTTGAATTATAGTATGATTGCAATTTTTTTTGCATAAGAGTTGCAGCTTTTTCTTGTTAAACCTGTTAATTTCAGCATCCAGTGAGATAAGCCAGGAGGCATCACAAGAAAGGGGGTTTGTAGAGAGGAAATGGACTGGAATTTAGTCACACTCTCCTCTCACTGTGCCTGCAGGAGGTCAGATTAAAAGAAGCCTGGCGCACACAGCATATAGCAACTTCAAATCCTTGTCTCCGATGTGATGGTGGTTTCTGTGTGTGCATGTGCTTCTGCAGTGTGCATGAGCATGAGGTTGATTGCAGCTCGCCCCGTCAGCACTGTGATCCCATATAATCTGTACACACACACCCCTCTTCCCACACTGTGTCACTGTCCCAGTTTCTTTTCTGAGGGGGTCAGTGAGTAACCACTGGATCATGCCCCAGCAGTCAAAGCTGACAACTGCTAGAACTTCAAATACAAAGAGATTTCTTTTCCTCCCCTTGTCCTAGTTGGCAATTTAGATTATATCAGTGAAAGCATAATTAGTTCAGATCACAGAGTCACCAATGGAAAAACACACATATTAATGGCTTTTGGCTCCAGCCATACTTGAAGAATAGTTTCACTTATGGCCACACTGTTCTAACTGTATATGTGCAAAATTCACAAGTCAAAAGGCTTTACTGTAATTCCTACAGCAAAAACACATTTCCCTTAGGAAGCAATCATGGTTGAAAGAGATGCCTTTTTAATTACAGATCTAGAAATATTCAGATATTTATATTAACACCACAATTGTCTCAAACTTATCACCCTGTCATCACTATTTTGGCAATCTTTGCAATTTTACTCCCTGTTTCAGTTTGACGCCAATCCTCAATATCTTACACTTACAGAATTACACTCATTGCCCTGATCATTCTTCTCTGTTGATCTTAGATATTTACCTTGTCAAAGTGCAAAGCTACTTATTCCAAACAACTTAAGCCGTTGACTGTTTGTTTTTATTCCTCTCAGACCTCAGTGCAGTATTTTTTACAGTAGGCCACCTTGAAAGCTTTTTTCATGCAATACAACCTTCCACAATTATTAGAAGTGTTCGTGCTTATCTTCATCCTCTGTCTCATATACTCTCTATATATTTAGATAATGCTTCCTATCCTTCATCCTCTCGGCAGGTGTCCCAACAGGCAGCCAAGTGTATCCCTGCCATGGTGTGTCCTGAGCTAACAGAGCAGATCCGCCGCGAGGTAGCCGCTTCTCTTCACCAACGCAAAGGAGACTTCACCTGCTATTTCCTCACTGACTTGGTGACCTTCACCCTGCCAGCAGGTCAGCACCTCATCAGCAAACAAATATGAACAAAAAATTAGCTCTTTAGCCGAGGCAACTGGCAAAAGACAACAACTGTGCACTCACAAAATATAATGAATGTATTATGATTATAATGAGTATTAAAACAGGGAATTCAGTAACTGTCAAAGTACACCCTCTTTGTTTTGTACAACTTAAAACTTAGTGGTCTGAGAAACCCGGCCCAGCTGTCCCTTCTGGCCTGCCTGGTGTGATAGAATGCTTGTTTTGTTTACTTGTGGCATATGAAACTGCTTGTTGTTGAGACGCTGAAGGGACATAATGCCACGGTTGTCTGTCTCCACCTGCCAGAAGACGGAGGCTACCCCTGGCTCACTGTTTGTGTATTGTTCTTGCATGCTGAGTGTACCAGTCCGCCAACGATGGATGTCTGTCATTCATAACAGAACTGAACCTACCAATTTTGCCAACGTCTCTCTGGAAAATTGCATGCATTGAATTCTAAGTCAATTTTGTGTGTGTGTGTGTGTGTGTGTGTGTGTGTGTGTGTGTGTGTGTGTGTGTGTGTGTGTGTGTGTGTGTGTG
>JAQMCX010000003.1:16610032-16630973 GCA_029814765.1 Acanthurus leucopareius | reverse complement strand
TGTGTGTGTGTGTGTGTGTGTGTGTGTGTGTGTGTGTGTGTGTGTGTGTGTGTGTGTGTGTGTGTGTGTGTGTGGAATAGCTATTATGGTTCAGTGTGTTGTTGGTAGCCAAACTGAGGATTTTTGTTATGCAGTGTTTTGAGGACAATGCAGACCTTGGCTTCTGGCCACTATAGAAAAGCCATTCTGTTCAGTTCCACAAAGTCAATGCAGTCATTTATTTCAGCTAAAGAATAAGCTTCTGTGTTTACAAGAGCTCTGAGCATGCAGCGATTGTGGAAAGAACAAAAACATGATGACTTGAGTTGAAATGAAGCATGACAGAAAAATTTTCTGCATAGTTTTTTGTCATTTCATCAAATCTATTCATTAGTTTATTATTGCATTCATCAAATAAAATATTAATGGAATTAAGACCTAACTCTCTCTGCATCTGATTCATAGCTAAGGAACTTGTTCAATTCACTTCTTGTTTTCTTCATTTCAGACATCGAGGACTTGCCTCCCGCAGTTCAAGAAAAACTGTTTGACGAGGTGCTGGACCGAGACGTACAAAAAGGTGATATATTTACTCTACCATGACCGAGTGTTGCACCAGCACCTATCACAGTATGTGTTTACATATTGATGCAATTGCGGCACTCTGGTAGCTCAGCTTTACAGCGTGCTCTATCTACCAAAGCTGTGTCCTTCCCCCAGCAGACCTGATTTGATTTCAGCCTACAGCCCTTTGCTGCATGTCATCCCCCTTCTTTTTCCATTATTTCCTGTCACTCTCCAGCTGTCCTTATAATTATATAATGGCAAAATAAGTAAAAATATAAATGCAATTGATTTGAGTGATAGAGGGAGAGAAGCCAGATCCAAGAGGACAAAGATGGTCTTGTGGCTTGGCAAACAGAGGGAGCCCCCTCCCAAACTGCATACTATAACGGGAAGGTTGCCGAACGCTGGCAGGGTTATATTACTTGTATCTTCCCTCTTGCCAACAGAGTGTTTTGACTGCCTGCTTGTCCCTGCCAGGCGGTCTGTCTTCATCATGTGTACCAGTTGCGTCTGGCCTAATCAGCCTAATTGAGTTTTAGGGATTTCTCTGATCCCCATTGAAGGATTGCACTTCCTCTCAGCCCACACACACACACACACACACACATACATACACCCACACACACACACACACAAATACACAAACACCATGTTTAAAAGGCACGGCTCCTCTGCAAACACTTTCTGTGGTGTCCTGTTTCTTTATGTGTTCCGTTTAATCAGCCACACATGTCAAATGTTGGGCAGAATGAGCACACAGACAGACAGAAACCTTTATTTCACCTTAAAATTTCATTCTGTTAGAGGTTTACTAGGCGTTTCTGCCCCAAACTATGGTTATTATATTGGCCTTTAAAATTCCACTGAGTCGACATCTACTGTCTGGGCGTGTTTAATCGCACTCAGGTAACAAGTTTTGGCAGAAACATAAAATGTCAAAGTGAACAAAAAACCTTGTCTCCTATTACAAGTACGGGATTAAGACAGGGTCAGTTAACACCACTTAAAACCTGATTAGCTGTCTCTGTTAACCCTTTACCAAATTTCATAAGGGTGCATGATAAAAAACAAAATCAAGAGCAGAGAAAGCATCATGGTAGCAGTGTAGAGCAATTAAAGGAAAGATCATTGCGAAAAGCCTTATACAGTTGTCTCAAGAGTAATTCAATACTTAGTCCGATTAAAGCTAAACTAAACCATATTGGTCATATTATTTTGATTTTTTAAACAGAAAAGCTTAACTGCAAAATAAAACATTTTCAGTAGATAATCAAAATCAGTCTGTTAGTTAGAAACACATAAGAAAAGACTGTGCTCTCACGATTCAGAGCCTGTTTTCTCTCTGCACTGCCAGTCCAAATGATCCAAGCCGCCAAATCTGTTAAACTGGTTTGGTCATGTCATATCATGAACAGGTTTCTATTAACAAATGAATGCAAATTCATTTAAATAAACCAGCACTGGAACAAAATATGCTAAAAGGAACACTCAGTTTAAATCAACAGTCAGCATCGATGTCAAATCCGTTAAATCCTACGGACATCCACTTAATTTTATAAAAAAAATGAATTTCCCATGTCAGCTGTTACATCTTCATAACATAGGAGACAAAATTACACAGTGCTCGGTCTGTTCAGCTGCAAATGGCATCCAAGCGAAGACTAAGCTTAGTAAGGCAAAGCAACATGTACACTTGATGCCTTCACTTGCATCTTGCGATATGTTTCTGCCATAGTTGTTAACATCTTTAATAAGACACATCTGCATACTTTATCTAGATCCCTGCTGTAACCTGGCCTCTCCCGGTTATCTAGTTCTATGCTCCACATGCACACGTCTGCAGACATGGTGTCAAATATATTTTGACAGGGCTGGGTGTTAACATTCTCCAAAACTGTCCTTTCAAATGCCATCTCATCTTGCAATTAGGAAAAAAAAAAAACATCACAGCCTCTAAACAACCTTCGACACCTCCACACTGCACGGTGTGTTCTTCTTGAAGGTCACATAGTTATTAAAAGGTTGAAAGGTTTTGCAAAGAGTCACAACACTCAACTTTTTTTCTTTCTGTTTTTTTCAGAGCTCGAAGAAGAGTCTCCCATCATCAACTGGTCCCTGGAGCTCGGGACAAGGTTGGATAGTCGGCTGTATGCTCTGTGGAACCGGACGGCCGGGGACTGTCTCCTGGACTCCGTGCTGCAGGCTACATGGGGCATTTATGACAAGGACTCAGTGCTCCGCAAGACCCTCCATGACAGCCTGCACGACTGCTCTCACTGGTGAGACCTGCAGACTGGGGTCTGGGAGTACAGATTACAGAGTGTAATAGTCCTTTAAAAGACAACTTGTAAACAGTATGGCAGGCTGATGTGCATCTGTTCTCAGAAATATACAGACTGGCTTTGGATATGTTTGTTTTAACACTACATTCTTGACCGTTGCTGCATCAGGTTCCAATATCAAAAGATTCATATCTCATCTGTGTTGATACTTGTACTTAAAGCACTGAGTTAACTGCTTTACAGAGAGATGTTAAAAAAAAAGAGCAAGTTGGGTTTTTGTGTCTTGCTCACAGAAACAGCTAAAAATTGACATTCAATAGTTTCAAGTTACACTTTGTTTTTTTTTCAAGCATTACATGACTGTGTTTGAAATTGGAACATGTGGTTTAGAGGTTGGGATATATACCCAGAATCCAAAGTTTGGATTACCGTCTCATACAGAGTCATACCAGAGACTTTGATCTGGAAATGAGAGGCTTTGACTTGGGCTTTAGATCAGTTGGGAGGACGCACATTTTGGAGAAGATTAATGAACTTGAACTCTAGTATAGAGCTGGGATCGCTGAAACCATTTCAGTCCTGAGACCAATTCTGCATGAACATAACAGGCTAGTGTGACGCATGTCTATTTCTAAGAAACTTAGGGTTTTTGAGTGAGAAAATGACTATTCAAACATATTGCATGTATGGCATTCAACCATTTACTACGCCATAGATGGAGGAATACACCTTTCTGCACAGAGAGATCAACATGTGCGTGTGATCTGCAGGTTTTACACGCGCTGGAAGGAGTGGGAGTCGTGGTACTCGCAGAGTTTCGGCCTGCACTTCTCGCTGCGAGAGGAACAGTGGCAGGAAGACTGGGCTTTCATCCTCTCCCTGGCTAGTCAGGTACATGCCACATGAAAGCAAACGCACACATTAATATGGAGGGCGGTTGCTTGATGTGCTTAAAATGTGACACACTAATGATGCATGAATTATGCAAGAAGCTTTACTGCACTTACAGCAGTTCACTTAATCTGTAATGCCCTCTGAAAGTGCATCCTGTCCGTCGTCAGCACTTCTCACTGCTCCGTGTGATCTCATAGACTAAGTATTAGGGCGGATTGTTATTATATCTGCTTTATCTCTGGGTGTAAAGCTCAGTAATTGTGTGTGCTTTTCATGTTTTAACACTTGGAGTACGCTGGGGTAACTTGGCAGAGGGAGTGTACAGTACTAAAGAATCCCTGCTTTAGTTTCTGCGACTCCGCCTTTCTAACTGCTCTTTTCCCGACATGTTGTGTTTTCTTTTACAGCCGGGATCCAGCTTGGAGCAGACCCACATTTTTGTCCTTGCACACATACTTCGTAGGCCTATCATTGTCTACGGAGTGAAGTATTACAAAAGTTTCCGTGGCGAAACACTCGGGTACACCCGTTTTCAAGGTGAGCAGTCATTTGGGAGTTCGGACTAATGATTCAGTCAAATATCAGAAAATTTGTGAGTGCAGCTCCACTGCGTTGGGTGTAGAAGGACTAGACTTCCCTTGTGAAATAGCTCCAGCATACATGTGTCTGCATAGCTGACATAGCTGACATAACTGCCCCTCTGATCAGTCAGTAATTGCTATTTCCAACATTTTCCAGTCTTGTGTCATTTATGGGGTATTTTAGCTCTGTGTGACTCAAAATAACACGGGCAACATAACAAAAACGCCCCCGCCTATCATAGGAGCACACTTAGAGGTGCATTGTTATGCTTGGAAGTGTTGAACACACACACCCAGTTACATTTGAACATATGTAAACCATCAGAACCCCGAGTCAAACAATCCTGCGAGTGTGTAGATCAGGGACTACGTTTATGGCCCGCAGTAAAAACCGCCTGGATTCAGTTTGCCTGCTGAGTGATGCTGTACAGAGGATGATGAAAGTGCTCTGTAATGGCCGACTGCTTGTGGTAAAGTCTGCCTGATGGATTTGTGAATTACTGTTGCCAGGAGCAAATGTAAAACACACAGAAGGAGGCGTGCATATGGGCGCCTATAGGGAGGGGAGGAGCACTCAGTTTTAAGTGGTGACCAAGTGAACCCAGTAAAAACAGAGTGGTTACTGGGAGAGCAGAGCAGCTAAACAAAGTCTGGTGTCAGTTACCGAGGCATTCATGAGGTGTGTGAGAGCCGGTTTGTGTGTTATGAAACCTGAGACACAGATACTGTCTGTATAATGCTTTCTGCATCGTTTTTGTGTATAACCAGTTTATGGTTCTGTAGTTAACACCAACAGTGTGTTAGGACACATCAGGTTGTTGAGTGTTACTAAGTGCATTTACAGTTCTGGGATACTTACTTGAGAATTTACATTTTCTAGTCAATATTAACTGAATATTCCACTTAAATACAGGGGAAAAAAAGGTTAATGTTTTAGTCCACTTATTTGACATTAATAGTTACCTAAAATATTATAATTTTGTAACATTTATACTTTATATTACTTTATATTCACAATCTATATTTATGTATTGCAAAATGATGCATGATATTTTACTTTGCAAAAGTATCCAAAATATTAGAATTAGCTCCGTCTTTACCAACTTGAATATTAAAATGCTTAAATACATGATTTTGCATCAGGGAAAAATCCTATTGTGTTCCTTTTTACTGTAAAATAAATCCTTTTAATACTTTAAAAGTTAAATTAAATGTTTTAATCAAGACCAAATGTATTTCTTGGAAAGTGTTTTAACCAAATTCTCTTCCCCTCCTCCCTCCTCACCCTGCAGGTGTGTACTTGCCCCTTTTGTGGGAGCAGAGTTTCTGCTGGAAGAGCCCCATCGCTCTGGGCTACACACGGGGTCACTTCTCAGCTCTGGTGGCCATGGAGAACGACGGCTTTGACAATCGCGGCGCAGGCGCCAACCTCAACACAGACGATGATGTGACCGTCACGTTCCTGCCGCTGGTCGACAGCGAGAGGAAACTGCTTCACATTCACTTCCTCTCAGCGCAGGAAGTAAGCACTTTCCACACTGTGTCTGCAGATTTGTTGTTTTTCTATTTTAAATCACCTTTATGAGTGGGGATTCTTGTTATTGCTTCCTCAGTTTCAACGCTAGTGTAAGATAGAGCGTCTTTGGGAGTATATTCTGAGGTTAAGTTAGGGATATGGCTCCCTCTGATGGCCATATTTGTTTCTCTGTTTTCTTCAGATGGGTAATGAAGAGCAACAGGAGAAGCTGTTGCGGGAGTGGTTGGACTGCTGTGTGACAGAGGGCGGGGTCCTCGTGGCTCTCCAGAAAAGCTCCCGCAGACGCAACCACCCGCTCGTCACGCAGATGGTGGAGAAGTGGCTGGACGGCTACCGGCAGATCCGCCCCTGCGCTTCTTTGTCCGATGGCGAAGAGGAGGACGACGATGACGATGAGTGACAAAACTAAAGCAGGGGGGTGTCTGTGGAGAGCAAGATTACTCCTCCCTCCTCTCTCTCTCTCTCCCACAGTTTTACTTTATTTTTTTTGTTTTCCTTTCCTGACACGGACAAACTGTGAAAGCCTTCAGGAGAGGACCGGGAACCACAAGCCCCCCACCCACCTTCCACCTCTGACAGAAGACACTGCTACTCTTCTAGCACACTTATAAACACATTCAACACTAGATTGACAGTCTCCACTGCTGCACAGCACAGATCTGGGGGAGAAGAATAAAGGTTTACGAATGCAAGTGACATTTTGATTTGTTTTGATTTTCAAATGTAAAGGAAAAAAGGAATCTTTATCCATAGATGTAAATGCATGTGGTTGTTTAAAAAAAAAAATGTATAAGGAAATATACCAGCAATGACTCAAATCAACACTTTATATCCGTTCAGTGTGGGCACTGACAAAAGCACACTTCCAAATTGATCTCTTGGTGTTTTTTCCAGTTGTATAACAGTTGGCTTCTTTCGCAATTTGTTTTTGAATGGGCAGGGACAAAGCCAATAAATAACGTTACCTTTAGACAACCAGAGATTGTGTAATAATAAATTACTTTAATCCTTATTAATAAGCACTGCACATTTATTAAAAAACATTTATATATAAATATCATTGCTTGAATTAAGGTCATATATGAAGCTCTGGAAAAGGGAGATTTTTTTTCCTTTCATAAGTGGAATCTACACTCACTAAGGTTTAGCACACAAACATGTTGGATCTTTGGATTACCTTTTTTCAGACTGAACTGAGATATTGTGTGTGTATGTGTTTGGGTGTGTGCGTGTATGAAAGAAGTGTGTTTTTTTCTTCTCTGAACTTACTTTACATATTTATTGTTTGGAAATATATTTGAGCTAATAAGAGCTTTCTGTATATTTTTTTTCTCCTTTTTTGTGGTTTTTGTTAATTATTCTCTTAAATCTTGATGAAGACACGTTGCACAGAAACACTGTTGCTGTGAGGAAAGAACCAATCATGACCATCGGTAAAAAAAAAAGTTTACTTTCGTTGTTGTGTGCGATTTAGTACCTCATCTGGATGCCTAAAATCTGGTGCTTTTTTTGTGGGGGTGGGAGGGGGACAGGCGAGTATGGGGATGAGAAGCATTTAATGTTGACATAAACCCAGAAGTCACACTTATCCTATCATTGTTTCCTACTTCCTCTTTATCCCCCTTTTTTCCCTTGTAGCCTTTGTTGTCGAGGTCACCCCCATGGTACACGTCAGTTCACCTCTGTAACGCCTGTTTGTTGTCATTATGTGAAACCATTGTTAAGTTTTTTGATCAAGGTCGTTGTAAGAGACTGCAACATTGAAAACCAAAGCTGACAAAAAATAAGAAAAAAAAAAAAAGAGAAATCACAAGTTTGTCGTTACTTTATTTGCTGTGAATGTTTGCATTTTGTTTTTCCTTGCCATTGCGTACTGTAACCTGTTTCATTCAAGTCATACACGTTTTTGAGCATCACCTGTATGTTGCTTTGTATTTATGCAATAGTTGCAGTTGTGACTATGATGGTTTGTGGAATTAGGCCTGACTTCACTATACAGAGTGTAACACAAAGAACAGGCAAAATAAGGAAAAAAATAAAGGAAAACCTTTTTGAATGTCCAACTAAACTGACTCCTACAGTTCTTCTGTTAATGGACGTGTCACTAAGTTCTGTTATTCTACTTTTTTCAGATAAGAAACATATTATGTCACTGAGTTTTCTTTAAATGAATAACAGTGCTTTTACCAGTGTTTTCATAGTATTTATAGACTTTTTAAAGCTCATCTGAAGGACATGTTTCTGAAGTGCCCTCTAGTGGATTTACGAGTTGTTACAGCAGGTCAATTGAAGGTCATAAAGTAACAAATACTGAAATACATTAACGAATGGTTTTTCGGTGGTTTGTAACACACTGAGGTTGTTTGGAGACATAAGGACATAACAAGTGGTAATTAATGTATTTGTAAATAGGTACTTATCACATAAAGCTTCCATAACTTGATGGATAAAGTGTTAATTAATGGCTAATAACACAGTACATTTATATAGCTGTTATCAAATTTCTAACAAGATACACAAATTAAAAAAATCTTACTCTATTGGGTGATAATGTGTTATTCCATAAAGCATAAGTTCATACACATTTACAAATCTCGGGTTTAATACAACTAAAACTGAAAATGAATGAGGATGTTGTGTTTTAAAGGTCTGCAACTGCTCATAGCAATTATCTCCAATATAAACTAATCTGCCAATGAGTTATGAAAAACTGAGAAATACTTTACTATATCTTTTATTCTTAAATCTTCTGGCAACTGTAACTTAGTCTAGTAAACTGCAGTATCTTTTTGGCCACTTGGGGGCAGTCAAAATAAGATATATGCAAGTAAAATACACAACCATGGAAGCGTTATAGTTGATTTGCCGCACATTTCAATAGAAATTTTACTCATTCTCTTCTAAGTTAAATATTAAAAACATATAATACACATTGTTTTAGATCAGTGTGAAAAGCATCTTTAACTTGAGAACTTGCCTGAAAATCTGCATGTTTAAATTTTCTACAGTATCATGGTACTTCAATGACAGTTGTACATGCAACCATGGATACACTGCAAAAAAGGATCTGGTAACAGTTGGTTCAGCATACTTAAATGAAGCCAATTTACTACAATGTAAACAAGTATAGGCTAAAATGGGGTTCCTGTTCCTGCTGAAGAGCATTAAGAGAACTGTATCTCAAAAAGTTGTAGATTGACTACCAAACAAAAAGTAACCAGAGTGACAGAATCCTTGATTTTTTATTTTTACTTTTTGTTTGTTGTGCGTTTGTGAGTTTGGCCTTCAAATAGACAATTTTTCAAAAAGTTTTTTGGGATTTTATGCCTTCACAAAAAGCTGGAGAGGTGACAGGAAATGGGGGAGAGAGAAGGGGAATGAAATCAAACCAAGAGCTGCTGCATCAAAGACTCATAGCCTCTATACATGGGACACTCACTCTACCCGCTGAGCTATATTACACCCCTATTTAGATTAGTTTTAGGCATATTTTAAATAACTTAAGCTTTAAAGTAAACCAGTATCCCACAAATGTCCCACGGAGCCAATCATCAATCAGAACAGTAAGTTTTATTTATTGTTTCCAGCTGCACTGTATGCTATATGTTCACCTTGTACAATAAACAAATACAAATACTCACACTATAAACCAAACAATCTGCTAGCAGCCGTCTCTTGCTAACGTTGTGGGGCTAAAAAGGGATGGATGTGGCTGCTGCTGCTGTTCACCGAGGGCACGATGCCTCTGGAGCCACAGCTGGCTTTCATTTGAGCAGAAAAACAAAGAAACTATAAGGAGGAGAGGGTGGGGTCATTCACATAAGACTATGATTATAAGAACATTTAACAAGGCAATACAAATCTAACAGGACTGAAAACCTCGAAACATCAAAAAACATACATTTGATATATAAAAGAAATACCACAATGGAGAAAGAGGTGGAGACATGAAAAGCAATAATCCAGACTTGGTCTGTTTCTTTGTTCAGATTTGGACATATTTGAAGGTTAATATTATTTTTTTCCTGAGTCAGTAAGAGATATACTGTTGTTTTTTTCCAAACATATTTTCCCTCCTTGCTAGCTGGTGCTTTAATTTACTGTAGGTCCTTTGGATGCACAGAGATATTTGAGAAAATAACCAAATACTGAAGGTACCTCAGTTCAAGCAGAGTTGGAAAAGTTACAACAGCAATATTTAATTGAGGTGAGTCACTCAACATACATTATCTTACCATGAATGGCTCTTTTGTAAATTTTCTTTCCTTTTTTTTTTTTTCTCGGTTAAAAAGGGTCATTGTTACCTTTAAAAGCCAAAATATTCTTCCTGGAACTGGAAACCACATCTGCTGCCCCACATCTTGTCTCTACATTCAGGGGCCACCAAGCACAGCGATTAGAAAAAAAGGGGCAAAGATGGAGTCTGGATTTCTGCTGGAGATGGCAGATGCTCCTGTTGTCTTCAGCTGACTTTACTTGTCTGCCAAACATACTTATTAGTGTAAATCCATTCATTTTCACACACTGAAGAACAGAAAAAAACAGATATTCACCTGCAACAGAAACACATATGATAGGGTAAACAAAAGAGATTTAAAAAAAAAAACAAAACAACACCAGACATGTTTGCGCTGAAATGGGTGAAACTGCTGAGGAAGGAGGGGGGGGGTCAGAGCCTTGACGGATCGTTTATGAAGTCACTGTCCCTTCAAGCTCTTCCTTTAAACCAGGGAGGGGTGGGTCAGATTTCCATCCTGCACACAGAAATGTCAGTGTGTCCCAGACGTCAGGAGGAATCTGCCTAAAATATACTCAAAAATAAAGATACAAACAAAAAAAATATCACTTAAATCAATGGAGAACAGAAACATATGGGGGGAGGAATGGTTTCAGATCTTCGACGCATGAGTTTGACGGTCAGTCCCATCTCAGTGTGGCAGCTCATGTGTGTGTATGTCCACTGTCCTCATGTGGGCTCTGTGGTTTCATACAAAGAGAAACTGGTGAAACGTCGCCCGGCAGGCAGTCTGCTGGTAGGTTCAGATGGCTGAAGTCAAGCGTACAGTTGGATGGTTTGAGTTGGTCGGTTGCTGGGTTTTGTTTCTTTTTTTTAAGTTTAGTTTACATCGTTTTTTTTTTTTTAGCAGCAGTCCTACGGCTCAGTCATGTGCTCTCTCATGGGGTCGCCATGTTTGGAGGGTTGGTTGGGGGAGGTGGCCTGTGACGGATGGGTACCAGGGGGCAGGGTGTGGGCGATGGGCACTCCCCCAGGCACCAAACCCTCCATAGGTCCGGGAATCCCGCCGGGGGCGACGCCCATGATGCCAGGAGGGAATCTGGGAAAGGACAAGAGATGATCAGCGGGAATTATGAAGAGCTACGAAACACTGTGCGACTAATATTTACCTTTTCTATTTATTTTATTAAAAGTATGCTGCTGCCGCTCAGAGGCTGATCCTCGATTAACTTGATCGACCACTTTTCTTACCAACACAAAGCTCAAATATTTGTTACTTATATGCATTAATATGCAAGATGCTAATTATTATAGGCAGACTTAGAGAAAAATATAGAATCATCACAGGAAATTAAATTAAATTAAAATTGTGCAATTTAAAAATAAATATACATAATGATTTATTTTTTGGAAAACAAACACTAAAGAGACTCAAAACAGCTTTTCTGCACTCACTCAGCATATTTAACAACAGCATATTTATGGTAAAACATAGCAAAGAGCGCTGTAGCATGGAGGCAATAAATGAAGGTTTCAGGAGTCCACTGAACTCACTCCTCTCCTTTTTCGACCAAAGAGACAGTTTTGGTTTTATTTGCTCATATTTTTAGATATCTATCGCTGAGATTTCTGCTGCCAACCTAGCACAGTGGAGGTCAGTAAAAGTTGTTTCATGGTATTGAAATAGAAAATACAATAAAACAACAGCAACATCACTTCCCAGAAAACGTGTCCCCAGTGAGTGAGACCCTACATTTTTTTAATACTTTGGGTGAACCGAAGCTTTGCTACAGTGAGATTATGAGGGAAAAGTGTGGAGGGGAAACGTATTGCAAATAAAACTGAATATACCTTCGAATTGCTGGTGTGGGTTTTTGCAAAAGTTTAAGAGTTGATCCATAATAAACCATGAAGTGAGGCCCTCATCCCGAGTCTCCACCACATGAGTGTCTGTGTATTTGCTTTTGCCCACAGTGATACAGCTCAGTGTTTTCTTTCCTGTACTTAAAATTAGAAAGCTACACAACTAAAACCTCTCTGCTCTGTCTAAAAATACAGTAACTGCACTATTTTGATCTTTAAAGTTCTAACAATTTTCTGCTTGAAATGCTGATGAAAGAATAAGAGCTTACTTATTCTGCTCGTGCTCACATGCGTCACATGTGACTGTGAATGCATGAACACTTCTTGAAGAATTTCACACATTAGAGTGATCCTGTGTGGTGTTTTTTTTCTGTTTCAGGGTGGTGGTGGAGGGTTTGGGGGGCTGATGGGATGCTGGGTAGAGTGGGTGCAGTTACGGGACATGTGAGTTAGAGTGTGAAGCAGAGGCTTCGTCCACACACACACAGGGATTTTTTTTTTAACCAGGTTTTTCCCATCATCTGTTTCCAAAAGAATTCTCATCCTCCTTCCAAATAAAAATAGCAAACACAACTGAAGCGATGTTATGAGCATGTTAAACCAACAGGTGGCGATATAACCCAGACCTACAGCCATATTGGCTAACAGAAACCTGAAATGAACCTATTAAAAATGTGCTAATTGCCACTAGAGGTCTCACTGGTTTGTGTTCTTAAGCTGAGTAAAATAATATTTACTTTTAAAAATCCTGTTAGCAGGTTTGGCATCAACACTATCACTTCATGTAAACAAAAGAAAATAACAGTCCAATCTCGGAAGTCAAACAGGAGATAACAGAGCACAATCTGTTCTCACAGAACAGAAACTCCACTATCTCCATCTACAGTCTCTGGATATCTTCACTCTGGCTGGAGTTTCCAAAAGATCTGTTTCCAGTGACCAAGAAATGCATTTGTTTGTTGACAGAAAGTCAAAAAATACAGAAAAAAAAATATTTTGTTAAATACCTGTGTGTGTGTGGACAAGGCAAGGAAAAGGGCTACAGATTTCAATGGGATTTGGTTTTATAAATGATGTGGATCATTTGCCCTGGTCTGTGGGCCAGCAGTGGTTGTATTCATTTACCTGGTTGTGAATTAGGTATATAATTTGTCCTGCATTCCCCCCGTTGCTATGGCCTGTACCATGGTTTGGTTCACTCGGCTGTGTGAGAGAAGCAGTTCATTCTGGTTGAGACAATATAGAAACTGAAAAACCAAGAGCCTGAACTTAACAAGGGCTATATTCATTTGGGCCAAGTTTATTGCACAGCATAAATGCGCCACAAAAACTAGGACCCGGTCTAATATTCAGGAAAAGAAAGTCAGAATTGTGACACACATACATTTTTTAACATCTACACCACCCCTCCCACATGTGCTGTGCCTCATCTACTGCAGGTGATGAGATGACACTGATGATCTCTGTGCGATCAGAGCAGCCTTCTGGGTTTACACAAATCCAACTCCTACCTGTAGGCGGCACCGTTGATCTCGGGGTGAACTTGAGGCTGCTGCTGCTCCATCATCCCCCAGGGAGCCGTGGTGACAAAGAACTCTTTGTTGACACAGTTTCGGAGGCTGTCAGGGATACGGCCTGTGACGGGGAGGCGAGATTGAACACAGGTGAGCTAAGAAACCAAAACACAGGAATGCCTGAGACAAAAAAAGACGTCTCCGTACCGGTGATGGCTCGGCGTATTTCTGTGGCGGCGGCTTCTCTCATCTCCAGTGACGCCTGCTCGCTGTACCAGGCGGTGTGCGGTGTGCAGATCAAGTTGGGGGCGTCTTTCAGGGGACCTTGGGAAAAACTGTTCAACAGAAAAAGAAAGAAAGAAGAGAAACAAAGTGATTTTAAGATGCAAAAGGAAGAAACAGACACATTTCTTTTAAGTAATTTGTGTATCATTGAGATTCAGCTGTCTTTACTCTCTTATTAAGGGTATTAAAAAGTTGCTTTATTAAGGTTTATTCAGCTTTTTAAAACTAAAATTTCTCATCTTTAACCTACCTCCACTCAAAAATGTATGACTTTTTTCATTGCGACTAAATCATCATTATAAATATGTCTGCAAAAATTAAGTTTACAGAATTCTTTTACATCCAAAATTATCAATGTACATTGTCACTTTGTGTATTCTATCAGCTGTTCATCTCAACTATCAATGTATATTTTGATCAGGATTATTTACAGCTTGCTGATTTTGGTGCTGGAAGACAACAAAAGTGATTGTGTGGATGAAAAACTAGATTATGTAGAAAATCAAGCACTTTCTAATTAAAGTATTAGAATTCGAGCATATTCCTAACTCCTTTACACCATAAAGTGTATCACAAAATAAAGATTTATGGTTAGACACAGTTTTAATAAGAAGATGAAGGTATGATCGTAAACACCTGAAAGGCTCGGACTCGTGCACGTCCAGCGCCGCTCCCCGTATCCTCCCTTCTTTCAGGGCCTGAGCCAAAGCTTTCTCATCCACCAGACCTCCCCGCGCCGAGTTGACCAAGAAAGCACCTTGACGCATCTGCACACACACACACAAACACACACAGCACAGCAGCTTTCATTTTATTCTCTTCCATAACAATTTCTGCATTCAACATATCAGCATGTGTGGCTTTGAGATTGCACACCCAGAGGTGCTGTCATTGGCTCGATGCTGCGTGGGAAGACTTTCCTTTTAAACCAAACACAGAGGGGGGAAACAAATGCTTTTCAAATAAAGAACGACAAGACAACAAAAGCCTTTTCAAAGAAAGGGGACATTTAAATGACACTAATCCCTTCATCTTCACAGCAGCTCTTCAGGGTGTAACAAAAAACTAGCATGCAAGAGATGATGTAGATGAACAGGCATTGTATTTAACTTCATTTCCTTTCTAAAGCTTATACAACAGAAAGTGAAAACACAGTTTTTAAACAGCTGTCAATTTCCGCAGCTGTTGATTATTTAAATATTCACTCAGGCATCAAATTCAACACAATCTGATGTTCAATGTATGTCCTCCAGGTGGCAGCGGCTGATCAGGAGAAGACTAAAACGAGAAACGCTGAGTGTTTCTTGTATCTAAAATGTAAATGTAACCAAAATCTGTTCAGACAGATTCATCATGAGGACTCACCTCTTACTTGGAGACAAAGACGTGACTCTAGTTCTGTTAACCATTAAAATTTGGGGTTGAACTACATCCTGTGGTTCGCTCTGCTGCTGATTCACCATGCCTGACCTGGCAGCTCGTTCAGCTGGCAATTGTGACTTGGCCGGTCGGTAGCATTCCTCGGCTTGTCGTTGACTGTTTTATTGGCAGCTCACAATAGGTGTGGTGTGCTGCTCAGACTATGTGCAATTGCACAAAAATTGTGGACACTGCAGGGAAATGTACAATTGTAATGATCCAACTGTTGATAAAAAGCTAATTTTTACTGTTCTGTTTGGCTCCAAATTATCTTTTTTTTTTGTAACTTGGACAAAAATGACTCAATTAACCTTTTTTTAAACCTGTAATTTTGCATTCCTGGCTCCTTTTAAGTGCAGAACATGCACAAGTACACATTCCTGCAATGTTTTTGTCCCACTGACCTGAGAGTTTAAGGAAAAACAAAAACTATGAGGGAGAACAAACTGGTAACATTCGATCTCCAAACTGCATTACAGACAATGATGCATTAAGATTTCCCATTAAACACCAACCACCCTCCACTTCATATGTATATTTCTCTTATTGTGGATCCACAGAGATTCTTCAAACACCATTTTTTTCCTTTTAACGTGCTTGTGTGGAGTCTTTCACTCAAAAGGTTGTTCAAAAAGCCTGTAATTGTAAGTTACCCACAAAGGAGCGCTCTCAGCCAAGGAATGCCAGTAGCCAGCCAAGTCAGCTGCCAGTCCGCTGGGTTAAAGCTGTGCTATGAACCTCCGGGGATCATTAATGAGGAGAATGTGCAGCCTGCTTCGTAGGGGAGTGACAAAAAGCTTCAACTGATCGGGATTGATCAGTTTTTTGTGAGTCTCAGTCTACGTCGGCTTCTCAGAACATGTGATGTTTAATGTGAGAGGGAAACCCAAACCCTTTATCTTCCGCCACCTGAGAGGCTCATATCTGAAAGAAACACGGTTGGTTTCTAGAGCTTCCTCGGCCCGAAAGGCCCCCCTCACCTGTTTGATGGTGAAGTCGTTGATGAGGTGGTGGTTGTGTTCGTTCAGGTTGCAGTGCAGGGAGACGCAGTCGCTCTGGTAGAGCAGGTCCTGGAGCGTGTAGACCCGCTGAACGCCCAGCGAGCGCTCCAAGCCGTCCTGGAGGTAGGGATCGTAGAAGATCACGTTGAAGCCAAACGCCTTTGCCCGCATCGCCACTGCCTGACCTGAGCGACCTGAAGGGGGCGAAAGCACAGACTGAGAAACATTTCAGATTCAAGTCTCATAGTTTTAAATGCAATGCTTCTGAAACTTATGAGTGTATGAGCAGAATATATATATAATATATATCTGAATGAGAGTTTAATGCTGAAAAAAAAAATCAATTGATTAATTCACTTAGTTTCTGACATTTTGGCAGTTTGACATTACACTGATAATTTCGAGACTTTAATGGTTCCCAGAGGTTAAAGTGACTGATATTTAGCCAATGAAATGTCTCCAAAAATATTGAATTGACTGCCAGGAAATTTGGTTCAGTCTTGTTCTTTATTTGTCACATTTAACAGACTGAACTTTCAAAGTTCAGACATATGACTCAAATTAAATCTGCAGCCATAATAAACACCAACAAAAAGGTTAAACAAACTGGCTTCGCAAACTGAAAACTCTGAATAAACAATATAAAACAAAGGATAACCAGCACCCAGGATATTAGAAAAAAAGAAGACACTTTATTTCACAATGTGAAAAACAGGCAGATAAATTCTGTTATAGTTTAATATTCAGAAGACACTTTCCCTTTTTCCAGGGTCTTGCTGTCCACAGAGGTGCTCATGTATTTACTGGGTGTCATACACAGCTGCAGCTAGCCAAAAATAAAAATAAATGACTGCCCACTCTATTTTAAATATGAACAAACAATAAGCTGGTCAAAGTCTGGACATTCATTCTGAATTTCAGCCTCAAGCTCAGACATTCCCACATATGTTGCCATTTGCTTTTATTAACTTCACACTCTCTAAATACTCCTATTTTTATTCTCTTTACGGGAGTTTTTAAATAACTTCATCACCTCTGGCAGTAAAAACCCCTGAGAAGCAGCTCACCAAATCCGATGAGGCCGAGCGTCTCTCCTCGGATCCTTGCCGCCCCCGACGCCACCTCCCGGATCTGCTCCACGCTCTGGACCCGCGTGCCCTCCCGAAGAGCCTGGTATAGCCAGGTGTTTCGCCGGTACAGGTTGAGGATGTGACAAAGTGTTGAGTCTGCTGTTTCTTCTACAGCTGCTGAGGGAATATTACAAACTGCGATGCCTGGAAATGACAAGATGGGAGAGAAAAAAAACTGAGAAACAATGAAGCTCAAAAGATAACAATCGCATAAATACTTCAAATGACAAGTACCATAATTGCTTCACAGATTTAACAGTCTGTTATAATTATGGAAGCTGTTTTGAAGAGACATTCATCCGTAGTTTTTTTTAATTTCACAAAATAATTGGCAGGAAATTTATTTTCTTTATGACCTTCTGCAAAATAAAAGTGCACTGTGTATAAAACTGAACTGTGAAGGATAAGATGATAATTATAACTGCTAATTATGCCCATGAAAAGAACATTTCTCAAAAATATTCATGTCAGCTCACTGGAATGTATTACCACAAACGACAATAATTAGGATATCACACTAAATCCTGCTCTCATACCAAACATATGCCGATGGGGCCAAATGGGAATCAGAGATAGGGTTTCATATCAGTCGGAGCATCTGTTCTGCATATGCAGTCCTGTTTATTACTTACTCTGTTTACAGTATGTAATAATTCCTGTTACATATGTTGTTTGCGTTCAGTCAATATAGCTAGCAGAGTTTGTTTTGGCCACCATCCAACTGGTGTACTTATCCATAATGCATCATTTTTGTCGAGTTAATCTTCATTTTTTCTCAGGTGGTGAATGATTGAGCCACACAGTCAGAGACGACCCCTCCTCATTCATTATTCTAAGCACATAATTACTACCCGCTTTTTAACAACATCTCTTTTTATTTTTCCATCTTAACCCTCTTCTTTGTTTGCGTCCATCCCTCAGTCTCACCGAGCTCTCCGGCTGCCTTGATGTCGATGTTGTCGTAGCCACTGCCGATGCGGATAATAATGCGCAGCGCCTTAAACTTCTCCAAATCCTCTCTGGTCAGGGTGATGGTGTGGTACATCATGGCCCCTACTGCTTCATTCAGCACCTGTGGGACATTAGAGGAAGCCAGCATCATCATCACCATCTTATCACTGCATTTTTTCCTTAACAGTCATCAGTGTGTTAAAACAGATGGAAGAAAAACTGGAATATTTGAATCTGCACTTATTCCCATGTTTAAATTCAGATGTTTATTTCCCACAGCATTATGTTTAAGCAACATAAATAAAAAATCAGCTTCTAGGACCTGAGTTATTGTTTTATTCCTCCCAAAATGTAAACTGATTTTATATGTGCACCATTACATATAAGTAGTAGTCTGTTTGTTTGTTATAAGTGCTTGCAAAAGATGGTTTTCTTCACAAACAGTTTATTGAGACTGTATGCAAACAAAGGTTGCAGTAGATACAGGCAGGACCTTAAAGTAGACTCACAGCCATTCAAGCTGTTAAACTACAGGCTTAAATTCACAACACGGTAACTGAATTAACCTAATCCATCCAGATTAGCATAGCCATGAATTTCCAAATAACGTTTTACTGGGGCTAGCTGCAGTGGGAGCTGGATGCTAAATTCAAAGTTAAAGCTCTCCTCGAGTATTAATCTCATTACTTGAGTGAAGCTGTCCAGCAGCAGCAGCAGCAGCAGCAGGCTTGGCTGCTTGAAGACGAAGCTGGAAAACCACACCCAGTAACAGCGGACTGTTGAGCAACAGGAATATAAGCTGAGAGCAAGTTTACATGAAGTGGAAAAAGTGAGCAAATGGGTTTTGTATTGTGTTGATTAGTTTAAAAGTCTTCTGCAGTCTGAGCTGGCACGCCACAGTGCATGAGCACACTGCTCTGCACAGGGCTTTTACCTACAGCAAGGAGCCATGAATATTGCAAAGCACATAAAGCCCTTGACAATGGCAACACACCAGGCTTATTCTATACATGTGTAAAGGCACATTTTCAAAGCGTTAAACTCGCTATATGTAATTTTTAGTACCAATTACTGTTCATATCCTATAGGGTGGTTGAATAAGTAATATGCACAGTGTGTAGAAAGTTAATATCTCTTCTGTTCTTATACAAAGTCAGGAGAGTATTCTGGAATTGAACTGAACTTTGTGCTAGAGTGTTACATGTAGCACTTACGAAGAAAAAGTATAGCCTTTATTTGCGGTTTAGGAGGGAGTTAAATAGCATGAATATATTAAAAAAAACTATGAAATGGTGAGTTTCATAGGTGTTAGAAGGTGTTTGTCTGAGCTTTGGGATGTGACAGGCTTCTGGATTATGGCTGTTTTCACTTATAAATTTGTTCTCTGGGCGTCAGGAGAAATCTCTGAATCTGGAAGCTTTAGAGTGAAACAAGTTTCTGTCTCCAAGTGCAACGAAACTTGATTTTACTGGTCTGCCTCCTGGGTGATTAAGGGTAAATTTGAGGGGCCTGCATTCGATGGAAAGATACAGGATGACACTGCTGACACGAAATCTATCTGAACATCATAGATACTTTTTTTATCTCATTAATTTAAGTTTATTAAAAACCACATCATCTTAGCTGACTCAATTCAAGCTGAGGACCTTTGCTGAATATCATGCTCCTTTCTCTTTCTCTCACTCAACACTTCCTGTCAATCACTATGCTGTCATCCATCAAATAAAAGCCCAAAAACGGAAGAAGAAAAATGTTACAAAATTGAATAAAGTCAAAACACTGCCATTCTTTATGACAAAGTACTGACATGCTCCATTTCTCTTAAACTATTCTTTTGTCCTGCTTGATGAATAGTATTTTGCAAAAGCAGGATACACGTAATTTTCTCCATTACATTCCTGACCGGTTAAGATTTTTTGTGCAGTTGTACTTTGCACTAAAACAGCTGCATTTCATCAAAATAGTAGTTAGTATTACAAAAACATATTAGAAAATTAAAAGCACCTTTAAATGTTTCTGCAGTTCAAAAAGCCTTATGGGTCTGATCAGTGATAATAACATATTAGGTAATAGACTTCAAGCGCTTTCTAATAAATTAGCTTTAACTCAACAGGGGCCACCAAAGTTTCGCAGATCACCGCTGTCATGCAGCTGCACTAAAAGCACAAATACTACACTTTACATGTGCTGTCAGGGCAGATGCAGTGATTAGATCAGTAAGTGACCTAATCGTTGCATCTGCTCACATCCAGGCAGTGTGTGCAAAAAAACAGCAGTGCAATTCTGCTCGCTCGCTCGCTGAGTTTGAGTTTGTTTATATACTATTGTGTGGACGGCACTTCACTACTGAAACTCACAGTGAGGTTGCTGGCAAGAGCGTGCATACATGCGTGCAAATGCACTCTGTGTGTGTGTGTGTGTGGTGTGCATGTGTAAGTGTGTGTAAAGTGCCCCATCTGTACCCTCTGCTGTGCAGTTAGAGTCATGGGACTGCTGCCAACACATATTCTCCCAGATGGGTCCTCAGTATGTGTAATGTGTAACTACAAAAGCATCTTTCTGGACAAAGATTGCCTGTGAGAGTGTGTTTGCTTGTGTGTGTGTGTGTGTGTGTGTGTGTGTGTGTGTGTGTGTGTGTGTGTGTGAGATCAGAAGATCACACGTCTGAACACCAGACACTCCGACAAATCGAGTAAGCCCT
>JAQMCX010000003.1:16596093-16609932 GCA_029814765.1 Acanthurus leucopareius | reverse complement strand
TCTTTCTGGACAAAGATTGCCTGTGAGAGTGTGTTTGCTTGTGTGTGTGTGTGTGTGTGTGTGTGTGTGTGTGTATGTATGTATATATGTATATGTGAACTAATAAAGTAAGGAAAAGACTGGAGTAATATTTTTTTAAAAATTAAGTTTTAATTTTGCATCACAACTATTTCAGCTTTAAATTCAGATCATAAGTAAAACTGACAAGTTATTTAGGTTTTGAAAATTTAATACATGGTAGCACTTTCACTGATATGAACACAACGTTAAGTAAAAGCCCTCTTTTACTCTTTTAGAGTGTAAACACACAAACTCCCCAGCCTGGATTGGAAACTTGCTACCGACTGGCTCCATCGTATCGGCAGTAAAATAAGACAAATGTTTCACCCACTCTGGCTCGGAACAATTATACTGCATTTTTACTACCAGCCTCCTCCTCCTCCTCCTTATTTAACAAAGCAGCACTTCAGTGGGAATAGACTCTGTGATGAAACCATTACAGTTGAACTGGGAGAGTGGAACAAGCCAGTGGGCTGAAATATTATTAAAACATTACAGAGTCGGAGACAAAGAGGGAGGGAAGAGATGATCTTTGTGCACTCGACTAAAGGCAAATTATTCAAGAATCATATATCCAAAGTTCATACTATGTCAGTGTTTGTGTGTATGTGTGAGTGTGTGTGTGTGTGTGTGTGTGTGTGTGTGTGTGTGTGTGTGTGTATGGCTGCCTCTGCTTGTGAATTTCTGCAGATGTTATAACAAATTCAAGTGTTACAGCAGCAGTACAGTATGTGTCATGTGGGCTGACCGATGTCAGTTACCTGTGTGTTAAAGTGAAACTCTAACTTCCTGTTTCGCACATTCGTAGTTTAAAAAGCTGCATTAATTACATACAAACCATGTAGACGGAAGGTGCAGTAAAAAGAAGTGTTGCATAGAATTTAATTTCTTAAAAACTGGACTTTATTTCTTTTCCTTTTTTTTCTTTAAGTCTATCTATTGTCTTTCCTTAATTTCTTTTGGAAAGTATCAAAGCTCTCTTTATACATTGATAGCTTTGGAAATATTCCTGTGAATAAATCTTAAAAAAACCTTCAATTTAGGATATTTATGTGGCAGTATGATGTTTTGTCTTTTGTGATCATGAGCATTTGTATGTTTTTGTTCACAGTTAATCACACAAGCCGCCCTTAATTTAATGTGAGATGTGATTGACCCGATCACAGCAGCTGATACAGTCCATACAATCTGTGATGTGGTGAGGTCGAGGCGTGTTTGACAAAGTTGGCAGTTGATCCATCAAAACATTTAGAAGTATAGCTGTGCTCGACCTTTCTGATGTCTAATAAAATAAATGCATAAAAATCAGAGGGATAATTTCATGAATGAGCACATGATGTATTTTACATGATGGGTATTGAATAAAGTAGCAAAAAAAGTATTAAATGAAGAACTCTGCCGGTATTGTTAGTGGGATCATAATTTTTTAAATCCAGCCCGAACCACCTGACACATCATACTTTAAATTCATGATTTATTTTCTCTTTTTATTGTGTTTCTTGGCTGAGCGGTAAGGCAGATTTTAAATGTATCCACTCTACACTTAATGTCCATAAAACTCCAGATTGCTTGAAGCAACATAAAAAAGGAAGCATAACATTGGCAGCAAATGAACAAGAACTAATTAGAGTTAATTACATACATAAATAAAGACTGCCAAAACTGGCCAATAAATAAGGAGCCTTCAAACAAACACTCAGCATTTTGGACGAGGCCGAGAGAGCCGTCCCACGATGGAGGACCATTTTAGCCGGGGTTAGAAGGACAATGCTACAGGTAACCGTTTAACTAATGAAGGGATATGAATTAAGGGTAATTAATTCCTGTATTCTCTTCCAGCAGGAATTGTATTGCAGGTGAAAAAAAAGAAGCACTGGAAGAATTATATTTATACCTTTTCATGTATCTCCTGTGTGGACTGAGCATCACAGAAAGCCACAGTGGCCAGATCTTTGAGGATGGGCATCTCCACCGTGCAGTCGCGCCCATCGAGCAGTGCCACCAGGGGGCGTGGGTGCATAGGCCCATTCATAATCTGGGGCCGAATACCTGCAGAGAGATAGAGAGATAGAGTGAAAGAGAGAGAGAGAGAGAGAGAGAGAGGAGAGGGAGTTAATTATTTATGTCTGGCACACAAAGTCAAGTGAGCTACTGAAGACGCAGTAAAATGTGGGAAATGCATCCAACAGCAGGAAGTGTTTACACAGGCTAAGAGTGTGTGTCCTGCCTGTGTGATAGGCTAAATCAGTGCCACACACACACACACACATACACAAACACACCTCTGGGTGTGTGTCTTTCTCTACTTCAAACCGCTATCATCAAGCTTTACCTGGCAACACACACACACACACACACACATTTACTCACACGCTCACACATATACAATGATATGAATAACCCCTCTCTCGCTGTTATCCACACTGTTACCAGGCAACAGGTCCTTTCACCCCATGAGGTCATCACCTGCATCTTCCTATCACTGTACAGAAGCTGGCAGGCCTTGTGTGATCCTGTGTGTGTGCGTGTGTGTGTATGTGTGTGTGTCTGCACCTTACATGCAGTTTTACACCCTGAACAGACCAGCTTCACTTCAACACTGAAGAAAATGTACAGATCAGTGATGTTAATCAAATTCAAATGCGTTTTCTCCTCCATGTTTCAGCTTTTCTTGCTTTCTGTCTGTTTCCTCGCCTTGTTGTCGAGTTGTGATTTAGTTGCCCCTCAGGGAGAAAAAGTGGCAAATAAAAAAAAACTGCTGGACACCAGAAATGTGCCAGTTCTGATTAACTCTGAGTGTCATTCAAAAGACTGACTGATTCAGTAGACTCCAGAGGGCAAAGCGTGCCGAATAAATTACTTTTCCCCCAAAATCAGTGTGATGTATAAAATAGTGTTATACTGGGAAAACAAAATCTGACAGTCCGGACCCAAATTCCCCTAAAAAGAGGGAAAAAAGAGGGAAAAGAAAAAGGAGATGGGGGTGGTGAGGGGTGGGGGGTGTGGGGGGGTCCACACAGCACCACTCGCTGGCTCCCTGCTGCCTGTTGTCATGGTGATTAGAGGATTTGGGCAGGATTATGAAATATTTTATTTAGTGACATCTGCGCTGCTGGAGAGGACATCCAAGCCTGCTCGCTCCATGTCTGTCTCTCTAACTCCTCCAGTTTTGGGAAACATGAAGGCTGTTTGTGACCGACACATGAACAACATGCTAACATCTGTGCTTTAAACAAATAACATGCGTGTAAAGGAATAAATAAATAATAATAATAAAAAAAGAGGTGCATGTAAAACTAGCAGGGCTTCAGTTAACTAGGCTTCAATTCTGCACCAGTAGGCTCTTTTTCTGTTCTGCCCAGTGATTGAAAAAGGTTGCATTAATTACTGATCCAAGTTTTAAGAAGATGGTATATTTTTCTGGTGCTGGGCCACAATGTAAAGAACCTAAAACCTTTTTTTCTCAATCAGCTTGTTTTTGTGATAAATGGGACCATCCATGAATGCCAACATTTTTGCCTGATTAAGATCAGTTTTGGCACGGAGCAGTTTAACAAGAGATTTTCTGTTTTTGTGGGTTTGTCTGTGTGTTTTTCACTGGTTTGAAACGGGTGAGGCTCAGTTGTTTTAAAAAAAAAAAAAAAAAAAGTAATGCCACATATTTCCATGCATCACTGCTGGGTTTATTGGCTTATCTGGCTAGGCCACTGCAAAAAATAAAATGTGATCACACAACACCCACACAGCCCCGATGAAGCAGATTAGTGCAGATTCTGATTGCTAAATTCTTTATGAATAAATAATAATAAAAAAAAACTTTAATTATGACTGTTGCTTGTTTAGTCATGAGTACTTACCAGTTTGAATTGTAACTTTCAGTAAACCCTGTGATTAGTGACTCCAGTGGCCATTAAGTGAACTGCACTTATAATCAAGTTTTAAGGGGTTTTTGTTAAAAGAAAGAATTTACAACCATTGACATTTATATCCCATTTCGGAGAAACAAATAGGGTCTTTTATTTTATCCGTTTTTTATTAAAATTATCTTTCCTGCTGATTTTATAAAATGCTGTAACTACTGGTTATTTTTTATTATCGATTAATCATTGATAATTTTCTGGAATGACAGGTTAAGTTGTGTGGTCCATAAAAGATGAGAAAATTAATAAAAAAGCTGATAGATGTCTAAAGTGACATACACAAATGTCTTGTTTAATCTAAAACCCAAAGACTTTCCATTTACTGTCTAAGAGGACTAAGAAACCATTAATATAATTCATTCGAGAATCTGAGACCAGAAAATTTTAACATTTCTTAGATGGCTCAAAACACATAATTATCAAAAATAAACAGCAAAAAATTCAAAAAGAATGTCTGATCTGAAAATTGCAGATCAAATATCAAAGAGGCCTCAGCTGAACAAACTGCTTTCTGTGTAAACCTCAAGTGAGGCAACAGCAACAAACTTGACTATTTTAGAAAATACTCTGCATAGTTTAAGACAAACTGTGTATTGTGCCCTCTTTTCTATCCTAGAGAAATGCAGTGCTTATGTGAAAGAGCATTAGCTGTAAATTATGCAGAGTTTTATGCCTTTACACACAATCTGCACACAAAGACAGTATAAGTACTAACAGACTACCTTTGCAGAGAGACATGAAAACAAGGGTTCAGCAGTTAAAAAAAAAAAGAGCTCAGCGGTGTGCCATTTATATCACAGCTCCGACATACAGCCTGTACTTTCTTTGGTGTTAAGTCATCTAAAAAAAAAAAAAAAAAAAAAATGGTGGCATTCCCTCACTGTTTCATCCTCTCTTTCCATCAAAACCACAGAGAAAGGCGAGCAGCATTCAGACACCTCAGAGGTGAGAAATTTAATGTGTATTAAAAGATCTGTACAAGCAGAGGTGACACGCAGGAGAAGAGTTGACCACTCAGGTAATTAAAGATGAAGCAGGAGGGGAGAGGTGAGGGACAGGAGGGGGAGGGAAGGAGGAGCAGGTGAGGGCTGGTGACGGCTGAGAAAAACTTGAGTGAGGAAGAACTCGACTGAATCTTCTAAGCTACACATCTCAAGTAAAATGAACTGTAATATAAGACTGACTGCGTTTTTGTGCACAGGCCTATAAATGTGCAATGTCTCCTTTTGCTCTGGAGAAAACTTTCCATCCATAGTTATAAAACAAACAGCCATTTAATGTCAAAGTGATGTCACCAGGGTTATCATCTCTTAGGCTTGGGACTTTATTTTGCCACAAATCCTACTTTACAAACTGCAATTTAATAGATGTGGGCAAATAGGAGGGAATTTGGGTCAAATTGAAGAAGCAATTGAATTTCATCATGGGAAATGTAGTTTACTGTGTGTTCGGAGCACAAAGCAAAAAGCCAAATTTGAGCTCAAAGACAATAAATAATCTGGATTGTTCCATAAATGCTCTGATTTTGGAAATGCCTCCTTTAAGCAGAATGATTTATTATGTAGCAAAATGCTACTTCAAACTTATGTTGATGACCTTATATTCTGTTATTATCAACCTTTTTCTCCAGTTATTTATTTATTACTGCTTTCCTTTATGTTTAATGTTTTAGTTTTGAATTCATTTTACAAGGTGAGGATTTTATAACTGCTTTGAAAGCCACTTTATATGTGTGTTTTATTAAACTATTGCAAAGATGGAAAGATTTTTTTATTATGTTTTATTATATTACAGACATTAACAATGTTGTTATTGTGCAGAGCTCCAGTGTTGCATAAAGGCCTAAATGGCATATTAAAAGAGAGGAACCATGAAAAAGGGACAAAGGCTCACAAAAAAGAAAAGGTTAAGAGAAATAATGTAAAACTAGTGACCGCCATTTTTCAGAGAGATTCATACTGAAGAGTTTTTCTTCAGATGTGTGTGTGTGTGTGTGTGTGTGCACGTGAGGTTAGTGTGTGTAGTTGGGGAGGGTGGTGCGCTTGCAGAGCACACCTGTGGCGCCTCAACTCCCCCTCTCCACCTCTGCATCACACTCCTGCAGAGTTCATTATCACAGGCTGAGGAAGAAAATATACCTCTATCATCTAACAGTCACACACTGCTGCTCACTACTGTTACTCACATACACACAAACGGCCTCATGTGTACACATGGAAATACACAAACAGTCTGAGATATAATTAGAGACAAAGAGCTAACACACAACCACTTACTTCTACTGTGTACACACACAGACAAGAAGCAGCTGGTGGAAAAAGCAGTGTCACTTGAAGGAAGTAGGTCAAAATGCTGTTGATTAATTATTTCCATGTGGCTAATAGCCTTTCTTCAGCCTAATAAGGCAGAGCGTGGCACCACATTTAAAACATGATGAAGCCGTGGATAATTAATGCCTAACAAGTCTGTTAATGAGGGTCTTAATGAGTGGGATACCTGGCCAGTGATTTGAAGGAGCTTGTTGGTTTTGGACAGACACAACTGAATCCTCACAAGCCAAAGAAGAAACTCGCGGCGTGTTTATCATTCAGAAGCAACTGTTTGTTTAGTACACTTAATTTGAATGGCGTGAAGGTGAATGTGCACTCACAAAGAATATAAACACACACAAACACACACACACACAGTGTTAGAAAGGTATTGTTGACTGAGACTCTATAATGGCTTCGTGTCACCGTGCCTCCAGGGATTGTCTGTCACGTCAAAGTTAATGAGTTTCGGAGCTTTAGTCTCTCGTCTCACACTTTCAGAATTACACTAGACTACATTTCCTCCTGCCACTGTGGGTCGAGCGGGATCAATCATCATTTTGAAGTTTTTAAGCCAATCAAAAACATAAGTGACAAGCTTTAGCTGCACTAACAGTGTCAGGAAGGAAATGTTATTTAGAAAAAGGGCTGATTAGACGACACATGGGAAGACATTTTCAAGCAGGTGCGCTTGTCACTCCGTAATATAATTTAAAATACTCCACAGAACTGACTTTTCTTCTTCTTCTTCTCTTCTTCTTGCAAATGCATCATCGAGCTGCATGTACTGGTTGAGCCTCAGCTCAAGAAACTTTTCACAAGGTGTATTTGAAACACTTTCAGGATGCACATTTAACTCCATTTAACTGCATTTAACTGTCTTTGGCCACTCCTCTAGCTTGATGAGAAGTTTTACTCATAGAAAAAGAAGCAACTCTACACCTCCATACTTTTTATGGTTTGAGAGGATAAAGTCTTGCAAAAACATAAGAAAATTCACAAAGCTTTTCGTGGATCTGACGAGAAATATTCTGAGGGTCCAGGAGTCTTTTCTGGCTTAGTTTCAGAGATACTGTCTGGTGTTAGTATGCACCGCTGACCTTCACTTAACCCTCCTGCATGATTCCAAACATGTTTTTTGTTTACTTTTTTCTTTCTCTTGTTTGTTTTTTCTATATATTTTTTTTATCGGAAATGTGAAGATTTTAAGTCACCCCTGTTATTCATTCAGTTTTTTTTCCCTGTGGGTGAGAACATTCGATTTGTTTTAGGGCCAGCTGTGGTGGGTGGAAGAGGTGAGGAAAGATGTTTTCTTGATTTGTGTTGAAGAATATAAACTGTTATCATGAAAACACTGATATTGGAAACTGCATCTTGGTGGGAAACTGAGACATAGAAGAAGAAAAAGAGAATGGGTCGAGTGATATGGTTGAAATCAATGTCAGTTTTGAAATTATTTTACTTATGTAGATTTTCTCACAATAAGGTAAATGAAAGCCAAGTCACATGTGGACGCTTAATGCATTTTAACATCAGATAAAACTTTTCAAATGGATAAAATAAAACCTCAATGACTCTCTTGGTTAGTTTTAAATTATGAGGCACAGAAAGCAGAATGACCTCATCAGAATAAAAATGAAAGTGGATAATCATATTAAATGATCCATTCCTGAAACGTGTTGTACATGGAAAATCCAGAGAAAATCAACTGATAGAGTTAGAGCAAAAGGCTTTTACTATATGTTAAGACATTTTAAATATAGTACAAAGGATTTGTCAGTTGCTGTATGTAAATACATGATTCAACTAAAGAGAAGGAGAGCAGTGGTTGAGATATTTACTAAGTGAATAAAGAGAAAAAGCAGTGAATCAAAAAAATAACACTTTTTTTTCTGTTTGTTTCACTGCATTAACTTTCCAAAGCACAAATAAACAGACCCGTACCTCTGCAAAACCCTGCAAGAAGGCGCCGTTATGCCTGATTTTGTATAAATGCAGCAGAAGCACAAGCTCCATCCTGTTTGCTGAAGCCTCTCTGCTCTCGGTGTGTGAAGCTCAGGCCAGCCCTCGGTTAAAGAGATAAATAGATCTGCAGCTTTTTATTCATCCATGGCACAGAGAGCAGAGAAGAGAAACAGAAACAACAACATGACCTGGTAACTACATTTTTATCAAGTCCCTGCCTCTGACACACACACACGCACTACCCAATGATTTCTGTCCAGATATGTGCAAAACAGAGCAAAATATGCAGAAAATAATAATACGCAGGAACAGGACAGAGTCTGTGCAGATATAGACGCACACATAAACTTCCATTTGGTTAAATCACAGACAAACATAATCAGCTCTGGTAGTCTTATTTGCTTTATTTGGTCACTACAGGCTTCTGTAAACTAAATGTTGATTACAGAAGGCCATTATTGGTCCTTGTGGATTACCACAAGAATATTCCAAAGACTCAAAATTAGTCTGGTACTCTAGTGCTGTAATCACAGTCATCTTTGGTGATGTCTTTTGGTAAAAGCACAAACAGAACTGGCAATTGTTTACCTTATGTCTGTTGATTTCAGATCATTTTATTAAGGAGAATTAAACATTCATTTCTAATGAATACAAGACGACAATCATGAATTTGGTTTTTTTTATATAATCTTAATCCTCCAAATTTGAATTTTAGAGATCATTAAATAATAATATCCTACTCGAGAGACAAAACTCTACTGCCTTTTTTTCAAATTTGAACTGGCTTAAGTGAGTCTTTCCCAATCATTAATATCTGTTTCGTCACCCTAGTGTGGCTCCAGCTAACCCGATGATCACACACATGCAGCAGTAATTGTAGGCAAGAGATCGGGATACTTCAGAATGAACAAACTCATTGCATCTGGCTCTTTTTCTTTACTTCACTTAACTCATGTCTTGCCAATTTCTCTCTGTTTACATCCATTTCCCTCTCCTCATCCCTCCTCAGTGAAGTCGGCACCAGCCTGGGGAGTTTTTGGCAGCAGCTTGCCAGCAGCTCTGTCCGGCAGCCTGACCCAGAACATGGCCCCAAGAAAATCCAAAGCACAGCCAGCCCTCTGCCTGTCCAAACTCAGAGTCCCACCTAACACCAGACAGAGCTCCAGACTCACTTCTGAGGGGGACAAAAATGCACCGCGAAGCCAATTTTCAAGTGCCTATTAGCTGTTACGTAAACTTTGTGAGCAGCAGAAATAACATGACTTAAGACAGTTTACATAAGGCAGGAGGATATTTTGGCTTGTAGTCTTTCGCATAAAAATGCAAATTGCTTGTGTCAATTTCCTGTTATTGTACCCAAAGTATTTATCATCGCACAGCAGCCAGCATTGTCTGCAAGCCAGCAAGTAATAAAGAGACAAAGCCAGCAGCTTGACCACGTAAATCTAAACCTTGTTCAGTGTGTCAGCAGATAGCCTTATACAGTGGAGGTCATGTGTTAATATATCCCCTCAAGAGGAGGTTGAATGGACTAAGGTTGATATGTTTTAGCCAACTGTAATCACAAAGTGGATAATTTGACAGAAGTATGAAAACTTTTGGCAGAGCTGGCAAGAACATACTTTGAACCACAAATAGATTACAGATGTTCCAAACTCAAAGGCCTTTTTGGAGTCTGACAACAGAAATAGAAGTCTTCTCCTGAAACGTTCGCAGGAGTAAAAAGGCAGTAAACTCGTAAAAAATGTGTCCCTCCTTGGTGAATACGATCTGGTGTCTAGTTCTCTCGTTTTTGAGATGATGATTTTGGAAAAGCATCTCAGAAAGACGTCAGACGCTGTGAGTCAGAGTTTTCAGAGGGAAAAGGATCGTTTCCTAAATAGAGCAAAAACAGTCAATGAAAGAAAATAAACCCTGTGTTCCTCCCTCAAGTTCAAAACCAATCTTTAAATTAGTATTTAATAACCTCGCACTACATCAGTTATCTTTATTTCTCTGCTTTCTGACAGATTGTGCGCTCTGGTTTCGTGGTTTCATGGATCTCCAACATGCCTCGACTGGTTTACAAAAGGCTGTTTCATTTGTTAAGTTAATGGACTCCCTTCAGATTTACTTGTGGCTTGTTTTTCACGTTGTTACACACAACGAGAGGTAAATGGTCCACCATGGGACTGCACAGTGGCATTATCTTACCTGCACTGAGGTGATTTCCTGAATAATTCCACTGTGTACTCTGCCATCTCAAATCTCTACTATATTCCTCAAACTGGTGGGATACATGCCGCGGAGGCTCCCGCACCGGCCACCACATCGGTGGAACAATAAAACTGCAAAAACAAAAGGAAGTGAGGAAGATTTTCCATGGCACGATGATGTCAGGGCCACAGCGGCGGTCGCTGAGTTCACAGCGAGCTCTCAGAGAAAACTACTCCGCAGTTGACGCAGAGCCAAAACAGGCTCAACGGGCTTAGGACCAACAGCTGGTTCTGGTTACCTAGCAACTCCCAAGCTGGGGGCCTCACTGATGGGATGGTCCAAGAGTCAGGGGAGGGAGGTGGAGGGTGGGGGGACGTGCTGATGACCCAGCAGGCTTTCTTTGTGGCAAGTGCAGCAGCGAGGAAAGAAAAAGCTTGATTTCATCAAATCACGCCCTCAAAAAGACAACATGCTACAGGCCACCCAACCTGGCAACTCAAATAAAAAGTGCTTGAAGAGCTGCGTCCAGCGGTAAGCGGTATGATCAGCGTCCCTCTGCGGCATTTTCCAGGGAGACATCGGGAGCGCAAACATGCACGCTGTGGCCCAACTTGGCTCGGCGCTGCGCACACTCACAAGGACACACAGAGTTTGGCTGCACTTAGCTTAACACACACCCACAGATGATAACCATTAATGATCAGTAATTATCAGAGATGTCACACATTTTATGAAATAAAAATGTCCAAGGGCTTTCTCAGCTCTCAGTGCCAATGCTCCCCTCTACTCTACATCTTGCCTCTTAGTGCTGGTTGTATATGTCCACCTGCATGTTACTTTAATACGAAACAGCAACGTTACTATGCATACATGTTAACAAGAATACGGCGCCTGTATTCTTGGGAGTGTCTACTTTCTTGAGTGTGTTTACGATCCCCTGGCATCTGTAGAAAAGGAGGGGAAGTGTAATCTTTTTTTCTTGGCAGACTTGCCTCCTCCAGGCCCCCACCAGACCCTATCAGCGCCCAGCTACACCGCCGCCACCCCAGCCTGTCTCTTGTTCCACTATGTGGACACACAAAGACCTTGTTTGTCCTCCCTTTGCCTGCTCTCCTCCAAACTTATCACCACCCAAATGCCCAGCCAAGAGGGGGTGAGGGTGGGAAGAGATAAAAGAGGGAGGAGAGAGAGAGGCAGGGGAAAATTATCTGTAAAATGTATCAGACAGAGGAGAGAAAAAAAAGTGGAAAAAACATAGCCTGACATAAAGATATCTTGGTACTGTCAGTAGTAAATATAAAACGAAGTGAGAGAGAACAGCATCCATCCATCACCATCCCCTCTTTAAATCTTTTGTGCTTTGCTAGCAAGGCCCAAAAACAACTGTGGTCCTGAGACAAAAGCAGCTGTCAGTGCTGATGAACAGCGGACGCCGTGTGCACGTCTGGAAGATGAAAACACACAAACACACACACACACAATCGTGGCAGGAGAAGGGAGATAAGGAATCTGAGCTATGTTACATCCACACAGGTTCAAACACTGACAGTCAAAACCATGGACACGAAATCAACTGGCATGAAACATCCGAGGAAAACATATTGATTTTTAAGTTCACTTAAGCACTTTTTTGCAGGATGATGTTTACTGCCGTGAGAAAAGACATCACTAATTGCAGTGAGGTTACAGTAAACAAGTGTGATTTTACAATACTGACAGCTCTGTTTTACAGCATTTTTTATTATTCTATATTTAAATTTTAGCATTTTTTTCACCTGGATATTATGCATTGATTTAAATTATCTTTCATTTGTTTATGCATTAAAATGAACCCTGATAATGCCACATATTTAATTCAAAATAACAGTCCCTAAACACACTTTGATACACACCTTATGACAGACAGCATTAGTTTGCAGTAACAACCATGGACACACACACAGACACACTCATGTGGCCGTTCTTCTGTGACGCCTGACCCTTCAAATGAAGACCCGTCTAAATCTCACCCTCCCCTCAGTGCACAGAGCTCACACAGCATCGTAGGAAGGAAGGAAACACTGGCATACTCATATTGGGGCTTAACCTCATGCACGCGCGCACACACACACACACACAGAGTTTTCATGACACACTTCATTGCAAAGACATAAGAGGCTCATTAGGGTTAAAGCCAAATCCAACACCAACCCCCAACCTCTCACCAACACACACACACACACCACAACTTTTATTACAACCACTGATGAGTACATGCATGCACACACACACACACACATACACACATATGCAAAGGACGATGTAAAACATGCTCCTTGCCTGGGAAATGCTGTCTCCACATTCTTCAATCAGGAGCGACACATGGCAGAGGAAATGTGGTGGAGAGGGATGAAGAAAAAAAAAAAAAAAAAGTGGGTTTGTGGGAGATTCTCACACAGTCTGCCCTGGAGTTATCCTGTCCTCTCTACCTCCTCCTCCTCCTCCAGCCTCCCTCTCGTCTTCTCCTGATCTCCCACTGCTTGTTTCCAAATCTGTCCTCCTTCGTCACCTCACCCCCACAACCTCCATTTCTCTTTTTCAGACGATTAGTTCTTTTAAAGGAGGGGTTGGGGGGGGCAAAAATAAAAAGGGAGGTTGCACAGGAGGGCAGTGGGTGAAGAAGGAGGACAGAGGAGAAGAAGAACTACGATAGTCACCCCTCGTGCCGTTAAAGCCTTCAACTCCTTTAATCTCCAAAAAGGCAGGGGACGGAAAAAACTGGATCTCTCCTCGTCTTCTGCCAGCAATCAGCACTTCTGTGCGCTCTCCTCTTTTCCGCCTCTTCAACCAGATCACTTGTATCTTTTCTCCTCTCGCCTGCTCCGTCAATCTCCTCTCTCCCTTCACGGCAGGTTTGGGCTATTCATTCAGACATCAGGCTCACTCCGTCAGCCTTTTGTTGCGAGTCACAGAAAAAAAAAAACAGAGAGAGGGACAGAGAGAGAGAGAGAGAGAGAGAGAGAGAGAAGGGTGGGGGGAGAAAAAAATGGGAAAAAGACGAAAAAAGAGAAGCCACAGCTATGCAGGAGGAAAGAAAAGAGGGAGGTAAATAAAAGAGACGAGAGAGGGGTGAAAAATCCTTGAAGAGCACCAGTCACAGAGAGAGGTGCAGCGCTCCTGGCACACGTAAGACTCCCCTTTCATTCTCTCCGACCTTTCCCTTCGCTCAACATATTTTCCTTTCCTCTCTTTTTTTTTCTTTCTCCCCTCCCTCATTCCCTCCCTCTGTGCCTTTCTGTTTTATTATTTGTGATCTGGCCCTCACGGTCCTTTAAGAGTGGGGGGGGGGGGGGGGGGGGGGGGGGGGGGGGGGGGGGGGGGGGGGGGGGGGGGGGGGGGGGGGGGGGGGG
>JAQMCX010000003.1:16559755-16595002 GCA_029814765.1 Acanthurus leucopareius | reverse complement strand
GTCCTTTAAGAGTGCCCCCCCACCCCCCCCCCCCCCTTCCGCACCCCCCCTCGCCTTTCCCAGTTTCCCTCCCTCTTGCTCACAAACTCTCCTTCATGATCTCAGTCTGCGATCCTGCTGCTCGCTCCTCGTTCTTTAACGGGAACACGAGTTGATTGGTTTTTGCCGCTCAACAAGCCATCGAGTGCCACATTTCTTGGCTTTCGGCGTGGCAGTGTTGCTCAGCATTCACACCGATGCTTCTCGTGTTGCGCAACCGACCCAGACGTCCACAGGTGATGATGTTTCACACAGTGATGAAGGTAGAAGCTGAGGTGAGAACTCACAGGATGTTTTTACACCTAATTAGATCCAGTGCTTGAACTGAGCATTTTTGGATCCAGGTGGTGGACTGATTTTTTCAGATTCTGAACCAAATTATCTTTGGTTGAAATGCTCCAGGTTTAAAATTGGGGTGCATGAACTGGAACAGAATCAGTTCCATGTTGGTAAAGAAAGGCCTGCTAGTACGAGAACTGCTGAGGAATGCAAAATCTGGTTAATCTTTCGTTTTTTTTAAACACTTGTTTTCATAAAAAATCCTGCAGGTGCAAATTAATTCCTATACGTGGCCTTAAAATGTCTCCAGACACACACACACACACACACACAAACACACACCTGCTTCTGAGCTCTCAGGGGGTCAGAAGAAGCAAAAAGTGTGCTCCTCTTTCATCAGAATGGTAACTGCACACACATACACCATTAATTCCTACACGTGAACTTACAGCAGCACCTAGCTAAATCCTCCCAAGAGTCTGATTGATCCTGAGAGTCAAACCCAAGCACAGGAAAAACAGATTAGCATGTTTACTACTGCACTAGTCTGAGAGGGGCGGGCCGGCACCGAGTCACTCTGACTTCAACAGACGCCTTAGAAAGGATTTTCATAATAAAGGTTAAGAAGTCTGCTTTAGATGTCAGGTCATCATCACAACACTGCTTTTGTAGGAGAAAAATGCCTTCTGAACATGTGCCATCTGGTGCAAACAGATTAAGTAATCGACTACAAATTTGTTTATGTAATGTGTTATTCATTTCTATATTGTAAACATACAAATGTCAATATTTGAATTAGCTTAAAAAAATCCACTACCAGCCAGGCTATAAAGCATATGCATGTAGAAACAACTAAACAATGTGATTAATCAAAAGCTAAATGACAGACCAACAAACAATGAAATTAAAGATCAAAACAATACATATTTTGCATATTGTTGTTAACTGTATGAATTTACTGCGAGCTTAACGGGAGCGTGGTGAGTTTAAATGGATCCATTGAGGGGGTTCGGTTACAACACGTAACCAGAGCCCACAACCCAGGTCTGAAGTAAAATAGCCTCATTCATGAAAAGGGAGCACTGGAGGGAGAAAGGCCTGCGCAATAATTTGACCTCCAAACTTCACCATCCCATCTGCCTCCTGTGATCTACATGATGTGCTGTGCCAAATGATTGAAGCACGAATTAGATCGTGGGGAGACGGGTGATGAGGGTGAGGAGGAGGAGGAGGAGAGGGGCAGTGAAAAAAAAAAGGAGAAAAGAGAGATGGCACAGCTGCAGGTGGACAACAGATGTTGAGTGTTTTTTGTTTTGTTTTGTTTCGTTTTTAAGCTGGGCGATCTCAGCACATAAATTCTTGTTCTCCCATTCATACCTCGTCTGTGCATCGCTCCACCTCTCCAACACCATCACTCTCCTCCTCCACCTTTTTTTCTTTCTCTTAGACTTGAGCCAACTGGCCTGATTATAGGGGGAAAAAAACGATGTAAAAAGGATGTGAGCAAGCAAGCGGGTGTGTTTTTGTGCGTGTGAGAGAGAGACATAGAGAAAGAGAGAGGATGGGGGATGAATAGGGGGGAAGGCGTTGCTTATTTCACCACCCATGTATGCTGCAGGCTTAGACAAATAAAGTGTGAACAGGCATCCATAAAAAATGAAACAGTGAGCAAATGCATACACAAATATGCCTGCACACACACACACACACACACACAATAAGATATTGACTCATGCAACAACTGGCTTCTTAACTCTAGTCTGTTCAGAAATATGTGTTTTAGCCAAATATCTAAATAAGAAAACATAATGTAAATTTCAGATCAAACATGCAGTGATGGCTGCTCACACACATTAGGCCTACAGACACACAAACACAAATCCTCCTCCCTGTGTGAGCCTAAAAACACTGTGAAACACAATCCCATTTACAGCCTCGTGTGATCCTGAACACGACTGACATGCCTACTGAGAAAAGTATAATATTTTCCTAGGGTGCAAATGAGATTCATCTGCACCTCTAAACATATCTCCCCCACACTTTTGTTAAAACACAGCCAAGAAAAGTGTCAAGTTCTGCAACGCGCGCACACACACAAGTAAGCACGCACATTTGTACACACACACATACACACACACACGTTGTGTAAAGAAAACATGGTCAGAAATGCCTCCTCTTTACTCTGGTTTAACACCCGTGAAGATTTCATTTTCTCAAAATGAATAATTCAGGGTGACTCCCTGGCACTAAGAGGGAAAGAGAGGATAGAAGATGAGAGGAGAGGAGAGAAAAGTAAAGGAAGGAGGAAAGAAGAGGTGATGATAGGAAAGGAAGGAAAAGAGAAACAGAAATACAGAAGAAGGAGAAGGGAAGTAAATGAAAGCGAAGGAAATCAGGGGAAATTAAGGGAAAGATAAAAGGAGATAAAAGGAAATGTAAGCAGAAGGAAAAGAGGACAGCAGGAAGATGGCATGAGTATAGAAAAATGGAAAAAATAGAGGAAATACAGGAAAGGAGATAGAACAGAAAAGGAAAGGAAAAAGCGAAGAGGAAAGGAGAGAAGGTAGCATGAATAGGATGGAAAGAGAAGGAGTCAGGGGCTTTCAGCTTCTCATTTCAATACTCGTCCTCTTTTTCTTCCTCTTCTTTCTCTGTTGGTTGTGCTACAAATATTTGTACAGAAGAACCTCTTCTGTCTGTTCGTCTGTCTGTCTGTCTGTCCTTCCATCATCTCTTCTCTTCCAACTAGCAGTTAATCACTTCAAGTCTCTCTGAAAGGATGAAGCAAACTGGCTGAAAAGAGCTTTCTGCCACCATGGTCAGACGTTGCCTTTCAGGTCCGGTTTCTTTTCACAGCACCTGTGTGGTTTATTTATTTATATTTTTATTTCTGTGTTCTGTACACAATTCAATGGCAAACAGAACAGAAACAGCATCCCTGACAGGTCAATCGCTCTCAAGGGCAACATGGAGTCATTTTTTAAAAGATGTTAATAGAAGAAATCCGCTGGTTGCAGCTTATTGACTGTGAGAACTGCTTTATGTTCCGTTGTACATTATTGGAAAGGAATAAAGTAATTCACTGACCAACAATAAATAGATGAAATAACAAATAAATAATAATTACAAGGTTTTAAGTCCTAAACCAGATAAAAATGGCCATGACACCAGTGACCTAGATTTACTGAGTTTTCTTTCTCTTATTATAACAATAAAACAAGCAAATAAATAAACTGGATAGCAGATGTCTTGCCGATTTTTGCTTGCTCAAAGATGGAAATACAGAGTTTTCATTCATGTGATTTCACCTTTGCACCCCACCAACAATTTCCAAGACTTCTATCAACGCCCCTAAAGCAGTCATTCTTCCACTATCTAATCTAAAGCAGCCCTGTGTGCATTTAACTTCATTCCTTCGTCTTTCTTGCTCAATCTTCTCTGTTCTGCTGCCTTTGGTTGGGTTCAATCACCTCCTTCCTCGTTTCCCTCACAGCCATGAATCAAAGCCCTGGGCTGGGTATGACGTTTGTTTGGAAACATATTTCTGCCATTACCTCAATCTTCTCTTTTCCCCCCACTGTCTACCCTCTGGAGTTGGGAAGAGTGTCATAGCCAAATCATTTCCTACCAAGATTAATTTTCAGCAAAGGGAGCGAGGGAGGGGAGGGGATAGACAAAGAGAAACTGGGATCAATTTATACAAAGAAAAAAAGAGAAAGAGATGGAGAGAAAATGAGCAGTCAAGATCAGTATGGATCTATTTCTGGCAGTATTGTGAGCAAGACCACAGACTTTATTCACTCATGTGGGAAAAAGGAAATCACTGCCTGATATAAACATCTGGCGCGACACAACAGACACGCATACAAATAACACACACATACACAAACAACACACACCATGCTACATACACGCTGCATAGAGTTGATTCCTGGTAGTAATAACTGCAATGTTCCTCAATACAAAAAGCACACAGTTCTCCTGGATAATTAAACTATATTCAGCCTTAATTATTTCAACCTGAAACGTTGCTTTTACAGTCAATTTGGTTCAGCAGAGGCTACATATACTAAAATACCCATGAGACTGTAGGTTGCTGTAAATATACAATGTAGTCAGAGGCAGCATTTAAAGGTTAAGAAAATAGAACAAGTGTCTTTCATTGCATTGTGAGCATAGTTCACATTATGGTTGCTTAATTTATCCAAATTTGATGCACAATTCGAAACTGAGATGATCTGAACTGCTGAATGCTTTGTCAGGCTTTTAAAAAACTGTAATTTATCATGGTTTCAGTCACTCTCCAGTCATTTTTATAAACTTAAACTTGTCCATCTTAATTTTTATCAAACAAATGTATATGTTCTGACATTTTTGCTCATTTTTGTACTCTGGATACAACCAAAAGAGTTTCATGTCCATCCAGGCCTTGGAAACAGACAAATCTCCAGTCACATCTTATTGTCTGTGCACCAAACTTATTTTCAGGAAGATAAACAAAACAGAATTTTACTAAATGAAACAGCTACGACCCTAAATGTCCATTTGTACAACTGATCCTTCTGAAAGCATCCCAACTTAATCCAATGGCTGCATTACACAAGGTTTTGGCTCTGGTAAACCCTCCCGTCAGGTCCGCAGGAAATATATATATCACTGTACAGTTACTAGCAGCATTACAAAAACAACCTTTGACTGTCAACCCAGATTAAGGCCAAAGTTTGACCCTCAAAATGTTGCATGCAACAGTGACAGCTAGTCTCATCCCCATGGACAGCCCAAGGTTGACAGACAGCTGCCAACGCCAATTTCCCCTCCCCCATCCTGCAAGCAGAAATCATCATCCATCAGTAGCAGAGCTATGTCTCTCTCTCTCTCTCTCTCCCTCTTCTTTAATCCTTCACTCAATGTAACAACTGCCTGTAGCTTTGACCTGGACCCCTTTAATACATAATCTGCTATCTCCAGAACTAATATGCCATAACCCACCCACATCATCACGCTAGGCCGAGGCAAGGAAGAAAATCGCGGCTAGTATGTCACGCAGAGCGGAACTGACCTGAGCTGGCATCAGGTCACATGACCAGAATCCATGGACTAGAGCCAACATACTCCACTATGTCGAGGTAAAAAAAAAAAAAGGGTAAGTGTCACAGTATCATCTACTGTGACAATGCCAATGTGCCCTAGTTAGTAGTATAAAGGCAGGGTCTTGCTCAAGGGTATTACACAAAGTATCACACACACAGATGTGAGTGGGGGGGTATAACATCTGTACTTACACACAGGCTTTTAGTAAGGAGAAAATCTTTCTGATCATTAGTGCTACTTACTGCTGCAACTGATGAGTCTCTGAGGTTTTCAGAGTATCATAAGCTTATAACACACTGCATTGTGCTATTGCTGCTAATACAATAGGATTTGTACATGACAATATGCTAACATGCACTTTAAACTGAAAGGATGACTCTTATTCTGTTGGGTCTAAAATGCGAAACCATGTCTTACTAAGAAAAATCTAATTTTCATTCATCCCACATGAAAAGAAGTGAATGATGTTTATTGATACATAGTTCCTTCCACATATATTAGCTTGGCCAGTCATTTTGTCAAAACAAGAAGTTGCATGTTAATTTGCAGCGTTATGTGACAATGGACTGACCCTTTAACCAGAAACAAATCCGGCTGCGATTGCCACCAAAACCCATGTTGCCTGGCAACATACAATTTAGAAATATGCTTTCAGCTCAGCTTTGCTGCTGTTTCCATTAACAGATGAAATTACCAAAGCAACAAATGTCTGCCACATGCAAATGAGGTCTACTCTAATGACCATGTGTGTACTAACAATTCAAATGTTTGTGGACGTGGCAGACTTGATGAACTTTTTTCTAAAGCATGTGTCAGTCTGCTGGTAAGGGCAGCGGTTTGTTTTGACAGCCAGGCATCTGGGATCTTTTGATATCTGGTCTGCTCTCATGGGCCTAAAAATTACAGAGATGACAACAAAACTGCCTCAGTTAAAACATTTTTTTTCAGGCTGCCTCGGCCGTCACTGAAGTTCATTTCAACCTGCTGGCTATGTACAGTAGTTCACAGTCTCACAGAAAGTCAGAAGGCTGCACTGGATAGAATGAGAATATCTGTGGATTAGTGCAGCAGTGGAAATAGAGGATCTGGAGGATTAAACCCCTCCTCTCTCTTCTCATTACAACCTGCACAGAGAAAATTACACAATCACACATCGGCCATCAGCACTGTAATTCGATTTTATCTGTCCAGCGATGCTGCTAGTCAGCCTCTGGTGAGCCAGTGTTGATGGGGAAATCAGTCCTTATTGCCCAAAATGTCTGAAATATTCTTTAATCAGGTCATGGGTGTAAAAAAGAGATTTTTTATGTGGCAGCTTTTTTATGCTAAGTTGAAACTTTGATCTAACATAGGTAGTAATTCCTGTGATTATAGAGAAAGGATGCACTGAATACAAATTATTTTAAACAGATTCAAAACAAATTTTGGATGCAAATCAAAGTTTAAAAAAACAACCAGAGGTTTTTCAGCCACTTAAACCCTGCCTTTAACTCTTTAATATGGTAGGTCAAGTCTTTAGTCTGCTTCTTCTGAGAAAATATGTTCAAAAATGTGACTAGGTCTATTGCTATTTCATGAAGGTCAGTGGTACACCTTGACAGCAGAAGAACTGCACATAGGTAAGCAGTGGCTGCAAAACCTTTCCAGGCTTTCTAATGTGCTCTTATTAACATAATGTAATAAGACATCCATGTTTATAACAACAGGGACTCGGAGACTGTGGAGAGATGGTGCATGTCAGAGCAGAAAGGACTGCAGTTACAATAAAACCACAGCTGAAGAGCTACCTGCAACTAATACTGACATCACCAATATAAAACTTTACAAATGCTCTATAGCTTGGGCAGATTGTATGATTTTAAAAATTTGTCTACACTTCTGCTTTTACCCCGATTACTTATCAAGGGCGCTGATTACAACTAATAAGAGCTGAATGATGAAAAAAGGAGACATGTAACAAACTAAACACACACATGCATATCATTGCAAACTGCACACAAAAAACAAACGCTGGCCTAGAGACCTCATTTTCCCAGGCTACTGTACACCATATCTGACTTTTCTGCAGAGAAGTCTTAATGTGAATTGCTCACAGATGAATGCATGGACTGAGAGACTGTACTATGAAGACACTGCACAGCTGTTAAAATTTAAAAAGGTATCAGAAAGAGTGCTGACAGCTGTTTCACCAAAATCCTTTATAATATGTGTCATCAGTGCTATTTGGTGTTGTACTTATGCAGGAATGTGTCATTCTAAAAAAGAATTAAAAGAGATTACTGAAATAATAAAATGGCCTCACACAGAGTATACTGATTTGACAAATCTGGCTCTAACAGAGATAAGCAAGACAAAAAAGTGGGATGCAACTATCATTTTCAGTTCATGGCAAATATAGAAATAAAAAAGTAGGACAGGGGATTGAAAGTTATCCCCTTACAGTTTTAATCATAATCCTGCAACTGAAAACAGTTTTGGAAGTGAGATAGACAGCAACATTTAAGATTTTCTTCCACATCTCTCCTCTCTTATAATCCCACATTGCCAAGCTTTTAATTTTAACAGCAATGATTGTAGCCAAGAAAACCAGACTCGTCAACTAAAAAGAAACAGCATAATTATCAATAAACCAACAGCTACACTTTTTACCAAACCAGAAAAGCCTAGAAATGCTTACATCAACCCAAACAACAATCTATTCCCATTCAACACGACTTGAGCTCCTATCCTGCGGTTCATCCACAGCTGATCTCTCTCCACATACCTTCCCAAACCTGGTATGACAACTCAAAAACAATAAAACAAAACATACCACAATATTCTTGCAGCACTGTCCACCATGATTCTTGCCCTACCCACACATCCTTTTACTTCCCTTTTCTGTTTATTTCCTAAGGTTTTTATTGTTGTTATGTCAATACCTTTGTCTTGTAAACACTTTGGTTATCCACCTGAATAATATGGACAATGGAAGATTTTAATCCAAAGGCCTTGGTAAAGAAAAAGATGCACCACTTATTAATTGTTGTCATGAGAACAAACACAACACAACAAACAAATGACAGTACTGACCAAAAAGATAACACGACTTGCTAATAAAATGCTAACATTCTTGTTAGACTTTTTTAAGGTCAAGGCATCATACATTACACACCACATTTAGCTGATCACCTTTGGCTGAATGATGGTTGCAAGTACCAGGATACAAAAACTCCCATTATTTGACAGAGATGGTACACACACATCAAATGCAAATAATTTATCGAGATGAAGGTAAAAAATAGGTTTGAATTGGCCTTTCCCCTCAAAGAAATGTCTGCAACCTTCTTCTCAAGGCACTGCTTCAATATACTGAATGTCAACCAAACTGCAGAAACAGCTTTTATTTCTTATCAACACAGTGACACCGCTTTGTGGAGCTATTCAAAGCAACAAGATGAATGGGAAATGATGTCTTTCATAAACTATGCAATAACTGAAAAGCTCCAGCACAAAACCATTCTCTTATCTATTAAATACACGAGACAAACAGTAGATGCTAACAATAGAAAGCAAAAGATTTACTTGTATCTGGAGATGCCATAGTGGACACAATGACTGGTGGACCAGTGCGTCGACTTAGCTTCTGGTTAGCAACCAGGGCAGCTTGGCCTGGGCCTTGGGCTCCCATGGGGACAAGGGCATTGTCTGGTGGAGGTCCCCCGCCTTTACGCATCAGCTGAGGACTGGGGTGAGGACTGTGCATGGGTGACAATGGAAGTAAATTCCTGTCCCTCTTCATCAGTTCCATGGGCACTGTGTAATTGGTAGAATAAGCTTTTGGTACTTGTTGTGGTGGCTGAGATAAAGCTGGCATGGACGTGGGCATTTGCTGTGGCATACCTTGCATGGTGTGAATAGACCCTGCTATTGCAGGCATTGACCCTGTCATCTGCTGTGGCATTATCTGCATACCTTGCATAGACATTCCTGGCATTGTCATGCCAGCTGAGTAGGCTGACATGGGCCTTGACTGAACAGGCATAATGGCTCCAGCATATGGCCCCGGGGAACGTGCTGGTTGGCCTGGGTACCCTCCTGAGGCTTCCAGGAGGTGCTGAGAGGGGGCACTACTGGGTCTCCTACCCATTACCTCTCCCATCCGTGGAGAGATGGTCTGCATGGCCCCAGGGGTCTGTGGGGGCATCAGCTGAGGGTCCACATTTAAAGCCTGTGGAGGATGTGGCGGATTGTGGTGCTGTTGATGGTGGTAGATGTCTGAGCGATGGCTGAAACTGTTAGAGCGGCCTCTCATGGGTGTTTGAGGTTGGGAAGGGGCTGGTGTAGCCTCAACAGGCCGCTTGCAGTTGTGGACCAAGCGAGACAGTACACGAGCCTGGCCAAGGTTGGGAGCGACAGTGCGGACGTCATTCTCCTCCATAACAGCCAGCATGCTTGTGGAGTCAAATCCTTGCTGGATAACGGAGGAGATAGTGCTCTCTGAGAGGCCCTCATTTCGCAACAAGGCAAGGTACTCAGGATCAACAGTTTTCTTGGGATCCACAGGCAAAGGTGTCAGTGGGGCAGGAGGAGGAGGAGCAGGAAGAGGAGCAGGAAGTGGAGTAACTGGGGGAGGAGGGGCTGGAGTTAGGGCAGGTTGCACAGGGACAGGTGGTGCGGCTGGTGCGGCTGGTACTACTGCTGCAGTCTGCAGAGGGGCAGGCGGCGCAGGAAGTGGTGCCGCCATAGAGAGGTTAGTATCAGCGACGGGCATGGCAGGTGGAGGTGGCATGGACTGTTGTTGTAGATGCTGCTGTAACTGCTCTTGCTGAAGTTGCTGTTGTTGTAACTGCTGTTGCTGAAGCTGTTGCTGTTGTAATTGTTGTTGCTGAATTTGTTGCTGCTGTATTTGTTGTTGCTGAAGCTGCTGTTGTTGTAACTGCTGCTGCTGAAGCTGTTGCTGCTGTATTTGTTGCTGTTGAAGCTGCTGCTGCTGTATTTGTTGTTGCTGAAGTTGCTGTTGCTGTAACTGTTGCTGCTGTTGTAACTGCTGCTGTTGTTGAATGGTGAAGGGTGACGCTGTCTCTTGCCTCATAATCATACCTTGATTGGCAGAATCAACTACTAGACAGGTAGCAGCTTGCTGCTGCGGATCCAGTGGGCGCCCATTGACATCATAGACTGTCTGACCAGCCAGAGGTGGAGGCTCACTAGCATACCGAGGAGATGCATGCTCCATACTGTAGTGAGCAGGAGATGTGTCTCGGGAGGGTATGCGTTGTTGGCCATCTGGTGTCATTTTGGCAGCAGCTACCGCACCAGGTTCCCTATAAGCCCTATTCAACTCATGAGCAGTTGGAGGGGGGGGAGGGGGAGGTAGAGGTGATGCAGGGGCTTGAGGTACTGCTCTCCCTCCCTGACCTTGATCCCACACAGCACGAGCCCCCGAAGTCAACCCAAAATGAGATCCTGACCTACTGAGTGGATGAGGGTGAGGCGGTGGCGGCTGGTGTTCTGGCCGGTAAAACCCTTCAGGTGGCCGAGGAGTCATGGCCGGTTCATGGGAATAATAATCCTGATGTGGAATGGATCCTCGGTGAGTCATGGGTGCGCGATCGTAGTGGTTCAGCTCAGGTACAGAGCCCTTCCTCTGCCCCCGTGGGTCCTGTCGGTCTGCGTAAACCTGTCCGTAGAGTGAGTCTTGGTAGGAATATGGGTCACTTTTCAAATCCAGATCAGGGGGCTGCACTCCTGGTGGAGGCTCGTACCAGCCTCCACCCTCCCCGTATGACAGAGATGTCCGGCGACCGGCTACTCTTGCCTGCTGCTCGTAGACAGCCCTGTCCCTATCAGCTCTGTCCCACTGACCGTCATTCCCTCCTAATGTGTCCCAACTGTGGGAGCGACCAAGACTCAACTGTTTGTTAGTGACAAGCATTGGCAAAAAAGGGAAAAAAGCACAAAAAGTTTTAACAGAGGCAAAAAAAAAAACTGACAAAGCACAAAAAAAGGTCCACCTGAAGCCGTGTTTTTTAAAAGTTATCTTTCAAGACTTTATGTACTGTAGCTTTTGAATGGCGAGAGGGAGGTGGAGAACAAGCAAAAAAGAAAATGAAGCAGGTTCTACCGTTTCACCTGATATCAGGTTGTAATAGTGTAAGTCCGTACTATCAGGTGACTCCCCCTTTGGCTGTCGGTCCTTGAATAATTAATCTCTGGTCATGCTGGCTTGCTGTGCGCGAGGAAAGAGGACACCAAACACAAAAACATCACATCAAACCACACAAACACAGTGCACTGCAGAGGCAGCACAGCTACTCCATGAAGGACAAGGTAACAGGGTGCATGTTTGAGATGGTCACCAATCGTCCATACAAAAAACAAAAAAAAAGGAAAAAGAGGAGATAGGTTGGGTTATTGGTTGGGATGGACAGGGGCTTGTACTAATCCAATAGGGTTTATCTCTTCCTTCTCTGGGACATTTTACTCGCTCTGCCGATTGCTATGAGGGATTACATCTAAATAAAGCCTGTTTAATTCCACTTCCCACTGTGACGTCATGTGAACCAGATACAAGCATATCTGGTGATGATGATGATGATGCCGGTGATGATGATGCCAATGATTTAGAGTCCGCCCCCAAACCCCCCTCACCTTTTCTTAAAGAGTTACTTACCTGAAGCTGTTGATGATGTACAGTCGCCAACAGGTTTCACATTTACCAGTTACACAGCGTGGGGAGGGGAGACCAGGCAAGGAGCACAGCTTCATTGAATACAAATGAAATACAGTTCTCTCAGCTAAGTCCCATGTGCTGTCAGTAAACATCAAATCCACTCTGATTGGACACTAATCCTCCAGGCCCCATGCTTGCAGCAGAGCCACCATGCAACTGCTGCCCAACTCACTCTAAAAATGTCCTTGATGCCGTTGTGGCGCTCTCTGTCACTGCCCCTCTCTTCTCGATTTAAGATCATTCAGACCTGCTGATTGTATGTAAATTAGAGCACAATTGAAACACATGAATTGCAAAGAGATTGCACAGTATATGCAAAATCCACCTGCAATGTTTATCTTATTTGCTCTTCTGATTGTCATTACAATGCAATAATACTCTGAATTGCCAGTATTACTATCTGACTTGCAGGCTAAAAAAGATTATGTCAAATGTAAAAAATACTTGTACAGAGAGTTAGAATCTCAAAATATTTTTTGGGTAATTTTTGTTACTGCATGAATTCTAACCATGTATCTTACTGTCAGTAAAATACAACACCTTCCCCCTCTTTCCTAAAGCTCCTCTGATCTCCTTCTCTTAGAGAAGCTCTGTAATCTGGATTTGCCCCTTTTGCACAAAAAAGTAAAACACACGGGGAGTGTGGTGTATGTGCAACTGTTTGCGTGTGTGTGTGTGTGTATCTGTTTGTGGAAGAGGTGGGGGTGGGGGTTCCTTTTTAAAAAGGAGTTAATCCAAAACACCTACAACCTTTGCCTTACAAAAACCCTGCGCTCGTTGAGCTACAACACAACAGGAGATTATTCTGCTACATTCAAATATGCCATAGTGAAAGAAGCTATTTGCTTTAATGCTGCAGCATTTAATATAATGCATTGGCCATGAAAATGCAATTAATGGTATATATCCTTGATCATTTGTTTAATCAAGGTGATGCTCAACACTGACATAAAGTAATGCACTGTTTTATGTGAGTGTGTTTTCCTTAAGTAAATACCGATAAGACATAATTTTCTGCTTTTTATAGCCAATATCTAAACATTTTTCGTTTATCTATCTAGTTATTTCAAAACTACTGTATTAAAACTGTGTAGTTGCTGCAATGTTGGTATGAGCCAAAGATTTTTGCCACTAATAAATGTCTTGCATCCATAATGACATATGGCAGTAACGTTAAAAATATCATCAATCGTCACAGCTGCCTGCATGTCTCACTTCATGTCATTGTGGCTGAAACCAGATCCCTTCTGCAGAGGATCCCTGTTTATTAATGCATGAAAACAGATGTAAGGTAAGGTAAGGAAGTTTCCATTTCCATCCAAATCTAATCTCAGAGCTAACCATAGCGAGGGGCAGTAATACATATTTTAGACGGTGAAGAAAGTTAATATCAGCATATTGAAAAAAGTTCCTGAATATCTTTAAGAGGGCCTGTGGAAACTGTGCGGGCATGCCCAACCTCGGCACATCTTGTTTAATCACAGTTGTGTAATTAGAGTAGGAAGAGATCAGAGAAGGGAGCGGAGTATTCTGCTGTTTTCACAAGATGACAGGAAAAAGCTGATGACATTGCGCAGATGATTTTCTTTCGGTAAGGTCAGAGGAACATTAGTCAGCTTTATGTAGAAAGGAAATTAAAATGGGAAGCAGAGAAGGCAAGAGCAAGCCCTCGCAGAGATATAAAAGCAACTATAAAGATGAGTAATTAAATCAAAGATGAGAGTTGGGTGAAAAAAAGTCATTTTGAAGCCCAGTTTGATATCATCAGGCAGGTTTTGCTGTTATAATGTCAATCAAGTTTTACAGTCATTTCAAGTATGGATATCATCTATCACCTAAAGGCACTCAGTCGTTTTCTGCCTTTTATTCTGAGCTTAAGCAATATACTAACTATTTTACTGGATGTCAAAATCAGAAAACACTCATCTGTTAAAGTTAAACTTTTTGTATGTCATCCCTAAAGCTTCCTAAAAGTAAGTACTATTGCAATCTTATTTGAAGACTTAAGGTGTTTTCTTTCAATTTGGGAAATGAGAATGTGAGCCAAGATATGCATACACAGACGCAGCCATGTCAAGGGCATTGAGCCTATAGAGTATACGTGATCCCCTGGCTTCCTTCCCCAACCTCATCCACTCCTCTCATTACTTCTCCCAGCCCAGCTCTTGAGAGACTCTGGCTCTCTGGTGCAGCGGATCACTCCTCCATATAAAGTCAACCTCAAACAGAGAGACGGGGGCAGAGGTGTGTACTCAGGGTTTGCAGATTTAATCCTGACAGGAAAGTAAATCACAGAGTTCTGTTTGTCTCAAACTAAACAATGTTTGACTATCAAATTCTAATGTTCCTCCATTTGCCATACTTGCCAGACTGTGCACACAACGCCAGATTCACTGTAACAGAGGGATTTAGGAATTAAGCCGGGGATTTTAGAACAAATATAATACCACCCCAGCAGAAGCTTATAAAGACCTTACATTGAATAAGACTTGACTGGTGAAAAACTCAAAACGAGCAGAACATATAGAAACCTCAATAAAAGAACCCAGAGGAAGAATACAATTATGTCATTTCTTTAACTTCTAATAGATTGTAGAAAGCTCTACTTTAGCCTGGTGCAGTGTATTACTGCATTTACAATACTACACTTTGTTTAGTTAGAAAAAATTGCATTAAGCAGCATGTAACAGGACAGACATGATACACAACAGGAGGATCCATGAATAATCTGTCACACACGATGCTTGCCATTGTTTCATAAAAATTCCACATTTCCCTGTCACTCAGCTCCCTGTCTCTGCCTCCACATCAATATTACAGCTAAGCCAGCAGGAGAACCAGAGGTGGGTCAGTTAATGTGTGTGAGCGAGCACGTGCAGGCTCGTTCGTGTGTGTTTTCACCATGTACAGTGATTGCATGCTTCACCAAATATTAGAGGGTTTACATGCAACAAGGCCCATTTAGAAATTTGTTGTCACTCACACTCACACTCACCCCTCTATCTACCCACCCCTCTCGTTTGCACACACACACACGCACACACACAGAGGACACACACACATAAATACACACAATCGGTTTGCACGATCCCCACTCAGCCTTTTGACCCTGTTCTGCTCATCTTCTGACGTGCAGCAGAGATAGCAGCAGCCGTGGTGCTTTGTTAATGTCCCTTTTCATTTGCACACGCAAACCGCCGCTAAAGCCTTGGCCTCGGTCTGACGTGCATGCATGAATAAAAATCACATGCTAACTCAAAGTGAATACTGCGCTGCAACAGAAATACAAACAACTGTCTCCTAGAGTGTGACACGTCGTGTACTCCAGGCATGATTTGAATGTTAAACACACATTGACTTATGCATGAGTGTGGGGCAGGAGGCACTAACTGGAAATGGGATTACAATGCCACTACTGCTGCAAAGAATAATGCTGTCAGATGAATTGTAATGCACACTTAACAGACATTATGTACATGGTTGCTTTGTATGTGATTCTAGTGAGATTATTTGTCTCCCAAAGCATCTCCTCAGGGACTAAATGGACTGTTAAATGGAGGTCGATGGCAATGAAGACAGTACTTATCTAAATGACAATCTTATACTCAGTTAGTGTAACATTCTGAAATGACAGTTTTTGGGGGTTTTTTTCTAGCATGTATGCATTGAGTACACAAAATCCTCAGAATTTACAATAAACTATGCTACAGAGAAACCCCTCTACCCATAATCTAATCTCCTGTGGGTGAATACTATCACCCCACCTCGGACCCATCTTCTGTCTGATCTCGAGCCTGATCTAGATCAACCACATGTCATTACAATCCTCAGTGTGAGACTGAGGAGTTCATTTTTTTTTTAAATGAGATTTTTCCAAGAACTCATTTCCAACTTTCAAACCACCACTAAGCTACGTGCCAGCTCAAACAAAGGCAAATGCAGATGCAAAGAAGAAAAGGAAAAGCATACCAGGAAAATTTCATTCAAGGTGTGCACAGGAGACGGTCACACTCGAATGATAATAATAACACAACCACACATGCCAGTCTGATATGAATGATCGTGAGAATTTCCTTCCAAAAACAACACTTTCTACCCTTTTTTCTATCTTCTCTTCTCCCCTCAGTTCTCCATGCCCCTCCCTGCCTCTCCACAAAGCCTGTAAAGGGGTCGTGGGTTTTGGTGAGGAGCCTGGAACAAGCCGGAGGGGTGGTCAGACCCAGAGACTGCTCTGATGACTTCATACCAGAGCTGGATGCCAGAGCGTGGGGATAAGAGAGGGAGGGAGGGATGAAAGCAGAGAGGTGGATGCAGCAAAACCCCCGAGTCTGTGCTGAAAAAGCTCCGGATACGACTCCATAAAGCCACCCTCCACCTCCCCTACAGGGGAGGATGACATCAGGACACCCCCTCCCCTTCTCCTCCACAGCCTCCCAGGTTGTTCTCTATTTAATATGAAGAGTTTTGTTTTTTTAAAAAAAAAAAAAAAAGCTTGCAGGGCTGTTAGATATGAGAAAATGAATAATTCACAGGCTAAAGTTTCATGGTATTTTAGCTTGAATGGCCGCATTATTTACTGTTCACTGTTTAAACATCTCCTTCTGTCATACACATGACAAAACAAGATGCATTATCAAGCATTAACATATTTATTTAACTGCCAACTAAAACACTTGGAATCGCCATGACAAATTACACTACCCCACCTTGTGGTGTTTGCATCCAAGCACAGATTTACAACTTGTAAATCAACATTCAGGAACATGCTGTTACTGCGACCTAGTTCACGTCGCAGTGCCGCTCACATCCCATCTTCTGCCCAGATCAGTCAGTTAGCTCTGGCTAAACGGCAATGGCAACGACTTGCGCTGCTGCCCAAGCCAATGCATGCTGGGTACACAGATGGAGCGGACAGAAGGAGAGTCAGAGAGAGGGAGAGAGAGGGAGAAAAAGGGGGAACGAGAGAGTATGGGAACTGATGCTCACAACAGATGTTTGCCACAGTTCCCTGATTGCAGTTACACTCTTTTTGGCACTTAATCAAAACCACAACAGAAGGAGCAGTTGTACCAAATACATTTTGAAAGCTGATATCTAAACTAAACAATGCTGTGAATAAAGAAAGAAGCTCAGTAATTTGTTAATGAAAGTTCAGTGTGGAAACAATTCCCTGATGAATTATTTATTGAACTGACATAAAAAAAACACTAATGAAGTACAAAACAAAGTAAATATAAGACATTATCATGACTCCTCCCTTAAACAAGACCACCTCTACCCTTGCATCATAATATATGTATTCACTTTTATATTTATAATATATTTTATATATTTAGAAAAAAGTTTTAAAAAAGCTCATTATAGTTTCCCAGGGGATAAGGTAATACATTTGAAAGGCTTGTCTTATTCAATACATGCTTATACATTAAAACTCCTTTTTAGTAATAACCCAACTCTATAGATGAAAAAACACACCTGAGCAGCTGAAAGCAGCTCATGCTGTCATTTTATTAGCGCTAATTAATTGCTCATCAAAAAGTCCCTGATCATTTTTTTTTCCCAATAGACTAATAATTTCTAGTCAACATCTCTAAAAGGTTCAATGTTAACAGAGAAAAAAGATGCCACTTAAGGGGTTTAATAGCTGGGCCAAAACAATCAATCATCGTCAAAAGTCACTTACTAATCCAAAAAGGACAAAAAAAAAAAAAAAAAAGCCAAAGATCCTGTTTCCAGTTTCTCAATTTGATGCTTTGCTTTGTTTTGTTTCATTATAAATTGAATGTCTTTGAGGTTTTGTCACCTTGAGCTCTGGTGAACCGAGATGAGCAATTGTCTCTATTTTCTTACATGTTACAGACCAAATGATTACTGAATTGATTGAAATAAAAAAAACAACTGATAGACTTGATTTGGAGTCCTTGTTTTGCCCTTGCGTGTCTAATTTGAAAACCCACAAAAATCCAACATGAAAGCCAAGGACAGTGCATCACATCAGATATCCTCAATGGTAAAACATCCACCGTTTTGCTTGAAATCCACATTCCAGCACCGTGACCACTTTTGATGGGAGTAAACAGCCACACTTGATCAGCCATTTCGAATTCAATTTGGGCCACAGGCACGGCTCAGTTAGCCACTCATCACATTGAGTAAAGATGTAATCAATGCACTCCGCTGCGAAACAAGTATTGGATTGACACAGTTATCCTCACAAGATGAATGGAGATTAGGGAAGCTTCTCTCGCCGTCTCGCCAAGTGCAACCCACGACGGCAAAGCAATCACAATCACTCCATAACGTTCTTGTTTTTGTCAATACACATGGTAAGAACTTTGATTTCTATTTCACGCCTCGGTCCAAACAGTCTCTGTTTATAGATAATAGTGGGTGGCTTTGACATTATGGCGCAGAACACCCCATGCCTCTGGTTTTGAAATACCCTTTTTATATGGCTGAGCAGATTTAACGCTACCGTGAAAACAACATGATTCACCACCCTCTGATCTTTTAACTTCCTCAATGTGAATCACCCTCTTCTACACATTTTTAAGAGCAGCTGTGGTGACTAACTGCACTAGAAAAAAAAAAATCCCCCCCTTCATCTTTGGGAGAATGACTTCATTGTTGATAAGCAGAGGAGGCATGGACACAGCTGAAGATGTCTGTGGGACAAGTGGGGCACATCAGAAAACTCTGGTAATAATAATCATAATTCTTCTTGTGTTGTGAAAAAAAAGAGAGGGAGATGTTTCCAAGCAGGCAGGGTTGGTGGTTTGGAGAGGTTCGAGATGCCACATGTGGCTCTCATTCTGAGGGTGGAAACAGGCAGCAACACTGCTTCATTTAAGAATCTATTATATTGTGTTTCTCAATCTTAATGAGATTTTCCTCTCACAAGAAAAAAAAAGGAGAAATGTGGATACCTGATACTCTGTAAAGTTTAAATATAAAGTAATTTAATATTAATAAGAAAATCCAATGGTTTTGCTTTTGCAGACTTGGAGTGAAACTGGAACATCTAAGTTCCTTTACATAAGCAAGAAAACCTCATTTACATTTTAAATAATGCAAGATACTTTAAATACAATGCTGCAAAATAACCTTTATAGTGCAAATAACACTTTTAACACTTTATCGCTATTCATTTAATACTTATGATGTAAGCAGTTTATGACAAAATCAGTCTGAACAACACAGCAGGTTCAATGCGACTTATTTAACAGACTGAGGCATGGCAACTGCAGGATTTGAGAATGGACAGTTACAGCACAGACAGCGGCTGGAAAGATCACATCAGAAGGTATATATCATGGACAAGGGGAAAATATTGCAAAGTATGCTTAAACCAAACCAATTTACACAATGTGTTATCCAGTAAAGTCTAAAAATAGTCCTGAGAGTTTATAGAAGCTCTGACTGACCATAAAGCCGGGCGAAAAGCCTGCAGTCGTAGAGGAGGGAAACATGATACCCATTTAACTGCAGACAATAAGGTACACTTTTTTCACTGTCTCACACACCCGGAGAAACTGCGGTTTGGATGTTGAATTGTCAGATTAAAAATATAAGAACGATTTTGGATGTGGCACCATCTCCACTGCTGAAAAAGTGCTCCCCCCTTTTACACAATGTGCCGGCAGAACGAGACAGGCGTCTGACCTTTTTAAGTGTTGTGCAACTCGACATCAGGGGATTTAATAAAGCAGCTAGCAGCATTTCAGCAGCTAACTCAAAATAAGAACAAAATAAGAATAAAAACGTCTACAAATCAAGGAGACAACGAGCTCTTTATCTTCATCATACCCCATATAACAAGGACAGTGAACGACTGTCATTATTTGCCATATTGTGCCACTGTTATTGTTCCGAAAGCGCTGCCAGATATGTATGTTAAACGTTACACTACACGCCCACACTGTTGTGTTAAACGTCAACATGAAATCCTGAAAGCTGGTATGTTATCTCTTAGAGGAGAGACCTCATGGGAGATGTTATGTCTTAATGCTAACAAATCAAACCTTGTTTACCGTCAGAAATAATCTCAGAGTTCAAATTCTAATAGCGAATAATAGAGCAGATTCTCACTTATCTTGAAATGCAAAAACCCTAAGAACGCATTCAACACTTTTGCACTGAGTTTTTATATTCTCTTTTTTTGTTCCATTATGAAACTGAAAATGCAAGAGAATAATATTGCTCTGTACAGTGCGGCACAAGAATTATTGGTGTATAACTGAGGGCTGAGAATGAGTTTGAGCATGCATACACACTAAATAACCATTCAGACATTCAGTGGCTTCTGTCGGTGGTTAACTTAAAAAATGAGTGAGGGAAAATGGAAGAAAGGAAAACCTCCTTCTTTGTCTTCCCCTTAAAACACACACACACACACACTTACAAACATGCACACATACGCACACAAATCAATCACACTAGCAGCTATAATCAATCCCAGGGCTCTAAGGAGTGCTTCACTTTATTACAAACTACCTACTTCATCTCTACTGCAATCTGGAAACATCGAACTCGAGTCTCATTCAGCCATCAACCCAAACTACTCTATAACACACTTACACACAAAAACACACGCACACACACACACACACACACGTTTTCGCTCATAGACAGCCTTCAAAGCCAAAGTTTGGAGCCACGGCTGGTCCCAAGGCTCCCTTTTGACACACACAAACACACTTATGCAAACGATCCCACTGGCTTTTCACTGAATTTGTAGCAGCAGGCAGAAAGGCTTAAATACTGATGGAAGCTTCATTTCCATATAACAGTGGGGGAAAACTTTTAATGGCTACATCATAAACCTGTGGAACTAATACACACACTCAAAGTTAAATATACAGAGACAGAAACAGAACAAAATCTAAATAATCAATTTTCGGTGGCCTGCACACTAGCAGGTATCTTAAATCCACATGTGCATAAAAAGCAGAAAGAAAGAAAGAAAGAACGAGCAGTAAGGGAGTCTGTCTCACCCTCGCAGATCCTGTCCAGCCGCTGGCGTTTCACTTTATGTTTGTCGAGCAGAGCCATCCCGTCACAGTTTGAAATGCTCTCTCTTCTCTTGATTTTTGTATCCACCTCTCCTCCTAAAAGTCTCAAAAGCTCCAGTCCTCCAGAAGTTAGCTGGCTGTTTTTTTATTTCTGAAATTAAAGAAAACAGGGACAAAGGTTTGTCTTTTAAGTCAGTCTGACAGTGATGTGTATATTACACACAACTTTACTTCAAATGTTCAGCCTTTTTATACCTTGCATTTTATGATTTTGCAAGGTTTTACATTCTGCCTAGTATCCAACATATCGTTACAATTTAATGTATTGTACCTGAGTTAGCTTCAAGCTAATTTACACCTAAATTTCCCTTGAGAGGCCACAATTAAAAAAACACTGTACACATGATGATTAAAGACAACATACAGCAAACAATGCGTGGCACATTATACCTAATTATGCACAGCAGTACATCGTGTACTTTATAGAAAATGTTTATTTTGGGGAAATTGAAGAGATATGAGGGTGTGTCCATTACAAAAACAAATAAAATGCTGGTGCTGGTTACAGAGACAAGTAACTTTCAGCTTAATCTATAATTTGGCTTTAAAGAACTCAGCAGAACTGTAACTGTTTCTGTCCTTGGTAAAGCAACACTTGTGGCTTTAACAGAAAAAAAAAAACTTTCCAATTCAAGCTGATTGAGATACTAAGAAGTCTGAAAACTTTCACTCACTGTTGCACACACTAATCATGTTTTCCTGGCTTTCCAAAGTGCACCGCAAGAAATACAAGAATTATTGTCTGAAAGCCATCATGGACATTTGTTTCCATCTCAAAACCTTGGCAGAACCACTGGATGGCCTCGCACAAATCAGACATCTACCTTGCAGAGACTCAGCTTTCCACTAGAGGGAGCCTCATGTCAGTGAGCACCATTTATTTAATTTAATGACGAAATGTCACTTCTGCAACTGCAGCCCCTCAAACTGAGTGGAACACAGCAAAAGCAGACAAACACAGAGTGAGTGAGCAAATGAGGCGTTTTACCAATCATTTATGTTCAGTGACTGATGCTCCTCTAAAGAGCAATCTCCTAATGGGTTCCTGCTGGAGCCTAAAGGGACACGACACAGTTTTTTTGGATAGAGGCAGGCAGACAGAGATATATAGAGGAAGGCACAAGAATGCACACACACACACACACACATACACACACACGCACACACACAAAAAGGCAACTAGTTACACACACAAACACGGATATGCAAAATGACAAGCAGAAATGTAAGCTTGTGTGCACGCATGCACACACATACACACACTGTAAGGGCAGCGAGTCAAACAGAGGAATGTGGGTCAGTTAGTCAGCAGACGGGAGGAGGTTGTATCAGCAGAATAAAGACATAAAAGCGGGTTGGTGGGAGGGGAGTGGAAAGTACTAGAAAAACATCGTCTGACAAGATGACTAAAGTGTGACACCGTCCTCCTCCTACATTTTAACTGTATTTCTTTCAGCACTCTGAATTCATAACCCTGCGTCTGTTTCTTTACATATTCGCCTCTGGGCCACAATCCTAGAGGGCTGCACTCTGAGAATGGCTCTCACTTGACTATTTATATGATGATGTATTGATTTTTGCACTGTTACTGCAATTACAACTGTTGTGATTTGGTGGGATGAGGGCAGACTAAGCAATATGGCTGAATGATGAATTGATGTTGCATTTTTATTCGGCCAGCTGTTGCGACATTTCTCCAGCTAGCCCCTTCCCAGCGGGAGGAGGAGGAGGAGGAGGAGGAGGAGGTGGTGCACTGCAGCTCAGGGAATTTAAAAGAAACACTACTGTAGGTGCTAAATCTCCCCTGCGCTCGGTTCACTATGAGCTCCTGTCGTTCTTCATTCACTGACAAACGCACTGCGTGGCCTTTTTTAACCAAACACATTTCCGCCTTGCTACACCAGTCAGCTGTGCTTCAGCTTCCCTCCTCCACAAGGTAAGCCTTCCTGCCAAAGAGCTGAAGACCCACATGTGGGAGTCAGAGGAGAAGTAATTGAGCAAGAGGGAAAGCAGGAAACAGTCAGTCAGAGGCGGGGGAGTCACACCGTCTTGGCTATGAATAGACTGGAGGAGACGTGCATGGGCATCTCCTGCTCTGTGCTGCATGAGCAGCAACACAATAGGTCATGAGTGCCTCTGGCCATAAAGTCATTATAAACTCTCCTGATGGAGATTTCGCTTCACTGACAGCTCACAAACAGTGATATATTCTGCCGTAGCGCACAGGTGTCTGCAAAACTTTCTCAATGGTTGCTATGCAAAACCAGACTGGGCGTAAAATGATACTATCACAGTATAATACTGTGTAATCCAGTACAGCTTGCTATTTCGAATAAATGAATTACAAGGATTACTGAACAATCCATTTGTCTTTTCATCAACACTTAATAAACTGCATTGTGATTAAAGGCTCATACCATTTTGTCAGGTGTCAAAATTTACGCAGGTTATTGTGTAGTTTTTATTATATAATATCAATTTTATCATTTATATTTGACTGTACATATCATCATGCAGAGTGCTCTCAGAAAATGCAGCACATTACGCTGATGCCAAAATCACTGAACTGGCTTCCTGTGTGTCAAGTAATAGATATTAAAATACTTTAACTTGTCATAAATCACTAAATGGTCTCAAATCTAAACACATCTGTGTTTACTTGTGCAGTACAACATATCCAGACCCCTCAGGTCTTGTGGGACACATTCACTCAGTGTTCCCAGGATCAAAATCAAATAAACTTTTATCTCCTATTTTTCGAGCCATCAGCAAGATGTTTCTTATTTTTATTGTTTAGCACCTAGAATTTAAGGCCACATGTTTAATGTCCACTGATTCACTGACTGAACACACGGACAAAAATATTCCTCAGTGTGTTATTTAAAAAACACATATGCCTTATGGTGAACAGATGCACTTCTGTGTGATGTAACTCACATCATTTACCCCCTAAAACTCTGCAGTCACCAAGAATCAGGCCTCATTCACACCTGAAATCATTACAAATGTCACATTTGAATACTTTTGTTCTTACTGGTGGGCTCAAATGACGGATGGAAAAACCCACCGCTGTAGAAGAATCACCCTCTCAGCAGTTTGAGAGCTAAATTTGATCAAAAACCAAAATCTATGGTTTCCATGACTTCATTTCCATAAATTATGTCCTGAGTTGCGACTCGTGTAAGAGGGAGATCCACTTAGTTTGCTGAGAAAAGTGGACTCCTCTGAGCGGGTTGAAAAGTCAACAACAAGTTTGAGATGAGCTCTCAGCCACAGGAAGTACAGTTATCCTGCGGCCCTTAGCACCATCGCTGCTGGATTGTTATTTGACTAAGTGCTGTTATGTAACTAAACAATAAGGGGATTGACCTGAGAAGAGAAGAAGAGAAGAGAAGAGAAAGAGAGGAAATGTCACAAACTCTCAAACGCACAGGCCAACGACAGAAACACACAACACCAAGGATTGTCAGGCTGGGCGTCAAGAGGGCAGCCACTCTGCTACACACACACACACACACACACATACAGCACTGTGTCACTTGTGTGGTGACACATGAAAGTCAAGATCGCAGGTTTCCTGACAAGTTTGTGAATGACACCAAATCAGATCGTGACCAGAGAAACTGTTGTCTGATCTGATGAATGTCGCAAATCTCACAGTATTCTCAGGAATGGAAGTTTTTCCTTGTCTTTGATGTATCAGGATTTTAAGAAAAAAAACATTTATTACAGCGATATATACACATAACTTCTATGAGTTGCAGTGTGATTTATGAAGACATAGACATGTGACAACTCTGCAGCCAATTTGCAAATGTTATTTTGTAGTTACATCTTGGCTTTCTACTTGGATGCTTTTCATGCACTGTTGGAGTCTCCACTGTCAAGACATATATAATGTGCATCTAAAGTAATGTCCTACATGTTCATCAGTTTATCTTTCAGTATTCTATGAAATGGCTGCAGCATCCTGTCGTTTCTACACTTCATGCACCAATTAGGTTTGTAATGTTGGATTTTTAACTATTTTTCTTGTACATTGTCACTGAAATTTTTTTTTTTTTTGTGGCTAATTTGTATCTTCACCAGCAGTAAGACAGAACTCACTAAAGTGTTACCAAAACATACAAGATTTCTGGGTATTTAAACCCTTTGAATGTTCTATAAATCCACATACTTTTCGCACAGTTGCATGTTTGTATTGCAGAAGTGTAAAGCTGCCTTGTAAAGCTTTGATGTAGGTATTAATTTCAACAAATGACTTACATGCCTCTCACATGATGGAGCTCAAAATGAAAGCTCTTTTTTTTTTCTTTTACACTTAAACTGTGGATAAGTTTATTGGCACGGTGGTGTTCAAAGTTAAGAGCTTCTGTAACGCTTGTGAAATGCGGCAGATGTCCACCACAGATGTGCCTCCATGGCTTCTTCACTGTGTCTCACAGAGAAACAAACAGAAGTAACGTTTTCATCAAAATGCCACAAAAAAAAAAAAAAAAAAAAAATCCTGAGTGCTGTGCCAGGCGTTAAATTACACTGTTGCAGCTGTTGCATCACTCCAAGAGGTTATGAATTCAAACAGTGTTTCTCCATTTGACACCCTGCACATCACAAAATTTCACAAGCAGAAAGAGCCGGTTTTTACACTTTAGAAACATATCTCCTCTTTCAGCTCTTTATGTTACATCTCTTTTCACTCGCCGTCTTTCTTTTCTACGCCTTTTGTGATGAAAAGTACATAACAAGGCAGGCAGCCCAAGAGATCTTGTTTAGGTTAGTAATAGAACAGAAGACGCAGAGGGAGGGAAAAGAAAGTGAAAGAGAGAGAGAGGTCTTTTTCTGACTGAGGTCATCTCTCAGAGGAGCCGTCTCACCAGATTAAGAAACCTGTGAGTTTGGCTGAGGGTAAAAAGGCACAGAATGAAGTAAAGCTAGCTTTGACTTTTGTCATAACACACGTTTGACTGAAATATCTGTGGAGGCGTTTACTACAAGGGGTAGATTTTATCTCAAAAAAAAAAAGGCGCTCTTTTTTTGCTCTCTCTTTTTAGATCATCAACTGAGCTTCCAGCCCTTAACCTCAGTGAACGAGTTTAACTACGTGAACTTGATGACCACCAGCTCATACACACACACAAAAAAAAGCGACTGAGCTCAGCGAGTGCAGGTTTGTAGTCAAAGATATAAACGGTAGGGACACCTGATGCCCTTTAGATACACTGGAAATATTTCAGAATTGTTTCTTAAAACATGCTGGCAATTATCCAGCTTTATTTTTCAACCTTTAACTTTTTTTTTTAAATACGTATGTTTCAAGTGCAGCCTTGTGACTGCATGTGATAGCCTTGCACTTGGGCTTGGGAATGCTCTGACATTTTGGGAAATACACTTATTTAATTACTCCCTGAGAGCTGATGAGAAGATTGATACCACTCTCATGTCTGTAGAGCTAACATAAAGGTATGTCCAGCAGTTGGTTAGCTTAGAATAAAAATTCAAAATAGGGACAAATGGGGACTTTTGTCTGAAAGTCACAACATCAGCTTACTATTGTCTGTGAAGCTTAATAATCATCACAATATATGTCTTGTTTGATAAATCTACACAGAAGCAGATGTGTAACCAACTCTAAAATTAGAGTCATTTCAAGAAATAGTCTTGCACATAACTTCCTGTAAAACTACAACTTGTCACACTTCTGTTTTAGGGAGATAAAACAAATGAGATAAAAGGGCAACTTTAGATACACTGATAGGCTCCTCTAGACACAGCTAGGCAAGTTGCATTCCCCTGTTTCCAGTTTTTATATGAAGCCAAGCTAACTGGCGACTGGTTGTAGCACAAATTAATATAGTTCAATGAACACTTGCTGCAATAAAATCTAATTAATGCAACACGTCATAGGACAGGGATACCTTACAGTCAACATTTTTTGGGGAGGAACTGTGTAGCAGCCACCTAAAGTGACTGTTTAAGGGTCAATGATTTATGTCCCTGAAAGTGCAAGATAGCAGAAAATGACGAGGAGGAGAGGGGAAGGTGGTTAAGGTTTCTCTTCTCTCATTAATCGGATAGTTGGGGCTCCGAGGGGCACGTAAAGCTGTCGCTCAGGCCGCTGATTTACACCTTCCTCCTCCCTGCCAGCCTCTTTTCTTCCCCCAGCCCTCTCTGTCTAAATACACCAGTTACTGACAATTACAGCTCTCCTTTTTTTTTCTTTTTTTACCTCTCCATCATTATCACTATCCCCCAACTCTCTCAGTCCATCTGTGCCTCTCCTTGTATCCTTTTACATCCTTTTGCATGTCCTGTCAGCCTCTGGCAGATAGCATCCTTTTCATTCCTCATTTTCTTCTTTACATCGCCTTTTCTCTGAACCATTTTCCCATCCTCCCTCTTCTCTCTCTCCCACCCTCCCTCCACTCACATTCTCGCCATCTTTCTTTCAACTCCAAATGAAATGAGACTGCAGCACTACTAACTGCTGACTTGGCCTAATGCACAATTTTGTAATAATGCCTATACGTTTAAGTCACCCAGGAAACGCATAATGGTGACATTATTGTGCACGGCAGCCTGTTAGCCTAACCCACGGAGGCTTTTGCCGTGGCCTGCATTCCTCCTCTCTACAGCTACTTATATCTAATGAACTAAAACAAAGTCTTGCATAAAATCTCCGCTGGGATAATTGGCAATTTATTTTTTTTCACAACACCAGAACACAGACCGCTGACAACTTCCAACAATACAGAGTCAACATTTGAATTAAATGAAAGAGAGTGTAAACATGTCTCTAAATATTATGTTGGTATTTTATCTCCTTTAACCGACAGACTAGACACTGGAAACATATTTACTCATCTGAACTCATAAAAGCACACATGCAAGTAAAAGCAACTTGCTACACATACACACACACACACATACAAACACACACACACACAAGCAATCACACCCTGTGGCACTTACAGGTAAAAAGGTTGTGTCCAATATGCTTTTATTGTGGTAATAAATCTGTCTTCTGCACATCCTGTTGACATTTAACATGACGAAAACAACCTGAGACCTTTTTTTCTCTGAGAGACAAAACGAAGCACTGAGAGCTGAACCGCAGACACACTAACCTTGTATAAATACATGAACAAAACATGATGAAGAGCTCCATGTGGATGAGACCAAAATCCTTGTTCAGTGCCAGAAATGATAATGAAAGCAAATTAAGGACATCTTATGATGCTTACTGTTTCCACTGAACACTGCGTTGCTATGATTTCTTGATGTTGCATGGTAGCAAATAAGAGCAAGCACAAGGTGACATATGATTATTTTTTTTCCTCAAACTAATGCTTAAAACTTATTCAGTGTTTGATTTGCATACAGACTTAATTGTTATGTTTATTCCAAAATTGGGGCATTTACACTCAGGTTTTTAATGTTCAAACTGAAAAATGTGCATACAAATGGTTGGACAGCACTTAATGTTTCTGTTAACACAAGCCCAATTTTCTAAAGATAATGTGTTGCTCATAATGTTTTGCAGGCGATACATTTTACTCCTGTTAAAAACTATAAATCAGCTCATTTTCCCCTTGTCTTTTCTCAGCTCTTTAGCACCTTTCTGCTCCTCAGCTAACAGCTAATTAACACAAGGCCACAGCAAAAAAGCAGACAAATTGTTATTTAGCAAAAAGTCTAAAGAATTTAGTTCTACTTACCCAAAAATATCTAACCTTATGCTGACTGATTTCTTACACCTCTCCAGAGTGGAATTTCTAAAACCATTTAGCTGTAACATGATAGAAACCCCAAGGAAAGAGCAAAGACGAGCGACAAAAGTGCAATTATATTTTAGGGCTGTGGAATAATTATGCATCAGGGAGCTGGAACTTCAAATTCTCCCTTCCAAAAAAATTAAAATGAAAAAAAGATTGTGTTGGAACAGGGCCAATCTCTTAAAAACTCCCTCATCCAATGGCTGATTGAAGAATGAAGATGCCACAGTCCCATTTCAGGAGTAGATTTGGGATTTTCAAAGAAGCACCAAGCATGACTAATGAGAAGAGTCTATAAAAACAACTGCTTCTGGGTCTAAAGAGCAAAGTGAGGGTTTTCAAAGACAAACACATAAGAAAATAGAGACGGTTAAATACAAATACCTTATTTTCAATGTCTTTATAAGCCCTGTCATCAGTTTACAGCACATCTCTCATCAAGCACAGCACTACAGAAAATCCTGTCATCTTCGTGTAATACATAATTGTGAGTCCTTGCCACGAAACTCTCTTCAGAGCAGTTTTTGTCTAATTAGATACACTTATACATTTTTGTGTGTTGAGGTTGGCAAGTGCAAGTTTTAATTGTTGAACCTGATGATCTCTCTTTTTCTACCAATTAACTACTGAGCACCTGATGCATATGCAACAACTGTAAAAGCAATTAAACTGCAAATTAACTGTAGAGATGAAATCATGACGCGAGTGCAAACGCTCATATTTTGAATGAGCTTTGGTTCACAATTTTTTACATTTCTAAAGGACGCCAATGATGATGATCCTCACTAATAGAGAGCTTCTTGAACTCTTTTTCATATTAAGTACCCTTAATTTATACAGCTAAACTTTAATGTCAAATCTACTCTTTGTCACATGAAATTATTTTTAAAAATATATATATATATATATATATATGTATTAAGTTTTCTCAGCACAACAATCACAGTAGATCAATCTGCTAATTATGTTCAGAAAAGTAGCTTGTATTTGTTAATTGGCATAAAGAATTGTTGAATTTCAGCTATTTATAAGAAAGTCTTTGTTTCAAAAAGTACACCAGTATTTAACGTTTAATATGAGATTTCATATGAAACATGAGCATATAGATAACTTAAGAGTCTCACAGATGCAATATTTATGGAGAGACACTGTACTTGTAATAAGTTTTGTTTTGTTTTGTTTTTTGTTGGGGTATAACAGTGCACATACTGTTCATAGTTTATTTAGCTGCTTCTTACAATTTGTTAGAGTTTATAAACCAAAATAGTCTGTTTAGTCTTAGACAGTCCAATTAGAAATCTTTCTCTAGGTTCACCCGAAGGACTCTGTGTAACATTTCACTTTTTTAAATAAGGTTTTTGGTTCTGATACCAGTAGTGTTTAATGTGTTTGGTTGGTTTTAGGATGTAAGACGTCGTTTCATTCTTATTTAACAAAACATGCCAAATTTCTAATTGCAAACTATCAGTGTTTGTCTCAAAACGAGAAGCCAAACAAGAACTTCACCTACAAAAATATGGCACTGAATAACATTTTTAACAAATAATTAATAATAATCAATAAAACCTTTATTTAAATTAATTATCTGGCAGATTTCAATAGTCAAGGTTCTGCTGTTTGAAACCTCGCCTCACTGGTATTGGTAGTAAAGGGGGGAGCCATCAGCATCACTGGAAGGAGTCACTGCTTTCTGATTGCAAAAGGTCAGCTAAACCAGGAACAGGAGTAATCTTCCCAACACTACAAAGCGTAAACATCTTGTCAGGTTCTGAAACCACAAACTACATGTGGGGTAAGTAGAGTGTAACTTAGTTGAGTAACTGAGGTTACGGAAAGGCCAAGCTTGCCCAAGAGGCTGAGCTTCCAGTGAACTAAACGCCAGTGACCTAGATTAATACCAGCCTAAGCAGCACCAGGACTATTAAACACACCCCGGTTTCCTGTATCCTGCCTTTCTGTCTGTGTGTGAAATGATTCCATCTGTCAGTCTCAGCTGGGCTGTGAGAACACCGCTGAACACTGCTGCCCACACACACAGACACATATATACAGACGGACACCAAAAAACACAGACGCGTCGGCTGGGAACTGGGGCCAAGGTGGGTGTCTGGCTGCACCCAGCCTCCAGCGAGGGGGGCTCTGAAAAACTCTGCTCAGCGTGAAAAGGCTTGAGGATGGGGGAGCGAGACGTGAGATAGGCAGCGACTGAGGTTGTGGTGGGCAGCAGCAAACCAACATATGAAGCGTGTGTGCCTTTACGAGGCTTTATTATTTAAGCAATGAAAACTGAACAGAGCATTTTGTGTCAGTACAACCTGAAAAGACCTCTTTTCAATGACGGCAGGTTCGTCTATACACAACCACCGATGATTATAGTGTTTATGGTCGTCTCTTTTCAGTCTCTTTTTAAATTAACAGCTTGTTTATAATAAGGCCAATTTATCTCTGCATGCATGTGTGCGTGTTTCTGGTTCTGTTTAGGTCTGTATGTAAGTATGCGTCTATGCCTGCTTTTATGTAAATGTACGCATGTATTTGGCATGCTTCCATGACCAAGGACAGCAGCTGGTATTAAATAGATACAGAAGAAAGACAGGCAGCCAGAAGAAAAAGAGCCAGCAAACCCTTCAGCCACCTGTAAGCAAGCGCACACACATGAAACTGAAGAGAAAAAGAAGAGACAAGATAAGGGCAAAGACGGATTACTGTAGCAGGCACAACTGATATTCAGAGGAAAATAACGGGAAAGAGAGCTTGGTAGCAGAAAAAAAAGCAGAGAAGAGAAAGGTCAGGGCTGAGGTTTGACCAAGGGAAAAAAGAGACAGACAAGTAGGTGAAAAGTGGAACCAAAAGCTATGTTCTTTGAGTTATTTAGTTCAAACTTCCCCTGAGGCTTAAAAGACGGGCAAACATATAACTTCTGTTCAAGTTTAGCATCATTAATTGTGAACTGAGAACTCTTCTCTCACAGCACATTCTGACAAGATTAAAACAGAACGTAAGAAGAGGAAAAAACAGTTTGTATTACTAACAAAAATGGGGATTATTAAAAAAAAACCTGAATAAAATGAATGATGCATGAAAGTCATGCGGTATTTTCCTTGGTGCATCAATTTCTAAAGATTTTTTTTTTAACATCTTCTTAGCGGAGCTGCACTGACTGCATGTCAGACTGAGATAATGGGACTCCACATTTTCAAATTTGGTTATGCCGCTTTCCTAAACAGTGATTTCAATATGACTGTAGGTAAAACATAGACCTCATGCATCAGCAAAATGCCCTGACAAGGGAATACCTATGAACTGTAGCTGTCTTATCGTACTAGTGCACTTCCTTCTCCCCTGATGGCACAAAACTTCATTATTGGAATAATGTTTACCTTAGGTCAAAAGATGTTGGGAGCTATAAAAAAAAAAGCAGCCTGCATTTTTAGTCTGGGAAAAAAATTCTGTTCAGTTAAATTTATATACTTATTATAGAGAGTTATGCCTGCCCGATATATTAGATATGTACACTATATTATGCCTTAAAATAGCATTTGCTTAGGCTGTCTGAAAAACCCCAGGGACACCTATTTCTGACCTCACACAGGATCCCGAGGGGGCTCATTCACAGAGGACTGAGTAAGAGGGACTACGAGTCTGCAGCTTCTCTGCGGCTCAGTGAAACATTAACCCACAGTAAATCCTTTTTGTTCAGGATCAGAAATCAAACATCTCCATACGGGTGAAAATCAAACATGTCTTTGTGCGAACAAGCTGACGAGTTAAAAAGCCAACCATCCCATTGAGCTTCACAGCAGCCAAGATTCAAAGAATTAGCCTCAGGCCTACTAAACATTGGTAATATCCATATTCATAATGGAGATGGCTGAGGTGATAAGACTCCACCGCTCAGCTCCGCTACTCACTTTGTCAACACTTCCATAACTGCTAGAAACGAGTAGATAATATGCCGCTTTTCACCACGGATGAGTGATGAGAAGCGGTATGACAGCTCACCCTCTTTAGCTCTCTGTACAGCAACAAGTAGATAACTGTTTTTGTGTGACACTACGTGAGCATGTGTGAGTGTGTATGAGCGCTGATGCTCGGCAGCAGCAGCAGCCATGCTGATGTTGACTGCTCATTCAAATCAATGGGAAGTGCAGCCTCTCACTTAACGGTGTGGTTTAGGAGTCAAATGGTTTCATGGACATCTGCCAGATATCGCTGTTTGGACTCTAGCCAGTATTTATGCAAGCAAAGAGGCTGTTAGATGCATGAAAGCATAACATTTAATCTAGACTGCTAGGATAAACTTATGGCATTAAAAATTATCTTATTGACCTAAGGGCTTGGAAAAACCAGCATTTAAAAAAAAAAGCTGAAATTCACAGCAAAATCCATTCACTAATAAATTAAAATGCCACAATCAGTTGAGTCCCCTGTAGGGGCAAAGTATATCCGAAAATATTCTTCCTGCCAAGTTTAACTTCGGGTAACATGAAAAGTCAAAATAACAAGCTGTCTTGACAGAGCTGACTTTTGTAGGAACAGAAACCTAAAGTGTAAAATTAAAGAAGCTATGTAGCTTATTAGCTGTGTTTTATTTAACCTCCTCTGTCAGAGTAAACTGCTCCTGGCTGGCAAGCTTTGAAGCTCGGAGAGTTTTTATTTCCCTGAAAACAATTCTCTGTAAAAAATTAAAAAATATACAATACTGTGTAAAAATGCTAAAGAGGATTAAGTAGTTTCAGAAGCTTTTTGTAACTGACTAGTGCTAGCTTATTCAACTAAAGCTCATCAGATATCACTGTTTGCAAACTAGTCGTATAAGTTATCAATTCGTAACCAAGCTTCTTGAACCAAATACTTCACAAAAAACCAGGGCTGAATGGTTTAAGTTTTAAGTGAAATGTGGGATAAAAAGCACAAATTTAGTACAAGTTCTTATCTAAAGACATAATCACTTGTCCTGTCTTCACACAATGAGAGAAAGCAAGTCTATGAGACCAAATACTCAACAAACAGGTCAAAGTCCAGGGAGATTCATGGCACTTGTGGCTGGCTACTGCTAACAAAACAGCTCATAATAAACCAAAGACCTGACGCCTCACTACAGGGCTGCCCAGCCAGAACCCCAGGGGCCCCATCTTAGACTAGCAGCCTGCTCTGCCACACAGCTTCAGCAAGCTTGTAAAACAAGCTGTTAAACTTTATCTGCATCATAACCATTGCAATAATACACCACAGATGCCAGAATTTCAAAAACAGATTTCCCTTAGGGTCTTTTCTGACTATAAACCTATTCCTTGTGCCTATGTGTTGAGATGAGCTCTATGCTGCCATAAAAAAGAAAGTGATCATTTATGAAAAAACTTCAGAATTCACATAATTAGTTAATAAAATGAGCTGATGCACCTTCTACAGCTATTAGAAGTAGCACTTAGACAGTGCGCCTGCATGCTGAAAGTGTACACACTGCACTACTCCAGATTGAAACATCCTATTAGCCTGCACATTCACAGAGCCATTAGCATTTAAATATGCAGGAGCTGTGCTCCTTTCAAAATGCCATTTTTACTCTGCTGCAAGGAGAGTTCTCCAGTTGTCATAAACAACTTTTTTTTTTTCTTTATTCAAGGACCTTTTCAAATGTCAGGGCCAATCAAACACAACACGACAGGTCTCTGGGTGGAAAAAATAAAGCTCAGAGGGCAGAGAAGAAGAGCGGACTTATCATGCATATTCATGTGGTTGGAAGGTTCAATGACTTGCTGTCTCTGAGAATTGTGAGCAGTGGCAAAACAGTTTGTATGGCAAGAGACAGTTGAAAAAAAGTAAGTTTTTTTTTTCTTTTTCCTTTTTTTTCCCCCCTCACCATTTCCAAATGTCAGTGTCAGAGATCCACAATGGGCAAGCCTCTGTGTGCCCACAAGTGACTCCCAAAACACCAACTCCAACTCTTTTTTTTTTCCTCTTTCTCTCCGTCAGCAAATTTGGGCAGAAAAGTTTTCTCTGCGAAGCGATGCTCAGCAGAATGGCAAACAAACAGAGCTATCTCTCCACTGGCCAGAGCACATTTCAGCATTTTAGACATCTCTTTCACTTTACAGCTTGCCTAACATCAGCAGGATGGATCCTCCTGACACAAGTATATGTCAGCTGGACTGGAATAGGGGCTTTGCCAAGACACAATGGAAACCTTCCTCCTCCTCCTCCTCCAACTCCGCCCACGCCACCCACACCACAACCACCACCAACCCCCCCCCCACAACCAAGCTGAGGAAGAAAACAC
>JAQMCX010000003.1:16540163-16559655 GCA_029814765.1 Acanthurus leucopareius | reverse complement strand
CATTTCAGCATTTTAGACATCTCTTTCACTTTACAGCTTGCCTAACATCAGCAGGATTGATCCTCCTGACACAAGTATATGTCAGCTGGACTGGAATATGGGCTTTGCCAAGACACAATGTAAACCTTCCTCCTCCTCCTCCTCCTCCTCCTCCTCCTCCTCCTCCTCCTCCTCCTCCTCCTCATGCCACCTCCCTCCTGAGATGCTGAGACAGAATACAGCAAGTAGGAGGAAGGAACAAAAAAAAAAAGAGGGAAATAAAATACGATACATGTGCCTGTACTTTAAGTCCGTGTGTGTGTGCGTGTGTATGCATAATCCTCTTCAGGAAACTTCACCAGCTTGGACGCAGAGAGCTGCATGCCCCACTGGTATCTTCCTCTCTATCTGTTTCAGTCTTTCTCTCTCCTTCACTTCCTGCCTCTCTTCATTAGTCTCTGTCTCTTCACTCTGGCTCCAGCAAGGCACAGTCATCCAGGAGGACATTATTAGCTGTCAGCATTAACAAGCAGCGTAGCAGCAACAGCAGCAGCAGCAGAGTCGGTCTCATAACAATGCTCACAGAAAGCCTCTTCTCTGCCCCAGCGAGAGGAGCAGGCAGTCAGGACAGCCTGCTGCGTGCAGATGGTGCTTTGTCTCTGTTAGTTCCTGCAAAAGTGACACGCAGACACAAACGCGAGCACACATGTACATGCACACATAGTTGGAAGACGGTGCCACTATTCATTCCTAATCCTCTGAGGTTTGCATGAAAGTTAATGGCAGCTCTGGCTATGCCAAGCGAAGGAGGGGAGGTGAGTGGGAGAAGTACAACTCTTTTTTTTTTTTTTTTTTCCCTGCTGGCAAACACACACATACTTTTCCATGTTAGAAAGACAATGTATTACATCTCTTTTAGATCTTCAAACTGCACCCCTTTATCCACTCTCATCCTTCCTCTCCTCACTCTTCTCTATCTTTGGCATAATGTCCATGCATGCAGTTGAGAGCAATTAGAACTTCTTTGGACGAAAATGGCCAGTCATTAAGGAGGAGCAGGGACTCCAAGTGTGATGGTTTACGCCAGGTGGGAGGCAATTAGACAGCCAAGTGTTGTGAGCAAAATCCCATGATCATAAATACAGGGAACAGTAAACATCCTCCACTGTTCCCCCACTGCTGCTAAAGCACTTTCCTCCAATCATATAATGAGATAATAATCTAGAGAAATGCTCATTTATGCATCCACGACATACCATACCCACACTCAATAGACTGCAGGCTATAGTCGTTAAAATGATTGGCCTTGTTCACAGCAGACCTTTGGCACAGGTGTTGCTAATAACATTAACAACGACTCTGTTCTATTCATGTGTTCCTTTTCCTACTGGTACATGTCAAAATGTCATCCAGGAAAAAAAAAAAACTACTATATTCTCTTTATACACTGGAAAACAACACAACTTCTACTGTACATGTAGTTCTTCCATCCGATTAATGACATTATATAGCTGACAAACAGTGTTTCTTTTGTTCATCAAAAACATCTGGAACATTAACTGATTTCAAAATTTCAAACCTTTGCTCCTTAATTCTGTATTTTATTGTTGTACATATCTACATTTTGGTTGTCTTTTCATCAGCATAGGCTTTTGAAATAATAATTTGAAGAAAAAAACACTGGATAAATAATGAATACAGTTATTGTTTTTGTCTCTTAATGACATGTGAGTGTAAATGTGAAAGAAATGCTAGTTTATCTGAGGAGAAAAATCTTGAAAGATCAAAGATGTTGAAGAATTAGGATCAAAGCTTAAACATCATTTTCTGCGCAAACTGAAAGACTATATCAATCAGACAACCAGCCATTAAACACTTAATGTTTGCACATTCATGTACGCAGGAAAATTATGCAGCAGTGTACATACAAAATACACGTAAAAATAAAAATCTAATAAAAACAAAAGTGCAACCTATTCAGTTAATCACTTTGGATGTTATAACTAATATCTGACAACAATGCATGGATATGTTTCTGCAGTTTTTGTATGGTTGATCATCTCAATTAAAAACCCCAGACTATAATTTGCTTGCTTTCTGGTGGCTATGCCAGCTGAATTGGGAATGATTATTAAATACATTATTTTGGATTTGGCAAAGCTTGAAAACAAGCTTGTCGTATGCCAACGTGGCAGAAGCGAGCTACAGAGAAGCTGTGAGAGTTAAATGAAAACTGACTACGGCTGCACTAACAACTGACAGCTAACAACTGAGGATGTGTTTCTATTTCTCCATACTTTACATTTTATATCACCTGTGGACAAGAGTGCACGCACACAGACACACACAGACACACACACACACACACACACACACATAAACACAGAGGGATTCAGAGAGCACTGTATCTTTCAAGCACACTGTGCAAACAGGTCTTATCAGTGAAGAGAATCAGACACCTGCTGCTGTCTGGTGCAGTCCATATCCACTCTCCCAAAACTATCCTTCAAAACCACAAACAGAAACGACTGACTCACAAGTAATGGAGACACAACAGAGCCTGTTTTAACAAGCAAGAAACAGACGCCGAAAATCTTAAGGGTGCACCCATTACACTGTACACACAGTAGGTTTTAAAATGTATGTTCTTTGAGACAAAAATAGTACAAGTCAGCATGATGCAGTTCAACAGTTGCTCAAAGAATAATTGAAGTGTTTCCTCATTATTGCAATGCCTCTGAAGCACACACAGTTCTCAGTTTGTGAAGTTAACTGCTTCACAGCGTACTCTTTGTTTTCGACATCAAAGACCTAATGGGATCTTGAGTTTTAAGTTTTCTAAAGATCGGTGTTTCAGAAAACTTGTCAATATAATATTAAATATTATATCAGGAAACTAAGCCTTCAAATAAAAAGAGAGCAAAGTCTAAAAATTACTCATTAAAAGACACGTGGAGATGCATCATTGGCACAAACCCTAAATCATGCTCTGTGATTTTGCAAAGCAGAATGTCAGGCTGTGCCATCGGCCTCTTGCAGATGGCACAGTGTAATTTCACACCCATTACCTCCTCTCCACAATGTATAGCACAATCACATGACAGTAAAATCCTCTCAAACCAAGTCCTATGGGAACTTTTAGAGGCCGTTCATGGCCTGGCCATTATGGGAATTCTCAGAAGAGTTCACAAGAGCAATTTCAGCCGCGTCCAAATTGCCGTGTTAAATAGAGTATTAGGGCTCTGAGAATATGATTAACCAATTGTAATTACTTTGCTACTGTGACTTCAAAACAGGCAGTCAATGCATGATTAAGATTTTTTATGTTGCTTTAACTCTTCCTCTTTATAAAATAATCATGTCAATAAAAAAAGAAGGACATGGCAGCAATGCAAGATGGTAGTCTCACGAAATAAACATAACATGCATCCTCCGTCCAAAAGAAACTGCATGCCAAATGAGCAAGAGGTGAGGAGAGTGAGAGACAGCACCTGTGCTTTAAAAAACCATCATCTCTTCCTGCATCAGTGCACTTGCTCTCCAGCTTGCTTCCCCGCTACCCAGCGCGTTATAATTCGGCAGAAACACACAAATGAGTCTCTATACAAGCATGTTGTACAGCAGATCAGCCATGTACAACAGTACTCTGTACAAGCACAAATCATGTCCGTAATCATAGTACACAGACTCCACCGGCCACCAGGGAATATCTGTTGAGGCAAATGATACTCCTGATTTCCAATACAAACACATGCACACACACACACACACAAGCACTGATAGCTACCATCAAGCACAAGCCATGTGCATCATAAATATTAAAGTGTTGGTTTTGCATTTTTCTTGGCATTTTCCTCCACGGCGATAAATCAAAAGGCCTGATAGGAGCTGCCATGTACATTGTGATGCTGCCTGTGATGCGTTTGCCTTGGGAGGTCAGCTTTCATATCTAAACACATGCAGGCCACAAGACGTGAGGAGAAGTTCAACCCCTTGCAGAGCTGGAGGCAGTGGGCAAGGGAAAGCGAACAGGGTGGGTGTTTTGGTGGGACTGAAGGAGCTGGGAAAAGGAAATCCCAGTAACCATTGACAAACTAAGAAGTATTGTATTTGTTCTGCCATTAACAACTGATATATTTTTTTTAGGTGAAGGCACTCTACAAGTAGACCTCTTGTGATGACCAGGTTTTTTTTAGTAAATCTGGAGTTTTAAATGCAAAACATTTGTCTCCAGAAGGGTGCGGGCCACGGCCTACATATCATTCACAAAGGTCTTTTCTCTGCAGACAGGCTCCACTCTAAGTTCCCCTGCCTGTTGTGACAATGCCCAAGGGGAGGAGAGCAGATGTCCGTTGCCAGCAGCACATCTGCATAGAGCTTCAATCCCCACCCCTTCACTGGCCAGACAATGGAGCCGCCCTCCTCCTCCTCCTCCACTTGAAGCTTTCCTCCACTGGAGCCTCAAAATGCAGTTATAAAAAAAAAAAAAAAAAAAGAAAGGAGAAGAAGAAGAGGGAGAGTGGTGAGAGTTGCCTTTGGGAGAACCAATGCCCTCTCGGCCTGTCAAAACTGTGAAATGGAAAGATAATCCCCCTGTTTCAAAATGTGCAGGTGCTCATATGGACGCCTGATTGAGTCACTAATTAAACACTGATTAATTAGTAGGCCGCAGATGACAATTGAAGATCAAAGTGGATTTGTTTAGTTAATACACAAGCTAACAAGAAACGCTGCAACTGCACAAACACACACTTGCACCAAAACTTTTGATCCAACTCTTAAAGCACATGTCTATCTTTACCATTTTGAAAAGTATTTTTAAAAAGGAGCCTGTATATATTTACAGAAAATCACTCGTAATTGGATCATTAATATGTTCACCGTTGCTCTATGACTGCACAGCTCATTAGGAACTTAATAAACCCAATTCTCACATCACTATTAAGTGGAGTATCGGCTAATGTCTACTCCCACCCTCCTTGTCCCTCCTTGCTGATGGCGCAGGGACACATGGACAGCGACGCGAGTATAGCTTTCAAAACTATACCCCGGTGGAGCACACACTGAAATATTTTACACCACCTTTGCAATAATCTTAAATCCTACCTCGACTGGACGTTTACTGAGAGTTCAAACGACGGCTTTGGGGGCTCCAGAAATAGCATCGCATGCTACGCATTTCAAATTCGCTTGTTATCTCGGATTTAGATAATGATCCACCTTTAGATGACATAAAAACTTAATCCTGAACGCAACGGGACAATCTCCGGCGCTGAGAAACGGTGCCTGCTGTCGTTTTTTACGTGGGGAAGTAGCCTCGGCTCTCGGTGTGCCTGGTTATCCTGCTGTTTACTTATACGGTTCATAAACACTCCTATTCTTTTCCTCCTGCCAGAATTGAGAGGTGTGTATCAGTTTGCTTTTCCTTTTTTTCTCTCGCTTTTTGAGTGAGGCGGAGCCTTTGCCCACTTCTCCCTCACACACACACACACACACACACACACACGTACACACGCGCGAGCACACTTAGACACACAGATACGTGTACACGCGGGCCCGCGCGCACACACAGCAAAAGATGAGAGACACTTTTTGCAATTGATGGAGACGGGACAGTGGGAATGTTCGAGAAAGGCGATTTTCGATTGTTTTATTTGATTTGTTTTTTGGCTCAGTTTCTTTTTCTCCCCTCTCTTAAATAATTTCCTTTAAAAAAATTAAAAATAGTTAAAGATCTTAAGTCCATCTTAACGCAATTCGTATTTAGGCATGTTGACACTGAAGGTTATTAGTTCCTGTAATCGGCGCCTTAGCTTTCCATGTTATTTTATTTATTAATTAATTTTTTGAAACCTGCTTTTTGTAAATATTATAACTAACTTATAGTGTTTTACTTGACGGAGCAGTACCATTAAAACTTGTGGAAATTCCTATTCTATTTATCTACGACTTGCCAAGGTGTAAACATTTGAACTGCCCTCAAAAGAATCAACTTGGTTATGTGAACTAATGCTAATCAGTCACTTGAGCATAAGCTGTAATACCTTCCCAGTTTCATTTTTACACTGACATAACTGTATGATATATACATGTGTACACTGAGGAAACATGTTTTAATGTCACCAGTCAAGTAATTAAGAGCAAGAAAAAAATGTTGTTAGCTAGAATTAAGCTAAGTCAAGTTAAAAGGTGTAAATTAATCATTTGGTTTACATTATGAGCATAACATTTTGTATTTGATCTGTGCTGTGTTTTTTTGCAAAATGTTATTTAAAAGCTAAGCTTTTCTAACAAGCGATCATGTTTCATTTCAAGCTCTGTACTTTTTAATCAAAACTGGTTATTAGGAGGCTAACATTAGCTTGTCGGCTAGTTTCTTGGATACCCAAATGCAAGTATTTAATAACCGCTAACATTACCTAAAAACTAAGTAATATTGGTTTTTATGGTGCCATCCATTTTAACTTTATGATGTATAAATTAATAAGTATAAAGCCAAAATCATAACATCATGTCGCAGCAAGGCTCTGTTCCTTAAATCAGCGTCCACTACAGCACTTTGACTCAGTTTTTAAATATGCAGATGTCTGGTTCAACCAACTCCAGAGGGAATTTACATTCTACATGTGGAAGTTACACATCCTGAGTATTTTGCATTTAAAGTCTCAAACATTTAAATTTGACAATCTTTAGGGCCCTAGCTTTAACTATTAGGTAGGTAGTTAGGTCGGTAGGCTGATAGATAGATAGATAGATAGATAGATAGATAGATAGATAGATAGATAGATAGATAGATAGATAGACTGTTTACTCAGTTCATTCCTCCTTTTAATGCCACAGGTGCAAATAGCAGCAACTGCAGCTGTGCCTTGATGTCATGCTGGAAACATGCAATCTGCAGCATATTGCCCCTTTTTTAGCTCCAGTCTCAGCAGTAGAATGATTGCAGACCTTCCCTTCATTCACACAGAAGTGTCAGCCATATAACACCACACAGATGGCAGGGGGGCATCTTTGGATTTCCTGGTTACTTCAGTCTCTGCATACTTTTCCAACACTTTCAGGCAAAATCGTAGCCTTTGAATAGAGCTTTCCACAAAGACGAAGAAAATCACAGATAGAAATGCACAATAATTTGCATACCTTCTTTTCTGTATCTTGCCGTAGCTTCTGTACCATGTACCCTGTGTGTGTGTGGTCCCAGGCCTGGGGGCTCTTGGCCCTGATCTTTCCCTGTGGTCATTTTGTCTTCAGCACAATGTAACTACTGGGCATCAACCCAAACACTCCAAAGACCAACACCAGCCAACAGGGGACATCAACTGAAGCATATGTTTTGCAATTGCAGCAGAAGGAGGGATGAATGGCAGGAGGAGGAAGAGACAGAGGAAACTGGTTTAATTGCTGCTGTAAGGCTGTAATTCAAAATTTTATTAAATAAAGGCATGTCTTTTATTTAATAAAACAAGTGCACCTTAACTACCATCAAGCAATTATTTAAACATCTCCAGATTAATGAACAAGTCAATGATTAAGTGAATTATTTAAAGATGTAAAATTTATGGAGGTACGATGAAGTATTTGACATATATGTTAGTATTCTAAATGCATTAGCCGTATCTAATACGATTCCCCATTTGTTTTTGTTTTTTTATAGTTGCTGCAAAATCTGCTTTATTGTGACAGATTAAATCCTACAAAAGTATGTTTGCTGATAATAAGCTTATTCTCTGATGTGTTTACAGCAGTGGGCTTTAGTTCAATTAATAGAAGACCTTACTGTGCTTTATTTGTCTCTGCACATTTCAGATAGCAACATGATGTTCCCTATTTTTATTTTTGCTCCAGCCACAGCATAAGAATCTGGTTATTTTAAATCAATACGGTCCTGAAAATGATTAAATTGTTCAACACATTAGAATTTGTTAATATGATTTGCTTTTGTTTATACACTAGGTGTTGGGGGATGACAGTCATCACACATACACACACACACACACACACACACACCTTTAATCTGTTCACTGTACAGTGGGTATTTGAGAAGATCAGTTGTGTGCGACTGCATATTTCTGCAGAGAGACATTATTTCTTCCCTCAATTCCTCCTGGCAGAGATCTGAGTGTTTGACCTTTTTAAAATGCAAAGCGATTCTTCTACTCCAGAGAGTGAACGGGAGGCTCATGATTGTGCCACTAAATTTGAGGGACTTAATGCAGTAACTCACAGAGAGGGAGAGCTGTTCTGCACCTGCTGAAGTCGAGACTTGGTTACGGGGATACAATAACATCTCCAAGGGTTATGTTAATCTTTAAAGACGGGTTATTCTTATGCTGCTCCACTCTTTACATCATTTGAATGAATATTTCAATGCAACCTTGAATCAGTCTCTATGCTTAAATAACCTTATTGCAAAGCAGTTCTTTTACTTAGAATGAGTGCGTACTATGTCTGTTGATGTACATTCTTTCATGAAAATAAACAGTTTTTAAACTTTATTCATTCAGTCAACCAATCCCTCCATCATTTACATATCATTCACCAGTTGATATTAAAAATCTCGAATATACAACACTACGGACTATACTAACACTATGGATGATCCGGTTGCCTTTGTACTGAACCTCTTGTATTATTTTAGATCAGCGTTACACATTATTTTACATCTTTTCTCCTTCTTGAGAAAGGAAAGGGTTGCTTGTTTAACTTAAACATCACTACTAGACCACTTATGATTATCAGCAACTAAAAAGTGGAGATCATGTTAAATTGAGAATTTAACAACTTGTGACATGCACCAGGGTACATATGGGATATTGTAATGAGCAGCTCATAGGAGTGTAATTTACATTTGATAATGATGTCAGATTGCTAAGAGTGTGCCATTGTACTGTATGTACCTCCTCCACTAAGTGTGCATACAGTGCAGCAGCAGAATGTCTAACATTTCTTTTGAGAGATGGCTTAATATGATTCAAACAAAGCCACACAATACCACTCCGACCGCACTCACATCTAATTATATTCCACCACGCTAAGGCCTCTGACACATTCATAGCAGCCTTTAAAAGACATTCATTGGCTTATATTTATGCCTCCAACAGAATGCAAATGAGGCAGATTTACCCCTTTGACTGGAGAATAAGTGTGAAAACAGTTAATTAGACTTGTTGTGAGGTCTCTGGATGTTTTTCTGCTTCCTCCTACAGCAGGAAATAGAAAACTGTGAATATTTATGTGAAATGTTATAGGCAGTTTTCAAGGCTCAATACATAAACTGTTGGTGCAGTATGTAATAGAGCTAAAAGCAGGAAGTTACACAGTCACATCTGAGAACAACAGCAGTCCCCGTACCGCAAGAAAAGAAAATACACAGAGCAGGAGGCAGCATTTAAGCTAAATTGTATGAAGTGTCACTTCTTTTCTGTTGCACTTGTCTCCTCTAATTAGAGGACCATGTCTAATGTGACTAGCTGCACTTGTTGACACATTTTTTTATCGGGTTCCTGAAATAACAACCTCTTTTTGGTCATGTACGAGACGGTGTAAAGAAGCAGATTCTGTGGGGTGTGTGGTCTGGCTCCTGATCTGTAAATTGGAATAGATTTATCCATTTTACCTAATGAGATTAAAATGCTGTGATGCAGAGGTTATGAAGGAGAAGACTAGATGAAACTAAGAGGTGGAGCTTCTTAAGTAGTGATGAAATACTTGGTAATATTGTACAAATGTGGGAAGCCAAACTGAGCCTCTGTGTGAGCTAAGAAGTGTGTTTCTAAGCAGAGGATGGAGGTGTCCATACTTGTCGCCTCAAGGTTGCTTCTGCTTTGTTTCCCCTTATTTTGAATACATAATAAAACACAAGGGCAGGACTCCAAAAGGCTGATTCAGCTTGAGGAGCATGGCATTCAGCAAACATCTAATCTTTCATACTATGTAAATATATATCACATGAAAGAAACCAATCTTTTTTACTCTTATTTTGCACAATTTTGCTATTTAATCACGGCTATGCATACAAAATAGCACAGTATGGAATACAGTTTTCTTTCACATAAACTATGCATGATAAATTCATCCTTGTATAAACTATTTTCTTGTTCTCTCCCGGGTGGGATACTTGAACAAACTGCTGCTTGTAGGTCCTTGTTTACAACCAGCCTAATGTAATTACACTCACCACCTACACACAAATTAGCATGCAAACTGTGTCGGAGGTTTGAAAAATACAGGGTGGAATGTGATTTAGTGCAAGGATAGGTCTAATCTTCTGAGGCAGTGTTTCTGCAGTACTGCTCGATGCCCCGATACCAGGTCAGCGAACCTCACAGCAGCAATAAGAGAAGCAGGCCTGAGCAGGACTGCCGCTAACAAAGTACTCCATTTAAACTCACATGTACAGTGCAAAACACACAAATACACACCGATTTTGTAGCTGAGCCATGGCATGGAAGCTCTTATCTCCGCTGAACAAACTCCTCCAGTGATGGGAATGTTCTCAGGATGTTATCTTGTCCTCTGTGGAAATGAGATAGCCAGCCACCTTTATCAACACCCTCAAGACTCTGGAGGGCCCCTGACCATTACTGGAACAAGGACCACTAGGCTGCCAGGGGACACTAACCAACCGGCTGCCTAAAAAGAAGGGACTGCCAGGGAATTTTAAATGCTGCATGCTGAGTGACTGACAGGAGATTAGAGGGAGACTTGTAGTTAGGTAGTTTGACACAGGCGAGGGAGTCAACTTTTGAAGGCCGTTTGGATGTTGAAGTTGCAATTTGGACAGGATGGTGAAAGCTTGAACAAGATGGAATGATAAACATAAAGAAAAGTGATACTGTGAGCCTTGAACCATGTTAAAAATGATATAAAAGAGAGGGAAAAAATAGATAAAATTGTGGGACCAGACATTATTTATAATTGGCAAAAGAGTAAACAGAAATAATGCTGTTATAATTTAGGTTTAGTATCTCAATGAAACTCAATTTTCAAGTCTCATTTTATAACGAATACGATGCAAGATGCACAGCTTTATGATGTCAGAACAGATGCCAAAACTGACGCGAGAAAAAAAAAAGTATATTTTGTTAGACAAAAACTGATTTTACTGTTCATACAACAAAATATGTCAAACAGTACAGCAGCCTTTCTTTGAAAAGAACACACACGCACACACACACTCATGTACTTATGTATCGGGGAAAACACAAATCTTCCTTCTGTTGCTGTCATTTTGACTGTCTGGCAAATCCACCTCTTGTTTTCAAAGCATTTTTTTTCCCTCTAACAGGTGCAAAACCTCTCAACTCAACACATCAAAGAGACACATGCACCTGCGAATAAATCACAGCGAATGGTAAGAATCCAGACTAGGGCCTCCTAACACCAAAGAGGTAGGATTCAAAGTACCTGATTTAATATTCATGAAGTGCAAGGCTTTGGTGGTTGAATGCTTGTTTACTGAGATGTGTCTTTTGTCCTTGGGAGAAGGTTTGATATACCACCAAGTAACTGTATTTACATACACTTGCGGTCTGGCCTCTGCATGATATAACACACTATCTTACTTTACTCAAAGCCACATAAAGAGTAATGACTAACACACTGCTCTCCTAAGAGTTCTCGTTCCCCTGATAAGTATTTTAAGCCTAACTGAGGTTCTGACAGAGCTAATGAGAGTCTCTCATTATAAAGTTTTGGTGGCTTCTGTGTGGAGGAGTTGTTCAAGTTGTGGCAAGTCCAAAGGAAAGTGTAGTCTGCAAACTGCACCCACAGGGACAGAGGTGGCAGACAATCAGTCAAGACCAGACAGGACCAACCGTCAAACACAACCCAGGTGTTTTCCTTTAATAAACACTTCTTTCCCTCTCATCAACACGACTTCATCTCTTTAAAGTGTGTCTCAGATTAATTTAGTTATGACACGGCAACCAAATAAATGTTAGTAGATGGAATACGCTTATTTTTTTTCAGTGAAATGGTTAAGTTAGGGTTAAAATAGAGCTGGTAACACTTTTTTTTTATCCCCCCCCCATCTGCTCACCTGTTGTTTTTCTGTTTTTATCAAAAGTATGGTCATTATAAACCCCCTCGCCCTGCTGCTTGGTGTCATTTGTGCACCTGCAGGCAACAATGTGTGAGACAATCTCAAAGTGCAATCACAAAGGGGCGGCAGACCCAGATGTCTCGCAGCTCTCTGGTCTCTCGCTATATAAAAAAAAAACTGTGAGATGTGTGTCATCTTTTAAAAGTGAGGCAAACTCCTACAAGGTCGGCACTGCATGTGGCTCAGCTAATTACTACGGCTGAAAGAAAGCTTTGCGAGAAAGACCCATCTCCCCGGTGGGTACTTAAAGAAAGAAAGCAGCTGGTCAGAATGTACTCTGGAGAAAACATCAGCTATTGGAGAGAGTGGTTGGGGATACTCTTCTCTTAAGTGCTTTTCTCAGAGCAGTGTTCTCTGTTATTTGCTCCCACGCTTTTTCTCTCTTGTATGGGTGGCACACACACACACACACACACACACACATACGCGCACACACAAAAACGCACGCACGCACGCACGCACGCACGCACGCACGCACGCACACACACACAAACACACACAAACACACACATACCCATCCCTTTTATCCCCGGGGTGAAACAAACCCAGGCATTATGACTCAAATCGAGCTTAATTTATTTCACATGCTCTAATTTAAGTCCTCATGTTGATATGCAATAAATAAAAATATCTGGATTCTCTTACTAAATGTTCACCCCACTTTCTTTCCTTGCTCATCACACATGGGTTTTGGTTATCACAGTTCTCACACAACTTGGCTGTTTGAACACTTCAGTGGATCAGGCCAACGATGACTAATGCAGACCTGCTGCCCTCTGCTGGCAAAACTGTGAACTACCAACAGTCCTTTGGAGGCTCCTACAGTGGCTCATGATAAAGAGTAAACAGTTACAATTTTATTGCTTATACAGTTTTTTCTCACCCAAGAAAAGTAGGTGAACCCTTTAAACAATCTATTTTAAGACACCAGAAAGGGAATGTGTTAATACATCTTAAAGAGCACCGCTAAATATGTGAAAAAAGATGTTAAGTCTGATATATTGCCTCATGTGACAAAGGCAAGAAGAGGCACTAGCAGTTGGGTCTTAAAACTACCTGTGAGTCTGTCTACATCATAAAATGTTAATGGAAAGTCAATGGAGTGCCACTTTAAATATGTTAATTACATACCTGAAGAAATAATTTGTTTGCACACAAGTTAATCTAGAAACATTTAAATACAACTTAATAATGTCTCAAGTATAAGTGTGTAATTATATATGATTACATGCCCTACTTATGTTGTTAGTACATTTAGTGATTTGTTATAAGTCCACTTGTCAGTCTAATTCAGGTTGATGAGGATTAAAATCTTGTCCGTAAGGAGTAAAAACCTAAAAATACTTTCTAAAAAGAGCAAAAATAAAATAAAATAAAATGGAAAAAAACCCTTAATGATGTTCTAACTTAGTATTTTATGTGAGTCGGACCCTCCAGAAAGTTCACCTGAGGGCCTTCTAGGCTATGCCCAGTCAATAATGCCATAGTGTTCTTTAAATGCAGCAGTGTCTTAAGGCTTAGATGATGCTGAGTGGTTCGTGGCTGCCAGCACATGCAGAGGCTCCGGGTGGACAGAGTCGTCTCGTCCAAACCACATGAATCGTTCCCCTGCCCGTGCCAGAGCTGCCTCTGCAGACTTCTGCTGGTGATTACGGGGGAACCGTCTGGTGCTGGCTGTTGAACCGTTAACGGCCTGCTTCACCTTAAAGTCAGTCTGGTATATTGTGTTGCTTCTAGGCTCTTGAGCGCTGTTGGCATCGTCATCATGGCACAGGCAGAAGTGAGAGTTTTGCTGGCTGTGATCGTAAAGACACTTCCTGCGTCCCACACCCTGGTGTAAACCACCGTGATACAGAAAAGATGTGGTTTCCTTTCAAGAAGTCATGTGGCGATGATATGAACATTTTCACAGTACCCTAAATTTCTCTGCATACTCACTTGAGTGAAGACGGAGATGTTGTCTCTAAAGCTGCGCTTGTTGTCATGGTCTGAGAACGGATACTCTCTGGATGTCTGCAAAGCCATTAAAAAAGAAAGGAGATAAAATGAGAGGGCTGTTTCTTTCTTTGCAGAAGAGCTTGAACAAAAAGTGCAACAAACTCTTGGACCATAACCATATTCTAAAAAAAAAAAAAAACATGACAAACACAATTTTATCAAAAGGTCATACACACCTGCTGAGGTTTTTTTTTAGTGTAGCGCTTGAAGTTTAAATCCTGAGGCAGTGATGATTTAACCTGACTCAGCATGATCCCAGTGCTTGTAGAGGTCTCACGATTCCTTGTTTCATTTCCTGGTGAAACTGGATGAGCAAACTGAGAGAATGAATGAAAGAAAAGTTAATTTCATAGTCGGGCTTGAAGGTTAGGATTTGTGATGATTTGATTATAAGATGAAACAAATTTCTTACCCATTTGCCATCGTTGCTCATTGAAGAATATCGCTTTCCACCCTTTACCATTTTAGTACAGTTTGAGTTGTTGTGTCCACTGAGTAGTTTTACAAATACACCATCCACACACTCTCACATACACACTCACACAGACACATGCACGCTGGGTATACAAATGGTGGTGACTATGGAAACATGCCGTAAACAAACAACCTGAAACGTGATCTCAGTTTGCCATGGAGACGTGGAACTGGAATTCCGGCAGTAAAAAGAAATGTTTGTGATTCATGTAGTACTATTAAAATAAAACATCACAACCCGTTATATACTTACAACTTAGATCAAATTTACAGCACAGATGCCATTAAACTGATTTTCTCCTTCAGTGTGGTCAAGTGTTTGAAAATTACAGTCAGGAAAAGCTTCTCTTATGGATGACAAGTGACAGAGAGTTAATTATCATAGAAATGACAAAAAAAAAGTTTTTTTTTTGTTTTGATAAGAAATGTTAATTATTGTAAAGGTCATTCAAAATGTGTTAATATATAAGCCTTAGAAGGTCCAAGGTTTTAATTTCTTTTTAGTACACTTTTTGATTTAGGGAGAAAAAAAAACATGTCACATAATTTTTTTTATTATTTTACAAATAAACAAGAGTTGGACAAAGCAAATAGTTAACACTGAGCTACTACTGACTGACTGCTACTACTGACATTCAAATGATGAAAAGTAGACTAACAAAGTGTTTCACCTCAAAAAATACAAATGGATGGATTTTAAAAATTCCTTAATGAGAGGAGTCAATCAGGCCAAAGTCCAGATGTGTTAAGTTAACTCAAATATTATTGACATTTTTTGAAAAAAAAAAAAAAAAAGTTAGGCAATCTAACAAAGTCTAAACTAAACAATATATTTAGAAACACAGGTGGAACTTTAAATCAATTTTAGGCCAATAAAAAAGCACATACAGATTAGAAGAAATGTGTCATAACACTGCTCGCTGTAAAGGGTCAGTCCTTGGTATTTAACCCAGAAACATGTATAGGCAATTATCTTTTCAACTAAAAGCACTAAGAAAGTGGACGGGGGACGATATTAGACTCTTGCCACGGCTGAGACATGGTTATGGTCTGAGTGTTCGTGGTCCAACTCTGCTGGATTATTGATTCCTAAGGACAAGATAAAAAGAAGGTCAGATTACATGTTTAAACTGCATTTAACCCATAGCTGAAGAGGTCACCATCCTTCCCTTTATACAATATTTATCTGCGGGTCCTGACAAGGGCAGCAGCCAGGGTTTTAGAAATACAAAGGTCACTGGTCCAATTTTATTTCTAAAGATGAAAGTTCACCTCTGAGTGCAGCCTTATTCAAACTGCCAGTAATAAAATTCTGTCTTTTATAGAGCTAGGTGTCAACCATCAATACTTTCTTTTTTTAAATGCTGACCAAAGTGTGTCTGTAGCAGCAGGTGTCAAAATCGGTCTTTAATGCTTCCTCGGTTTCTTGGGTTTATTTGCTCATCCTTCTATCTTTGTTTAGTTCCTGTTTTAAAAGGCAAACTAGTGTAACTATTGGATATATTATTTTGTTTATTAAATGTTGTATTTTGTAAAAAGAAAAGAAAAAAAGTCCAGACATGTTCCTCAAAGTGAGCTATCTTGCAGAAAGTATATTAAGTCTAAACAAAAATCAGGCTGTAGATGAATTTTTTTAATCGTAGACACCCTTTCCCAAGAATGTTAACCCTCAAAATGATATGTAATTTCCAATTAGGATGACGCACACAATGGCCGCCTCCTAAAGTAACATGCATCTAAGGTCACTTCCAATGCAAACATCACTATAGAGGGAAGATACTTTGATCTTGCTATAGATTCCTCTGAGTCTACAGATCTACAGAAACCTTTACGTCATCATCAGGCCCTTCAGTTTGGTTTAATGACACTTTATGAGGCACTCGATGGCTTTAAACTGACTTCTGTTATTGTTCTCTTTAAGCCTGCTGAGCTGCTTGATAAAGGCAAGATGGGAATTAATCAGTATCATTAAAACTGCTTCTTGATCACATTAACAGCTCAACATTCAGAAGCCCTTTTTGTCTTCACCTCATCAGCTGGACTTGATGAGGGCTCTTGGTGTCTACTAAGGTATGTGTGCAGCACAGAAATGAAGGAATGGTATTAAATTGAGAGGCAGCCATTTTTTTGTGCTTCTATCTTATCATGCACTAATATTTTGTGATTTATTATATCTTACTCGGAGTGACGGATGGAGACGTTTCTGTTGTACCGCTCCAAGATCTTGTCACTATGGGAACATACTCTTTTTTCATATTCCTCTGGAGGTGCTTCTTCAGCTGCTTGGCCAAACGTTTCCACCTAATAAACAGCAATAATCACAGCCAACTTAAAATCTCCAAAACTGCAATTATGTTATCACTCAAAATTCTAATTTTTGAGAACCCAACATGAATCACTACTCCTACCTTTCCTGTGTCTCGTTGTACCTATTCAGTCTGTCTGCCTCCTCCATCTTCTCTTCCATCCATCGTTGCAGGAGTTTGTCTTTCTCCCTACGGGCCTGTGCCAGCGCTTCCTCGAGTTCTTTCTGCTCTGCACGCAGCGTTGCCAAATCTTTGGATTGACACTCTATAATAAACTCATATTCTGACAGGGTCGCCTTCAGGGTGTTGCTCCCTTTAGCCAGAGTAAGTGCCTCTTGACGGTACTGGGATACACTAAAAAAGCCAAGTTATGAGGTTAGCCAGATCTTTGTTCACTTTGTGGTATTATTTGAAACCTTTAGATGTTGGATTTTAGGTCAGAAGTTGACTTAAACTGGATTAATGTTTCAATATCAAGATATTATGGTAGGCCCACAGTGTAGGAGACGCAAAAAGTGCAGGAGCAGAATTGTGACTCTAGTAATTGTCACATATTGTGTCATTTGTTCATTAAATGCCCAAAGTAGCTAAATTAACGTACTTTATTAACTTTGTGACATGCACAATAACTAAGAGAAGATTTTCTTTAAAAAAATTACAAATAAATGCACAGTAAATTAAGTATTACTTCAGTTTGCTCCATGGTGACTTTCATAGGTGGATGCATAAGGGACAGTTTAAGAATCATTGGTTTGGGCAGGCAATCAAAAATTTAAGATTTAATTGCAGTAAGTCTCTAATGCTTTGTTAATTATTTTCTTTGGACCCACTCTTTTACTTAAGTGAAAGACACAATAAGCCCGTAGTCCTTCTGATATCTCAAGACAGTATATTTGTGGCAAACATAAGAAAATAATACATAAAATCCATCCATCCATCCAGCTGCGTCCTGTTTGAGCTGCCAATAAATCCCCTGTAATTTTCATTCAGGGCCAAAATGTGTCCCAACAGCTGATATGCCTAGCACTCAATGTTCAGCTTTTCTGACAGGATTAAATAAGTTTTGGCTGTATTTGTTCATTGAATTACCGTGACTGCCAGTACTGCAGTTCAGCCTCTTTCAGGTACAAGGCAGCCGTCAGGTCAGAGACAGTCTGAGACAGCTGGAGACAAAGAGCATTGATTGAATAGCAGATAAAAGGAGGTTTTCATTGATTCAAAGGTCACTGCCTACACACCCCAATTAAAGAAAATAGTGTCATATCTTTCCCTGCTAAAATACTAATGTTGCAAAGTTAAAGGCACTAAAGCTATCCATAAATGTATTTTATGATGACCATGGTTTATTGTGCAAACTACCTCTGCATATACAGTAAAATGAACTCCATCAGAAGCTAGTTCAGTAGTGTTTATTATTAAAATTCATCTCACGTGGCTCACCTTTTCTGCCAGGTGTTCACTCTCTCTCAGTTGGAGTTGAAGGAGTGTGGTGTTTTTTCCAATTTCAACTCCACATGGTTCTAACCTGAAAATTGAAAACAGTGCGCCGATTTAGAAAAAAAGAGGCAAGTTTTAAGCATCCAGATCAACAGAGAGCCCAAGATTTCATGTTTCTGACCCCTCAGACTGAACTTCATCCATAATTTGTTTGCAGATTTCAAAACGTTCTTCCAGCTGAGACACTGCATAAGAAAAAAAACAAACAAACTTTAAAAGCCTTTAAAGTAAGACAAATTGGAGCATCATCATTTCAAATGCTGAGATAGGAAAATATTTTTCTTACAGTTTGTGAAAACACCAAGGAATGGGAGTTTCTCTGTGAGGTCTCTCTGTTGCAGCCGAGCGCGCACGTGATTCTTCCAGCTTTCCATTGTAATGAACACTATTTGTTTAAAATAAGTGTACTTAACCGACAGATTTGACACGTTTTTTGCACCCACTTTATTTATTTCGTAACCGAAGAGGAATTAATTTCTAAAGCGTTGCCATGAGCTCAGAAATGAGTCGCATAACCTTACAGCCAAGTTGCACAGCTCCGCCCTATTCAGTCAGTCAACTGCATGACATTCCCCTGCTGGGTATATCGCGACCATGAGCCGGTCTCGTGCTCACAGAATTACATGCTGCTTTATCTTTAGAATTTCATACTTTATCACCTTAAGAGAAAAATCTTTTATAGTTTTGTCCAACTACGTTGATGTAAACGCTGTAGTGAGGTTTGTAACGTAATATATCCTAATAACTTATACTTGTATGATTTTTATGTCTAAGTACACACAATTACGAGGAAAAAACAGAAATTTATCACAGAGAACACTTTGCTACTTAATATGAATATGTGTTCAAAATTTTATCCTTTATAAAATGCGCATATATTTCTTAAGAGAAAGTAATGTAATAATTAAAAAAAACTATTGATGCAAAGTTTTCTATACTTTAGTTTTATTACACTCACACATAGCAATTTCAGCCTAAGTAAAGATTCCAATAACATAACATAACATAACATAACATAACATAACATAACATGACATAACATGACATAACATGACATAATATAATATAACATAATATAATATAATATAATATAATATAATATAATATAATATAATATAATATAATATAATAT
>JAQMCX010000003.1:16516887-16540063 GCA_029814765.1 Acanthurus leucopareius | reverse complement strand
TGGTTGGGGAGACACTTACAACATGGGTTGTCCATTCTACAAAGAGAACTATAGGTGAGAAATTCAATTTCTCAGTACGTTTGTCGATGTTTAGCGAGGTAGTTGTAGTTTCTCTCTCTGATTAGCTGTTGTCATCCTCAGCGATAATGAGTGGTGTAATCATCCCAATAAATATCAAACATGTCTGAAAATTATCAGGGCGGCTACGATTGTCGGGAGGGTCGATCATGGGGCTTAAGATTGATCTGTCACCCGCTCACACTAGAAGATAATCTGGGCCGAACATCGGGCCGACCTTGGTCTCTGACCTGATTTCTCCGCAGATTGTCAGATTGTCAGGAGGGCCGAATCGGGGTCAAATCGGCCCGAGAATCCTGCAGTGTGAGCCGGGCTTAAGAGCAATAACCTGCTGAACACGCTGCTGAACTGAGGAATTCTTCAAATAAGACCCGCTTTATGTTTTTTTTAGAGGACAACCTGAAACGTGACTACAAACAGCCTGAATGTCACACAGGATGTTTGGTTAGTCTGGTTAGTCTGGTTGGTTTGGTTAGTCTGGTTAGTCTGGTTAGTCTGGTTAGTTTGTTCGTACCCATGGAGACGATGGCCTGCTGCAGCTCATGGGCCTCCATCGTTCCACTGCGGTCCCGATCGTAGGATGCGAAGGTGGTCTTCCAGCCGTTCAGGGTCTGCCACAGCTCCTTGAACTCATTAAAGCCCATGGTGCCGGAATAGTCCCTCTGAGACGAGTCAGTCAAGGAAACATCACTTTGATTCTGAGTTTTTACACTCTGTCAGTGCTGATGCCAGTCAGTTTTATTTATTTTATCATATTTTTTTTTTGCTAGAACAAACGTTTCTTTGCTCACTGAAAATCCTCATTAACAGACAAAAGGCTGCTCAGGACAAAACTGTGATGAGACACTGTAGAATTAATTTTGTTTTTTTATAGTGTTGACGATTCACTGAACTTCAGAGTAAAATATTTGTGCAGATGTCTTTCAAAATGTGACTAATTTACTGTTTAGCACATAAAGGAAATGATTTAACGCACCCCAAAATATAAATAAAGAGTCAAGTCAGTTAAATCTTATGAGGAAAAGTTTCTTCATTTAAGGTGATGATTCTGGAGATTTAAATAATCAGCACAGTGACGCCTCGTTCATAAATACACACATCACTCTCAGTGGGGAGGCAAAGTTAGTTACATTTATTGTATTAGGAATTAAATTTGTATACTATTATTTACATCCTCGACCTTTGAACTAATCTGATTGGCTGACAGGTCAAGGATACATCCAGCATATTGATCATCAGCTTGCAGGTCTCCAGGCTGAAGGCTGTGAAAGACAAATGAAGAAAATTCAGTTTTTTATGTTAATTCCTAATTGAAAGCACAACGTGACGCCATGTTTAATGTATAAATCTAAAATGTTTTGTGCTGGAGGTTTTTCTTCAGATTAAACTTCTGCTGATTTGATGGTCCACATGCTGTTTTTTTATTCATATTGCAGGAGGTATTATCTCAAACTTAAAGGACATAAATTTATATTTGACTGTTAACTGAACAGACAAAAAGTGAATTAAGTGGCTTCATGCAGCGTCTGATGCTTTTAATGCATGTTGGGCTCCTTTATACAACATGTGCAGTGGATGAAAATGTGTTTCTGCTTACAGTACGTTTGTGTTTTAGTGGATGTTTAATAAAAACCATTCTGGTGTTCTTACGTTTGTACGAGCCAGAGATGCCGGACTGTGTGAGACAGGCCTGCAGCTCGTCTGCTGAAATCTGTCCGTCCTGTCAGAGTTTATGAGAGCAGAAGGAAGAGATGTACAACAGAAGATCTGAGAAATGCACCCAAATATTGAACAGCATTGCAGCTGATCAATGCGTCAGTGTATTCAAGCTTAATGGTTATGAGGTGAAACATTGCATGAATGATGCCTGAGGTGTGTTACCTGTCCAGCTACAGCAGCAAAATATCCATAGAGAGGATCCTGCTGCTGCGAGAGAGAGAGAGAGGAAAAGTCTTCAATGATCAGCTTTCTTTTATCAATCAATCAATCATTTCAGTTTTAAAGATGGCACACTCAGATGAGGCGTTTAGGTTACAAACCTCCAACTACAGTTCATTCTGGCCAATCAGATTGTCACATCAAATCAGATGAACAAATTCATTTTTAAAAAGTTATTAAAATGTAATCAAAACATAAACACAGGACATGAAATCAGTGCAAACTTCAGGATTTATGCAAAGAAAACAGGTTTTTTTGGTGGAATTTAAAGCCAAACAGCTGGTTGTTCCAAACCAGCACGACCACTTCACTGTTCAGTAAACGGAGGAAAAACTTCTTTAACACTCACGTTGCCCCAGTGAAAGTAAAAGAATTTAAAAAATTAGGCCATGGTCGGGAAGTTTTCTCACCTGTTTGTAATTAGGTTTCAAAATCTTTTCTGTGACTGTAACTTACTGGAAGTCAGAGCAAAGTGTGTGAGAGAGTTCGGTTTGTTGTTCACGCAACATTTCAGTCAGTTTTTTTCTCAAATCAACCTTTTCAAACCCCACACATTCACTCATGAATAATCAGTTTCAGCTGCCTGCATTCTTACGTCCACCAACACTGAGTCACTGTGTGTTTGTATTGACTAAACTGAAACGCTGTGAATTACTGATCTGATCATCTGTGTGTGTGTGTGTGTGTGCTTGTGTTTTTGTCTATTAGAGCTGGACAGTAATAATAATAAAAAAAACTCTATTTGTGCAAAACTTTTCTGAAAAAGATTGTAAAGTGCTTTGTTAAAAAAATATATTTAAAAAAAAGGAAAATTATGATGAATTAGACAAAAATACAAAATAAGAAACATAAAAAAAAATTTAAATCAAGAGGGGAAAGACGAAATCCTGCAACAGATTTAGTTTTTTTGATTTGGATTTATAAAGTTCCACAATTTGGGAGCACAAAGGAGGTCAATAACAACAATATTAACACTTTATTACATAATTTTGAGTCTGTTTTTGCTTGAGTAAAAGTTTTGAATGCTTCCTTCACTGTCTGTTCTGCTGTGAACAGTTTGAACACCTTGAAAATATCAACATTAACTTTACATGCTTTTAAAATTGAAACCTGATAGCTTTAAGTTCTCTGAAGTTATCCATATTTTTAACACATTAAACTAACTGCACGGATAAAACTCACAGCCTTTTTCATTTTTTGGTGTTAATTGTTTTTTTTGTTTTTGTTTTTTTTGTGTAAACCCGGTGAACTTCCGCACCGTCCGGACCGGATGCTCGTCCCGGGACAGCAGCGGATGGACGTCCCGCTAACACCACGGAGCTTAAAACCGGTGTTTCATCGAATTATAACGTTTACTCACCGCTCCTGGAAATCCACCGGGGGCACCTCCGTATCCTGGATAGGCCATTTTTTAATCTTTAATCTGCAGTTGAAGCCACAAAACAGGGGATTGTGGTCGGCTCGGGGTCGTCCCAAACTTCGGAGGGTGTGTCTACCGATGAGCACAAGTGCCAAAAGACAGCGAAGTCTTCAGGTTATAAAGTGCTGTAATTAGCCCAAAGCACCGAGGCGGGTCTAAGTGTAAAAATAACCCGAAATTAAGCCACAGGACGAAGGAAGAGAACATTCAGAAAATGTGTAACCTTTGAGATGGTTGTTGGTTGTTACACGCCCTTCTTCCGGTGTCAAAACACTGAGCCAACCCCGCTGCATTCTCATTGGCGGCGAGTGATCACATGACCCGCAGTCGACCAATTGATTGGCCACAGCAGATCTGAGGGGTTTTAATGTAACTCAATATGATAACGTTTAACCTAAACGTACGGACACAACGTACGCAGTGTTACCAGTTTATTAGAAACAGGAAGTTTGATCATATTGCACAAAATGCAACTGATAAAAGCTTTACGGGGAACAAAATAAGACAATTACAAATAATCAAAAGCAAGTAAAAAGGTACTTAATGATAGAAACCAAGTCAATTAAAAGACGATACAAATCAAAGCAGGAAAATCAATAGATACGCATTCAAACACTGACTTCTCAATCAGGTAACTCCACTGAATTTAAGGCATAATGTCAACGTTTAAATTTTGTATTTTGACAGAAAAGCTCTTTTAATTCCTATCAAGACTTTACTTAATGTACTTTATTTATTTCTACACATTAACAAATCTAAACATTAAGAATTTACAAAATAAAATAAGAAAGAACGAGAAGGAGAATTGCCCAAAAGTGACATTCTCCATGTAATGGATTACATACACAGAGCATTTTCCTGGAGTTTGGGTGAAACACCAGTAACAACTGACTGTCATAACTTCCAGGAGAAAAGGGCAAAGGATTTGTTTTTATGGCGCTTAGTCTATTACATAACCACAGAGATATACATTAGGCCCATCCTGTTTACTCAAGAGGCAGCGCAGGATTTTATTGTTATCAGCTGATCGGCTCCACCTACCAGTGCTCAACCTAAACAGTTGCATTTTGATTAATTTCCTCTTTCTGACAGCTGACAGTTTAAGCGGACATCCGATACTCAGAGATCTTGGATGTTGGGGGGTGTAAATGTAAAAGCTGCTTTGCCTTTGCATGATTTCTGTCCTGGAAGAACTGAAGTAAACCTGTGTCACATCACCTAAAGGGCCTGGATATTTACTAATGAACAAATAGGTTACAGATCTGTTTATGCTGGAGATCATTCGGTGCTAGACTGACAACTTAAAGGGTTTTAAAATCTATCCTTTGACATACAGGAAGCCAGAACTTGTGTAATGTGCTCCACTTTCTGTTTTTCTGAAAGTAAAACAGTTTAAAATATAATAATTAGGTCGAGTTTTTGCTGGGGAAAGTCCAGCTTGCAGTGCGGTCGATCTGAATGGCACGATAAAGACAGGTGTGTCTGTGATTTGAAACTGTATATTCACAGATTTCTTATATGAGACTCGTGAAATGGAGAGCTTCTCTTTTTGGCACCGTTTCTTCCTGTTCCAACAATCGCTTCAGTGTTACAGTGTGTGTTTTCCTGCCTAACAGACAGCAACTGATGTCTGTTCAGGGTGTGAAAATCAGCCTGCAGAGACTTCTGCTTCATCAGCTTTACTGTTGTTCATGTTTTCATAAAACTGTTACACAAGTTTATAATTGATTTTAACAATAGACTTATCACTGCAGCACTAATTTGAAAGGGGTGTAAAGAACTGATTGCTCTCATTAAATGCTGAAAGCTTCAATAATATGCAAACCACCTATGAGTGAAATGAAGCCTCACTCTCTTAAGATAATGATAATGTAAGTTTGACATAAATAAAAGTAAATATTTTGAAACAATTAGAATTCAGTGGCAGTATTAAGAGTGAGTGAGCACATCACATTTATTAAACTTAAACACTCCAGCTTCAGTTTGGGAAATCTGTTTTTTAATGTAGTAAAAGTTCTGATTCATGCAAAACACAGGAATGATCCTTTAACAGAATGCAACACATCACGAGCTGCCCAATCAGCTTTCAGTCCTGCTGCGTCCACCTCCGGTCCAGAGAAAACCCGTCAGAAGCTCCGTGTTTGGTTTCAGATCCGAAGGGCAGAGGAGGACGGGGACACCACACACACACACACACACACACATACACTCACCGAGGACCCTGAAGATCGAGCTCAGGTTGGGATGTACCGGCTGAATCCTGACTGCTGGGTTTGGTCACCCAGACCTCCTCCATGTCTCCTTTCTCATCATTCAGGGAGCCCAGCTTCATCCGTGCTGAACCACCAAGAGGAGGAGGAGGAGGAGGAGGAGGCAGGAGAGCATCCTGCTGTTTGCTGCTACATTACAGGTGGGTTTAAAAAAGATTAAATCTTACTGTTTTGCAGGTAGAACTAAATTGTTGCAGCAGGACTTTAAAAAAAACAGAAAATCAGGCATCGCAACACTCACTCAGCATTAGGCTTTACTGTATGTCTGACATGAGATACAATAGAAGTTTATTTATCCAGAGGGAATATTTTGTGCCTAAAATGCAGAATATTCACAGTTAAATTACTTCATTACACAGAGACACAGGATAAAGTAGTATATAATTGTATTAAACTTTAGAGACAAGTGCATCTGTATTATTTTGTTGGAGAATATAAGGACAGAAATGTACAGAATAAACCAAGAAGGAGAAAAGAAAACTGTTTTTAAACAGAATTTAAAGGGACTGCAAATACAACATGAACTGACAAACTGTGTAAATGAGGTTTGAAACTGTGTCTTGAGTTTGAATCACACCATAATCGTGCATCCCTCTGATACCTGAGCGTGGGCAGATCCCAGGACTGTCTGACTATCAGTGGCCTCTCAGCACTTTGCACCTTGTAAAAGAAGTGCAAAGTACAAAAGACTTGAACATCTCAGCCCATTGTGACTGTTCGAGATGTTCTTCTTATCTCCTTTACCTTCATGTGCCAGACTCACACCTTTCATCTCAAAGAGATCTTGATTTCAGCGAGACGACCTGAGGCTATAAAAATGGGCTTTGTGACCTCATCGACTCATCACAGCAAACATCAAAACACTCTGCTTTTAATTTGGCTTTAAATTCATCTGAGAGTGTGTTTGTGTTTGTAAAACAGAAACCTCACACTCCCTGCTACATGAGCATCCGCATTGTGTGTGTGTGTGTGTGTGTGTGTGTGTGGGTGTGTGTGCGTATCATGCCAGTATATGACTGGTGACTTCATCCTTGTCCAATCCCAGCGGGTCTCCGTAGCAGAAGCAGGAAACAGACGGTCACACATATGATTCAGCCACATCGTGCAGCTCTGAGCCAAACCCCTGAATCAACCAGCCATGTGTGTTTAGATGGTTGTTTGTCTTTAAAGTGTCATTATATGGAGAATCATGATGCTTTTTGCAAAACGAAAAATCAGATCAGCACCTTGTAGCTCTCTACCATCAGTGTGTGTGTGTGTGTGTGTGTGTGTGAGGGAGGGCAGGTGATAATATATTTTAAATAAAAGGGCCACACATTTCCAATCAGTGTTTTCAAAACAAAATAAGTTTTATAAAATTGGTCTTTAATAAAAATACAGAAGTCATTCCAAAGGAAACATCCTACAAAAGGGAAGCACCAAAACACAACAGGAGTCTCAAGGGAACTACGACGAAATGTGAAATTAATATTAAAATCTTCTCTGAATGATTTTAAAAACATTTTAGCTGCTTAAAAATGTAATAATAAGCTTGAATGAAGTTTCATCAGTTTTGTTAGTTGTAAGTTACTGTCTCAGTCCCTCTGCTGGTCACCTGATCCTGCAGGTTGTGGTGATGTCATCACTCAGGCTGCCGATGCTCGGTGGTCCGCCTCCAAACCTGCCGCCCACTCAGGGATTCCCAGCAGCTCTGGTCCGGAGAGACGCGGTCCTGGTGCTCCTTCTTCACAGCAGTCAGACACCCTGATCGATGCTGATGGGAGAAACGTGTCACGGCATTTCAGCGATCGTTGCTGGGACGGTCCTGGGATGGAGACCCGGGAATGTGTATGTGTTTATGGGCAGAGGGAACCAGGAAGTTTGGGTCCCTGCTGGCCTGGGTCTCCATATGCTTACTATGGATGTAAGTGTTCACCTGCTGTTTGCTGAGTGTTACCTTGTAATTCTACCTAATACATCTTACTTACTTTCTTGGCAAGAGAACAAAATCATGGAGGTCTGTCTGTATTTGCTGCGTGCAGTGAGGACAAACCTGGTGGTCGGAGTGGAGGTGGTGGAGGAGGTTGCTGTTGAAGACACACTAGAAGTAATGTAAGTCCTACATGAATTATTATGACTAATTTAATTCCTTCCATGGTTTATATAACGTCTATTATTTTTAAATCTTACAACATGTTTGTCTAAACAGACTTGTACATGTATGTTTGGTTGAAAAATATGGTGTCTGTCTTTTCTCCTCTCAGAACAGAGAACATTTACACAGATAATCTACTGGGTCCTGAGCTGCTGCAAGACACACGGCTGCATCCCACATGAGCTCCGAGTGAAAGCATGTTGTGTTTTTGACTTTATGAACTGTAAACAATGATGCATAAGGACTTTTGTTCAATTTGTTGGTGCTTTATATTTAATCTATCGCTGTTATTGCTTAGGTATGTTTTTGACATGTTTGTATATTTTAATTTAGAGTCAGTCTCAACTGTATTTAATGAGATACACATCCAAAAAAAGCAATAAAAAAAGACTTGATGACTGACTGTTTTTAATTTCTAAAATGTATAAAATGTATAAAATAATATAATATAATATAATATAATATAATATAATATAATATAATATAATATAATATAATATAATATAATATAATGATTTGGCAGGAGGCACTCAAATTTAATTTAATTTAATATTAAATTGTTAACCAACTGAATTAAGCAGCTTAGACTGATCAACACGACCCCAAATACTCTAAAACAGATCAACATAAAAGAAAATTTCAGAATAAAATACAACAGAAACTTACAGAATTTGCTCAATTTTTCCAGAAAGATGTTCTGCCAGCTAGCAAAGTACTTCCGGTTCGTGCACTTTTCTCAAAAAGTCGTAGTGGCTGAAAATATTTAATGACATAGGCTAAGATTCAATGTTACAAAGCACTAAAACTTATCTGTTTTTAATTTTACTCTCCTTTCTATTTTTTGATAAAAATATTAACGAGTTTTGCAGTTTGTCTTAGAGTGGAACCGGAAGTTGTTGACCAACGGCTCACAGTAACGTGCAAGACAGACCAGCAGGCTGGTGATGGAGAGAGAGGAAACTGCAGGGTTATTTAACTCGTTAAGAATAGGGCTAAACATTACTGAGGCAAACCGAACAACAGACGGCTCTCATCTGAATGTCGTTAGGATTTAATTTAACAACAGCGCTTTATATTTTCACTTTTTTACAGCTCAACAATTCAGCGTAGCTCTGTTCAGGAGCTAAAGTTAATTTAGCCTCTTAAGCTAGCAAACTAAAACATCTCAACTTCAATGACACAACTAAGGTTCCTCGCTAGTTGTCTAGCTAATGCGTAGATTGGTGGATCCATAAGTTTCAAAGCCATGGTAAGGTTTTAAACATCAGTTGTTAAGACATCGCCAATGTGGACTGGTTTGAACGGTCTGTGTCCAGTATGAGCGCATCAGCTGGGGCAAGAGATCCTGGGATCCCTTTGGATAATTCAGTGGATGAAGGCAGTGGTACCTCCTGCACAGGAGAGACCAGCAAACATGTGAGTAACTAGGCTAAGAACAGGGACAAACAATTACACACTTCTGGGCATCGTAACTTACTTGTACTATTTTCAAATTTGTTATCTTGAAGGACTCGGCATTATGCACAGGCAGTGAAATAAAAAGCCGTGCTGTGGTCAAGTACTCTGCTGCCCCACCTCCCACCAGCTATGCCCTGCTGCAAGAGAAGACAGACCTGAAGCTGCCTCCTGCCAACTGGCTGAGAGAAAGCCCCCAGCTGGGCAGCGCTGGCACCACTATATTAGGGTCCAGCAGCAAGAGCAAGCCCTTTTCCAGGTACAGCATCATGAGAAATGCTATTACCACAACTGAGATATATTGCTTCACTGTGAAACTATTTTGGTCTTAGTAGAGAAGTTAAGCTTATCCCTCAATGAAGACTGTATTTGTTCTAGCCTTGCAGTTATGCCAAAGTCTCAAAGAAATATGATGTTGTCACTGATTGAAATGCTTCAACTTTAAGGTCATCTGCTTGTGGGGCTTTTAAACTGTATCCAATTACAAAATATATACAAAAGATATAATAATATAATATTTCAAAAAACAAAACAAACAATAAAACTTGTATTATCCATCAGTATCAGGCAGTTTTTTGTTATGGACATAATTTATGTTGTCCTTTTTCACTTGTGTTACAAAAATGTTTTGGAAGCAGAATTATATCCAAACTGTGAGGACACCCCTAATGAGAAGCACTAGATAACTTCTCACTGCATAGCTTAAAGTTGAAATGATCCTCAGTCGGCTGCATTTTTATGAGAGACATCATTGAGTAAATCACTGAAACTGATTATTCTGCAGAAACCTTTTCTTTACTGGTGAATACTGGTAAATCTTGAATCAGTTTGACCTTAATCCATATCACCATTTGCACATACTTAGTTCATTTTTTTCTTTTTTAGCTTTGGGATGGCTTATGATTTCATTGATTGCATCGGGGATGATGTTGACGTGGTATCAGACTCAGAGGTTTGTGGAGCTCTTTCAACACTAATATTTCTTAATTCGGCTCCAAAACATTATAGACACCTGATGTTAACATAATTTTCCTGTCACATCCAGAACATCAAGAAGCTTTTGAAAATTCCCTACAGCAAGTCGCATGTCAGCATGGCTGTTCACCGTGTTGGGAGGACATTGCTCCTGGATGACTTGGACATTCAAGAGCTTTTCATGAGATCTTCTCAGGTAGCTCAGGCCTTATTCCAGACTTTTATTTCAGTTTTTTAGGGGTGTTTCTTTCATGACGGTTACTTGAAAATATGTGCTTAAAGTGATTATATTCTGTTATGTGTATGTCAGACAGGAGATTGGACATGGCTAAAGGAGTTTTACCAGCGGCTAATTGATCAGAAGTGGCAGAGGAAAAAGAAAAGTAAAGAGCACTGGTATCAGAAAGCTATCCTGTCAAAGTTCTTGTACTACAGGTCAGAGCACGGCTTAAATTTGCTTAAATTAAATCATTAGTAGGGTTGTTGAGTTACATATTTTTTAGTTTTTAGGTTAATCTTTTCTTGTCTTATCTCATAAAAACTTCTGTGTCTTCTCCAGCATAAATGGTGATGGGGCTGCAGAGCCTGTACCAGACAACTTAAATGAAAGGGAGGAAGAGAATGACGCAGAAGAGTTCAGTTCCTCATGGCCCACAACATTCACATCGTCTGATACGGAAGAATCAGATGCTCCCAAGCAGGTACAGCACATTGGTTATTTAACAGTTATTCATTAGTTATTAGTCACTGATTGGGCAGCCAGACCTGTAATGGAGAAAAAAGATGAGTTTTACCTCAGAAATTATGTGAATTTATTCTCGATTCAGAATCAATCCTGTGTGCCGTGGCTATTCACAGCTTTCTGTATTTAGTGAGATGAATTTTGCACTGGACTGACAGTACTGTTAATATTGAATATACAGGAAAGTGTCTCTGTGGACAGTAAGTTTGCTTTGGGCCAGGTGACGTCTGTACCCAAAGAGCAAAACCTTCCTATGCTCTTTAATGAAGGAGAAAACAGTCAGGTAACACAACCTTCCTTAATGGCATACTACTACAGTTAGTAACTTATCACAAATACACACTCGTATTCACCATTATATGCACTCACATTTTTTGCAGGGTTTAAGAAACGACTTTGTGCGAAACATCTTGTGGACATTTGAAGATATCCACATGTTGGTTGGGTCCAATATGCCTATTTTTGGAGGTGGACGATATCCTGCTGTCAGTCTGAGACTCAGGTAGGAATATTAAGCCACTCCAACCTCATCAGTATGACACATTGGTTCCTTTTCAGTACTCTTGCTTTATCTAATTTCAGACTTTCTTACTTTGCTTTTCAGGGACAACAATAAACCAATCAACATTCTGACAGGAATTGACTACTGGCTGGACAATCTGATGTGTAATGTCCCTGAGCTTGTCATGTGCTTTCATGTCAACGGTATTGTTCAGGTAAATTACTGTGGGCTGCAGTGCAGCATTCACTATGTTATAATAACTGTTATCTGGTGGATGATTGCCATTGTTCATCTTCTCGGATAACATAAGCTGTTATTTTCTAGAGTGGTTATGTTAATTGCGTTAAATTGTTTTTCAAATCCTTCATTTTGGGCTTTTTATCAAGAGAGTGTTTATAAATTTCTTCATGGTTTTTGCTGTTGTGGTTTTCCCTGCAGAAATACGAGATGATAAAAACAGAGGACATCCCTCATCTGGAGAACTCAACTTTCTCCACAAGGGTGGTGAAAGACATTGCTCAAAACATCCTTTCCTTCCTCAAGTCAAACTGCACCAAAGAGGGTCACACATACTGGCTTTTTAAAGGTAGGAGATAAGAGAACGGAAATTCTTAGGCCTTTGCAGTGAGTCTGTATTGTGCCATTCACTTTTTTGGCTGTATTTATACTCTCTCATGTTATATTTTTGTCTATTCTTAGCTAGTGGGAGTGACATTGTGAAGCTTTATGATCTAACTACTCTGTGTGAGGAGGCTGAAGAAGAGAAATGTCAGAATCCCTTCACTCTTCCTGTGGCTGTGTTGCTATACAAGTGAGTATCCAAGACAGTAGTACAAAATGAGCTATTTAAACAGTGCTTTTCTTAATAGATATTTTTAGCTCATCCTTGCGCTTGCATGTGAGCTATGCCAAAAGTAGAAACAATTAAAAATAAAATTGTGGAAAACTAATTGATTCTTTTTTCTGTGTTGTGCTGCAGAGTTGCCAGCAACTTGATGCTGAAGGCGAGGCAAAACAGAAAACACTATGGCACAATCAGAACTCTGCTCTTAAACTGCATCAAACTTCTGGATCAAGAGAGGCATCCACAGGTAAACAGGGATTAAAAACGAAACTGAAAGCTCCATAGTAGTATTTTTAATTTAAATTTAGACAGCAGCAAAGTAAAAAAGTACAACTGCTTGACTAAACCTGAGCAGGCTTTAGTTTATATTTTGATGAAGTCTGACTACAGTCTTGATCTCCTTCACCTCTTGTCTGTTCAGATCATCGCCTCTGCCCACTACATGCTGTCAGAGCTGTTCCAGCTCGACGAGCCTCCTCAAGAAGATGGAGAGGAGTCGCTTCGAGCGGGTGGTTCAGAAGACAGCTACAGTGACGAAGACAGAGAGGAAGAGGACGAGGAGGAGGACGATGCAGAGCTGATGGAGGACAGCGATGAGAATGGCTCCTACAGCTCACAGGATGATAGTAAAGCTGTGGCCGTGATCCGCTCCGTGGGAGAGCTGTCAGTCCCTGAGAAATACAAATCCACTCACCAGATCAGGGTCAGTGCCTCTCTGAATGATTTCCTCTACACAAACCGAGGGGGGCAATGTGGAAAAAATATTTTGCTAAAGAAATACTAAGAAGGAAATACTAAAGTATGATCTCCCTTTCTTTGATCCTTGCAGCCAAGTTGTGCTTTTCCTATTTCTCAAGACAAAGAGGAGAGATGCAGACTTGTCCTGAACTACGTACTTAAGGTGAGTTTCTGTCTAATAATTATTTTTAGTATACATACAGTGATAATAGTGTGCTGTTATTAGCATTTGTAATAAACTGTTATCTGCTGTATTTTACATTACACAGGGGCTGCAGGCAGTGGATGGCACCATCAAGAGGGAGAGTGATCTGCCAGCTGCAGACCCTAATACACCCATTCCTCTCAAATATGAGGACAGAAGTGCAGTTGGAGCCTGTGCTTCTGAGAAAGGCATGTCTCTTCTTCTTGAAAGAGGTCAGTCTCCCTATTTTAAAAAAAGTTCATACAATACAGCATAGCAAAACAGGAATACTGTGTGCCAATCCACTTAAGTTGAAGAGATTTTCTTACAAAGTGCACCTATTTCTGCTAAATGACTTTTTGCTAAAGGACATTCTTCATCTCTCAATCCTACATATGTCTTACTCCGGTCTTCCCAAAATGTGTCCCCAGTGGGACCGTTGCAGCCTGACCAGAAGCACCCAACACGCTCAGGGATGATCCCAGGCTCTTGGCAGCACCGAATGAAGCTGCAGCTCTTCCTCAAAGCTTCCAAGGCGTATTACGTCTTGTCTGATGCAGCAACTAACTTGCTGAAGTATGGGCGAGCTTTACGCTACATCAAGCTGTCTCTGCAGTGTTATGGTAAGATTATCTAAGTCTTTAAAACACGGGGAACTTAGACAAATGGCCTTCTAAAAGTTAATGCTTTTCACCTTTTGATATTTGATATTTTGCTTAATTGTCATGAAAATGTGTAGATTTGAAATTTTAACCAGCCTAAATTTTTATACTGGTATTAGCATTACGCACCAATTTAGTGAAATTAAAGGAGAACTGGGGAATCCAATAAGGAAACAAAAAACTTGTGTTATAAACAGATCAGGTTCTGACAGTTTTTTTTAACTTCCATTAAAAATCTTCAGTCCCCTAAATAACCTAACCCTAACCCTACATATATAAAATAAATATATAACCGGTAAAATAACAATAATAATAATGACATTAGCTATAGTGAAAACAAAAAAGTAACAGATACAGTAAAATTAACACTAACTAATTAACACACTAACAACAGTAACAATTCTTGTAATAACATGACATTGCTTGTTTGGAAAAATAAATCTTAATGTTGGTACAGATAACATATATTTCAGTGCACTAAGAAGAGGCTTGATCAACATGTCTTTCTTTTTTTTTCCCTTGATCTCTTCTTCTGTTGTTTTCTCTAGATGCCTATTGTTCAGTGAGCTGCACGCTACACCCACAGGTGCTGCAGTTTCACAGCCAGTGTTTGTCTCTGTGTGGGGACATCCAGCTGATGTTGGCCCAGAATGCCAACAACAGAGCAGCGTACCTGGAGGAATACAGCTACCAGACCAAAGAGGACCAAGAGATCCTGCACAGCCTGCACAGAGAGAGCAGCTGCCAGGGTAGGTCACTGAGGAGACGTGATCATACAAACCTCAAAGCACAAAATAACTGGCTTTTTTTGCTTGATATATTAAAATTAGGGCTGTTACAAACACTTAAAGGCCACAACTGTTGTGTCCTCTTATCCATTTTAGTTTGAAGATATTTATGATAAAATTTAGTGCTTGCTCTAATCGAAAATGCCCTCAAATGTCTTGTCTTTTTAAATTCTTCTGTTCATTCATTATCATTTCATCTGTCAATACTTGTGCTCTCTATCATTAGCCTTCAACATGGCGACAGACCTGGCGACGGACCCGGAATACCAGCTTTTTGTTAGCAGTAAGTGCTATGAGGCAGCATATGAACTGCTCGTCTCCGAGGCTTTGAAAGATCATGCCTCGGATCAGCTGGCTCAGGTGCTAAAAAGGCTGGGAAACATCCGAAATGAGATGGGAGTCTACTACATGAACCAGGCTGCAGCCATGCAGACTGAGAAAGAAGGTACACTGAATTAAGAGACTTCAGTTGACACTTTTTTAAATTTTTAAATTTAAATGAATGGAATAAATTTTGTTTGTTTTCAATTTGAAAATAAGGCCTCTTGAACAGTTTTGTGAAATTTGATCAGAATTTTATGAAATTTTGAACTTGCATGGGTAATGTTGAAGTTTAGATGCTTAAGACTGAAAGGATATTAACAAAAAATAATCTCTTACACCTGAATCAGCACAAATAGAGAAGTAATAGAAAAGTACAAAAGTAATAAAAACATTTTGCTCTACTGTTCTTACGTATTTTTTTTTACCTGCTTTTTTTGTCCACGCTGCTGTATCAACTGGCCCCCTCCCATTTTAGCGAAGAAGACTGTGTCTATAGCCGAGCAGGAGATGTGGAAAAAGAGTTTTGCCTTCTTTGAGAAAGGCATGAAGGACTTTGAAGCCATTGGGGACAGTACAAACACAGCCTTGCTGCTGTGTAACACTGGCAGGTTAATGAGAATCTGTGCTCAGGCCCACTGTGCCATCTCTGCAGACCAGAGCAGAGGGGAGTTCTCACCCGAAGAGGCCCTCTACTATAACAAGGTGCCATGTCAACATGTTTTCATCACAAATACTGCCTCGAACATTCACACTGAAGCAATGGAAGATTAGTTGCTCTTTTAAACCAACTTGCTACATCTTAACCTTTCTTTATCTGTGCTCTAAATTCATGCATTTGCCTCCTCAAAATTTTGCCCCAGGCCATAGACTACTACCTGAGGGCCATGAAGTCACTGGCAAGCCGAGAGAGCCACCCGGCAGTGTGGGACAGTGTAAACTGGGAACTGTCTACTACCTATTTCACCCTGGCTACCCTCCTGCAGGACTATGCCCCGCTGTCCAGGAAAGCCCAGGAGCAGGTAGGTCTGAACTCGTAACAGCAAACTAAACTAAGTCAAACTTTGAATTTGTGCACACATTTTGATGATCTTGCTTTTTTTTTTTTTTTTTTTTTTTTACCGAATGGCATGTTTTCCTTTGCTGTGGCAACTTCATAGATTAAGATTAATCTTATCCATATGCTCATATGATATTTCTACGAAAAGATAATCATTGTAAATATATATATGAGTGCATTATCAGCTATTTTGCATCAACACATGTTTTCAAACTAAATCATGCATCCCTGTGGTTGATTTTCCAGATTGAGCGTGAGGTGACTGAAGCAATGATGAAGTCCCTGAAGTACTGTGACCTGAAGACTGAGTCGGCTCGCCAGCCGCTGTACCAGTACAGAGCTGCCACCATCCACCACCGCCTGGCCTCCATGTACCACAGCTGCTTCCGCAATCAGGTGGGAAACCATCTACAATTACACAATCAGATTTTTTCTGAATATTTGTTTGTTTTTTCACACTAATATTTCATGGATTAGCTTGCCCCTTTTTGTTATTGCCAAAAAAAAAAAAATGTTATTTTCTGTGAGGTAAAAGGATTACAGACCAACTAGAACTAGGAGTCACGAGTGATGGGATGTATTTCATATGTACAGCAGTATCATACATACTGAAGGATCTCTGTGTCTCTGGCTGTAATTGTGTGACAGGTGGGAGATGAACACTTGAGGAAGCAGCATCGTAGCCTGGCAGAGCTCCACTACAGTAAGGCCGTCTGTTTGTTTCTCAGCCTCAAAGATGCACCTTGTGAGCTGCTCCGAACGCTCCTAGAGAGGGTGGCTTTTGCAGAGTTTACTATGGCAGGTGAGCAGCTGTTCGTCATGGTGAATGATGGGATGTTGTTGATATTTGGTTTTGTCTTAAGAGAAGGTTTGAATTGGAGAGCATAAGAGCATCTTTATCCACAGCTTCTTAAAGTCATGTTTCATATTGTGTTTTCACAGGTCAGAGCAGCAGTGCAGCAAAGCTTAAGAGCCTGACTGGAGCCATAGAGATCATGACAGAAACTCGCCACGCTTTCCAGCTGATTCACACCGAGCTGCTGGAGGAGCAGATAGAGGTAAGTTTAAGAGCAGTAGATGTGAATGCTTTCTCATGCTTACTCATCTTTGCAAAGCTTTCCTCAGTCTCCCTTTCCCCGATCACACTCTGTAACCTACATCTTTCTCTCTTCTTGAACTGTAGTCAAGCAAAAGTGAAGCAAACGTTGAATCAGAAAAATCTCCAGAAAAATCTCCAGATGCAGCCAGTGGCCCCACTTCAGGACTGGACCTCCAGGAGGTGATGAAGTTAATTGGCGTGTTTGAGCCGAGTTTCTCTTTCCTGCTGCTGCAACTGATCAAACTGATGACAACAATGAAAAGAAAACCAAGGTGAGCAGGAATCTGAAACAGTTGTGCTATGGGCAGCTCTGTTTGTATCTAGTATCCTTAAAACGTTCACAGTGCTCACCACTGAATAACACATTTGTGTTTATCACAGCAATAAGGATGAGGAAATGCTGAAAACCTACAAGAATGTGTACTCCAAGCTGCTGCGAGCTGAGAAAAACGCGCCTCTCGTCAGCCGCATTCAGCTCCACCTCGAGCTCCTGCAGCAGTTAACCCCACCAACAGAGGGCGACTTCACAGTTGCCAAGTCATGATAATGGAAGAACATGGCAAGAAGGAAACTCAAGACTTTTAACTCTGTTTTAAGCACCCTGCTGGACGACCAGACAACACTTTTGAAAGACTTGACACCCGTCCTTTCAAAAATGATTTGAAAGGAAGCTAATTTATAGACACATGATTAACAGGCACATGCTCAGGTAACACGATCATTCTCTGATTTACAGTTTAAAAGCTAAATTCACCTTTTGCGCCTTTAAAACAAATTCATCTTTTCTAAAATTTGCATCACAAGTTTTGAATTGTACATTTTTGTGAAAAGAATTGTAAATTCACAAGATGTTAATTAAGTTTTTAGAATTGAAACTGTTATGTCTGATGTGTAAAGCTTCTACGCGTGGGATTCGTTGTTGATTGTGCCAAACATCATCTGCTCATTTCACCTAACAAAAACATGCGGCATAAAAAGTATATTAAACAATAAAAGAAGGTATAATTTGCACATTACTCCTAAACGTAGGAGCTCAGAAAAATTCTGACTGAATACATATTTGGTGTTTTTGATATTCAATAATGCCAATAATGCTGTGAAATATAACAGATGATGTGTGATTGTTGGATGATAAGTTAGGGTACACTTTAATGCTTTATTTGCTTTACAAAATGTGCAATACTTTGGCAACATTCAATGCAAACTTTGAGGCTGGTTTGATCACATTGCTGTATGTACATATGTGAGTTTATATCTGCATGATTTGCTGTAACATTAAAATAAAACTTATTTAAGTTTATGGACTATGTTTTTCCTTTTGGGGGTATTTTTGCTGTTTTTGGACAGTTTTGGAGGTTAGAGGCAGAACAGAGGATACTGTATGATCTTCATACCGGACTACAATTCATTAATTTACCCAGGTTTTTCAAACACTTACTAAATAATCTAAAAAACATTCTCTGCAGCTTAATTTAAGTTCAGAAAACAATTAAGAGTAACAGACTTGAAGTGGGTAAAGCGACATTGTACCCTGTGAGTTCTGGCACTGGTCCTTGCTGCACCAATCAGACCCGGGTCACTGAAGAGGGGACATAATGTTTTCAACACAGTGTCCATGAACTCCGTCACCCCACTGTTAGTGAACTGTATCCGCACCAGATGCAGCTGCAGGTGGGCACAAACTGTCCCTGCACCTCATTAATCAAGCTGGACCCTCGCTGCTGTGGGTGACTGACTAGGACAACGACTGAAGGTAAGATGTGGAAAAGAGGATAAAGGTGCCACAGCAGGAAATAAGAAACTAAATTACTAACCTTTGAAGTAGAATGAAAATGTACTAGAAATATTTATAACAAACATTCATATTGTTTTTTAGTTGGAAGACATAATGCAAATATAAACAATCAGACTCAGAAAATCAAAAATGCAATTACTGTTGTGATTTCATATAATAGTGCACTTCGGATAACAATTTATACATAAATACAGGACATTATGTGACAAAAAAGAGGGATGACAGGCACAGCTGAGAGGATATGGAATCATTACATTAATAATACAATTATCAAAACCAGGGCTGAGCTTTATGCAAAAAACATCATTCTGTGATTTTTTTGAAAGATATTGCAGTTAAAGTAATAATTTCTGGAAAAATGGAAACTTCTGTACATAGAAGTGTAAAAGTGATGATAATGTAATTGTTGCAGAGGTTCTAACGTATGGAATATATGATTTTTAGGCAGGAGCATCTCTGTAGCACCAGAACGTTTAATCTATAACAGCATGTCATGACACATTTTGCCTTTATTAACAAGATTTTAGCTCCTGTGATTTTGATATTGCACTTTGCCAAATTGCAATTTTAATATGTTAAAAAAAAAAAGAAATCAGCATTTAACCACAAAAAGTGCCTCTGCATGGATAAAGTCCATTATGTCTTCGCAGTTATTTCCTCACCATCACTGGCACAATTGTAAATCATTGTATGACACAGCGGTCAGAAGTCTGGTCCTCCTGATGCTCCTCTTGGGAGGTTGGAGGTTTCTCCTCTTGGAACTGAGATGCTTCATGGTTTAAAATGTTTTGAAGGATTTCTTTGCTCTCACTAGGTGGTAGGTTGTAGAAAAAATACTGTGGAGCCATTTGAATGAACCTAGTAGGGGAGAAAGAAAAACATTAGTGATAACACACTCCAACAATTTGTTTAAACAAGGTCGTATTTAATTAAACTGATGTGGATTTAATTTCCCTTTGCAAACTTTTTTTTTCTTATTTGGGTTTTGTTTGAATGACAAGACTTGCAGTACTTATAGATACTTAGAGTATCTGCTCTTTACATTATTGAAACTGCAAAATTACAGTCATACATTTCAGAGTGTGGAACCTAAGAGAGCATGACAAAGGCTGCAGAGCTTTCTCCTCCTCCTCCATTAAGCTGCGGCTCTGCATTCCCAGGGATCTGTGGAATCCATAATCCCCTCTCCAACCAGCTGATACTTGTGAACAGGATTATGATACCTCCCCTCACAATCAGCATGACTACTCTCCGCTGAACTGGAGCTTTACATCTGGTCCAAAATGGAAAGGGAATGTGTCTGTCTGATTACTTTTAAGCTTCCTCAAATGTACAGAGATATAAGGGTGGTCTGCTGGGTTATTTAAAAGCAGCAAGAGACTGCAGTCTGTTTAACAAGGCTGTAAGGAGTGCACAGTTTTAAATGTACAAATAAAATGTTTTAAAGTCTGAGACTTACTGCTCTGGTGTTATGTGGGTTACGGTGCGGAGGCAGTTGTCCTCAGAGAAGGAGTGCTCGTGGAACAACACCCACTCAGGAAGACCCAGTTTTGGGCTCTTGGCTCCGTAGCCAGAGAGAGGATGGATCTGTGCCACATGCTTATGTGTCAGAATGAAGTAGTTCCCGGATCCATCCACATCCCGGGCCACCTGAGGGATGTTAAAGCCAGGCACAGTCAGACAGATTCCTACATAAGGACTGCAGTCACTACTCAAGAGTAGTAAACAAATACATAAATCTATATTCTATCTATAATCTATCTGTAAATCTATATACAGATATATCTTATAAAAACAAAGAAGGATCATCCAAATACAAAATGAATCTTTAGAGTCATATGTTTGATTCTGACAATGAAATCACTACAGAGAACATAAAAGGCAGAAAAAGAAAGCGAATTGGAAAAAAAAAATCACTCATACTTGCTGCTAAAAATCATAACTGAAACATTTGAAGTAGTTGAAAAGTTGAAACAGCTATGTTTGGAGTGGTCTAATTAAGATACGCTTTCTGACCTGCATGAAGAAACCTGCCAGCAGGGCTCTCTTTATATTGAGTGTGTTGCTCCTGGAACCGAAGGCGGGCACCGAGATGGGCAGCTCGATCCTTTTCAGAGTGTCGATGAGCTCAGTGCGAAGAGTGTCGGCCGCCAGCAGAGCAGCGTGGTTCAGGTAAAACTCCTGACACCACTTCTCCACATTACAGTCTGACAGGAGAGGAAGACAGAGCCAAATAGAGGATTATGGGAAGGCAGAATCAGTAGTGAAGACAAAGGGATAATTATGATCGATAAAGCTTTGTGTTAAAATTGAATACATTTGTTTTTGCTCTTTCTGTTATCTTAACTCACATGGATCCTGCTGACACTGTTTAAAAGCCTTGTAGATATTGATAAGGGTGAAGTGGTCTCCCTCTGGGTGCTGGAACTTCATGTGGCACTGAGTCGCCTCTGGCTTCAACTCCACAGAGGGAACCATGAAGCATGTTGGTGCTAAAAGAAATCCACATAATTAATATGATTTTTACACTTTACTTTTAATAAGAGTGCATGGGGGAAAATGTGTTTTTTTTGGTATTTTTTATATTTTTAATATACAAACAGGAATTTGATTAAAAGGCGTGTTACCTGTTAGCATGGCAGCGATGATGACCACCTCGCTTACACAGTCAAACTCACAGGAAGCGAGCAGAGTCTTTGCCATTTGGGGCTCCAAGGGGAACTCTGACATGATGATACCCATCTCAGACAGGTTACCATCATTATCCAAAGCTGCCAGGTAGTCCAGCTCCTCCAAAGCCTGCATTAGTCCCTCAGGATCTGGGTTGGAAAGGGTTTAGGATTATATATATGGTTTGCTTGGTTATACATTGTTTTAAAAATGGGTTAAAAATTATGAGCCAAATCCCCCTGAGATTTAAATAAATGCCTGAATGACTGTCTAGTATATAAATCTCAGAAATTATTAATTACATAGAACACACTTTGACAGTTTTCCTGCAGTATGAACTGTAATCCAAAGTGGTGACCCACTGAGACAATCTCCCCACAGCATACTGGCACCCTGGTGGGCACGCTTACAGTAAAAAGCCAGCAGAAGATTAGAATTTTATAATCCTCAGCAACATCTGCCATGCATCACTATGCAGAATGAATGTCTTTCATGGTACAAATTAGATTTTCTATTCTGTTTTTGCAACAAACATGTTTTTTTTTTTGGATGAACAACACAGTGAAACAAAGAGAAATGCAGACTCCCACACAGCAACACTATGTTAATGCTCTAATCAACTAATGGAAGACTGAGTGTGTGTGTGTTTGTGCATGTGTGTGTGCGTGTGTGTGTTTGTGTTGGTGGGAGTGAATAAATCCGGAGGAACAAAAGCACATGGAAGCAGGTCAGCTCTAAAAGGATGCCTCGCAGAACAGGAGCTGTCAGTTCAGCTGAGGCACGGCTCACTGCCCTCCAATAATAAAAAAAAAAAGTTCCTGTCTGTGGGAACAAAAGGGGGACGGACTGACTGAGCCCAAAATTCATCTAATTATCACTGGGGACGTGTGACATTTAGGGAACAAAACAAACCGCCGTGAATAAACTCTCTGTGTTTGTTTTGTCAGTTTTTGTAAACTCACCTGGTCTGTCGATAAAGTCGCAGTGACGCAGTCCAGCGAGCTCCATCCTCTTCAGGAAGAGCACCGTGGAAGTGATGTCAGACTCCACAATATGAGGCCGCATCTCGACAGGAAGCTGTCTGTCCTCTGGGTACAGACAGAAACACTTGCCTACAGGACAGAAAGATCCTCATCACACAGCAAAGGAGCGAGGAACTGGCAAACAGAGATTTATATCAAACATTGTACACTGTGCTAATATAACTAAGTAATCTCACCTGCTGGACCTGCCAGGTGTTTGCGACTCTTGGCTTGGCCTTTGCTGATTGGCTGAATGATGACTGAGTTTGTTCTGATTCTGGGGTTGTAAACCTGTAACAGCAGCACAATACGTTGACCTTGATTATATACAAGGGTTGAATAAATTACAGTTAAACTATCAAATAGCACACAAAGTAGACAAAACTAGCTTCATCACAACTGGCTAAAATTAGATGCAACATTTATTATAATGTGTAATTAAAAAAAATAAACATGTGTGAAACCACTTTGCTACTTAA
>JAQMCX010000003.1:16485637-16515942 GCA_029814765.1 Acanthurus leucopareius | reverse complement strand
AAACCACTTTGCTACTTAACAAAATTTTAACAAATTTTTTGATAATACTTTTATCCTTAAAATCAACCAGGGATATAATCTCAACTCAAAAACAAATAATGAATAAAATATATACTGTTTTAGTCACCATTTACTGCATAATTGAATGTGACTCTTGTATTTAGCATTGTAATACATGATATTACAAAAATAATTAAAACCTTCACTATGATTACAGCAAAACACATGAATATCTGGCTTTTTCAGCTGCGTCCTGAGGGGAACCCTAAAATGTCTATGCCCACTTATGGTGAGCTTCTACGTAAGCAACAATAAGACTTATAACCCTTTATTACTCAGTATTCAAAAGTGTATGAGGTCATTATGTAACTTTTCTGTATTAAAAGGACTAACTTACATATCTTTTCTCAAGTCCGGCATCGATCACAAAGCTTATAGAGCTGACAGCCCAGAAGAAGTCCTCATTCGGGCTGGATGTGAGGAAAACTCTGCGGGTTCGTCCTGTCTCCTCCTCCCCAAGGACTGGTAGGTTTCCAGGCTGGCCAGGGTGCACAGCAACGGGCAGGAGCTCCCCAAGATCAGGGGGTAAACTGTGCCCCTCGTGACAAAGGATGTCATGGGCCAGATCTATCTCCTGGTAGAAATTACACAAAAACAAAGTCAGAGAAAAAAGCTAATTTTCTGTTGATTCATCAGTCATGCGGTGCAGCTTTTTACCTGCGTCGTCACCAGAAACACAACCACATCCCCTTCCACTTTAGAACGGTGGATCTCCAGCACCAAACGGAGAGCAGAGCAGAAGTGGCTGTCACCTGAGCTGCTGTGCACCACCTCCCCTGTACCCGGGCTCTCCAGGTGAATCAGAGGCACCGCTGACTCGCTGAAATGAGCCAGATGTTTGGGGTCAGGCTCAACAGCTGTAAGGATGACCACGCGGAGCTCTGGCCTCTGCTGGGCGATGTCCTTCAGCAGACCTTGGAGTACATCGGTGGCTACAGTCCTCTGGTGGGCCTGGTCAATCACTACCACGCCGTAGCGCTCAAGCAAAGGATCTGACATCATCTCTCTGAGGAACATGTCGTCTGTGCAGTACCTGCAGTGGGTGGAAAAATGATATCTGCCATTAGGAGGGAGCAAACGCACATATGGAGGCACTTGTTGCACATTTTATTCAAAATAGTGCAATAAATCTTTGAAATGTTCATTGAAAGCCTGAAGGCTGAAAGTGGGTCAGTATATTCAGGATATCCATTCAACAAACCATCAGAATGGCATCTTAATGGACGTCACTTTATCTCCCCAACTGCTTTGCCCTTATTAGTGTAATTTACTCTGATAATTAGTCTGGGGATAAGATCCTTTCCTACATGCTGCTTGCATGTTTATCTTATCTCCCTCCCCTCAATGTGCTGAGTTCTTTTGTTCCCCAGCTGACTTATGAGGGACCCACATGAGGGAGTGTGACATATGGGCAGACAAGGAGCCAGGCAGCTGTGGAGGAGCCCCTAAAAGAGCCCCCCTCAAGCCTTTTGTTCGCCTCTCTCTTGAGAATAAGAAAAGGCGGGGTGATTTAGCGGTGTGTGTCAGGACCATGCTTTATTGTTACCCAGCTAGAGGAGGGAGGAGAGAGTCAGACGGAGGAACACTGGATGCTTCCGTGACTTTTGAAAGTAGGATAAGCTCTACTTTACTCTACCTGAGGAGTGTGTCGTTTGTGCAGCACGTTTCCAAAGGGATGTTGTACCCGACTTCATGGCCGATGTTGACATCCATCTCATCAGCCACTCTTAAGGCGAGATCAACCGCCTGCTGTGCGTGGATCTGGGTGCAAACCACAGTGCCGTGCTGGAACTGGACCGACAGGCAGAATTCAGCACACCACTGAGGAATCTGTTTTAAAATAAGATTGAGAGAGGCTGTTTTTATTACATATGCTCGCCCACTGTAGTCTGATGGTTAGTGTGCTTGATTATCTCCTTTTAGTTAAGTTTAATCTGCTATGGATTGAATTAATGTGTAGATTTTTCATTGGTAGTGCAATCTAAAGTGTTAAATGGCCCACAGCACTCACCTGTGAACTCCTCCCAGTTTTAGCAGAGCCGCTGACATAGACAAACTGTCCCTTGGCCAAAATGTCCATGAATTCATGCTTAGCTTTCCACACTGGCAGCTCTTTCCTTTCTCTCAGCAGTTTGTAAAACCTGGAGGAATAAGGCAGTCCATCAAACTGATTAAGTTCCAAAATGTCATCGTATTCTTTGTCTCCTTGACTTAAAGCCTCTGTGTCCGAACAACAAGGTGATTTTTCTTCAAAACAGTCCTCTCCGGTTAAACTCCTAATGTCCTGCGCCATCACAAGTGAGCTCCCAGTCCGTCCAGTTTTAGACTTCATCTACAGCTCCACATAAATGAAGTGTGGAAATCTCCACCTCTCAGTAAACTGTTGGACGGGATACAGACCGCTTCTGCAAGTGAAGCCAAATGAAAGGCTCAATAGGCGGCCAGCCCAGTGTTGTCATGTGGACACTAATCCCACAGAAGAGCGGTCATCAACAGATGACACACACACACGCACGCACACACACACACACGCACGCACACACACACACACACACACGCACAGACATGCATGCACACACACACACAGATAAATGGGCAGACACTCACAGGGGTCTAGTGTTTACAATGAGAACTGGCTCACCCACAAAGGCCACAAGCTGTTCATGGTGTAAAATGCATTAACTGTTGTTTCATTTAACAATTTAGAAAATGATCTTCCCAGCTGCTGAAAAACCGATACTTTATTCCCACATCCAAAAACCAACCGTTGTACCAGAAAATAAGGACCTGTAAAACCTCTAAAAGTGGTCGGCACAGATTTCTGTTTTTTACTTTCAGCCTCCAGTGACAGAAAGCTACAATTTCACTTACAGAATCATATTTAAAATTTAAAAAATGTAATTTGGTAACGGCAATAATAATATTTTAACAGTTTATGGCCTCGCTTCAGCTTATGCTGAACATGAAGACTTGCTTTCTGGCAAAAGTGTGACCTCTTTTGTAAAAGGCAGGTACAAAATGTACTGAACTGCACAGTCAGGTAAAACGAGCAGGAGAGCTTATAACAGGCTTCACATATGTAATTTAACTCGACTCATTTCAAGGCCTCCTGGCAACAGCGAGGCCCTCAGCAGGTGTTTATATTAATTTACCTCCACACCTAGGGAAAAACTGACAGGGGATAGGAATAGTGCAACATTTGTTCAGCTAGGCCTGTTTCTCGGCTGGAACCAGCCAGACAACCAGCAGAGACTGCAGGAAAAAATAGTAAAAGAATTGTCATTTTTTACAACTAAGCAATGATAAATAACATCACTCCACTCTGTTTCTTTAGCATCTTTATGTTAAGTTGAAGCTTAAATTTTACTTTACTGTACTTTTACTTTTACAAATTTAATTCCAAGCGAATTAACATATTTTCTTAAATGTGGAACTATTTCTATCCATTTACATTAGTACAGAATTTTTAAAATGCTTTTAGTGCCCACTAATGGCAGGTAATGTTACTGCTCAATCAAACCACTTGCCTCTTTCTGTTGAACCTGAGCTTTTAGCTTTTTTTTTTTAAAGCCACTCTTGTGAGTTACTTGTAAGTTAGCAACAACGGTTCTTCTTGATTCTTAATGAAGGTATGTAAATGTTTTTATTTGATTCAAGACACTGACGTGATTCTATTGATTTCAAAAGGTTTTATCACGCTCTTCAGCTCACTCCAGGGACAGTTTAGAGGTCAAGGCTTTTCCTGTTTTTGTATTCTTTCCCAGTAATGGTAAGTTAACAAGTGTTAGGGGGAGCTGATCCTTATCAGGCCTCAAGGACAACGTCGCCCTCTGGTTTAAGGGAGCCCATTAAGGCAAGATAACAAGATAAAGTCAAAGGGAGAGAGGGGAGTGTTTGAGTTATTGTAATGACCAGCGTTGTCTGGCAGGTGGCAGCGTTGAACAACCGTGACAAGCAGCTGTAACAGAGTCTGGACAGCCGAGCAGATCCTCAGGAGGGAAAAGAGGTCATAGATCGGTGTCACACTTTGATTCAGTGAGTCAGTAAGAAAATGGCATACAATCTGAGTCTTCTTGTTTTTTTTTTTTAAATAGTTGTGTAAGAACCACTTTTTAAAGTATCATGTTGCAGGTTGCTCTTGCACAGTAGGAGGAGGATAAAATGAATAAATCAAGTTGTTTCTAAATAAAAAACACTTAAATTATCAAAGCCCTTATTTGCTGTCTGTTTGGTTGCTTTTCAAGGCCAAACAACATCAGAAACTGAAGTCATTTAATTATTCATTCATCAAATGCCAAAAATTTGTATGCTCACAAAACCCTTATTTATCTCTTTGACAACCAACTGTGGTTTTAAAAAGTTTCTCTCTTTCTATTTTTAAATCGAATCCTTTTCAGAAATCAAAGTAAGAATAAATTTAACACAACTTGTTGTAAACAGTCATACAGGAACTTTTATTTGGCTCTGTTTTTTTATCCATAAAAGCTCTTCGTTCAAATGTCATCTGCTTCTGCCCCACAAGTTAAGGGTTGAAATCTTCAAAATCAGGTCTCACCAGTCAGTGTGAATGCGGTACAACCTCAAAGCATTTCTTATACCACTGTGCTTGCAAAAAAAAAAGAACAAAAAAAATGAAGAGAAATGATAACTGACTTACAATATTTACACTTTACAATGGCTTTTAAACATGTCACACATAAGCAAATAAACACAATACGTTTAGGATTTACAAATGGCAAAAACATCTAACGACTTATCGGCACAGAACTGACGAATATTTTCCAGCAGGGAGCAGTAACTCTGACTGTCGAACACATCTGAACACTTCCAAAACAGGAAAAAAAGCATTACTTGAACACTTCTGTCTATACACAAATGCATTGCATGTTTGCAGGGCTTCACTGACTTTCTTTATTTTGCAAAAGTGAGGAGAAAAACCACTGCGTTCGGATGCACTGACAAATACAAAATACATTACCCAAAGTGAACACTGACACAGGAAAAGAACTGTGCTGTAAAGTTTGAATCCCTCCTTGTAAAGCAGCAAGTTATTAACAAATTACATCAAGGAAACTGCTCAACTCAAAATGCGACGGCCGAGCTCTGACACCAATGATTAATGATGAATGTGTGAATAATCTCAAAGTTTAAGAATAACACAACCATACAAAATTCAAATGGAATGTGATGAAGACATAAAAAAAAACAAAAAAAAAAGACGGACAGATACGGTAAAACATCTTGTCGGACGCAGCCGAGGGAGGGGGGGGGTTTGGAAAGCTCACAGCTCTGAAGTCATTCCTCTTGGCTCACACATGCAAGGGAGAAAGTGAGTGTAAATGTTAAACATACAAACACCAGAGCTGATGTTGAATTATTTGGTGTTGGTGTAATTCTCTGGAACACAATCAGTCTGTCGATGCGTCTGCCGGTATCAAGTGAACACGTCGGGCGCCCGATGCACGCCAGGAGCCGGTCTGAAATGTGTGAAAAATACTTTTTTCTAGTTGTACTTTACTGCTAAAGTGAACTTATAAGGGAATAAAGCAGCCTGACTGTGATTCTGCAAAATAAGCAGATTAGAATATAGCCATAAAAAGAAGTGTGGTGAGGCTTTAATTTGAGATCAAATATTTGATGTAAAAACACAACATTTGTTCAATATCTATTTGTAGCACCAAGGCGACATGAAGTGAAAGGACGTATTTTGTAATCGATACATCATTAAATTAAAAAAAACGAAATAAATAAAACTGTTCTGCGGCCCACAAGCTACACTGACAACTTTCAAAGTTGTGCTCAGTTTCCCTTTACCTTCATTTTAAGTCTGGAGACCAAACTTTTTTTGCACTTCAATTATTCAAGCAACGTCACTTGTTATAAAAACATATATTTCAGCATTTCGTTTGAGAAAAAAGTATAAAAATTGCCAAAGAATGCAAAAGAAATACTCTAAGTTTCACCATTTACCTTTTTTTTAAGCTCTTCCATGGGGAAAGTCACTCTTGTCTAGAGTTCTTTGTGCACAAAATGGTAATATTGAAGTTAAATATTTAAATAGATAAATAGTTCATTGGTACCTGAGCGAGGACAACAAAGCACCTTTCAGAGGCGTAGCACCAAAGTGTGATGTCAGCCCCTTTTCTGAGAGACTCTGTGATACTTTCAAGTGTCCTAAAGTTCGTACAGAGTCTCAGTATTTAGTGCAAATCAAGAAAGTCTCCATCTGTTGGTGGAGGAACCACTTGTCCATTAAATCAAAAGCTCAGAAGTCCTTGTAAGTCTTTGGTGGTCTGTAGGGCAACACCGGTGCAGGTCTGCAACAAACAAAAGCAGGTTATTTATGCTATAAGATACAATTTGTACTAATGCAAATAATGCAAAATATCCCCTGTTGCATGCATGCATGTATGTTAATCTGATGGCAAGTTTATGTATCAATCCCATGTCCCATGTCTTTTAGGTTTGTCCAGCATTAACAACCCTTCCTGAATGCTGTTTGGCCATTTCAAGTCTTGAGAAGCACAAGTTTAAATACAGAGACAAAAAAATGCATCTTTTGTTGGCCTTCTGGAGAGCAGTGCAATAAATCTTTCACTTAACTATCTCCTCTTATGCACAAAGAAAATAAAAGGGACCCAATAAACCAGGGAAAACTGTAAATTTTTTACTTGTTAAGGAGATATTTCTCTGATCAGTCTGCAAGAATTTTTTTTCCCATGTGGTCTTTAGCAAAAAAGGTTGAAAAAACACAAGAAAAATTGGACCAACACTCCCAAAGTGAGACTAAAAAATAAGAAAAATTGATGAGAAAATTTATAACGAGATTTACAAGCAAGAAGCAGAGGAAGTCGTCCCACAGGCTCACAATGGTCATTAATTGAGGCTCTGACAGAAAAGAATAATGTGAAATTCATCCAAACAAAACAGAAATACTGTAAGCTTTGTGACTCTGTTCATAAAGGTCCAATCAGGTCTGAATAAAGCCAACAATGTGATGTTTTTTATGCCTGAAAGGTCATGAAAACATGTGATTCATTGTGTGTTGCACCGACCTGCTGGGTAAAGGGATGGTGGGTGGAGGTCTGGGCACAGTAGGGATAGGTATGGGGAGGGGTCCACTTCCTGGGATGTGGGCCCCCACTGATGTGCTACTGTGACCCAGCCGAGAGCTCCTTCCCAGTGGATCTGCAGGCAGGGGTTTCTGGGGTGGATCAGGTTTCTCAAAGTCCTGAAGAGGGAAATAAAAACAGTTCATCAGGTCATACTGTATCTGCTAATAATTAATTTGAAAAAAAACAAACAGTACCGTTATATTGACGTCGTTTTACAGCCAGATGACAAAACAAGGCAATCTCATCAATAACCACCTGTTCACCACTGAATGACTAAATTGCTCAAAATGTACATAGTATGATTATTTCCTAGATTTATTTATGTCCCTTGACTGAAGTCAGTTGACTCACGCATTTCCTCTTTGGTCAAATGTCATAAGCATCATAAACACTGTATAAAGACTGTTGTTTCTGAAGTCTAGTGGAATGGTTATTGCTTTTGATAAATAACAAGAGTTTAATAGACAGATGTTTGAAAGAATCAAGTTAGTCCACAGTTATAACTGTGACAGCTCAGCTCAATCATAATGTACCTTTCCATGCCTTGTTGGTGCAGTGGGCAGCATGGCAGTCAAACACCCTGTGAGCTTTAAGTTTGAACCTTAAGCAGGCAGATGATTTAAGCTGAGATAACAAAATATTGTCAAAATATAACATCTCTTTTGTCATTACTTAGGTTCTGCCCCATGACAAAAATATTTTAGGTTGATTTAGGTCTTTGTGTGAGTACTGCAGCCGATTATTTTGTCTTTTGTCTCTCTTTGTCTTTCTCGCTCTATGAATGAATTTGAATTAAAAAAAAAATAAATACCATACGAATACCAGTACATCACCATTCATTCACTGCTCTTTCATTATTGGTTGTGCTTCTTTAAAAGTCTCAGAGCTGCTCTCAGGCTAGCATCTGACCCACTGATCTTTGTTTGTTTTACACTGTGCAACGCAAATTTGTGACACCATACCTTGTACTCATCCATGCACACACATTCACCACTGACTAGAAAGACTACTCCATTCATATGACATGAAGCATTGGCAAGAATTCCCACTGCCTTTTCCATAGATCAGCTAGGTATGAAAAAAAAAAAATCGATTTTTTTTTCGGTCACCTCTTACATAATTTTGTGCCTCGTTGGCGCAGTAGGCAGCGCGTCAGTCTCATAATCTGAAGGTCGTGAGTTCGAGCCTCACACGGGGCACTTCTTTTAACAATGAGATGACAAAAAATGCACTGGATTTATGTAAAAACATAAAACTACTTTTTAACAATAAAAAAAATTGCAGTCACAATAAAGAACTTGTGAAAGTGGCCGTACATGCTGCTGTAAGATCCCCCTGCATAAAGTAATGTAACAATTATGTGGCGAAACAATGGAAAATTAGTGTTTGTACAGCTAAACTTGTATGAAGAAGCATAAAAATTGAACAACCATTTATTCGTCCAGTTCTGTCTTATCATCTGTTGTGCATCCGTGACAGTCCTGAAGCTGCTCTGGTTAAGCATCTCTTCTTTTATCTTTGTTTTAAGCTATCTGGGGTACATCTCAGATACCACACCTCACATTTATCAACACAAACACGATCACTTCAGACTGAGCAGAATATAACATACATGGTTTTGGAGTTTTTTTTGTCTTGTGAACAACTTAATCAATGCTGTATAGAAACCTATAGAAAAACCATCAATTCCCTTTTACCTTTCTGTAAATGTGAAATAGCTGTTCAGCAACTATCTGGGAACAATAGCGGACATATTCCACTAGAGGGCACTGTGCTATCAGTCTTTCTCTTAACTTAGCACCTGAAATGAATCTCAATCCTCCCCCTCCTCCTCGTCTCCACCACCTCGGTGGCAGTGCTGGTGTGAATGTAGAAGGTTATCTGAATGAGGTGCTATCATGTGTTACTAATCTACAGCAAGGAGGCGAGGCAGCGATAAACATCTGCTACCAGCACCACGGCTACTCGCACACGCATGCAGACATGCACAAAACCCACCCACCCCACCCCACCCCACAGCACACCCACCCCACAGCACACTCAGGAGGAATACATGGTCAAACTTCAAGTAAAACACATACAGGAATAAATAAAGTTTCCTACATCATTCATGAATAAAACTCGAGGAGCTGGAAGGTTTAAAACATTCATGAGTGATGCCAAGACATCAACATACAGACTTAAAGTAATAAACCTGTGAGTCTATGTTGCCATGTGACCCAGAGGACTCAAACTATTCCAAATACTTTTGTGATATGGGTGTGTGTTTCATGGTTTGCTTCCAATAAAAAGGAAATCTCATATCTGACATCTTAAACCTGATATTTTAGACAAAAGCATTCAGCAGTTAGGAGAGGCAGCATCCCTCTGCACCACAAAAAGTCCATATGAAATGCTTTTCTCAGTTTGGTGTGGTAGAACTTGACTGGCCTGCAAAACCACGAGCCTCCGCCCAATCCAACGACTTTGTGATGATTTTTGAACAGGACTGTGAGTCAGATTTTGTGGCCCAACATTGATGATGCTCTTGCGGGTGGATGAAACAAATCCTTGCAGCCAGGCTCGTACAGCCGTCCCAAAAGAGCCGGGGCAGTTAAAACAGATACAGCATGATCAGCTATTATACAATGTTGATGTTAGCAATGTGGTTACAGGCTAAAACTCTCAGAGAACAAACTCCAACTGATGACTATTTTTATGGATTAATCTGCTGTTTATTTTTTAAATTAAAAAAGGTTTTATACAGGCTATTGAATTAAACTTTTTATTGTCTTGGTCGATAATGTATTACAAAAACTGTAAAAAAGCCATCACAGTCTCTTCAAATTATTTCTTTTGTCAGACAAACAGTTCTAAGTCAAAGATGTGCAATTCACTGTTTGAGAGAATTAAGAAAAACAGTAATTTGACATTTTCACAGGTGGAACAGCAGGGATTTTTAATCACATTTTGCTTTTAAAAAGATTAATTTTAAAAACAGTTCCCTGATTTCTGTTGATGACTCACTAACACATAAAGTAATGTCCGTTCTAAGCAATAATTTAAGACAAAACATACTTCAAACAAATGTGAAGAGCAGAAAGTGTCATTAGACTACAGGGTATTATACGTCCTCTTGTTACCAGTCAGAAGTGGTGTAAAACAACAAAAGCAGTAACTCTTTAATGCCATGCAATTGTTAGCTAGCTAAAACTCAAAATGTAGCAAACTCTCTGCATACCGCAGCCCTGATCTCTTCAGATGCAGTAAAAAACACAGGGAGCCCCACAGCGAATGAAATGTTACGGTGCTTTAATCAGATTGAGCTTCCTTAACGGCGCAGCAGTTTGTCTGTTTTACTCTGAATCTGCATCGAAGTCCCATGTGGATTCTGTTCTTACTTGTTGAGAGTTTGGGGGGTAATAAAACGTACACAGTGGGGGATTCTGAGGATCCAATTAGATAAAAGTGTGTGAATATTAACTGAAGCTAACAGAGCATTTCGCAGACTTTCATATACAGTGAGCCACCCACTGTGATCTCTGAGCACACATTCAGTCCTGACAAACTCCTACATTTGTAAGTTATGGACAGTTTGGAGAAGAATAACTGCTCCGTAAACACAAAAACCAGGCTGTTTTGTCAAAGAAGCGCCCCGAAGAAAACAAAGACGTAAACGGACAGATGCATCCACTCATATGCAAGAATAATCCGGGACCCATGTGCATTCTAATGCCACTGTTGGCAGAAAAACCTCGCAGTGTAACTGGAGTCTTGGTGGTGTTCGCATGTCTTAATTCAAAATGAAGGATTGCACTGTCCTCTGTGGCTTGAGAAAGATCTATGAGCCTTGGGCTTACAAGCACCTTTCAAAACCCACCGGAGGACCTGAAAAATGTGTGGTTGTCTGGCCTGAAACAAAGCTATTTTTCTAGGTTTCCTGAAAAAGATGACATTTTGGAAAGGCACGATTTTAACTCCTCGGTCGGCTTTTGCAGACACGCGTGATCAGAGTTTGAGCATATTTGCCTCACATTTATTTGACTCCGCTGGTATCTGATTTGTATTTTTCTTCCAGCCAAACAAGATAATAGCAAGCAGGGTCAGTCTGTGGAAATTTGCAGCTCCCACACTGTTTTCGTTTCATGTATTGCCTCATTGTAATAAATGCAACACAGGCTTTATTCCCCTGGAAACACCTCAGCGTTTAATGGGGTGCAGTCGGCACGCAGGCGAAAAGAAAAAGTCTTTTAACATTAGACATATTCGATCAGACTGCAGGTAAGGCTGTGCAAAGTATTACAATAAGCTTGTAATAAACTTCCTATTTAAGAATTGATGTCCTGCTCGTCCTTGTTGGCCTGTTATTAAATCTCGACAGAATCCTCTCTTCTGTTTCTGACCTGCAGAACATTTCCTGTCTCCACTCGCTCCATCTGTTTCATTACAGAAAAAAAGAGCTGGTAGATATTAGCAGGTAGCAGGTTTCCATTACTTCAGTAGGTCACTGAGCAGCTCATTTATAACAGCTGCCTTTCGGATAAAGCGCAACTTTAGTTTGCACAAGTTAATATCAGTCAGGGCTGATAACGTGCTGCGATGCTGAAGAAAACACTAGACTTGTCTTTGCATGAGACCTTTTACACAAGTCTCAGTATTCTTTGCATATGATTTGCTCTCACTTGCTCTAAACTTGAAATACTTAAACAACAGTATGATGATCTGCATTCAAGGACTGAGCAGCCACAACATCCAGGACATTTTTTGCACAAGCAGGCTGCAGAGTGCATGTGCAACAGCATGACAGCTCCCAAAAAGTGAAGCCAAGACATTTTGATGGCCCCCTGATGGCCGGCTGTCAGCTCAGCAGGCACTTAATTTAACATGTGGCAAAGTTTTCTATCAGTGAAGCTTGCATTTTAAATGTCAGTATTGCAGTTGGTCGTGTTCTTTTAATTGTTGACAGCCAAAGTCGTGCGTGAGATTAATAATTAATTAATTGTTCAGCCCTATATGATGTACAGTCTGTAGTTTATGTATAAGTGGGAAACAAGATAAATGTAAAGGGTTGTGAGCAGATTTTCTGTAAAGGAAAGAAGTAGTTCTGCTACAAAGTCTTTCATAAATTTTGTAACTTTTGTCTAATCTTAGCTTTTTTTTTGGCAAATATTTAATCAATTTACCTCTTTAGGCCTCGAACTATTACTAATAAGAAATCATCTGAGATATTTGGAGGACAGAATGTTTCTTTGGAAGAGCTGCTAACTCAGAGACATCTGAAACATGACAAGAGACGCCAACTACGCCCTGCTTCCCTGAGAGGCCTCGCAAGCCAGAAATATTGAGAAACACTGGTTCAATCTTTTAAATAGTACTGTATTTTGAAAGCTCCTCATATGTTTTATTATGTAAATGACCTTGAAAAGTAACCATTAACTTGGGCTGTAAAATAAATGTAGTAGTAAAAAGTATCTTGAAGAATTTTGCCTCCAAATTATAGTAAGGTAGAAGTACAAAGTAGCAGCTTAAAACAAAGTATATGTAGTTCAAACTTGAACCTAAATAAAGTACTGAAGTATATGTGCGTAGTTACTGACCAGCAGTACTTCTGCTCACTGGAATGATTAACCCTCGAAGTATACAAACTGGATCTCTGCAGGACTTCCTGTAAATCCTACGTGCTCTGGCTTTACATCAGGGGTTATGTGATGCTCTTTCTCCAACATAAACAAAGAGTCATATTCCAAAAGCTCAAGTTTTTTCCTGTTTTTCAAAGCAGCACACGTCTGTCAATTATCCGAGCACCCTGCTGCTGCTGCTCGCAGAATGCCGACATCCAGCGCAACTCCCCTTGTTGTGCTGTTACAGGAAGGTATCAGGGATTTGGATCCAGCACCAAATCCAGCAGAAAGATGGATTTACTATCTCCAGTGAATCCAATACTGCTGGCGCGGCAGAAAGCGGGGCCTTACTCAGGACTCACAGGGGAGAGGGAGACGGAATGAATTTGCTGTCAATATGTGGGCAAGCAACCTGACTGCAGTGCAGAAACGCAGTGAGTGTCTGGTATCCAACTCTTTGCTACAACCATTAAAAATGACTGTACAGGTGGATGTACACGATTTAGACCATTAACTACCATTTGCATATATTTTGCATTACTGCAGACCACGTTGAGAGCGTTCGTCTGAGTTTCTGATTGATTTCCTACCTTTCATTGCATTGGTTTCTGTTCATCATAGGTTACAGTATTCATGAGACTTAAAATTTGCTTGATGTAGGTTGTCCATCATTGTGGGCATTTCTTCTGCTTAATTAATGTTAAATTTGTATTGATCCTCGTGTGGAAATGCAGCATGAGCAGGGAAACTGATCCAGTCAAGGTTATGATAGCTTGGAGTTTTCAGTTAGTTTCAGTTTTATTTAAGTTTTATCTTCGATATTCAATTCAAGTGTAATTAAGCTTCAATGTTTGACACAAACCTCAGATGTCAGACTGTCCTTCAACGCAACACCTGAGTTTTAAAATCGAAAATAATTTTTCAAGAAAGTCTCAAGTTCATTTTCGTACTTTCATCACATTTTCCAAATGGAATAAAACTGATGGATGCCTGCGATGTGTTGTAGAAAAACAATGTAGAAACCTGTGGTATGGCTTAGAAAATGGTCAGGAGTAATGTACAGTAAAATACACACAACATGACTTTAATGGGGTGTGTGCCCTGTGTATGGTCCATTAAAGCTGTGGTCTGCAAAAATAAATTTCCCTTTTTTTTTTTTTTAAAGTAGCAGAAGACTATTTACAACAAAGTAAAAGAAACATTTGTGCAAACAAACCTGGTCCTCTCTGTAGGAAGACTGCTGGCGCGGCAGGCTGAAAAAAGGTGGCACTCGAGGCGGTGAGAGGGACGTGTGGGCAGGCAGCAACCTGTGATGGGCCGGGAGAGGTGGCAGGGTTGGCTGGCCCACGCTCAGGGACACTGGCATGGGCTGGCTGATGTGCAGAGGCTGGTAGAGGGGCAGTCTGCGCAGGCTGTGCGAGTGGAAGTTGTGTGGAGGGAGAAGAGGCTCGGCGCTCAGGAGAGACGGCTGAAAAGAGGATGGGGGAGGGGGGGGGAGTCATTTCCAGTAATGCCGGCAGTTATGTGTTATCTGCTGTGGCGGCGGGACACAGCAGACGTTTGGACTTGTCACAGCAGGAAAAACACAGGTGTTACGGATGACGTTAACGATGTCTGCTCTGCTACATATTACTTGTCCAAGTTGGGTATGACAGTGTGACAGTAGCTGCTTCCAAAAGTAAAAGGAAGGATGTGTGTACAGCTGAGTTTAAAGAATGCTCTGAGAGTACCTAAAATAATATGCCTACAATGCATATGCACACTGTCCTGTCCCCTGATTTAGATATGAGGGAAATTAGATGGCAAACTTTCAGTTATTTTACCTCCGCAGTCAATCAAAATCTGTTTATGAACAAATTTGAGGTGAGGAATTGGCACTGATGCTTCGCTGGTTACTGAATTTCTGTCTTTTAAGATGGTCTTTTAAATTGTTTTTTTTCTTTTTTGACAGTGTGTGAACTTTGCAATGACTTGCATTGCGACTTTTCAATCACAGGCTGCTCAGTGATTGATGTTACATCATGGTGTCGCCACATCATGTGTTCCTTTAATTCTGCTTTTCCTGCACTGCGGATGAGGTCTACAATGTGTTGTACTGTCTTTGGGTCAGTTTGGGTTCAGGTTTCTTTTTAAAATAATGTAGTTGTGCATGTCTTGGTCTTGGTTGGTTTTCCAAACATTTGTATAGACCACGCATTTAGAGGGAACAGCCCTCTGGGGATTTATGACAGGCACTTTTCATTATTTTTTGGCACTGTGTAGATCCAACAAAATCCAACAACAAAACAGAAACAAACACATTAGCTGATCATGAAAAACTGCAGTCCTTGTCTTGTCCTGAGATGCTAAGGTGCAGTTTAGGTGCAGGCATAAAAAGTTAAATTCCACTGCAGTGATGAAGCCCTCATTACTGTGAAAGAGCTGATGTCAGAGTCGGACATAAAACTGGAAAACAACATTATTAGATATGACGTTCTGAAATAGTAAAAGCCAGAGTCTGACCACATGCTCCGAACAGCTGTTACCCCTCCGCTCCAGAACAAACCAATAACACCTAAAATGGCCAGAAAGGATCTGGCTGCTGGACAAAACACACACACATGTACACACACACGCACACACACACAGTGCAGATGTATTTGAAGCGAGCCGCTGTGAGGCTGACTGGCATCTGGACATGAGCGAGTGGCCCAAGCGGTGACCATAATAAGAACAGACAGGCTGTTTCAAATAGTCACTCTGGAGGACGGGGAAAACTAAAAAACATAATCTGGATGAACTTCAACTCTCAGTGATGAAATTACACAAAACTTTATTCAGTGCTGCGGCAGATACTGGCCGCTGCGAACACAAATCACATCCACAAATGCACAAAAACACACAAACTCATGCATATAAATGCACGAATCTTTAGTTTGTCATGCACATACAAATGATATGTCATCTCCCTTCCAAGAAACAAATCAAAACCTTCTCCCCTCCTCTGCCTGAATCAATCAACTCTAATCCATTTTCATAAAAAGATTTATTTTTTTTTATCACGAGCAAATAATAAAGGGGCTCAAATAACAACATCCCGAGTCTCAATTAATGTCTCAGCGCCTGGCGAAAGAAAAGCACCATAATTAATATTTCTTGGAGGGAGATAGTGAGGCTGAATCAATTACCAGGCTGGCTGTCATCTTGTTTTGTCAACAAGCTTGGAGGCATGACAACTCTGAACCGAGACATGGCTGCAGGTTAGTGAAGGGCTCTAATGGCATGTGATTACAAAAGGGATCTAATGAAATGGGCCGTGACAGACACAGGCACACAAACGCACGTTTACGTTTTATAAATGGGTGTATGTTCAAGATTTAGGTGGAATTGTCGGCAGGGTATGGCGTGATTTTAATATCATATCCCTTAGTATGTTTTTATTGGTGTATAATCAGCTGGAATTTAAGAATCCTTATGCTGAAATAGAACAAGCCCTTTATATCTACAGAGGGAGCTGGTTTTTATCTAAACTTGCACCGCCGTGTTTCTGCTGAACCCCAGAATGGACCGAACACTGGCTCTCCTACATGCTTTAAAGAGGAGGGTGCAGAAAAGGGCAGGATAGTTGGTTGCAGTCTGCGAAATCACTGCCAGGTGCCACTAAATTTTGCACACCGGACCTTTGACATAGAGTGTAACTGATACACGTACACTGAGATGTTTGATCGATGTAGTGACAGACATATTGCAGGGAGCGGCTCACCTTATAAATGTTGGCCGTGGACGGTTTGGGTGGAGGCTTGCGTTGTGGTGTTGGCCTGTACATGGACTGAGTCCTGATGGGGCTGTTTGGCCTGTTGGCCTCCACAGATCTAAAAACACACAAAAAAAAGTACTTAAAGGACCAGTCTGTAGTTTTTTTTTGAATCTCCATGTACACCTCAGTCATATTTCTATGACATTTTTGAGACATTCACAAATGATGAAAAAGCTTATAGATCCAATGAGTCAAAATGACACACTCTTTCCTGTAGCTCATTCTGGCTGTGGCTTGTAGCTGCAGTTAGCTTGTTCACTGAGTTAGCCGTGCAGCTGGTGGCCCTATTAGCTGATCATTTTAACTGAACGGGATCTTTGAGCACCTGATGAGTGTTTATGCCGAGGCCAGAAGCGTCTCAGCAAAACGGGCTGGACTGGGACTGAACACAGCCTCCAAGGCAGACCGAAGCCAGTCTGACAGCAGCAATTACAGAACCAAAGCGATTTACAGCAACTCTGATCCAAACTCTGACTCCAGGGACTACAAAGAGATGGCAAGCAGGGACAGTGGAGGCATGAAGCTAGAGAGGAGCCGGAGGACGGTGTTACCAGCAGGAATTTTCACATCTAACTCTTCTTACAAGGCTTTCAACAAAAAGTAGAGTTAGTGATTGCTGCAACAGTGGGAAGACAAATCAAAACAGGACGGGGAAATGGGTGAACTTGCTGACATGTCAGCTTTGGTAGAAATCTCTGAAAAACAAAAGGCTCCATAAACGTCTTTGACATAAAATCAGAATTGTAACTTCTTACAGTCTGTCGATAAAGTTCTGGCCATATGTTACAGATTGCTCTTTTACTGCAGAGGAAAAATGAACATTTTCATGTTTCGTAGCTGAGAGTGAATGAAAATAAAGCCCTGGTTTTCCCCTGAGTTTAAAAAGATTACTCATATAAACAAGAATTAAAAAGCTTCAGTAGAAATCATAGTTTAGTAACATCTGAGTCAAATTATAATGACCATTGGAGGGCTGCTTGTTTATGCTGCCAGGCCGCTGTCAATCAAACGTGAGCAAACCCACACAGTCCTGATGAAGCACATTAAAGGACTTTTTGTGAGTCAAACTCTTCATAAATGTTATCTGAGGGTGTTTGTTTCCCAACATTGATCCTTGCTTTTTAAGTCATGGAAAATGTATGATATACAGAAATACTTCAATATCAAGTTTCCACCTACTTTTACTTAATTAACGGAAACAAAATTGAACACAGTCTCTATTTTCCCTATAAATACAACCAAATGACACAGTTAATTCCAGGAACTTCTTGGGAATTTTTAGGAGAATATTACAAATTTATAGAAATGTTAAAAAATAGTAACCAGTTTTTCTTTGCTGCTTTTACTTACATCAACATCATAGAGTCTACCTAAAGATAAATAGCACATTTGACTCTTGAGAAATTATTGCACAAAAATCTTTTTTTTTCTGATTCTAAGATTTAAAGAAAGGTTAAGAATAAATGACTCACAACACTAAAGGAACAAGAACTTTGCAATTCACAATCGGGCCAAACTGGCTCTTTGTTTGTCACCTGAGCTTCTCCAGTGTGCTCTTCTTGTTGGTGAAGAAGAGACGCAGCAGAGTCTTCCTCTTCAGAAAAACGATCATGGTGGTTACCAGAAGGCTGACCAGGGTGACCAGGATTGCCACGGTAATGATCACGCTGTCGGCTGATGCCACATATGACAACAAGCACATTAATACACACACACGCACATCTACAGCACAGAACGATGACAGGACATAACACACAGACCGTTACAGCTGGGCCACGGACAGCAGCACAGTTTCTGATTCACATTTCTCTGCCTTTTTTCTGTTCGTCACTCTCTGGACTAAAATGTATTTACTTTTTTTTTTAAAAAAAACACTGATTGTGCCGTGCAGTGTGTTGCTGTGTGGAAGGGGAGCTGTGTTGCTCTGCAGTCCAGAGCAAACATCAGCTAGACCTGACTGTGAGATGTACAACATGCAGCTGGTGCAGCTTTGTGTTGGTGCTTATTTCTGAGTTGGCGCTGTTGTCTCTCTGTCTGGATGAGTGAGGACAGAGATGAAATCGTTCACACTACCTGCCAGTCTCATTGGCCCGCTGTCAATGCTCCCGCCGAAGCCTGTTTTCTCACAGAACGGAGGGGCCCAGTGTGCTTCACAGTGGCAGTTTTTCTTGTTGTTGCACACCTGCAAACAAGGTGGTTTTACTGTGTATTACTATGCACACATATTCCTTTCTCCTGTGTCGAAACAGTATCAAAAGACATTTGTATTCCTACCGGATGAACTCCAGATATAAATGATGCATTGCCCTCTACAAAGGAATAACGAGATAAAAACTGATTGGTGTATTTTTTATATATAAGCCTCTCACATTCACTTAGCCTGACTGACTACCAACAGAAGAAGACACTGGCTTTGCAAACTTGTGTACTTGGAGTCAAAACAGATAAAATGTGTGCGTGGAAGAGTCCACTTCGGGAAGCCTCAGGTTTCAAATGCACAAGTCTGATCCAGGAGGATTCCCTGGTGAGGTAATGCAGTCCAGCTGTCGGTTGGAGGGAGGATGGAGCAGGGAGGGAGGTGCAGAGGGAGCGGTGCAGCTGTGTGGGATTTACATTGAGCACAGACGTACAGTCAAGTGTCTTCCCTGCCTCCAGGCGATGGACACTCCCTTGCATCAGATCACAGGGGTTAAGAGGCTCTTTTGGGCTTGGAGGGAGGTATGATTTGAGGGAGTTTTATGTGTATGTGTGTGTGTGTGTGTGTGGGTGGGTGTGTGCGTGTGCGTGTGCGTGTGTGTGCGAGAGTTGAGGGAAATGTTACACAACCAGAGCAAATACAATCGCTTAAAGTTTGACTCAAGAACAGAGTAACATTATCTGTCTCTCTTATGTACAACCCCAAATCCAAAAAAGCTGAGAGGCTGTGTGAAGCATACATAAACACAGAATGCAATGATTTGCGAGTCCCTTTTATGACAGATATTCAATCAAATTATGTACAATAGCTTGCTTTTATAAATACACTCTCATTTTTCAGCTGCCATGACTCACAGGCACCATTGCTCTGCTATTGTGTGCAATTGCAGGCCGGTAAGACAGACTTAATTTTGTTAGTCAAAGTGACTAAATGGGTGAATACAGAGTCTGTTTCACAGGCTACAGTGCATAATTTAGGACTAAATATTGAGCCGGTATATACTCTGCACTCACCCCACGTCCATTGCACTTTCCCGAGCACTCATGCACACCGAAGACACTGACATTCTGGCACTGTCGGTTCATGCACACCTATAAGAGAGAAAAGCATCATTAAGCGAGTGCAGAGCTGGAGCCAATGAAGATGAATACGAAAACTAAGAAGTCGGGACAGTTCTATGGCACATGATAATATCTGTCTTGTATGTGAACAGGTTTACTGTCTGTACTAGAAAGCAGGAGGTGCAGGATTAACGACTGCTGCAGTATCTGTATTCAAAGAGCGGGGTACGCTTGAAGCCAGAAATGCAACTGCTACATGTAATTTGTAGGAATTTTAACTTTTAAGACAAATTTTTAATCAGCTACTGAATGTAGATGTAGCTGCAACCCATATGTCACAACCATTAGTACAGTTCATACTAAGACATGAAAGGCAAACAGGCTGCCAATCCTATAGAACATACGAGAACATTAAGATTGAAAATGCCATTTACTTGCATTTGGCAAAGCAGTTTGGAGGTTTTTTCTCCTTAAAATTGCAAGTTTAAAGGAAAATGGAACAACCTTTTTGAGCAGAAAGGAGGCCTGTGACAAGGACCCACCTCTAAGCCATTTTAGTTCCCAAAAATGTGTGGAGCTAACTAAATATTTTGCAGAGACAACAGCCATTAGACAAGCTAACTGCCAAGGTGGCTGTTTTACAAACAAACAGAGGACTTTTAGCACCAAGGACAAATCCTTCTGGATAACTGAAAGGGCTTATGAGGAGCTGTAGGACTGAGAGGCCCCACAGCTTTGTTCCCACATTAGGACGAGTAGTGTGTGACAATTTCTGTAACTTTGCCACTTGACAGTCTGACTTTCACACACACACACCACACTGTGATTTGACTGCTGTGTGGATGTGAGGAGAGAGTCTTAAAACCTCTTTAGACTTTTCTCTCTTTTTGTTCATTACGTATTTCTTGGCAGTGTCTTGTTAACAACTGGGTGCAACACTATAAATGCCTCTCAGGAGATACTGTCTGCAGAATTATTCCCATATTTAAACAATTATTGCATCTCCACCCTCCTTATGATTCTTGGCTTTTCACCCCACCTTCGAGTGTGGCTGTTCTGAACAGCAATAAACACATTTCATCTGACATTTTCAGACTGCAAGTTGTGAAACTTGTTCTTTTCTTGCAAATGGCTCTCACGTGTTTAAGGGGTGTAAGCAGAGCTGTGGCCCTTTGCAAGCTAAATGCATGGTTCCAGGGGGATTTGGCAAACATATGTAACATAGTTATGAGAACTACTGAGGAGACACCATGGCTATTAGCAAGGGAGCAATCTGGCCAGATCTGCTTATGTGTCAAATTATGTGAAATATTCTAAGTATTAGAGAAAACAGTGAGGAAAAACAATGTCCTGCCAAAATGGATTTTTAAAATTTCAGTCAGGGAGACTAACTCTAACTGCAAAGCTACGTATACATCTGCATAACACTTTACCTGGTGCCATGAGGATGGTGTAAAGGCCAGTGGACACTGCAGGTAAGTTAACACACCTTTAAGCACTGTGGAAGATAGAGCTGGTGCTTTGAATAATAAATGCTTATACAGTGAGTCTTGAGCATTGTCTGTGCCATTCAAGAAATAAAACTTGCACTCTGTTTCTTTACAATTAATTCCTAAACTGATCCCTCACCATGTTGTCTCCACATTTTGTCCCGGCTAAAACCAGTCCAGGATCAGGCATGTCGTCACCCAGGTAAACATGAGTTCCTCGACACAGAATACGCCCTCCTTCCTGTAGGGGGATGTTGGTTTCAATGGAAACAGCGTTTGTTCCGATCACTGGCCGGTTGGCTCCTCCCTGGCACTGAATTTTACCACACTTTGCATCCCTGCATACAACACACACACACGCACGCACGCATGCACACAAAGAGGTAAGCAGAAACACATGTGAGTGCACACAAACATTAAAACACACTTTCAGAGCCTGGATCATAAAAGCATGTCAGTCACAGACAAAGATGAGTAACTGTAGAGGAAGATGAAAGACTGCTGGAGAGAGCAGCACTGCTTCAGTCCTCCAGCCATTAAAGCAATTACATCAATTAACAAGGCTTGATTACAGAATTCACCCAAAGGGAGAAGATCTTTAGCACAATTAGCCAACAAGAATAGCATGAAATAATTTATGAATGCTTTCTTAGAACGCAATTATCTGCTATCTTTCTCAAATTACATTTTTCACCCATGTAAACTTTTGTTTGAAGATCTCGTGTCAGATTTCATCACGTAATGATGATTGCTAATGACACCACTTAAGCTAATCAGCTGTGTTTTGCGCAGTAAGTTTTCTGTACCTCTAACGCATCAGTGCAGCGGCAGAGTCTTACCTCGCATCACATTTGGCAAAGGAGCCTTTGGAGTCTTTCCCACAATTCCCATATGGATCCCCTGCAGAGTTGACTCGCTCAAAGCAGATCCCCGGGGCAGGCTTGGCTCCTACAGACAAAGAGAAATGAGGAGAATAAAATAAAATACAGTCACAAAAATCAAGTAAATGATGCCCTTATAAAAATGAAGACCATGTACACAGTCCAACTTTATAGTGCCAATTGATTTACCTGGTCCCCACAGAGTGATGCATTGCTGCTCATGCGTCTGGCAGATGCCGTTGTAGCAGTAGCCTTCGACGTTGTGGCAGGCGTGTCCATCATGCAGATAAACGTTGGCCGGGCAGTGAGGGTTGGCACCGGTGCAGAACTCTGGCAGGTCACAGGAGTTACTGGACTCCCGACACAGGGTGCCAGCTGGTTTCAGCTGTAAATGCATAGAGTGAGCGCTCTTAGACCTGCAACACTGCTGACTTCATCTATCTGTTCAGTCAAGGCTTTTGGGTGAGTGCATTTTCTGTTACCATCTTTACCTAAACATGATGGGACTGTTATAAACAGAGCAGCAATGCTTGTGGGATACTTGACACTGAATTTACTATAGGGGAAAGCACTATTGGAGAACAGTGATGAATGGGAACAGTGAGTGTATAGCTATGCTAGAAGCTCTTTAACACTGCATTTCATAAGAATGATGCTTTGAGCTACAACAGCATGGCAAAAAGCTCATGGCTTATGGAGCTCCCTTAAATATTTGTTGGGATATTTCAGTCCAGACCACAGAAGTGAACCAACATTACCTTCCCCAGAGCGTTGCTGCTGGTGTGGTTAAAAATGATAAAGGAAGGAAAGTGCTCCCAGTTGTATACAGACTGCAGCAGTGATGGGTTTTAAAATTGATTTTGCAGCTGAAAGCTTTATTAATGACCCTCATGAGTGTGAGGGATGATCACCCCTGATTCTCATAAGAAAACCTCTAATGATGATAAGCAGTTAAAAATTATTAAAGAGACTTTAGAGAAGAGATTAGGTTGATATTAATTTATGTCAGTTTGCTTGCATCCCTTTTGTTATACTAGATACTGTAATGACTTTGCATGGATGAATGCTAAAAAACTAGTATGATTATTGTGATTTTCAGGGGTTGATTTTGCTCTTTTGCCTCCAACACAACAGCAGAAAAAACAAAATCTGTGAAAACACATTTTTATGGATCGATCTGGCAGGAGGAAAATCTCTTTTTCAGTAAAGTTAGCTCATGTACACTCCAGTAATGCTTAAACTAAAACAAAATGTCAGCTCATTTTTGTGTTCAAAATGAGTTATTTACACACATATCACAAAAACACCTGACACGAGGCTCTAGTTTGTAAGAGATTACTCAGTGCTGATGTCTCATGCCATGGGGTCAAACATGCTCATGAGTGCGCACAGGGAGGAACTCATTTGACTCAAAAAGAAGGTCTCTGCGGGAACATTTAATCATCTTCAACAAATATTCTTTTTTAAAGAGAGGACACATATCTGAGATACTTGGAGAAAATACATTTTTGCATAAAAGCAAAACCACTAAAAAATCAGTGGAAATGAACTTTATTCCATAACACTTAAGAACTTGTCCTTATTAGAAATTTTCCTTTCAGAATGAAATATACAAAATCCGAATGAACTAACCTGAGATATTCAATTATGTCCAAGGGCACAGTATTATAAGTGTCTTACTAAAAAACTACCAAAGAGTAATAATAGAAAAGAGGGTTTTAGGTCTTGCATTTGAGTTTGGAAATGAAAAATGTCTATCTATGAAAAGTAAAACTCTGTGCAATGTCCAGAAGACCACGGGAAACAGAACTTAGGACCTTTTCTTGCAATGAGAATGGCAGAGGAACAAAAAGGATGCTCAGTAAAAGGAGAATGCATTAGACAGACTCAGGCCTGCATGAAGAGTCTTACCCTGCAGTCTTCACAGCATTGTCCGTGGGCGCACACGGCGTCTCCCTTGAGAGTGCATGTGGTGGCGTTGCAGCACGGGTTCATACATTCCTGGAATAAAAACAGTGGGACACAACATGTGGATCTGATCATCACTCTGCAGCTCTTCTGTTCGCTAGTCCCTGTCAGATCAAGACTTCCAGGTCAATGGAGCGCACTTCCTGTCTGGGGGATTCAAGTCGTGCTCACCCTGACCTGAAGACCTTTGAATGGAGCCATTAACTAAAGCTCATGTGTTCTGGATTTGGGAATTCTCAAGACTTTTGGACTTGTGCAAAGAGGAGTATATTTAATCCAGTGACCCATGTGAGAAGTAAATGAGGAAAAGATAGAAATCAAGTGTAGCAGATGAGATATGAGATATATGTGTATTACTATCTTTAAATCAGGTTTGATGTCAATGGTGGAAAGATGTGGCAGGGTCGACTATTACGGCATCACGGACAGGAACAGGAGTGGGACTTAAGAGCCCTTAAGAACCAAAGATTGCAGACACTTCACTGCAATGACAAGATCAGCTGGCTGCTGGCAGCAATCCACAAGTGAGAATACGTTATGAGACGCTGAAATGAAAGTAAATGCTATAAAAGACTTCAGGGAAGTGTTGCAATGTTTATCTTTTATTGGATGCCCAAACACATCATCTTTGTTTTCCAAGTAGTGTCACGCACCACAGAAAACAACTCCCACTATCATTTATCTTCTTTCAACGTGGCCTTTTCTCTCGCGGGGCTCTGAGGTAATGACAAGACGTGTTGAGGGTTTGGGGGGGGATTGTTGGACATCTAATTTTCAACTGATGTGTGGTTTCATGAGTTTGACTGTTTACCTCTTGGACCTGATTTAAGCCTATTGTTTGGAAAGGAGAGAAAAACGCGGCTTTCATCTCTCTGTCAAAGTGGGCCGGTGGATAAAACAAGCAGTGCCTCTGCGGTGATGCCATGGGGGTTATAAAGAAGCAAACTGGCAGAAATGGAGCTGGCGAATGTAAATTATACAGTTGGCTCATTGGTGGTCAAACACAATGACTCCAGTAAAATACTACCTAAATTGCCTCTAAATGATAGAGCAGCTAGTCATAACACTACCTGACTAAATAATCAAATGCTTTTTTTTTTAGTCAGGCATGTTTTAAGAGTTAGTTTGCCAAATTCCAAAACACAAATTTTTCCAGTGATTCAAATCTTTTTCATGTCACAACGATCCATTTTTTATCAGGATAAGGGATGAACTCTGAATGCTGGTTCCACTTTGGATCTCTGTATTTGCTTTGAAATGCAAAACATCACTGGAAGCAGATCATCAGCTTCATCAGCTGTAGATAATTGCATAATTTCAGTAATGGTTGAAATAGAATTGTTGATTCATGTGATTTCAGCGTTTATGTGCTCACTGCAAATCAGAGTCTTCACTCCTCAAAGATTATTTGAAAGAAACTTCACTCTTTTTGGGTAGTTTTATTGAGTTCAACGATACAAACAGGGTGAAGCCTCCTCTCTAGAGAAAGAAAATCTCCAAGCCAAACTTTTACACTTATCATATTAATATCTTAATTTAATCAACCAACAGCCCTGCATCAGGACCTCCAGTATTGAGAAAATAGCTTGTAGAAATATGTTGTAAAATTCAGTGGCTGTTATTTTAACCTTTAAGATTCAAATTTATTCAACATTTCATACCTGCTGATCTCATTTTGCGGCTGTAGCTACAGGTTGAGAATTTAAATTAAGCTGCCACTGCAATCTAAAGCACCTTTGCCTTCAACAGAAAGTTGTCTAATCTGAATCTTTGAGTTGGAGTTATGTATAACTTAAGTACGTGCAAATATTAAATCTAAACTTGCGCATTCTATTTTGTAAGGGATTCAAAAGGATTTGGATTTGAGTAGATGGTCAAATCAGATGCAAAGCCTAAACAGTTACACATGTGTTTTATTATAATCACCAGAATTTTTCCTAATTGATTAATTGTTTGAGTCATCAGTGTTCAAGGAAAACGGGCTCAACACTCAGAGGTTCCAGCCTCTTAAAGAGTGTTTGCTGCTTGTTTCTGTTTTATAACATTACAATTAAACATTTATGGGTTCTAGATGGACAAAGAAGCAGTTTGAAGGGTTGTGAGAAAGATGTTTTCACCACCTGCTAAGCACTGACTTCAAGAGTTCTGAGTAATTCATCATCATATCTATTTTCATTTCAGGCTTTATCAGATGTAGGGCTGCCTTGGCTGTGACTGAATGATACATGTTCCCCTCATGTGATTCTCTCTTCAGAGTGTTTGTGTGTGTGTGTATGTGACAAGAAATAAAGAGTGTGAGGCTGGATGCATGCATCAGAGCATATCCAGTTGTTGGGGCGGCTCAGCCAAAAAAAGCTTATTTCAGCTTTGACCCGATTACGCTTGTATTTGTTTCCTTTGTCACACAGTTGGACTCTGGTTTGATTAATGGGCTTTCAACAAAGGGATGACATCATCATGGCAGCCTGTCAGAGCGCTGTTCAGCACATGTGGAAGAGATGGGGTGATGTAAATAAAACACTTATAATGGAGGCTGCGGGTGGTTTGCTGAGCTTGTTGCTCAGCAGGTTTTGATGTTTTTGAACCTCAATAACAATTTCAATGTCAAGAGAAGTTTAAACTGAAGGTTGTTGTGGTTTGTTTGGGGATTTTGAGTGAGCTGTTGAGACTTTCAGTGGTTCTGCATGATTGCTTACAGGACAGTTACCCTTGTTTTTATTTGGACGATGGGTTTTGTGAGGGGAGTATCAAGTTAGGAAAGTGTAGGTTTTGGTATTTTGGAGTATTGACATGTTGATTTCAGAGGGAAGTTTACTTTAAACTAGGAATAAATAGTAGAAATGAGAAGTTTAAAGATCCCCTCTGCAAAAAATGTGTTTTCTTTTGACATTTAATGTAAGGAAACCTTTTAAAACTAAACATTAACCACAGCTGAGTATATTTCCACAACTTAATATATGTCTAGACAGAAATTTAAGAAAAATCTGGCCTGTTTTTTATTTTACTTATTTATTTTTATATTTGGAGAAAGGAATGGCCATGGATTTTGTCTGAATCACATTAACTCCACTCCACTGAATCCTGATTCACCAAAGACTTGAAATTGATTCTTTCTACTGATTTTGCCCCTTAACTTTTGTGTTTTCTCCAAACTTTTTTTTTGCTTCCATGCACTGTTTCATGCATAGTTACACAGAGCTGCACGGTACATTCACAGTGTGGAAACTGATCCACTCCACTGGATGAAGTTAAGATAAAGGCCTTACCTCTGGCTCCCCACAGTCACACTCTTCTCCCTCCTCCACGTAGCCGTTGCCACACTTCTGGCCGCCATAGAGCACTTTGACCTCGGGCATGTTGTACAAACACATGCCTACGCCTTTTTCAAGACTGGCAGCAAGGTCCTTCTTGCTGCATGTGCTGAACACTGTTGGGAAAGGATACCTGCAAAAAAAAAAAAAAAAAAGATTTGAAGAACAAGGTTGACGGAAAATAAAGGAATTAAGAGACAAACTTGTCCAAGATAGAAAAATCCAGCTTCATGTGCGCTTTTACTGTCCAGAAACCAAAACGATCCGTAGAAAAGTGGACTCGATCATTCAGCTGAGCCGGGAGACAGACAGACCTTTGTTCAATCTGTTCATTGAAGAGACCTTTTTCACACAAATTTAATGGTCTACTGACATTGTATGAGCTCCAGTTTATAGATTTTTAATCCGACCTAATACATAAGCAGCCATCAAATGTCCAGAGAAACATTTTCTCTGGCAGCTACATTTTTAAGAGGCATATCCTTGCTGGAACGGTACAATTTAAGCAACTGACTGGAGGGAAGAGCATGAGGAGGGGTGTGTTGGACACGGATGACTTGTGTGCGTGTATGTGTGTAGGTGGGTGTATAATTGTGTATGTATGCGTGAGCACATGTGTGTATGTGAAACCCTGATAAAATAGGGAGCCTGAAACCACAAAATTTTTACCACATTAATTTCCCTGGTATCACTTACCTGAAGGGCTGACTAATGTCTAATTTAGCAAGGAGAGAAATTGGACTTTGCATTGAAAATCGAGAAAATGTTATGATTTTAAAAGATGAAACAGTGTGATGTGCCAGAAACAGCTGTGAAACCCTGGGGATTGATCCCGCTAGACCAAGAGTCTGTGTGTCCAAGAACCAAGAACTGAAAATAAATAGACAGAGAGGGATGGAAAGTGAAAAACAAAATAATATGTACATAACTAAGGGAAAGAAAGGAAGGAAAAAAGTAAAGGGGGAAAGGAATGAAATGGCAGAATTCTTGCTGCTTTTCCAGAGGCAGGACTGAAGGGGTTGTTAGTGGTGGCAGGGGCCCCAGACAACAGCAAAGAGATAAAAAAGAACCACAAAGAGATGCAGAATGAGATGCAAAATGACTAACAAAGGCATAGAACAGCAGAAAAAAGGTCAAAACAACTCCCAAGAGAGGTCACTCAACGATGATACAAAATGACCACAAAAGGAGGCAAAACAAAAAAAAGAAACAACAAGGGAAGCAAAAAGGACACAAAATAGCCTCAAATAGATACAAAATGTATTTACAACCCATTGAAATCGTGAACCAGATATCAGGATGGCAAAAATCTTGTTTTTTAACCAGATTCTGGGTTGAACAGCAAAGAGGCGGTGTAGCCTCAAATGTGGAAAAAATTATGTGAAATAACAAAAAAAGTAACTTAAAATGACAACAAAGTGAGGTAAAATAACAACAAAATGACTAAAAAAACCCAACAAAGATATACAAAACAACTACAAAGATAGTCAACGACCACAAAGTTAATTTTTATTGTTTAGTGTCTTTTTCAGTTTGGGTGATGCTGCTTCTATTTTAGAGATGTGGGAAAATTCCAACATGTCTTCAGCCCTATAATCTGTCCATGGCTTTAGGCTACATGGAATTCAAGTAGCAGTTTTTTGTTTTTGTTTTTGTTTTTTTACTTTATTTAATGCTAAAATGTTTGAATTAAAAATGCAAAAACTAAAAAAAGTACAGTTTATTGTTTATTGCCAAGAACCAGGGCTTGAAATGTAGGAGTCGTATCTTTTAACCCCACCATTCATACCTTTCAAACTGTGCTTAACCTTCTCTTTGGCCCTGTTTAACCTCACTAAGCCCACTGGCAGTATAAAACACAAGCCACAGGACATAGAATACATGCATAATGTACAACACCACAGTGCATGATAGTAACACAACCATTCGCTGACCTCATGTAATCGTGCTAGCTTGCAAAAACAAGAACGGCCTCACAGCAGGACTGACAGAGCAAAACAGGCTTTGGGGTGTAAAATGAGTATCTCACAGTTCAGACAGTCATAGTGGGACACAGTCTAGCTTTAAAAAGAGGATGTGGAGGAAGTGGCAGGCGGCGATGGTTAGCAGAGGGGATTGGCAGACATGGCACAGAGGGAGGCAGCTGGAGTCGAATGCTTGAAAAGCTCGACTTCAGACAGAAACATGTCATGCGCACACTTCTGCAGCGATAGACTGACTGGGGTCGTCAAACGCACCAGGGCGTGGAGACTGTCTGCGAAGCTTGCTGCTTGACAGGGCAGATTTGTGGAAATTCAACATTACACAGAATATGCTTGTGGAGTCTAGCATTGGACAGACATTTGTGTGTATGTGTGTATGCGTGAGTGTGTGTGTGTGTGTGAGGGGGATGCTTTGTTGTTGCCTAAAGGGGATTTGGCTGCTGCAACTGCATGGATATTTCACTGCTCTTAGTTGACTATAGTAAAGCTCCTCCTGAGGGGACTGAACATAACGGCGGAGGCATTCAATGGGAAAGAAATCAGCTTTTTACCAAGAGAACACAGATTTCCCAAGAACACAGAACACAGAAAAAACACCCTCATCTAAGGACCACCCTTGGGTGAAACCACTGCATGCACTTCATTCAGACTGTCCACCTTTGAGTGTCGGCTGCTTTCATCTCTCACTAACCAAAAGCCAATCAACCAGTCTCTGTCTGCTCTCATCTGCTCCCATAATCCACTTGTTGGAGTCGTGGTTTTTTTTTTTTTTAACAAACACACACAAAACACCCAACCAACAAACACACACAACCAAAAACAAACAAGAGAGTGAGTTGGTTGG